>JAIOJX010000003.1:48699373-49299373 GCA_022376925.1 Tragulus kanchil | reverse complement strand
GGATCTCTGGTGGCTTTGGCCTGCAACAGATTAGAGCATGACTTAGGTTCCCAGCCAGAGTTTGAGGCCAGGCATGGTGGTGAAAACACCAGATCCTAGTGTCTGAGATTAAACCAGTGATCATTGACAAGAGCTCTGGCCCTTGTGCTTTGAAGAAAGGCATATCCATAAAGATGGAAAATAGTGAAGAAGTAAAGCATTTATTAAGAAGAAAAAAGGGTACAATATATGTGGAGACACCTGGGGAGGGCGGGGACTCAGAGAGTCCCTGAGCTACTGAGTTGCACCTTTGTGGCAGTTTGACCTACTTTTATGGGACATTTCTTCTGGTTTTCTTTTGGCCAATGAGTTTTATTTGTCTGGTTCACAGTTCATATTTGGTATATCTCAAGATTCTCAGGTATGTACATGTATCTCTTAGTCAAGGTGAATTCTACCAAAGAGGCCTATGGGTAGAGCATACTTTAATCATTACTCTGCCTTTGACTTCCAAGGAGCCTTCCTGTACTGGGGTGGTCAGGGAAGTGACTTAAGGAATGAGAAATACGTGGTCTGGGTAGGGCTCAACCAACTCTCTTAAGCATCCTGCTATTCACATCTTGGAGTTTTGTTACATAGGGAATGAATCTCCAATCGCTTTACCCTGTGAAGGGAGTGGGGAATATATAACTCCCACCACAATAGAACATAAACAATTAATGAAACAGTTCAGAATTGAGTAAATTGTTTGCTTAAAATCATTGCTGTTACTATGTGAACAGAAAAAAATTCTGACATTCCAAAACTATCTGTTTTAAAAAATCTTTAATTATAGTTTTCAGGCTGCCTCCACCTGAATAATTTATTAATAATTTAAATAAGAATGGAAATTTTTCAGTGCCATCAAAATTGAGTTTTATGACAGGATTTTAGAACAAATGCTCAGTTGGGTTACTGATAATTTTAGAAAAAATGTATACCTGCCCTTATAGTCATATGTTGTAGGCAATACACATATTCATATTTTAATAAGCATTTTATATTTAAGTAAAGTCTTCAACATGATAAAAACAGATAGTATACATAGCAACCAGTAAGTCCTTAACTGCTCTAAAGTTGCTGAATATGTTATAGTAGGATCTCTGGTGGCTTTGGCCTGCAACAGATTAGAGCATGACTTAGGTTCCCAGCCAGAGTTTGAGGCCAGGCATGGTGGTGAAAACACCAGATCCTAGTGTCTGAGATTAAACCAGTGATCATTGACAAGAGCTCTGGCCCTTGTGCTTTGAAGAAAGGCATATCCATAAAGATGGAAAATAGTGAAGAAGTAAAGCATTTATTAAGAAGAAAAAAGGGTACAATATATGTGGAGACACCTGGGGAGGGCGGGGACTCAGAGAGTCCCTGAGCTACTGAGTTGCACCTTTGTGGCAGTTTGACCTACTTTTATGGGACATTTCTTCTGGTTTTCTTTTGGCCAATGAGTTTTATTTGTCTGGTTCACAGTTCATATTTGGTATATCTCAAGATTCTCAGGTATGTACATGTATCTCTTAGTCAAGGTGAATTCTACCAAAGAGGCCTATGGGTAGAGCATACTTTAATCATTACTCTGCCTTTGACTTCCAAGGAGCCTTCCTGTACTGGGGTGGTCAGGGAAGTGACTTAAGGAATGAGAAATACGTGGTCTGGGTAGGGCTCAACCAACTCTCTTAAGCATCCTGCTATTCACATCTTGGAGTTTTGTTACATAGGGAATGAATCTCCAATCGCTTTACCCTGTGAAGGGAGTGGGGAATATATAACTCCCACCACAATAGAACATAAACAATTAATGAAACAGTTCAGAATTGAGTAAATTGTTTGCTTAAAATCATTGCTGTTACTATGTGAACAGAAAAAAATTCTGACATTCCAAAACTATCTGTTTTAAAAAAAATCTTTAATTATAGTACAATTTAAATGCATAGAAATTTTTCAAATGAAATGGAATTTGTTCTTCATCAGAAAATGAAGAACTATAAAATTGATTAGCATTTGCTAGCACATTATTATATTACTGAGAATCATGTCCATTTTAGAAATTTTTAAGTATTAGTTGACATTTTCTAAGTAACTGAATGCATTAACAATTTGTTAGAAACTATTGTGCTTATTTAAATGTAATGTATTCTCAAATTATTATGCAGCAATGATGTTCTTTGTTATGTAAATATCAGCTGATGCATCTACTAAGCAGAGCTTTCTTTACCTGAGGATTTGACTATTCCCACATTGTCAAGGATAAAAAATCCCCAATTGTTATGCATTATCACCAGTGTAGGGTACAAAATAAAGGCACTGTGTAGCAAGGAGGAAGCGGTCAATATCTCATTAGTCTGCTGAACAAGATTTACACTGCAGAACATCCTAGAGCTTCAGTCTATAAATTATGTAGAACCTTTACCCCCAACTCAGGGACATATTTGAGGCTGCTATTCAAAAAGTAGCAAAAAAAAAAAAAATTCTTTTCATGAACTGAATTTATGTAGTATTATGTATTCGAAAAAAGCAAACTTTTGTATGGACACTTTAAAAAAATATGTAGTTGGATAAAAGGGATTTTTATGAAATAATATTCTACAATGATGGATATATAATACAATTTTCAGTCTTTAAAGCACATAATGATCTAAAAGACAGTTAATTATATGAGATTGCCACTATCTCTACAAAATAAAAATTTTGATAATTATTTTGAATACTTTGTATTGTACACAGGCCTTAAGTGTTTGTGTGTTCTTCTGTACTCCCACAGAGGTCTTAAAAATAGAAAAACAGCCTAAAGCTCATTCTAGTAGAGCAGCAAAATTATTTTAAAAAGGCAGAATGATAGTTTATTAGAATAAGTTTGAAAATTTATTTATCTTTCTCAATTCAAGTAAACAGAGAAAAACTTCATAAACATCATTTGGAAAAAGAAGTTAGTGAGACCTAAATTCAACAGCTGATGCTGTTAAGGGAAGTGAAGACGGGCACATGGTTTAAGTTTTGTTCTCAAATGAGGGTAACCAATTCAAATAATAACTACAAACCAAAAACCCTTGTGTAAAATCCTTAATTTATGTGTTTTCAGAACCCTCAAATAAATAAATAAATAGGTTATCACTGCTTTATTTTTGCTCATGGCCCTAACACATGTTTCATCATTACTGTTTGTAATGACACTATCATTATATATCATTAATGTAATGTTTTAGAGCCTCTTATTTATTACACTACTACTTTACTTACAAACTGTTAATTTCTTTAATCAAGTGTTTAAGGGCTTCTACTCTTTTTTCCCTAAAATCTTTTGTTTTTCCTTTCCTCTGTTTCTTTTCCCAAAATATGGATTCCTATCAAAATGGATTTCATATTTCCTAGATAGCTCTTCCTCTGTCTCATTATCCAGACCTTTGCTTCTTTTATTTTCAATTATCTTTCTTTCACTGCTTGTTCTGGTTTACAGAAATTTCTCATTACTTAAGAATCAGCAGAATCTTGTGTATACTTTTTCCTGACACTCATCTTTCCGTTCCTCTTTTGATGTTTTGTGTATATGATTTATAGAACATGCATAATGAATTATTTTATTGTGCAATTGTATGAACCTTTATTTCCTTTTATAAATAACAAAATATTTGAAGGCTTCACTATTGTCTTATATATCCTTGTAACCATAACCTCAGATACATTATATAAGTAATATTTTTCTTGAAGAGTAATACTGTGCATTGAGTTTACCTGAGACATGTCTATTTAGAAAAGTGAATCAGTTCCCAAATGAAAATCAGAAAATTTCACCTGCTTTTTTTCTAAACTTAACACATAAATGTGGAATATATACTGCACTGTGTAAAAGTTTTGTAGTCCTACTTTTATGTAAATGCCTTCTGACAATTTAGAAAGCAATGTGAATGAAAGAGTGATATCCTTGAAACATGATTTTTATTTTTTTTTCATATTTACAGAAGGTTAAGTTGTAACTTTTTGAGAAACATATGCATCTGGAATACCAAGACATACATTTATCGAAAGTAATCTACAAATGAAGGCACAGGACAACTTTACAAGGCTTTATGACTATACGATTACAAGCTAGCCTTGAGTTTAATGGAATGTTTGCTGAAGAGTACTTTTGAAAAAAAAAAGTCTTTCTAATATTCAGTGAGTTAATGTCACAATAAACTTTCAGGGAAAAAGGGGTCATTTTATAATCAATATTGTTTAAACTGTATATAGGTAAAAATAATAAAGGAGCATGAAAATATACTCAGACTGATGTCTTTTACAGGAAGAAAGAATCTGGCAGCAGTATCAGGCACCAGCTGGGGTTTATGCAGGTTCCTCTTGGGCCAGAAGCCAGGAGAGGATTGCTGTAATCTAATCCTGAAATAACAAAAGCGTGAAAGACCATTTCAAGGTCCAATTCAAATAGACATGATTACAACCTAATGGGGGTTCCGTCAGGAGAAAGGAAGATAGAATACCTTCCCTAGGAAATTAACTATTTTAAAACAAAATAAATCCAAGAAATATAGAAAGCAATAATATTTTATGATTATTCATTTCTACCAGCAATTAAAATATTTAGCTCAATAGCAAAAGGAAAGTTCAAATTAAACTACAATATGAAAGATAATTAAGACAAAAAAGATCATATTGCAGCTTTGATTATTTCTGTAAGTATTCTTTCACAGTTCATAGTTAAAATACATCATACAATTATACTACAGAGAATCTGGCTGGTTAAATTATAGTAACCAGGCAAATACATACTTCATTTGACTAGCCTTTTAATTATTGATTGAGATTTAACTCCACTAGAAATACTTAAAAAATTTAAAAAATATATTAAGCAAATAAAAGTATTAAGTTAGAAGCAAAATAATTTGTAATAAAATCAAAAGACACATTTTAAAAAGTCATTTGTATAACACAGGTTGAATAAAAAAGAAAATAAAAGATAGAACTGTTCTGTCAATAAAAATAATAGTTAATACAACATATATGTGTTTATAAATCGCTCTGATTGAAACAGTTGTATGTGTTATACTCTGTGAGTGAGTGAGCACATACTCAGTCATGTCGAATTCTTTACTACTCCATGGACTATAGCATGCCAGACTCTTCTGCCCAATGGTAAGCATTCCCTTCTTCAGGTGATCTTTCTGACCCAGGGATTAAATCTGAGTTTCCTTCATTGTAGGCAGATTCTTTGCCATCTGAGCCACCATGGATGTCACAATCTGCCAAAATACCCTTAAAAAATGATGGTATAAAAATAGTCATTTATTTAAAAATTACATATATATCTGTTCATCTATGCTTTCTTTAAAAACAATAGATTCTATTGTATTCAATCATACCTAACAATCTATTTATTGAACAATCTGTTTTGGAAACAAAGATTATGACTATAAAAACAGATCAGAATCTTAATAGATGCTTGAAGCTTCTATTTAGTGAAAATCACAGTCATTTTGAAAATTCACAAAGAAACAGAAAAAATTCCTTTTGTGAATTTTATGTAAGAGAGCTTGAAGACCAATATATGGAATACTATTAAGGACATATTGAGTCTAACACTCAAATACGAAGGAAAAATAAGTGCAAAAACAGCTCTTTCTAAAGACGGTAGAGAAACAGAAGAGGGAAAAAAAAGAAAACTCATAAGCTGAGTTCAAGCACATAAGCTCAGGAAGAATCGAAGTTCACTGAGTAAAGTGGTTAAAGTGTTCCCCCTGGATTGTTGTAATGAAGTCATGAAAGTAAACTATTTCTGGAGGGAAAAGTAGGTCTTTGATCTATACTTCACCTCAAAGCCTAAGGGATAGAAGTGGATTATATTTTGAAAGCAAGATCAGAAGACTGTCCAGAAACAACCAAAAAAGCTACTAGGAAATATTTGGTGTTGGCAACAAAAAGAGATCTTCTTTTTTTTTTAAATTCATGAATCTGATACAGACAAACCAGGTCTTCTCATCTTATTTTTATCATTGATTTTTCTGAACACATTTTAAAAAGTCATTTGTATAACACAGGTTGAATAAAAAAGAAAATAAAAGATAGAACTGTTCTGTCAATAAAAATAATAGTTAATACAACATATATGTGTTTATAAATCGCTCTGATTGAAACAGTTGTATGTGTTATACTCTGTGAGTGAGTGAGCACATACTCAGTCATGTCGAATTCTTTACTACTCCATGGACTATAGCATGCCAGACTCTTCTGCCCAATGGTAAGCATTCCCTTCTTCAGGTGATCTTTCTGACCCAGGGATTAAATCTGAGTTTCCTTCATTGTAGGCAGATTCTTTGCCATCTGAGCCACCATGGATGTCACAATCTGCCAAAATACCCTTAAAAAATGATGGTATAAAAATAGTCATTTATTTAAAAATTACATATATATCTGTTCATCTATGCTTTCTTTAAAAACAATAGATTCTATTGTATTCAATCATACCTAACAATCTATTTATTGAACAATCTGTTTTGGAAACAAAGATTATGACTATAAAAACAGATCAGAATCTTAATAGATGCTTGAAGCTTCTATTTAGTGAAAATCACAGTCATTTTGAAAATTCACAAAGAAACAGAAAAAATTCCTTTTGTGAATTTTATGTAAGAGAGCTTGAAGACCAATATATGGAATACTATTAAGGACATATTGAGTCTAACACTCAAATACGAAGGAAAAATAAGTGCAAAAACAGCTCTTTCTAAAGACGGTAGAGAAACAGAAGAGGGAAAAAAAAGAAAACTCATAAGCTGAGTTCAAGCACATAAGCTCAGGAAGAATCGAAGTTCACTGAGTAAAGTGGTTAAAGTGTTCCCCCTGGATTGTTGTAATGAAGTCATGAAAGTAAACTATTTCTGGAGGGAAAAGTAGGTCTTTGATCTATACTTCACCTCAAAGCCTAAGGGATAGAAGTGGATTATATTTTGAAAGCAAGATCAGAAGACTGTCCAGAAACAACCAAAAAAGCTACTAGGAAATATTTGGTGTTGGCAACAAAAAGAGATCTTCTCTTTTTTATTCATATTATCAAAGGAGTCAAGATTCCCTGACTCTCAGGACAGTCTCTGATACAGACAAACCAGGGTCTTCTCATCTTATTTTTTATCATTGATTTTTCTGAACCTAAATAAAGGCCTTCAGATTTACCATCAGAAAATCACTTTAAAACAGTACAACCTTCTAGTTTGGAGAGACTTGCTTTTGAAAAATCAAAAAGTAACAGAAGCACAATAGATTGTCATCAATGTTCCATCTTCTTTCAGTAACTTAAGCATTGAAAGTGTCCATTGGTAGGTGTTCTATTTGGAACTATAAATTGCAGGGCCATAAATTAGTCTACATTTCTACCTTTCAAGACAGGGGGAAATATACATATACATATATATATACATATACATATATATATACATATACATATACATATACTGTATGTTTTTTTTCTTTTTTTCCCCAGAATTATTTTTTTAACTCTAGCAACACATATTCGCTAAAATCTGGAGAGAAAGAGAATTGAAAGATGAACAACAGAAAAAGTAAATTTTATTATTGAGGAATCATTTAAGAACCCTCCATTTTTCACCTGGGACTTCTCAGGTGGTGCTAGTGATTAAGAATCTTCCTGCCAGTGCAGGAGACTCAGAAGATGAAAGTTCGATCCCCTGGGATCCCCTGGGAAGAATCCTTGGAGTAGGAAATGGCAAGCTTCTCTAATATTCTTGCATGAAAAATGCCATGGAGAGAGGAGAATGGCAGTCTACAGTCCATGGTGTAGCAAAGAGTAGGACATGACTAAACACACCCATGCACACCATTCAAATGTTGCTACATTTGTTGGCAATGTTGTTTGGAAACTCAATTCTTGCTTTGCAGTATGCTTTAGAATAGAAAAATAGTCAAGAGGATATACATGATCATTGTATCAAAATACAGTAACTAGAAATATTTAACCACTAGTTATCAATAAAAACAATAAGTCAATAAATTGCAACAAAATGTAGCTGCTAGATGTGAAGATCAGAGAAAAATCCAGAATTATTTTTTTTAACTCTAGCAACACATATTCGCTAAAATCTGGAGAGAAAGAGAATTGAAAGATGAACAACACAAAAGTAAATTTTATTATTGAGGAATCATTTAAGAACCCTCCATTTTTCACCTGGGACTTCTCAGGTGGTGCTAGTGATTAAGAATCTTCCTGCCAGTGCAGGAGACTCAGAAGATGAAAGTTCGATCCCCTGGGATCCCCTGGGAAGAATCCTTGGAGTAGGAAATGGCAAGCTTCTCTAATATTCTTGCATGAAAAATGCCATGGAGAGAGGAGAATGGCAGTCTACAGTCCATGGTGTAGCAAAGAGTAGGACATGACTAAACACACCCATGCACACCATTCAAATGTTGCTACATTTGTTGGCAATGTTGTTTGGAAACTCAATTCTTGCTTTGTAGCATGCTTTAGAATAGAAAAATAGTCAAGAGGATATACATGATCATTGTATCAAAATACAGTAACTAGAAATATTTAACCACTAGTTATCAATAAAAACAATAAGTCAATAAATTGCAACAAAATGTAGCTGCTAGATGTGAAGATCAGAGAAAAATCCAGAATTATTTTTTTTAACTCTAGCAACACATATTCGCTAAAATCTGGATAGAAAGAGAATTGAAAGATGAACAACAGAAAAAGTAAATTTTATTATTGAGGAACCATTTAAGAACTCTCCATTTTTCTGCCTTTTGTATTATTTCTATCTTTATTTTGAAACAATCGTACCATTGTAGACCACAATTTATTCATTAAACGATTTGCCAAATAATTTTTCTTTTCACAAAATTACATGTGCCTGACAAGGCCAGGCTAGGGAGATGCTCTATTCCTTGAATTTATTTTTTATTTATTTTATTTTATTCATTTATCTTTTGAGGGGGGTGGGGAGGGAGGGGAACAGGCGGGCCACTTCTATTGGTCTTTCATTTGTCCATTTTCATCCATCTTTGTTCTTTGGCCCATGTGGGCCTCCCATCACGGTGGCCTCGGTTGTCGCAGAGCACCGGCTCTGGGCACATGCGCTCCAGAGCTCTGGCTTGGTAGTTGGACACATCAGTCCAGCCGCTCTGCGGCACGTGGGATCTTCCCAGGCCAGGGATCGAACCGGCACCCCTTACACTGCAAGGTGGTGTCCTTACCCACTGGACCACCAGGGAAGCCCTATCCCTTAAATTTAATCAGTAGTGTAGCAATACGTCAGACCGGGAAAAAATGCAGTCATTTCTACAGTTCGTAAAGAAGTTCTAAGTTGAATTCTCATACATAGTTCATTTCTTAATTAAGAATGGATATTTTTTCTTTAAATTCTGTGCTATAATTTACATAATTCCAAAACATACCTTGGTGTATACAATAGGCAGTATAATTATTGTTATTTGCAATCAATCCTAATCATACAGAAATTGTTACCAGAGAATGGATACTCAGAACAGATGGGCAAGGAAATGTAGACAAATCTGTAATGTGATGGGAAAATAAAAGATGCAATTGTTGCTACATTTGTTGGAAAGGGAACTCAATTCTTGCTTTGTAGCATGCTTTAGAATAGAAAAATAGTCAAGAGGATATACATGATCATTGTATCAAAATACAGTAACTAGAAATATTTAACCACTAGTTATCAATAAAACAATAAGTCAATAAATTGCAACAAAATGTAGCTGCTAGATGTGAAGAGCAGAGAAAAATCCAGAATTATTTTGTCTAACTCTAGCAACACATCTTCGCTAAAATCTGGATAGAAAGAGAATTGAAAGATGAACAACAGAAAAAGTAAATTTTATTATTGAGGAACCATTTAAGAACTCTCCATTTTTCTGCCTTTTGTATTATTTCTATCTTTATTTTGAAACAATCGTACCATTGTAGACCACAATTTATTCATTAAACGATTTGCCAAATAATTTTTCTTTTCACAAAATTACATGTGCCTGACAAGGCCAGGCTAGGGAGATGCTCTATTCCTTGAATTTATTTTTTATTTATTTTATTTTATTCATTTATCTTTTGAGGGGGGTGGGGAGGGAGGGGAACAGGCGGGCCACTTCTATTGGTCTTTCATTTCTCTATTTTTCATCCATCTTTGTTCTTTGGCTCCTGTGGGCCTCCCATCGCGGTGGCCTCTGTTGTTGTAGAGCACTGTCTCTGGGCACATGCGCCCCAGAGCTCCGGCTTGGTAATTGGACACATCAGTCCAGCCGCTCTGCGGCACGTGGGATCTTCCCAAGCCAGGGATCGAACCGGCACCCCTTACACTGCAAGGCGGTGTCCTTACCCACTGGACCACCAGGGAAGCCCTATCCCTTAAATTTAATCAGTAGTGTAGCAATACGTCAGACCGGGAAAAAATGCAGTCATTTCTACAGTTCGTAAAGAAGTTCTAAGTTGAATTCTCATACATAGTTCATTTCTTAATTAAGAATGGATATTTTTTCTTTAAATTCTGTGCTATAATTTACATAATTCCAAAACATACCTTGGTGTATACAATAGGCAGTATAATTATTGTTATTTGCAATCAATCCTAATCATACAGAAATTGTTACCAGAGAATGGATACTCAGAACAGATGGGCAAGGAAATGTAGACAAATCTGTAATGTGATGGGAAAATAAAAGATAGTGAAATTCCACTAAACATTAGTTCTGTACTTACTTGAATCTTTCATAAATCTGGATATCACTGCTATCCTTGAAGCAGAGTGATGTATTACAAGAATCAGATGACAAATGTAGTTTGATTTTGTAATGAGATCCTTTATCAAAACAATGTCATTTCCTCTATTCTTGAGTACATAATAGAAAAAATATACTCAGCTACTAAAATATTCTAGCATAAAATTACAGTGATTTTGGTTTTGAGGGCTAAATAGAAGATATTGAATCACTTACTATCCATGTACATTCCTGCATAACTAGAAGCATTTAACTGTAAAGATTTTTAAACCAAGTAAGGCAATGGCTCCAACTATAACTGTATTTCTGGATATGGGCTTCTCATAAATTGATAAGGCCTCTGGTTCCTGGTATGTGGTTATCAACTTTATAGAGGCTTTCATCTGGAAGGGAAATATATATATATATATATATATATATATATATATATATATATGCATACACACACACACACACACACACACACACACACACACACACACACACATATATATATATATATATATATATACACACATATACATGTATTTGTAGTTTACCAGGTGGCACAGTGGTAAAAAACATGCTTACCAATGCAGGAGGCATAAGAAACATAGGCTCAGTCCCTGATTCAGGAAGATTCCCTGGAGAAGGGTATGGCAGCCCACTCCAGTATTCTTGCCTGGAGAGTCCCATGGACCATGAAGCCTGGTGGGTTTTGGTCCATAGAGTCACAGAGAGTTGGATACGACTGAAACAACTTAGCAAGCCCTCAAACATACTTACTTACATATATATATATGTATATATATATATAATGTGTATATGTATAATACATATATACTATATATACTATATTAATAGAATTTGATTAAAGTTTCTGAGCCAGTTATGTAGAAATAAGGGGTTTATTACAGATTTTAAACTGTGTGCAATTGTGGGAGCTGATGGAGAAATCTAAAGTTTTGTTGCCTCTGCATATCATATTAGAATTTAAGCTGGTAATCATGGGGTGAAAGGTTAGCAAACATGGAAAACTGAAAAATAAAAAGAAAATATGAAACTTATAACAATATATATATAAAGCCACTAACAACATAATGGGATAAAGAATGAAAACAAGCTCACATATGTCTGGTGGGGAGGTATCAGATGAAAATGTAGTTGATTTTGTAATAAAGATCCTTTATCAAAACAATGTCATTTCCTCTATTCTTGAGTACATAATAGAAAAAATATACTCAGCTACTAAAATATTCTAGCATAAAATTACAGTGATTTTGGTTTTGAGGGCTAAATAGAAGATATTGAATCACTTACTATCCATGTACATTCCTGCATAACTAGAAGCATTTAACTGTAAAGATTTTTAAACCAAGTAAGGCAATGGCTCCAACTATAACTGTATTTCTGGATATGGGCTTCTCATAAATTGATAAGGCCTCTGGTTCCTGGTATGTGGTTATCAACTTTATAGAGGCTTTCATCTGGAAGGGAAATATATATATATATATATATATATATATATATATATATATATATGTGCATACACACACATACACACACACACACACACACACACACACACACATATATATATATATATATATATACACACACATATACATGTATTTGTAGTTTACCAGGTGGCACAGTGGTAAAAAACATGCTTACCAATGCAGGAGGCATAAGAAACATAGGCTCAGTCCCTGATTCAGGAAGATTCCCTGGAGAAGGGTATGGCAGCCCACTCCAGTATTCTTGCCTGGAGAGTCCCATGGACCATGAAGCCTGGTGGGTTTTGGTCCATAGAGTCACAGAGAGTTGGATACGACTGAAACAACTTAGCAAGCCCTCAAACATACTTACTTACATATATATATATTATATATATATATAATGTGTATATGTATAATACATATATACTATATATACTATATTAATAGAATTTGATTAAAGTTTCTGAGCCAGTTATGTAGAAATAAGGGGTTTATTACAGATTTTAAACTGTGTGCAATTGTGGGAGCTGATGGAGAAATCTAAAGTTTTGTTGCCTCTGCATATCATATTAGAATTTAAGCTGGTAATCATGGGGTGAAAGGTTAGCAAACATGGAAAACTGAAAAATAAAAAGAAAATATGAAACTTATAACAATATATATATAAAGCCACTAACAACATAATGGGATAAAGAATGAAAACAAGCTCACATATGTCTGGTGGGAGTATGAACCTGGTTCATTAGCTCATTAGAGGCCAAATGATAAATGTTAAGAATATTTTGAAGCAGTTAACATATTACTGGTAGGTTAAAATAGGACATGCTGCTAAACTTTTCAACATGGACATAGGCAGATTCTTTTAATTAGTGATTTTATTTTCTGGAAATCAAATTTTTGAACTTTGCCACTAGAGCACTGCATCTACTTCCAACCACTTCTATCTCCAGTGTCACCACTGGCTCATGTTACACCCTCCAACACCACAGAGCAGCATGGCTGCTTATTCCAAGGCTCCAAAAAGCTGAAGGAGAAAGTCTGTGGGAGCTGCAATCTGGGTGGTCCTACTGTCAAGGAGCTGAGTCACCAACAACGTGTGATCTGATATAAGTGGAACACCTTGCTGTGACCTTCAGAGCATAAAACCAGCTTACTGCTTCACTTCTTTCTCCAAATTTTGCTCAGCTTTTCTGTACTGTAAATGCTATTTCATAAGGGCTCAGGAAAAAGAAGTTTAGAAAATGTAGTACCAACAAAGTTGACCAAGCACAAAGCTACTACACAGTCGAACACCATGCATTTGCTGTAGCTATTTTCCATTTTGTTTCAGATCTCTGAATATGTACAATTCTGCAGAATTGCTAATCATCTACCATGCTGATGAAAAATTGATAGAATCTGAAAGATATGGTGATATTCAGACTTCCAGTCAGGGGTATCAAAATAATCCCTCTTGGTGGCCTGAATCACACTTATAAATAACACTGGTAGATTGAGTTTTATTCTCAATTCTTCATTTCTTTTTAATAGCACAATAAACCACACACTTGCAATGGCTTCAATGTGACAAAAGTGCATTTCCATTGTCCCAAACCATAATTTTGGCGAGGCCATTAACTTGTGTTAGCCAATGAAATCAATGCATTAGCATGAAATGTATGTGGATGTTTGGATCTAGCACTCTTTGCTTCTGCTACTGCAAAGTGAAAGAAATACTCCAGACAGCCACTACCCATGACGTCTAGAGTTGAAGCCAGCTGAGCCCAGCTAAAGCCAGCTGAGTTCATGAAATTCAGCTCACCAGAAAAATGGGATAAAGAATGAAAACAAGCTCACATATGTCTGGTGGGAGTATGAACCTGGTTCATTAGCTCATTAGAGGCCAAATGATAAATGTTAAGAATATTTTGAAGCAGTTAACATATTACTGGTAGGTTAAAATAGGATATGCTGCTAAACTTTTCAACATGGACATAGGCAGATTCTTTTAATTAGTGATTTTATTTTCTGGAAATCAAATTTTTGAACTTTGCCACTAGAGCACTGCATCTACTTCCAACCACTTCTATCTCCAGTGTCACCACTGGCTCATGTTACACCCTCCAACACCACAGAGCAGCATGGCTGCTTATTCCAAGGCTCCAAAAAGCTGAAGGAGAAAGTCTGTGGGAGCTGCAATCTGGGTGGTCCTACTGTCAAGGAGCTGAGTCACCAACAACGTGTGATCTGATATAAGTGGAACACCTTGCTGTGACCTTCAGAGCATAAAACCAGCTTACTGCTTCACTTCTTTCTCCAAATTTTGCTCAGCTTTTCTGTACTGTAAATGCTATTTCATAAGGGCTCAGGAAAAAGAAGTTTAGAAAATGTAGTACCAACAAAGTTGACCAAGCACAAAGCTACTACACAGTCGAACACCATGCATTTGCTGTAGCTATTTTCCATTTTGTTTCAGATCTCTGAATATGTACAATTCTGCAGAATTGCTAATCATCTACCATGCTGATGAAAAATTGATAGAATCTGAAAGATATGGTGATATTCAGACTTCCAGTCAGGGGTATCAAAATAATCCCTCTTGGTGGCCTGAATCACACTTATAAATAACACTGGTAGATTGAGTTTTATTCTCAATTCTTCATTTCTTTTTAATAGCACAATAAACCACACACTTGCAATGGCTTCAATGTGACAAAAGTGCATTTCCATTGTCCCAAACCATAATTTTGGCGAGGCCATTAACTTGTGTTAGCCAATGAAATCAATGCATTAGCATGAAATGTATGTGGATGTTTGGATCTAGCACTCTTTTGCTTCTGCTACTGCAAAGTGAAAGAAATACTCCAGACAGCCACTACCCATGACGTCTAGAGTTGAAGCCAGCTGAGCCCAGCTAAAGCCAGCTGAGTTCATGAAATTCAGCTCACCAGCAGATTTGTGACTTGAAGGAAAACCATGTTAGAGAAACCAAAGAGCTATAGAAAAGAGGATAAACACTTATTATTGAATATCGGTGATTTTCTGATGGTTAATAACATTATTGTGACAAGGGATAACTAACACAGCAACTTTATAAGGCATCTGTCTTCTGGTGAACAAAACATGTTTGAAATTGAAAAGGAATGTGTGGCTTAAACAGATAATTTAATAAACCTTGATTATAAATAATCAGTTGAAATTTAGACAAAGACAATTCCATTTAAAATGTTGAGAGTGACAGAACTTCCCTGCTGATCTAGTGGATAAGACTCCATGCTGCTAATGGAGGAGACACAGCTTCAATCCCCGGTCAGGAAACTAGATTTCACATGTCACAATTTGCAATTTTACTGCCACAACTAAAGATCCCATGCAACCCAATAAATAAAAACATATAATTTAAAAATGTTGAGTGAGATTGGCTATTAGCTTTGTGTAAAATCAGTGGTGGGGCTTCTCTGGTGGTCCAGTAGGTAGAGAGTCCGCCTTGCAATGCAAGGTGCACCAGCTCAATCCCTGGTTCAGGAAGATTCCACATGCCGCAGAGTGGTTGGGCCAGTGTGTCCAATTATGAGCCAGCACTCTGGAGCCCATGCTTCTAGAGCCAGTGCTCTGCAAGGAGAGAGACCACTAAAATGTGAGGATTGCACAGGTCAAAGAATAAAGATGGATGAAAATAAATAAATAAAAATAAAATAATTTTTTCAGTCAATGGTGTACTTACTGAGTCACTATCAAAGTTCAATTCAGGATTATCAATGGACTTCATAAATATAAGGAGTCAAACAGCCATCTTTCCAGGATAGCATGAAAGAACAGAACATGTATGAAACTGACAGCAAGGATAGTGCATCTGTAAACAACCATTGACAGATGCATTCAATCTGTCCCAACTACATGAAAATGGACATAGTTTGGTACCTGAAAACACATCACAGTGACTTCTCTCAGTATTCAGCAGGCACCTTCTGCCTTAAATGACAAGAATCACCTCTTTCATTATGTTTTTAAGCATCATCATTCTTATCTTTCGACCTGACATCAGTGGAAACATTCTGATAAATCATTTTTCTCAAATCTCTTCAGGATCTGTATTACTTTCTTAGAGTTGCTATAACAAATCACCCCACGTACTAGGAGACTTGAAACAACAGACTTTTATTCTTGCATAATTCTAAGGACTAAAGGTGTGAAATACAGATGTTGCCAGAGTCATGCTCTCCCTGGAGGCTCTAGTAAAGAATTATTCCTTTCCTCTTCTAACTTCTAGTGGCTTTCAGCAACTTTTGCTGTTCTCTAGCTTGTGGCTGCCCCGTAACCTCTGCCTCCATTCTTACCTTACATTGTTCTCTCTGACTTATAGGACACTAATCATGGATTTAAGATCTATGCTAATTCAGTATGAATTCAGATCTATCCTAATTCAGTATCTCACTTTAACTGAAAAGATCTTATTTCCAAATAAGGTCAAATTCAGAGGTTAAAGGTAGCCATTAATTTTCACCACTGGTCAACCAGAGTCTGGAATCCCGGAAAGTCCCCACACTCATTCAAATGTAAAATACATTTACCTTTTTTACAATATGCCCCAGAGTCTTAATCTATTCCAACACTAACCCTTCCAAACTCTAATATAATGTCATCACCTGAAAAATTTGCAAGTCTCATTATCTACATCATATAAGGATGAAACTCTGAATATAATCTACCCTGAAACAAAATGTTTCTCCATCTGTGGACCTGTAAAACTAGAAAGCAAAGCATCTGCATTCAAAATTTAGTGGTGGAACAAGCATAATGCAGACATTCCATTAAGAAAAGGAGAAAATGGAAGAAAACAATGGGACTATCACTCCAAAGTAAGTTTAAAACCAAGCACAGCAAATTCCATTAGATTTTAAGTCTTTGGATTAATAATTTGTTGCCTTATGCTCTGTCTTCTGGACCTTGGCAGCAGGGATGGCTCCAATCTGCAGACCAAACTGCATAAAAATTATATTTTAAAAGAAATTTTAAGTCTTTGGATTAATAATTTGTTGCCTTAATGCTTCACAGTGACTTCTCTCAGTATTCAGCAGGCACCTTCTGCCTTAAATGACAAGAATCACCTCTTTCATTATGTTTTTAAGCATCATCATTCTTATCTTTCGACCTGACATCAGTGGAAACATTCTGATAAATCATTTTTCTCAAATCTCTTCAGGATCTGTATTACTTTCTTAGAGTTGCTATAACAAATCACCCCACGTACTAGGAGACTTGAAACAACAGACTTTTATTCTTGCATAATTCTAAGGACTAAAGGTGTGAAATACAGATGTTGCCAGAGTCATGCTCTCCCTGGAGGCTCTAGTAAAGAATTATTCCTTTCCTCTTCTAACTTCTAGTGGCTTTCAGCAACTTTTGCTGTTCTCTAGCTTGTGGCTGCCCCGTAACCTCTGCCTCCATTCTTACCTTACATTGTTCTCTCTGACTTATAGGACACTAATCATGGATTTAAGATCTATGCTAATTCAGTATGAATTCAGATCTATCCTAATTCAGTATCTCACTTTAACTGAAAAGATCTTATTTCCAAATAAGGTCAAATTCAGAGGTTAAAGGTAGCCATTAATTTTCACCACTGGTCAACCAGAGTCTGGAATCCCGGAAAGTCCCCACACTCATTCAAATGTAAAATACATTTACCTTTTTTACAATATGCCCCAGAGTCTTAATCTATTCCAACACTAACCCTTCCAAACTCTAATATAATGTCATCACCTGAAAAATTTGCAAGTCTCATTATCTACATCATATAAGGATGAAACTCTGAATATAATCTACCCTGAAACAAAATGTTTCTCCATCTGTGGACCTGTAAAACTAGAAAGCAAAGCATCTGCATTCAAAATTTAGTGGTGGAACAAGCATAATGCAGACATTCCATTAAGAAAAGGAGAAAATG
Organism: Tragulus kanchil; assembly: GCA_022376925.1. Taxonomy (NCBI): domain Eukaryota; kingdom Metazoa; phylum Chordata; class Mammalia; order Artiodactyla; family Tragulidae; genus Tragulus; species Tragulus kanchil. The sequence continues at coordinate 49,281,217 of JAIOJX010000003.1, read as the reverse complement.
GAAGAAAACAATGGGACTATCACTCCAAAGCAAGTTTAAAACCAAGCACAGCAAATTCCATTAGATTTTAAGTCTTTGGATTAATAATTTGTTGCCTTATGCTCTGTCTTCTGGACCTTGGCAGCAGGGATGGCTCCAATCTGCAGACCAAACTGCATAAAAATTATATTTTAAAGGATAATTTATTGTTATCACTAAAGATTCTGGGGGTTGACTTGACATAGCTTATGATACTTATTTGGATTTTTCATGGTGTTACTAATAATCTGGGGCTAGAGTCACTTTAATGCTGAATAAACCAGATGATTTGTTGAAAAGACTGATAATTAATAATAAGTAACTTTATTTAATCTCATTTATTTCCCACTATTATTATATGGACATTGTTAGCAGATATTTATGACACAGCATTATTCTTTATGATATATAGCATTCTTTCTAACAAGTAATTCATATAACAGTAGAAAGCTAGTACTTGAGAAATATATGTTTTCTAACATTTACCTTCACAGTGAAAGTCACCTGATTTTACTGTGAAATTTGGTATGGCTTTGAAAATCAAGTAACAGCAGAAAAAATGTGATAATACATTGAAATTTTGGACACTTTTCAGCAGAAGGTGTACTATAGATTTATAATTTGCATATGAATATCTTCCTCCCATGTCAAGAATACATGCTGCTGGATAGATCCATCAAGATGGCTGAGTTTAAGGACATGTACTCCTCTGCTCCTGCGAGAATACCAGAATTGCAACTAGCTGCTGAAAAACCATTGACAAGAGGAGGTTGGATGCAACCAAAAAATAAATTAAAAAAAAAAAAAAAAAAAAAAAGCCTTCATCCAAAAGCAAAGGAGAAGCCACAAGATGGTAGGAGAGGTACCATCATGCTTTTAAAATCAAACCTCAAATGACAGAGACTGGATAGGCACAAACACAAAACCTCTTAAACACCAAGACCTGGGAAAGGAGCAGTGACCCCCACAAGAGATTGAGCTAGACCTACTTTTGAGGGTCTGAGTGCTTCTTTGGGTTATAAGTGCCCTAGACGAGATCAGGCATGCTCAGGATGGTATGGCCATGGAAGCAATCCAGATGTCCATCAATCAATGAATGGATACAAAAGCTCTGGTACATAAATACAATGGAATACTACACAGCTCTAAAAAGAAATGCAGAAGAATCAGTGCTAATGATGTGGCTGGATCTAGAACCTATCATAAAAAGTGAAATAAGTCAAAAAGAGAAGGTCAAGTACAATATACTAACACATATATATGGAATCTAATAGGATGGTAATGATAACATGCAGTGAAGCAATGGAAAAACAGACACAGAGTAGACATATGGACATAGTGGGGAATGAACAGTGGGTGGGAGGTGTAAAGGAAGTAGCATGAAAACCTATACTATCATATGTGAAAAAATAACTATTGTCATTGTGCCATAAGAAAAGCAGATCCTGCAGGGGTGCTGTGAGATGGCCTGGAGGGGTGGGATTGGGGGGATATATGTATGACTAATCTGGGATCATACATATCTGTAAACAACAAAACTCTGTAAAAGTAAAATGTAAAATAAAAATTGAAAAAAAAGAAAAAGAAGTGCCCTAGAGCCATTCTTGGAAAGGCGGCATTGCTTTGAAGTCTTCTGGAAGGAGGTTGCCTTTAGCACGATCACAGAGCTGTTGAGAAGAACTCGGGAAACAGACTGTACACACTGGAGTTCTGGGAGAAAGGGACAGTGGCACCACATAATGTTGAGCCAGACTCGCCTCTGTGTGTTCTGAAGTTTCCTGTAGTGGCAGGGGTTGATGGTGGCCTGCCACAGGGTCAGGGATTCTCTAGCAGTGGTTCTGATAGAGCATGCAGGAATAGGTCCTTTTGGAAAGGAACCTACCACAGTTTGGCCTGAGATCAAAATATACAGAGGGAATGTAGCTCCACCAAGCAACAAAGGTAACTGGATTAATGGTCAAGAGCTTGACCCACCACAACCAAGGCAGGCCTTTAGTGCTTGAACAGGCAGAATCACAGAAAAATAGTAAAAGAGCCCTTCTGATTGTACTGCTACCAAAGACAAGGAAACAACACTGATTATGGCCATGGGAAAGGTCACTGAGAAAAGAGTCCCCAGAGCAAAAACATTTAGTATTTTTACATTTTGACTTGCTCTGAAGTTGCCTCTGGATTTGTTTATGTTTTGTTTTTTTTTTAATCTTTTCATCCTCCTCACACCTTTTTTTAAATTTACTCTCTGCTGTTGTAGCTACCAATTTCATAAGTACTACTAAATATATTCATATATTCAAGTTTTCAAGATTATTTTTAAAATCACACATTTTATTTCAGTTATATAATTCTGATTCTGCATTGGCATTTAGTGGTTCTGTGGGGATATTGTTTTGCTTTTATTTATTTTGTTTGTTTTTTGATGGTTTTCTCTGTGTTTTAATTTTTGATTTTTCATATGTATTAATACTTTTTCTACAAGTATTCCTTTGCTTTCTCTACTGTTTTTTCATATTGCACTAAACTTTAATATGTACAAATCTTCTTTATCTTCCTATATTTAACTTTGCATTACTAATCTATATTTCTTTTCTATCATTCCTTTGTCTTCTTTCTTTCCCACAAGATAATTTTTAGTCTGTGTTAATTTCATTGACTTATGCCCAATTGGGGCCTTGCTCTATCATTGTTTTCCAATTTGTGTTTTAGTTAGTTTGGTTCTTAATTGGTAAACATCACTTTTGGTTTTTCTCTATTTGCCTCTTTAATTTATTGTGCTGTATCAATAAATATACGTATATATTTGGACTGATTGGGTTATGTTATGGCTATATATATTTTTGTATATTCCAGTACATTAGGCAATATTTGCATGATATTTTAATTGCCTTTTGCAGGGGTACAGTTTTTATTTCTCATTTGTGTAGATTTATTTTAATACGATTTAATTTTATAACAAATCAGCTATGGAATCTCCATTACCTGGGAAGGTATCAAGCCTAGGGTCTTCAGAGAGGGAGCACAGACTCCAAGAGCCTACACTACCAGAGAATGTCTAACACTAGAGATCATTAAACAGTGAGAACTTCCACAAAGGTAAACACTTGTATGCAAGACCCAGCATCACCCAACCACCGGCAGCATCCTGAGTAAGATGCCTCATCCAAACAGCAAACAAGAGAAAAATACAAAACTAATCATCTGCAGGTCTAACTCAGGCATGCCCATCAGAGTGCACAAATAAAAATAAAAACTCACCTCATCCCACACTCTACAAGAAGCTTATACAAACCACTTGACCAACCTTATAAGGGTAGAAAACCAAAGAAAGAAAAAAATTCAACCTTGAAGACTGGGGAGAAAACGACCTCAAACACCATCAGTTATAAAAGTAATAATAATAATGAAAAAGCAGGAAAATACTGCACAAATGAAGGAACAAATTATAAACACAGAAGTCTAAATAAACAAAGAGGAATTAGACAAACTTTCTGAAAGAGAATTCAGAATATAGGTACTAAAGATGATCCAAAACCTCAAAAACAGAATATTAGAAAAAAATGCAAGAATCAACTAAGACACTGAACAAAGAAATACAATAACTTAAAAATAAACAAACAGAGACAAACTGCTCAATTACTGAACTTAAAAATACTGTAGAAGGGGCTTCCCTGGTGGTCCAGTGGGTAAGGACACTGCCTTGCAGTGCAAGGGGTGCCGGTTCAATCCCTGGCCTGCGAGGATCCTACATTCCACGTAGTGGCTGGACTGATGTGTCCATCTACCAAGCCGAGCTCTGGAGTACATGTGCCCAGAGCTGGTGCTCTGCAGCGAGAGAAGCCACTGCGATGGGAGGCCCACACAGACCAAACAACAAAGATACATGAATGAAAGATCAACAGAAGTGACCAAAAACAAAAACAAAATCTCTAGAAGAACTCAATAGCAGAGTATCTGAGGCAGCAACGGATAAGTGATCTGAAAGATAGAATGGTGGAAATAAATGCTAAAGAACAGTGCAAAGCTCAAAGCATGAAAAGAGATGAGGATAGTCTCAGAGAACTCTGGGATAATAACAAACACACCAACATTTGAATTATAGCGGCACCAGAAGAAGAAGTGAAAACGAAAGGATATGAAAAAATTTTTGAAGTTGAAAACTTCCCCAACATGGAAAAGGAAATAGTCAGTCGAGTTCAAGAATCACAAAGAGTCCCATACAGAATAAACTCTAGGAGAAACACCCCAAGACACATACTAAGTAAGCTAACACAAATACAAAACTAATCATCTGCAGGTCTAACTCAGGCATGCCCATCAGAGTGCACAAATAAAAATAAAAACTCACCTCATCCCACACTCTACAAGAAGCTTATACAAACCACTTGACCAACCTTATAAGGGTAGAAAACCAAAGAAAGAAAAAAATTCAACCTTGAAGACTGGGGAGAAAACGACCTCAAACACCATCAGTTATAAAAGTAATAATAATAATGAAAAAGCAGGAAAATACTGCACAAATGAAGGAACAAATTATAAACACAGAAGTCTAAATAAACAAAGAGGAATTAGACAAACTTTCTGAAAGAGAATTCAGAATATAGGTACTAAAGATGATCCAAAACCTCAAAAACAGAATATTAGAAAAAAATGCAAGAATCAACTAAGACACTGAACAAAGAAATACAATAACTTAAAAATAAACAAACAGAGACAAACTGCTCAATTACTGAACTTAAAAATACTGTAGAAGGGGCTTCCCTGGTGGTCCAGTGGGTAAGGACACTGCCTTGCAGTGCAAGGGGTGCCGGTTCAATCCCTGGCCTGCGAGGATCCTACATTCCACGTAGTGGCTGGACTGATGTGTCCATCTACCAAGCCGAGCTCTGGAGTACATGTGCCCAGAGCTGGTGCTCTGCAACGAGAGAAGCCACTGCGATGGGAGGCCCACACAGACCAAACAACAAAGATACATGAATGAAAGATCAACAGAAGTGACCAAAAACAAAAACAAAATCTCTAGAAGAACTCAATAGCAGAGTATCTGAGGCAGCAACGGATAAGTGATCTGAAAGATAGAATGGTGGAAATAAATGCTAAAGAACAGTGCAAAGCTCAAAGCATGAAAAGAGATGAGGATAGTCTCAGAGAACTCTGGGATAATAACAAACACACCAACATTTGAATTATAGCGGCACCAGAAGAAGAAGTGAAAACGAAAGGATATGAAAAAATTTTTGAAGTTGAAAACTTCCCCAACATGGAAAAGGAAATAGTCAGTCGAGTTCAAGAATCACAAAGAGTCCCATACAGAATAAACTCTAGGAGAAACACCCCAAGACACATACTAAGTAAGCTAACACAAATTAAACACAAATAAAGAATATAAAAAGCAGCAATGAAAAAGGAACAAGTAACACCCAATACATTTAACTGCTGATCTTTCAGAAGAAACTCTGCAGGCCACAAGGGAATGACAAGGCATATTTAAAGTACTGAAAGAGAAAACTCTACAATCAAGATTACTCTGCCCAGAAAGGATTTCCTTCAAAACTGATTGAGAAATCAAAAGTTTTACAGATAAGTGCAACTGAAGAGAATTTAGTACCACCAAACAAACCTTACAAAATATGTTAATGGGATTTATACAGTCAGAAAATAAAAGAGAAGAAAAAGATCTAGAAAACAAACCCCAGACATTTAAGATGATGGTGATGAGAGCATTTGTATCAATAATTACCTTAAATATAAACAGATTAAACACTCCAACCAAAAGACACAGACTAGTTGAATGGACAGAAAAACAAGACTCATGTATATGCTGTTTACAAGAAATCCAGTTCAGACCAAAAGAAACATATCGACTGAAAGTGAGAGGATTGAAAAACATATTCCATGCAAATGGAAATCTGAATAGACATTTTTCTGAAGAAGATATATGGGTGATCAGCAATACATGGAAAGATGTTCAATATCACTAAACATCACTGAAATATAAATCAAAGCTATAATGTGATTCTAGCATGACTTTTAGTATTGCTGTTTTCAAAAAGATAGGAAATAAATGTGTATAAGGATTTGGAGAAAGGAGAATTCTTGTGCAGGTTTGGAAGTAATGTAAACTGGTGTAGCCATTATGAGAAATAGCATTAAAAATAGAACTATTATATGATCCAGCAATTCCATTTTTAGATATTCATTCAAAGAAAATGAAAACTTTAACTTGAAAGGATATAGACCTTCTCTCATCACTATAGCATTTACATTTTTATAGTGACCAAGTCATAAACACAATCTAAGTGTCCATCTATGGATAAATGATAAAGAAATTATATGTACGTTTTGTGTGTGTGTGTGTGTGTATGAACAATGGAACATTATTGAGCCATAAGAAAGAAGGCAATCTTATTATTTGCTGCAACATGAATGGACCATAAATGGTCCATAAAACTAAATGAAAGTTCAGACAGTAATATAATCTCACTTATATGTGGAGTCTAAAAATGAAAATCAAAACGGAAAAACAATATCACAGTAAAAGAGATCAGAGTTATAGTTACCAGAGTTTGGGGGCTTATGGGTAAATGGGTAAAAGTGGTTCAAAGGTAAAGACTTCCATTTATAAAACAAATAAGGTATGTGTATGAAATACACAGAATGATTAATGTTTATGAGAATACTTTTATGTATATTTGAAAGTTACTAAAAGAGTAGATCCTAAAAGATTAGGAAAAAAAAATCTGTAACTATGTCAGATGATAGATACGAACTAGACTTATTGTGAGCATTTCACAATACACATATTGAATCATTATCACAAGTATACACATATTGAATTGTTATCATATTGAAACTAATATACTGTGTCAATTTCACCTCAATTAAGAAAAAACAAAACCCTGCCACTTTCTGCCTGCCATATTGCTCCAAATCCACTGTTAAGAGTTTTAACTTCTTATAGGAGTATCTCACATTTAAGTAATAAATTTAGTTCAAGTATCTACCACTACATAACAAACAACTCCAAACTTAATGATGTAAAACAACAACAAAAGTTTTAAATTATGAATTATGTGAATCAGAGATTCAGAAAGACACAGAATGAATGGTTTGACTCTGCTTCATATCTCACACCTAAACTAGGAAGACTCATCTTAAATGACTGGTGCTAACTTGATTTATCTGAGGGTTGGTGAAATGGTTTAAAAGCTGGAATTGGAGGAAAGTTGGTGAAAAGCTGGAATATTCACTTCTAAGGTGACTTCCCCCCCCTTACATTGAGACTTTGATAAAGTTAAATTGGAGGCTGGATTAATTTATATTATTGGTGATGGTGGTGGTTGTTTAGTTGCTAAGTCGAGTCAGACTCCTTGCAACACCATGGGCTGTAGCCCTCTAGGCTTCTCTGTCCATGGGATTTCTCAGGCAAGAATATTGAGTGTGTTACCATTTCCTTCTCCAGGGGATCTACATGATTTAGGAATTGAACCTGTGTTTCCTGCATTGCAGGTGGATTCTTTACTGCTGAGCTTTCAAAAGGTAAGTCTAGTATTATTGACAGAGAGTTAAATATAATATGTTCAGAATAGCAGCATTGAAACAGTTGACTATCTTTCCGAATAGGTCATGTTCTGGCAATCAAGGCAGAATCTACATGGGATTTCTGACTTTGAGGTAATTTATGTAATTCTGTGTGGGTCAGACAGTGGAGAACTCATTCATGTTTATGAGACTCTCCAGTAATTTGGGGTCATATTTAAAGCTACCAGGTTGAAAATTCTATTTTTATATGTGAAGTATAGTGATGTTGTTTCTCTGAAAAATCCTGTTACAGATATTGAGAACAGTTCAAGAAGTACAGAATATTTAAGATGATTTTTCTGAATTAGTTCCGAGGTATGTGGAATTGCCTCTCTAAAATGATTAGATTAAAAGACACTAGTGACTAATTCCAGTAGTAAAGAGAACACGGTATGAACTGATCATAGATATGCAAAATGTCTACATTAGATAAAGCTAATATGTCACTTATAAGAAGCAAGATGAATGACTGCGTGTGCCCAGAGAGAAATCCATATCTCCTATAGCTGCAATGCTGTAATTACTGAAAATGAAGCACAGAGTCTCATCCTATAACTAGGTGAATTATAATGCAAATTGAGCTTCAAGCTTGGCAGGGTGTTTATTTTTATTTACCCATTTTTAAATTTATTTTTAATTGGGGGAAAATTGTTTCACAATGTGTTGTTTTCTGCTATACTACAATGCAAATAAACCATAATTATTCATATATCACGTCCCTCTTGAGCCACCCTCCTCTCCCCTATCTCACTCTTCTGGGTCATCAGAAAGAGCCAGGCTGGGCTCCCTGTGTTACACATCGACGTCATACCAGCTATCTACACATGTGAGTATATATATATATATATATATATATATCAATGCTACTTTCCCATTCTTCCCACTCTCTCCTTCTCCCACTGTGTACACACGTCCATTCTCTAAATCTGAGTCCTCCGTTCCTTCCCTGAAAATTATTTCAATTACACCATTTTTCTAGAATCCATCTGTATGTGTTAATGCACAATATTTGTTTTTCTGTTTCTGATTTATTTCGCTCTGTGTAGGCTCTGGGTCAACCCACCTCACTAGAACTGAATCAAATCGATTCTTTCTTCTAGCTGAGCAATATTCTATTATATATCTGTACCACGTCTTTATCCATTCTGTTGCTGATGAACCTATGTATTAGCTATTGTAAATAGAATTGTTACGAACATCTCAGTATATTAGTCTTTTTCAACTGTGGCATTTTCAGGGTAAAAGCCCAGTAATGGGATTGTTGGGTCTATTGGTAGTTGTATCCCTAGGTTTTCAAGGAATCTCCACACTAATTTCTACAGTGGTTGTATCAATTTACAATCCCAACAACAGTGCAAGAGGTTCCTTTTCACATCCCATTACAACAGTTGCAAGAGGTTCCTTTTCTTTTCAGCATCTTTCCACAAATTCCAGTAGTAAAGAGAACACGGTATGAACTGATCATAGATATGCAAAATGTCTACATTAGATAAAGCTAATATGTCACTTATAAGAAGCAAGATGAATGACTGCGTGTGCCCAGAGAGAAATCCATATCTCCTATAGCTGCAATGCTGTAATTACTGAAAATGAAGCACAGAATCTCATCCTATAACTAGGTGAATTATAATGCAAATTGAGCTTCAAGCTTGGCAGGGTGTTTATTTTTATTTACCCATTTTTAAATTTATTTTTAATTGGGGGAAAATTGTTTCACAATGTGTTGTTTTCTGCTATACTACAATGCAAATAAACCATAATTATTCATATATCACGTCCCTCTTGAGCCACCCTCCTCTCCCCTATCTCACTCTTCTGGGTCATCAGAAAGAGCCAGGCTGGGCTCCCTGTGTTACACATCGACGTCATACCAGCTATCTACACATGTGAGTATATATATATATATATATATATATATCAATGCTACTTTCCCATTCTTCCCACTCTCTCCTTCTCCCACTGTGTACACACGTCCATTCTCTAAATCTGAGTCCTCCGTTCCTTCCCTGAAAATTATTTCAATTACACCATTTTTCTAGAATCCATCTGTATGTGTTAATGCACAATATTTGTTTTTCTGTTTCTGATTTATTTCGCTCTGTGTAGGCTCTGGGTCAACCCACCTCACTAGAACTGAATCAAATCGATTCTTTCTTCTAGCTGAGCAATATTCTATTATATATCTGTACCACGTCTTTATCCATTCTGTTGCTGATGAACCTATGTATTAGCTATTGTAAATAGAATTGTTACGAACATCTCAGTATATTAGTCTTTTTCAATTGTGGCATTTTCAGGGTAAAAGCCCAGTAATGGGATTGTTGGGTCTATTGGTAGTTGTATCCCTAGGTTTTCAAGGAATCTCCACACTAATTTCTACAGTGGTTGTATCAATTTACAATCCCAACAACAGTGCAAGAGGTTCCCTTTTCTCACATCTTCCCAGCATTTATTGCTTATAGACTTTTTGTTGATGGACATTCTGGCCAGTGTGAGATGATATCTTATTGTTGTCTTGATTTGCATTTCTCTAATGATAATTGATTCTGAGCATCTTTCCACATATTTATTGACCATATATATGTCTTCTATGGAGAAATGTCAGTTTAAAGCTTCTGCATATTTTTTTTCATTGGCTGTTTGTTTTTCTGATACTGAGTTTTATGAGGTTCTTATGCATTTTGAAGACTAATACTTTGCCAGTTGTTTAATTTGCAATAATATATCCCATTCTGAGGCTTGTTTTTTAATCTTATTTACTGTTTTCCTTTACTGTGCAAAATCTTTTAAGTTTAATTAGTTCCATTTGCTTCTTCTACTTTTTATTTCCATCATTCTAGGAAAAGGCTCAAAGAGGATCTTACTGTGATTGATTTCAACAAGTGTACTATGTTTTTCTTTAAGCACTTTATAGCTTTTGACCTTACATTTAGCTTTTAATACATTCTGAGTTTGTTTTTGTGTGGTGTTAGGAAATGTTCTAGTTTCATTCTTTTACATGCAGCTGTTCAGTTTTCCCAGCACCATTTGGTGAACAAGCTGCCTTTTCTTCATTATGCATACTTGCCACCTTGTCAAAGATAAGTTGCCCATAGGTACATGAGCTTGTCTTTGGACTTTATATCTTGTTCCCTTGGCTTACTTTCATGTTTTTTTTTTTTTTGTCAGTACCATACTGATTATTATAGCTTTGTAATAAAGTCTGAATTCGAGAATGTTGATTCCTCCAGCTCCATTTTATTTTGTCAAGATTGCTTTTGCTATTCTGGGTTTTCCATGTTTTCACATAAATTGTGAATTTTTTACTAGTTCTGTGAAAATTATTATTGACAGGTTGATAGAGATTGCTTTGACTCTGTAGATTGCTTTGAGTTGTATAGTCATTTTCACAATATTGATTCTTCCAATCAAAGAAGATTGTATATCTCTCCACTTTTCTTGTCTTTTATTTATTTCATCAGTGTCTGTAGTTTTCTGCATACAGATTTTTCTTTCTTTAGGTAGGAATACTTCTAGGCATTTTATTCTTTTTTTGCAACAGTAAATTGAATTGTTTCCTTAATTTCTCTTTCTGATTTTTCATTGTTGTTTTATAGGAATACAGGAATTTCTGTGTATTAATTTTATATCCTGTAAATTTGCAATATTTACTGATTAATTGGCAAGTTTCCAATTACGTCTTTAGGATTTTCATGTCATCTGCAAAAAACAAGATTTTTCCTTCCTTTTTTTCAATCTGAATTTTTTTTATTTCTTTTTCTTCTCTGATTGCTGTAGCCAAGATGTCCAAAACTGTTCACTAATTATGGCAAGTGTGGGCTCCCTTGTTTTGTTCCTGATCTTAGAGGAAATGCTTTAAGTTATTCACCATTGAGAATAATACTTGCTGTGGGTTTAAAGCATATGGTCTTTCTTATGTTGAGATAGGCTCTTTCTAAGCTTATATTCTGGAGAGTTTTTATTATAAATCACTGTTGAATTTCATTTGAATTTCATTGAAAGCTATCTCTGCATCCATGGAGATGATCATATGGTTTTATCTTTCAATATGTTAATATTGTCTCTCACATTGATTGATTTGCATATATTGAAGAATCCTTGAATCCCTGGGAAAAGTTCCACTTGGTCATGATTTATGATGCTTTGAGTATGTTGCTGGTTTCGGTTTGCTGAAATTTTGTTTAGGATTTTTGCGTCTATATTCATTAGTAATATTTGTATGGGATTTTTTTCGTAATATCTTTCTGTGACTTTGGTATCAGGTGGCCTCCTAGAATGAATTAGAGAGTTTTCCTTCCTCTAAAATTTTCTGGAGGAGTTTGAGTAGGATAGGTGCTATCTCTTCTCTGAAATTTTACTAAAATTCTCCTGTTGAAGCCAACAAGTTATGTACTTTTGTTTTGAGAGAGTTTTCATTGTAGCTTCGATTTTTCTGTTTGCAAATGGTCTATTCATATTTTCTAATTCTTCTTGGTTCAGTTTTAGAAGGTTACACTTTTTCAAAAATGTGTTCATTTTTTCTATACTGTCCATTTTATTGTCAGTTTTTCATTACATTGTCTATTTTTTTTAAAATTTCTTCAGTGACTCCTTGGTTATTCAGAAATGTGTTATTTACCCTCCATGTATTTGTGTTTTTTTAACTTTTTTTTTCCTGTGTGTGTGTGTGTGTGTGTGTTCTGAGTTGTATCTAACTCTGTGTGACCCCATGGAATTTTGCCCTTCAGAGTCCTCTGTCCATAGGATTTTCCCATCAAGAAGAATACTGGAGAATGTTGCTACTTCTTCCTCCAGGGGTCTTCCTGACCCAGGGATAGAACTCATGTTTCCTGTGTCTCCTGTATTCTTCTTTTTTTTAACCTTGAAAAGATTTCATTTTCTATTCAAGATGTCCAAAACTGTTCACTAATTATGGCAAGTGTGGGCTCCCTTGTTTTGTTCCTGATCTTAGAGGAAATGCTTTAAGTTATTCACCATTGAGAATAATACTTGCTGTGGGTTTAAAGCATATGGTCTTTCTTATGTTGAGATAGGCTCTTTCTAAGCTTATATTCTGGAGAGTTTTTATTATAAATCACTGTTGAATTTCATTTGAATTTCATTGAAAGCTATCTCTGCATCCATGGAGATGATCATATGGTTTTATCTTTCAATATGTTAATATTGTCTCTCACATTGATTGATTTGCATATATTGAAGAATCCTTGAATCCCTGGGAAAAGTTCCACTTGGTCATGATTTATGATGCTTTGAGTATGTTGCTGGTTTCGGTTTGCTGAAATTTTGTTTAGGATTTTTGCGTCTATATTCATTAGTAATATTTGTATGGGATTTTTTTCGTAATATCTTTCTGTGACTTTGGTATCAGGTGGCCTCCTAGAATGAATTAGAGAGTTTTCCTTCCTCTAAAATTTTCTGGAGGAGTTTGAGTAGGATAGGTGCTATCTCTTCTCTGAAATTTTACTAAAATTCTCCTGTTGAAGCCAACAAGTTATGTACTTTTGTTTTGAGAGAGTTTTCATTGTAGCTTCGATTTTTCTGTTTGCAAATGGTCTATTCATATTTTCTAATTCTTCTTGGTTCAGTTTTAGAAGGTTACACTTTTTCAAAAATGTGTTCATTTTTTCTATACTGTCCATTTTATTGTCAGTTTTTCATTACATTGTCTATTTTTTTTAAAATTTCTTCAGTGACTCCTTGGTTATTCAGAAATGTGTTATTTACCCTCCATGTATTTGTGTTTTTTTAACTTTTTTTTTCCTGTGTGTGTGTGTGTGTGTGTGTTCTGAGTTGTATCTAACTCTGTGTGACCCCATGGAATTTTGCCCTTCAGAGTCCTCTGTCCATAGGATTTTCCCATCAAGAAGAATACTGGAGAATGTTGCTACTTCTTCCTCCAGGGGTCTTCCTGACCCAGGGATAGAACTCATGTTTCCTGTGTCTCCTGTATTCTTCTTATAGTTTATATATGATCTTATAGTGTGTTGGTCAAAAAAGATGCTTGAAAAGATTTCATTTTTTTTTCAACTTACCAAGGCTTGATTGTAACCAAGATGTGATATATCCTAGAGAATGTTCCATATGCACCTGAGAAAAAAGTGAAATTCACTCTTTTTGCATGAAATACCCTATGGATATCAATTAGGTCCATATGACCAAAAGTAGCATTTAAAGCTTGTGTTTCATTGATAATTTTCTCTCTGGATGATTTGTCTATTCCAGTGAGTGAGCTATATAAAGTCCCCCAGTATTATTGCATTACTGTCAGTTTTTCCTTTAATAGTAGTTAGTATTTGCCCTATTGAGGTTAGGTACATATATATTTATAGTTGCTATATTTTCTTGGATTGATTCCTTGATCATTATATAATGGTCTCACTTGTATCTCGTAAGTTTTTATTTTAAAGTCATTTTAGCTGATACGAGTATTTCTTCTACCACTTTCTTTGATTTCTGTTTGCATGCAATGTCTTTTTTAAGTACTTACTTTCAATCTGAAAATAATATATGTGTCTTTAGGTCTGAAATGGGCCTCCTGTAGACAGCATATATAGAGGTTTTATTTTTGTATCCATTCTGCCAACCTGTGTCTTTTGATTGGAACATTTAATCTGTTTATATTTAAGGTGATTATTGATATGCATGATCCTATAACCACTTACCTTATTGCTTTGCGTTTGTTTTTGTAGGACCTGTCTTTTTCTTGTTTTTACTTTTTTCTCTGTACAGAAGGTCCCTTAACATTTGTTTTAAAATTTACTTTGATGGTGCTGAGTTCACATAAATTTTTCTTATCTGTAAAGATTTTAATTTGTGAAGCCGGTACTTGTGTTTTGCAAGCACGGGGAGCTAGAAGGTTCACACAGTAATGATCTCTTCCCTCTCTGCGAGGCCTGGGATTTTCACTGGACTCCTTCATCTGTGTCATACTAGCCTCCTCAGAGTATCTTCATGACATTAAACCTCAGTCGTCTCTCTGGGGTCTGACCCTTGAAACCTGAGCTTCAGCATCCAACCCACTTGCTGTAGCAGGCATTCAAGCTGCTTGGCAATAGTCTCTGTAGTGAATTTACCTCCATTTTGCCTGTTGCTGCTTTCTCATCTGAGGTTCCAAAGTGCTTCCCTTTCACCACCCATGAAAAGGCTTATAAGTGTGAGAAAACTTTTCCTCTTTCATGGTTCTATTCCCAGGGCAGAGGTTCCTGTCCTGAGATCTTCTCTCTTTCTCTCTCTCTGCCTTTCTCTCTCTCTCTTAATCTTTAATTTTTTTGCCCCATTTCTTTCTTATGATATCTTTTTGGAAGACTGGGGTCTTCTGTCAGCATTCAGAAAGTGTTCTATAGAAGCTTTCCAAATGCAGATGCATTATTTTTTTTTAATTTTATTTATTTATCTTTTGGAGGGTGGGGTGGGGAGGGAGGGGGATGGGCGGGCCACTTCCACTGGTCTTTCATTTCTCCATTTTCATCCGTCTTTGTTCTTTGGCTCTTGCGGGCCTCCCATCGCGGTGGCCACTGTCGTGTGCGGCTATGGGCGCACGTGAGTCAGAGCTCCGGCTTGGTAATTGGACACATCAGTCCAGCCGCTCCACAGCACATGGAATCTTCCCAGGCCAGGGATTGAACCGGTGCCCTTTGCATTGCAAGGTGGTGTCTTTACCCACTGGACCACCAGGGGAAGCCCCTGCAGATGCATTCTTTTTTTTTTTTTTAAAGATTTATTTATTTATTTATTTTGGGCCGGGGTCGGGTTGGGGAGGGAGGGGAGCAGGCGGGCCACTTCCACTGGTCTTTCATTTCTCCATTTTCATCCGTCTTTGTTCTTTGGCTCTTGCGGGCCTCCCATCGCGGTGGCCACTGTCGTGTGCGGCTATGGGCGCACGTGAGTCAGAGCTCCGGCTTGGTAATTGGACACATCAGTCCAGCCGCTCCACAGCACATGGAATCTTCCCAGGCCAGGGATTGAACAGGTGCCCTTTGCATTGCAAGGTGGTGTCTTTACCCACTGGACCACCAGGGGAAGCCCCTGCAGATGCATTCTTTTTTTTTTTTTTAAAGATTTATTTATTTATTTATTTTGGGCCGGGGTCGGGTTGGGGAGGGAGGGGAGCAGGCGGGCCACTTCCATTGATCTTTCATTTCTCTATTTTCATTCGCCTTCGTTCTTTGGCTCCTGTGGGCCTCCCATCGCGGTGGTGTCTGTCGTCGCTGAGCACCGGCTCTGGGCGCATGCGCTCCAGAGCTCCAGCTCGGCGATTGGACACATCAGTCCAGCCGCTCCGCGGCATGTGAGGTCTTCCCAGGCCAGGGCTCGAACCGGTGCCCCCTACACTGCAAGGCGGTGTCCTTATCCACTGGACCACCAGGGGAAGCCCCAGATGCATTCTTAATGTATTTGTGGGGAGGAAGCTAAACTTATCTTACTTCTCCACTGTCATGAAAGTTGCCCTGTGTGCATTCTTTTAAAGGGAAGGGGCTTCAATTGGGAAATAATCTTTTAAATTAAGATGGGGACATATGGGAAGATCCTGATGAAGCTAGAGACATCTGATCCCTAAATTCTGATGAGATTTCTTTGCCGTGGAAAAGGCCTCCAGACATTCAGGTATTGGTCTTTCCGCTCCCACCTCCATTGCCTGAGGTAGCTCTCATGGTTTCCTCTATGACAGTGACCACAGAAGACAATGCTAATTCACCTAAGGACTCACCTTCACCACTTTTCTTTTTTTTCTATGGTTTAAGTAGACTCAAGTCTCAACAGCGCCCCCTAAAGTTTAGGTACAAAGTGTAATACTCTACAGAAGGATTATTTGCACTTCTAATTTATACAAAGAAATACAATTAATATGCATATGGATGGATACAAAGGATATGGGCTTATAGTCGAAGGAAGATATAGTTGAGTCACACTGAAATGATGGATGTGGGTTTCCTGAGCAGAGATTTAGCATTTACTGTGGCAGCTCCAGGAGTTAGAAAGGTTGTAACAGTTTGTTTGGCTGCTCGAAGTGTGGACTGAAATGTGACCCACAGTGAACAGATTGCAAATATCCAAACTGTCTTGATTAATGTGAAGGAAATGATTAAAAGGTTTAGGTAGATTTGAATTTTGATGGAAATTTTCAGTGAAGACCTACTCATCCATATTGGGCAGTCAAAAGGCATGACTTCCACTAAGACTGTGAGAAGTTTGGGATGGTCACTCAACTGGGAAACTTAAGTGCTATGGGAGTATCACTTCACCTGGTATTCAAGACCAACTAACAGCATTAAACTACTAAAGGAAAGTTGGGCATGAATAACTTACTAGACAGGAGGATCAAAGTACCAATCAGAAAGTCTGAATCCTACAAACCTATGAAATCGACTAATCAATCATGCTGTTTCTAGAAGTGAAATCAGTATGAAGCCTTCTTATTTTATCTGTATAAGTAGAAAAGTGCTAAAACAAGTTGACAAAATTCTAGCTTGATTCATGAAAACAAAAAGTTATGATCCTTGCATCAATTTCCAGACTTCAGACTTTAAAAAAAAAAAAAACCTTTTAGTGAAGAAGAGAATGGGACTTCTTAAGGAAGGACTCTTATTTGTGGCCCCAAATTTTTACTGTGAATTCTTTTTGGAGCTTTCCCAAAGGGAGCTATAATTTTTTATCAGGGTAAATGTGCACTGGGGAAAAATAAATAATCAGACCTTTTGCTGACTAATAAACACTGGGCTTGAACTGATTCTGGATCCAGAAGACAAAAAAAATGTCACTGAGGTTCACTGCTCAGAGTAGAGGTTTAAAGAGGTTAGGTGATCAATGGAGTTATAAGACAGGTTAGTTTTCAGTAGTCTCAGGGTTGGCTCCAAATGTATCACGTGGCTATTTATTCAACCCCTAAATATATTATTAGAAAAGGCATATTTAGCAGCTAGTAGAAGGTTCATTTCAGCTCCCTGACCTATAGAGTGAAGGCTACGATGGTTGAAATAGTAAAGTGAAAGCTACTAGACTGGCTCTACCTAGGAAAATAATAAAAGCAATACCACATCCCTAGATGGATAGCAGAAATTAGTGTAAGCATCATGGTCTTGAAGGATGTAGCAGTCTCAATTTTCATCACATTCCTATTCATCCTTCCTGGCTAACCTGTGCAGAAAATAGATAGATCTCCAATAAAGACAGTGACTCTTATAAACTTAAGCAGATGGTGATTCCAAGTGCAGCTGCTATACCAGGTGTAGCTTCATTGGTGGAGAAAATGAATATACTACTTAGTACCTAGTATTTAGCTCTTGATCTGGGAAATAGCTTTTTTTCCTTTCCTATCAATAAAACCAGCCAGAAGTAGTTTGCTTTCAAGGT
Organism: Tragulus kanchil; assembly: GCA_022376925.1. NCBI lineage: Eukaryota > Metazoa > Chordata > Mammalia > Artiodactyla > Tragulidae > Tragulus > Tragulus kanchil. The sequence goes on along the minus strand of JAIOJX010000003.1, from coordinate 49,263,274 downwards.
GTAAGGACAATAATACAACTTCACTGACCTAAGTCAGAGGTATCAAATATCTAGCACTATGTCATAAATCAGCTAGCAGGAATGTTGATCACCTTTTCACAAGATGTTATACTGCTCAATGAAATTGTTTGAACCTACAAAGCAAAAAATAACAACTTATTTGTTATGTAAATATTGCTAGTAGTACTTAAGATATTGATGTATCATTGGGTGGGAAATAAATCTGACAAAAATTAGAGGCCAGTGCTTCTGTGAAATTTCCAGGGATCTATTGGTATAAGACCTGCCAAGATATTCCAAAAGGTAAAGGATAATTTTTTACACTTAGGCCCTTTTATTCCTCTCAAAAGGCAAGTGACTAAGAAGCCTCTTTGTATTTTGGAGGCAACATATTCCTCATTTGGATGTGTTATTTGGCTATTTGCTGAGTGACAGGAGAAACTTTGAATTTTAAATGATGCCCCAAAACAAGCCTCTGCAACAGGCCCAGGCTCCAAAGAAATCACTCTGCAACATGGACCATATGACCCAGGAGATTCAGTAGTCTCAGGGTTGGCTCCAAATGTATCACGTGGCTATTTATTCAACCCCTAAATATATTATTAGAAAAGGCATATTTAGCAGCTAGTAGAAGGTTCATTTCAGCTCCCTGACCTATAGAGTGAAGGCTACGATGGTTGAAATAGTAAAGTGAAAGCTACTAGACTGGCTCTACCTAGGAAAATAATAAAAGCAATACCACATCCCTAGATGGATAGCAGAAATTAGTGTAAGCATCATGGTCTTGAAGGATGTAGCAGTCTCAATTTTCATCACATTCCTATTCATCCTTCCTGGCTAACCTGTGCAGAAAATAGATAGATCTCCAATAAAGACAGTGACTCTTATAAACTTAAGCAGATGGTGATTCCAAGTGCAGCTGCTATACCAGGTGTAGCTTCATTGGTGGAGAAAATGAATATACTACTTAGTACCTAGTATTTAGCTCTTGATCTGGGAAATAGCTTTTTTTCCTTTCCTATCAATAAAACCAGCCAGAAGTAGTTTGCTTTCAAGGTGTAAGGACAATAATACAACTTCACTGACCTAAGTCAGAGGTATCAAATATCTAGCACTATGTCATAAATCAGCTAGCAGGAATGTTGATCACCTTTTCACAAGATGTTATACTGCTCAATGAAATTGTTTGAACCTACAAAGCAAAAAATAACAACTTATTTGTTATGTAAATATTGCTAGTAGTACTTAAGATATTGATGTATCATTGGGTGGGAAATAAATCTGACAAAAATTAGAGGCCAGTGCTTCTGTGAAATTTCCAGGGATCTATTGGTATAAGACCTGCCAAGATATTCCAAAAGGTAAAGGATAATTTTTTACACTTAGGCCCTTTTATTCCTCTCAAAAGGCAAGTGACTAAGAAGCCTCTTTGTATTTTGGAGGCAACATATTCCTCATTTGGATGTGTTATTTGGCTATTTGCTGAGTGACAGGAGAAACTTTGAATTTTAAATGATGCCCCAAAACAAGCCTCTGCAACAGGCCCAGGCTCCAAAGAAATCACTCTGCAACATGGACCATATGACCCAGGAGATTCAGTGGTGCTTGAAGTTTGAGGGATAGATAAGGGGTAGTATCTGGAGCATTTGGAAGGACCCTCTAGGTGATTTTCAGACTAGGTCCTTCGATTGTACAGCAAAACCCTGACATCCTCTGCAAATAACTATCTTTTTGGCTACTGGGCCTTAGTGGAGTCTGAATGCTTAATTATAGGCCAAAAAGTTGCATGTGCACAGCAGCACTCCAGCAACAAATGGAAATGGTTCATAATTTATAGAAAATATGTAGGCCCTGAAGGTATAAGTAAATTCTATAAGGAAGTGGCTCAAGTGTCCATGATTCGTACCCCAGCCCACAACTTTCCCTCTTCCAGTCTGCAAGCATGGGTACATGAGGAATTTCCTATGGCCAGTTGACAGAAGATGCAGATCTGATTAACAGATGGTTCTGCATGATATACAGGCAAAGTGGACAACTCATCCTTACAGTCTCTGGTAAAGGGCGTAACTTCAAACAGCACAACTGTTTGTTAATTTTATTTGGAAGCATGAATGGGCGAATATGCAAATATATACTACTTTATGGATTTTGACCAATGGTTTTGTTGAATTATCAGAGACTTTGAAATAACATGACTGAGTAACTGCTGACAAAGATTTTTGCAAAGGGATACGTGGATTGATGCTTCTGAGTTGGTATAAAAAAAACTATGAATATATTTGTGTTTTCTATGAATGCTCACCAAGGAATGACTTTAGCAGAGGGGGATTTTAATCATCAAGAAGATGGGATGACCCATTTTGCAGATACAAGTCAGGCACTTTCCCCAACCACCCCTGGCATCATCCATTGTTCTCATGAAAAAAGTTATCATGGTGGAAGAAATGAAGATAATGCATTGGCTCAGCAAAATGTTCTTCCACTCACCAAGGCTGCCTGGCTATGTCCACTGCAGAGTACCCAATCTGCCAACAGCAGAAACCAACACTTAGTCTCTGACAGGGCATCATTCCCTGGGATAGTCAGCCAGCTACCTAAAGTTTTAAATGATGCCCCAAAACAAGCCTCTGCAACAGGCCCAGGCTCCAAAGAAATCACTCTGCAACATGGACCATATGACCCAGGAGATTCAGTGGTGCTTGAAGTTTGAGGGATAGATAAGGGGTAGTATCTGGAGCATTTGGAAGGACCCTCTAGGTGATTTTCAGACTAGGTCCTTCGATTGTACAGAAAAACCCTGACATCCTCTGCAAATAACTATCTTTTTGGCTACTGGGCCTTAGTGGAGTCTGAATGCTTAATTATAGGCCAAAAAGTTGCATGTGCACAGCAGCACTCCAGCAACAAATGGAAATGGTTCATAATTTATAGAAAATATGTAGGCCCTGAAGGTATAAGTAAATTCTATAAGGAAGTGGCTCAAGTGTCCATGATTCGTACCCCAGCCCACAACTTTCCCTCTTCCAGTCTGCAAGCATGGGTACATGAGGAATTTCCTATGGCCAGTTGACAGAAGATGCAGATCTGATTAACAGATGGTTCTGCATGATATACAGGCAAAGTGGACAACTCATCCTTACAGTCTCTGGTAAAGGGCGTAACTTCAAACAGCACAACTGTTTGTTAATTTTATTTGGAAGCATGAATGGGCGAATATGCAAATATATACTACTTTATGGATTTTGACCAATGGTTTTGTTGAATTATCAGAGACTTTGAAATAACATGACTGAGTAACTGCTGACAAAGATTTTTGCAAAGGGATACGTGGATTGATGCTTCTGAGTTGGTATAAAAAAAACTATGAATATATTTGTGTTTTCTATGAATGCTCACCAAGGAATGACTTTAGCAGAGGGGGATTTTAATCATCAAGAAGATGGGATGACCCATTTTGCAGATACAAGTCAGGCACTTTCCCCAACCACCCCTGGCATCATCCATTGTTCTCATGAAAAAAGTTATCATGGTGGAAGAAATGAAGATAATGCATTGGCTCAGCAAAATGTTCTTCCACTCACCAAGGCTGCCTGGCTATGTCCACTGCAGAGTACCCAATCTGCCAACAGCAGAAACCAACACTTAGTCTCTGACAGGGCATCATTCCCTGGGATAATCAGCCAGCTACCTGGTGGCAAATTAATTACTTTGGACCACTTCCCTCAAGGAAGGAACTGCCTATTGTTCTTAATAGAATGGATACTCCCTCTGGACACGGACTTGCCTTCCTTACACATGTTTTGCTGCCAAAACTAACACCCATGTAGTTACAGATTGTCTTATGAAATGTGAAGTTGTTTCACATGGCATTACTTCTCATCAATGAACTCATTTCAGAGCAATAAAAAGAATAAAAACAAATGAACAAACTGCAGCAATGGATCCATACTCATGAAATTCACTGTTCTTGCCATGTGAACTATGTTGAAGAAGATGGTTAGATAGAATCATGGAATGACCTTGTGAAGATTTAGTTACAGCATCAACTATTTGGTAATACATTAGAGGGTTGAGGCCAGGTTCCCTATAAGGTTGTATATGTTCTGAATCAGCATATAATATATTGTACTGTTTATTTCATAACCAGAAGCCATAGATTTAGGAATTAGGGGATCAAAATGGGAGTTTCACCATTTTCTATTATTTTTCATTTAAGTTACCATGACTTAATTCTCTATTGGCCCTGAGTTCTTCATTCCAAAGGTAGAAAAGTTTTCCACCGAAAGACACAAAAATGGTTGCATTGATCTGAAATTTAAGAGAGCTGCCTGGCCATTTTGGGTTTCTCATGCCTCTGTATCAAGTAAGGAAGGTAAGGTAGTTACTAGACTGGCTTCTGTATATCAATGAGGAAATTGGACTGCTGTTCCTCAGTGGAGTAAGAAAGAATATCACTAGATACAGGAAATTTATTGGGTTATCTCTCAGTTTTACTTTACTATGCTCTGTGGTTAAAGGTCAAGGAAAAAAAAAAAAGATATAACCCAATCCAAGTAGAATTACTAGTGATCCAGATCCCTGAGAATAAAATTGTGGGTAACCCCAGCAGGTTAAGAACCATGATATAATATAATGTTTGCTGATGTCAAAAAGAATAGAGACAGGGTAAATAAAAGAGGTAATTACTATGACAAATTGAAACTACATGACCAGTTACCACAGTTTTTGTTCAGTCACTAAGTCATGTCCAACTTCTTGTGACCTCATGGACTGTAGCACACAGAGTCCTATGTCTTCCACCATCTCCCATAGTTTGTTCAAATTCATGTCCATCACATGTGTGCATGCCCACCCTCTTCGTCAGACTCTTTTTCAACCACATGGACCAAAGTCCACCAGACCCCTCAGTTTATGGGATTTCGTAGGCAGGGATACTGGAGTGGGTTGCCATTCTCTGCTGTAGGAGATCTTCCCAACACTGGGACTGAAACCACTTCTCCTATATTGCATGTATATATTTTATAGCTAAGCCAACCAATAAGCCCATCCATCGAATGGGTAATACTACCTAAGTACCTCTTCCCAAGACACACTCTTGTTCTTTTGCTTGTCCATCTTTCCCAGCAACAGGGAAGTATTTTTTTTTTTTTTTCCCAATGAATCAACTCTTTGCATCAGGTGGCTAAAATGTTGGAACTTTAGGTTCAGAATCAATCTGCCCAAAGAATATTCAGTGCCAATTTCTTCTAGGCTTGAATGGTTTGATTTCCTTGGAGCCCAAGGGACTCTCGAGAGTTTTTTCTAGCTTCAAAATTCAAAAGCATCAGTTCTTCAGCATTCTTTCTTCTTTATGGTCCAAGTCTCATATCTGAATATAGCTTCTGGGAAAACCACAGTTTGATTATATGAACCTTTGCTGGGAAAGTGATGTCTCTGCTAATTGTTGCCCTGTCTAAGTTTGACATAGTCTTCCTTTCAAGGAGTAAGTGTCTTTCAATTTCATGGCTATAGTCACTATCTGAAGTGAATTTGAAGCCCAGGAAAATAATATATACCACTGTTTCCACATGTTCCATTTCTATTTGCCCTGAAGTGATGGGACAGAATGCCATTATTTATTTATTTATTTTTTGTATGTTGAGTTTCAACCTAGCTTTTTCACTTTCATGTTTCACCCTCCTCAAGAGACTAGTTTCTCTTCACTTTCTACCATTAGATTGTTATCATCTGCATATCTGAGGTTGTTGGCATTTCTCCAAGCAATCCTTTCTTTTTTTTTTAAAAGATTTATTTATTTATTTATTTTGAGCGGAGGTCGAGTTGGGGAGGGAGGGGAGCAGACGGGCCACTTCTATTGGTCTTTTCATTTCTCTATTTTCATCCATCTTTGTTCTTTGGCTCCTGTGGTCCTCTCATCGCGCTGGCGTCTGTCGTTGCTGAGCGCCGGCTCTGGGCACATGCGCTCCAGAGCTACGGCTCAGTAATTAGACACATCGGTCTGGCTGCTCCACGGCACGTGGGATCTTCCCAGGCCAGGGATCGAACTGGCGCCCCTTGCACTGCAAGGCGGTGTCCTTACCCACTGGACCACCAGGGGGAGCCCTCTCCAAGCAATCTTGATTCCACCTTGTGATTCCTCCAGCATGGCATTTCTCAAGATGTACTGTGCATATAAGTTGAAAAAGCAGGGTAACAACATACAGCCTTGTCATATTCCTTTCCTGATATTGAACCAGTTTTTTTTTTTTTTTCATGTCTGGTTCTAACTGTTGCTTCTTGACCTGTATACAGATTTCTCAGGAGACAGGTATAATGGTCTAGTACTCCTATTACTTCAAGAATTTTCCACAGTTTGCTGTGAACCATACAGTCAAAGGCTTTAACTTAGTCAATGAAGCAGAAGTAGAAGTTTTTCTGGAACTTCCCTTGCTTTTTCCATGATCCGATGAATGCTGTTAATTTGACCTCTGATTCCTCTACCTCATCAAAACCCAACTGTTACACTAGGTTTATGTACTACAAAATCTATTTTGAATAATTTTGAGCATAATCTTCTATCATGTGAAATAAGTAGCATTTTATAGTAGGTTATACATTCTTTGGGATTGTTCTTCTCTGGGATTAGAGTAAAAGCTGAATTTTTCCAGTCTTGTGGCCACTGCTGGGCTTTCCAAATTTGCTGATATGTGGAGTACAGCATTTAACAGCATTATCTCTTAGGATTTTTAAGTAACTCAGATGCAATTTTATCACTAGCTTGCTCCTAGTAATTCTTCCTAAGGTTCACTTGACTTCACATTCCAGAATGTCTGGCTCTTGGTGAGTGACCACATCGTCCAAGCCATTAAGACCTTTTTATATAATTCTGTGTATTCTTGTTTCTCATTCTTAATCTCTTCTGCTTCTGTTAGATCCTTATATTTCTGTCCTTTATCATGCTCATGAAATGTTGAAATGAAATGTTCCCTTGTTACCTCCAGTTTTCACGAAGAAATCTCTAATCTTTTCCACTCTATTGTTTTCCTGTTTCTCTGCACTGCTCATTTTTTTTCACAATCACATTTTTTTTATTTTGCTTTTTTGATTTTACAAAGCTTTGTTGTTTATAGATATGTATAATTCTAGATTAGTCATATAAGAAAGCTTTCTTACCTCTCCTTGGTGTTCTCTGGAACTCTAAATTCAATTAGGTATTTATTTCCCTTTCTCCTTTTTTTTTTAAATTTATCTATTTACTTTTGGCTATTCTGGGTTTTCACTGCTACTGCAGGCTCTTCTCTAGTTGCAGGGAGTAGGGACTACTCTCTAGTTGAGATGAGCAGACTTCTTGTTGCAGTGGTTTCTGTTGTTGTGGAACTTAGGCTGTAGGGCATATGGGCTCAATAGTTGCAGCTCCGAGGCTCTAGAGCACAGGCTCCATTGTTGAGGCTCACGTACTTAGTTGCTCCACAGCATGTGGAATCTCCCTGGATCAGGGATGAAATTCGTGTCTCCTGCATTGGAAGGTGAATTCTTTGCCACTGAATTACCAGGGAAGCCCTCTCTTTGGCTTTTTGCTTCTCCTCTTTCCTCAGCAATCTGTAGAGCTTCCTCATACAACCAAATAACCTACTCGTGTTTCTTTTTCTTGGGGATGGTTTTGGTCATTGCCTCCTGTACAACAAACTTTTGTCCCTAGATATTCAGGCACTTTGTATACTTGATTTAATACCTAGAATCTATTTGTCACCTCAATATATCATCAAGGATTTGATTTAAGTCATACCTGAATGGCATAGTGGTTTCCCCTATGTCTGTCAATTCAAGACTGAATTTTGCAATAAAGAGCCAATGGCCTAAGCCACAGTCAGGTCCATGTATATTTTTGTTGACTATACAGAGCTTCTCCATCTTTGGCTGCAAAGAATATAATCAATCTGATTTTGGTATTGTACATACAGTGATGTCCATGTGTACAGTCATCTCTTGAGTTGTTACAAAAGGGTGTTTGCTATGATTAGGGAGCTTTGACAAAACTCTTTTAACTTGCTTCATCTTGTACTCCAAGGCCAAACTTGCATGTTATTCTGGGTATCTCATGATTTCCTGTTTTTGCATTGCAATACACTCTGTTTAAATACATACATACATATATATATGTATATATATACACACATATACATTTGCATATATATATATGTATATATATATATGGTGTTAGTTACAGAAAGTGTTGTAGATCTTAATAGAACCAGTCAACTTCGACTTCCTCAGCCTCAATTGAAAGAACGGAAATTCAGATAACCTGGTTTCAACAGACTAGGCTGCTCCACCCAAAGGCAGGCAAACATCCTCCCTGAGGCCCCCTCCCGCTGAGGCACTCCCAATACAAGGTCTCCGCCCACCAAATTCCAACGCTAGGCGGCACTCCCTGGAATTTCTACTGAGCCGAATGAAAGAAATCTCACAGGTCGCTATTCATCAGATGCTCCTTCAGCCCTATTGCCGACTGCCCACCAGCCCACCACCCTCAGACCAGCCTTAGACTCCCCATGCCCAAACAAAGACTCAGCAGGAAGTAGCCAGACAAAGTTCGGCGCCCTATATCACCAGAAAGGCTAGAATGTTAGGTTGGTAGGCTATTAAAGGGTTAACACAGCAGCCAGAGATTCCCCAGCACTAAATAGTCATAAGAAAAGGCCAGTTGTTAGGGTCAACACCGCGACCAGAGACTCCCCAGCACTAAATCAGGGGGTCAGTTGCTTGCCTGCTGGCGCCTGAGAGTCTCCTTAGACCTGCGATAAAGAGATAGCCTTGACCATAAAGATTCCTCTGGAAAGTGTCAAGGACTTCACACCCCCAGCTCGCGGGCACCTCAAGGATAGTGGGCTCATCACTGGACTTCCTGCCAAACATATAGCCAATCGTGTAATGTCTGATGTGCCCGCCAAACATATAGCCAATCGTATGTTGCCTAATGTACTTGTGCTAATTTGAAACTTTGCCCTATAAAAACCCCGGAATCCTTGGCGAGGGTGTGCAACTTGTTCGACCAGGCTGACACCCGAGTGCGCACTCGCTCAATAAAATACTACTCTTGCTTTTGCAGCTCTTGGTCTGGTCTTTGAGTCTCGGGGACCCCCTGGAAATCTCTGCTCCCTCCCATCGGGGGAACGGAGTTTATCACAATGATTGGGGCAGAGACTTGAATTATTGTGATGCTAAATGATTTGCTTTGGAAAGGAACCAAGAGTATTTCTGAGATTGCACCCATGTCCTGTATTTTGAGCTCCTTGTTAACTATGAATGACACTTCATTTCCTCTAAGTGATTTTTCCCCACCTTAGTAGATATATGTCCTTTGAATTAAATTAAATTTGTCCATTTCCATTCATTTTAGTTCGCTGATTCCTAAGATGTTGATACTCAATTTTTGTATCTCCTGTTTGATCACATCCAATGACTCTGTCTAGGCTACCACAATAAGTTATGTAGTCACCATGAGTAGACCCTCTGTGTGTGTCTGTGTGCTTGACTGGATCATAGATGTCTAACTCATCATTTCTGTGTATATCTTGGAAGGTATTTCTGGAGAAGATTAACATTTGTTTCAGTAGATTGTGTAAAGCAGTTTACCTAACTAGTGTGGATAGGAATCATCCAGTCCACTGAGATTTTGAAGAAAACAAGAGAAAGAACGATGTACTCTCTCTGCCTGAGTGGGACATTGATATTGTGTTTCCTTCACTGATCCTGTTTCACAGACCTTCAGGCGCAGATAGAAATCAATAACACATGGTTCTTGGGTCTTTGAAATACACATCTAGTTTTCCTGGGTCTTCAACTTGCAGATAGTGGATTAGGGGGCTTCTTTATGATTACATGAGCCAACATTTTATAATAAAATCATCCTCAAGTTGTATCTTTCACATAATGTATAAGGAAAGGAATGTACATGTATGAGGACCAAGATCCCAGTGATTGCCTCAGAACAACTAAACCTAAGTATCAGAGATAGGGCATGTCCCTACACATTTTTATCATGTCTCTTGTCATTTTCAGAATAGAGGAAATGGAAAGCACTGAGTTGTGGCTCAAATCAGTTTTTCTTAATATGTCTGAATTAACTATGAGAAGGGAAAAAAGTGGTGAGACAGAAAATCTAAAGTAAACTTGTATCCATTATGCTCTTTCTGAATATTTTCTTGCATATAACTGAAGCTTTTGAGAAGTTTTGTCTTTCCTTTGGCATACTAAGTTTATTTGGTAAGTTTTTTCTCCTGTGCATTTATTCTGTTTTTCAAATAAATTATGTAATTGTCAGGAATAAGAAACTGGTTTATATCACTCTACAACACTACCCACAATGGTCTCATAAATGCCCTTAACTCTATTTAGGCAGTCATAATAAAGCTTTCCAGAGACAATTTGCCTCTTGTTTTTGTCTATTGTGTGTATATTTGTGATCAAATGTGAAGCCTTCGCATTACATTAAGACTGACTTTGTACACATTTACATTAAATGCTCAAAATTACATATCAATTAAAATGTGGCTCAGCAAAGGTTCCTCCTGCCATTATCGTTATTAAATTCTCATTTAATAATAATGAAGACAAAGTAAAACGTACATAGTATTTTAAAGACTTTTGTTTTCTCTCAAATAATAATAAAATCTAAGGTTTATATTTGTATCAATATACTACTATCTCAAAACAGGAAAAATTTATCATATTTTTTCATAATTTTTTTCTTTTTAACTAGTCTTCATTCACAGAGAAGTTCTAGACTAGATATAAATATAAGTTTATATTTATAAAACATTCTTTTCCACATTTTTGAATTAAATCAGTAAATTAAGATTTTATTACAAATAGTGGGAATAAATGCTCACTTCAGCAGCACATGGTTTGCCTCAGTTAACACAACACATAGAATCTGATATGTAGCAGATGGTGGTATGAAAGCAAAGTAGTGTTTCCCTTTTGCTGCTTTTATATTTATGTGCCCATTTATTGGGGAAGAAAACAGCTAATCTGTCATTTCTTAAAAGAGAAATGGAGTTATAAGAGTATATTTCTAAAGACATGACTGCTTTTTTGCATGTTATATTGAAGGTGCTACAAAACTGTAGAAATAAAAATAAAATGTCTTCAATCCACATAATCTGAGGAGTATAGCAGTGAAATAAGTAGCGAGGGCATTTTCAAAACTTTGAATGTGTTTCTAAAACCATGCTTTAAAACTCTACCTCTTTAAAGTCTTTCCACTAAAGCATAGTACATAATGAATTAACTGACTAGACTTTGTTTTTAACACTGAACAATATCACAGCAATTGAACTGTGTGTGTATACATAAAAGAGGTTCCACATCCTTGTCTGTCTTGTATACAAATTTAGATCATTTGCATGTGTATGTTTCTTATGTGTTTTTTTCACAACAGTTTTATCTTATTCTCTTATGTAAGAAAATTAAAGTTTAAAAAATTTATTTACCTATTGACTAAGAACAAATCTAATAAATTCAGCTATTTATTAAAAATAAATTATAAATGAGTTAAATACTTAAATGAAAGCCTTGAAACCATTTAATTTCTAGCAGAAAACATAGGCAATATGTTCTCTGACATTGATCTTTATATTTGGGGGGAATACATCTTCTCAGGCCATAGAAATAAAAGCAAAATAAGTAAATGGGACTACATAAAACTAAAAAGTTTCTGCACAGTGAAAGAATTTATCAGAAAAACAAATGTCTGCTACTGGATGAGAAAATATATTTGCCAACAATATATCTGATAAGGGGTCACATCCAAAGTATAAAAGTAACTCATACAATTATATATCAATTATAATAATAATATCTAAACAACCAAATTAAAAAATAATCAGAGAATGCAGACAGACATTTTTTCCAAAGAAGACCTATATAGGGCCAATTGGCACAAGAAAAAGAAATGCACAACATTATTAATCATCAGAGAAATAGTGAAAATCAAAACCACATTGAAATATCACCTAGCACTCTTTAAAATCTCTGTTATAAAAAAAAGACAACAATCAGTTCAGGATGAAAAAGGACCTGCATCTATCCTGGCTACTTACTGCTTCTCCCTCTGCCTCTCGTATGCGTCCATGTCTGGTTTGATGTGTTTGGTCAGCCAGTGATGCTGGTGAAGCTGGGTGGCAGCATAATTTAAAAATAAAATGAGAATCAAAAATGAAAAAAAAAAAGAAAGACAACAAATAGCAAGTGTTGGTGAGGATATGGAGAAAAGGGAATTCTTACCAATGTCGGTGGGATTTTAAGTTGGTTCATCCACTATGGAAAACAATATGGATATTCCTCAAGTAAGTAAAAGTAGAACTACCAAATGATCCAGCAACACCACTCCTGTATATTAATCAAAAAATAACCAAAAATATTATTTTGAAAAGATATCTCTCACCTCATGTTAATTCCAGTATAATTTACAATAACAAAGATATGGAAACAACATAAGTGCCCATTAACAGATGAATATATATGCATATATTCATATTTCCCATATGCTATATAAAATGGAATATTATTCTGCAACAAAATAAGGAAATCTTGTCATTTCTTACAATATGGATAGACCTAGAATGTATTATGCCAAGTGAAATAAGTCAGATAAAGACAAATAATCAATGACTTCACTTATATGTGGAATATCAAAAGGCAAAACAAATAAACATAACACATATGAACAGAGTTATAGGTAAAAAGAATAAACAGATGCTTACCAGAGAGGTTATACAGATATAACCTTGGAAAAGACCTTGATGCTGGGAAAAATAGAAGGCAGAAGGAAAAGGGGATGACAGAGAATAAAATGGTTGGATAACATCACCGACTCAATGGACATGATTTTGAGCAAGTTCCTGGAGATAGTGAAGGACAGGGAAACCTGCTGTGTTCCAGTCCATGAAGTTGCAAAGAGTCAGACAGAAAATAAAATTTGTCACTGTTTTTACTTTTCCCCCATCTATTTGCCATGAAGTGATGGAACTGGATGCCATGATCTTCATTTTTTCAATATTGAGTTGTAAGCCAGTTTTTTTACTTTCCTGTTTCACTTTCATCAAGAAGCTGTTTAGTTCCTCTTCACCTTCTGTCATTAGAGTGATATCACCTGTATATATAAGGTTGCTGATATTTCTCCCAGCATCTTGATTCCTGCTTGTGAATCTCCAGCCTGGCATTTTGCATGATGGATTTCTCTGGTGTCTCAAATGGTGGAGAATCCACCTGCAATCTGAGAGATCTGCACTCAAACCCTCGGTTGTGAAGATACCCTGGAGAAGGAAACCAGATAAGAATACTCCAATATTCTTGTCTAAAGAATTTCATGGACCAAGAAGACTGGCAGGCAACAGTCTATGGGGTCACAGAGTCAGACACAACTGAACAATTTTCACTTTAACTCTGTATATAAGTTACACAAGTAGGTTAACAATATGCGACTTTGTCTAATTTCTTGCCTAGTATTGAACCAGCATATTGTTCCATGTCTGGTTCTAGCTGTTGCTTCTTGATCTTTAGACATGTTTCTCAAGAGACAAATAAGGTGGTCTGTTATTCTCGCCTCTAAAAATTTTCAGTAGTTTGCTGTGATCCACACAAAGGCTTTTGCCCAGTCAATGAGGCAGAAGTAGATTTTTTGGTATATCCCTGCTTTTTCTATGATATGATAGATGTTTGCAACTTGATCTCTGGTTTTGCTGTCTTTTCTAAATCCAGCTTATATATCCCTAAGTTCTTGGTGTACATACTCAAAGCCTAGCTTGAAGGATTTTTGAGGATTATTTCACTAGCATGTGAAATGAGAGCAACTGAATGGTAGTTTGAACATTCCTTGGCGTTCTTTAATTTATGATTGGAGTGAGAACTGACTTGTCCCTTTCTTGTGTCCACTGCTGGTTAGATAGTGGTTTACTAGAAGGAAAAGGGGATGACAGAGAATAAAATGGTTGGATAACATCACCGACTCAATGGACATGATTTTGAGCAAGTTCCTGGAGATAGTGAAGGACAGGGAAACCTGCTGTGTTCCAGTCCATGAAGTTGCAAAGAGTCAGACAGAAAATAAAATTTGTCACTGTTTTTACTTTTCCCCCATCTATTTGCCATGAAGTGATGGAACTGGATGCCATGATCTTCATTTTTTCAATATTGAGTTGTAAGCCAGTTTTTTTACTTTCCTGTTTCACTTTCATCAAGAAGCTGTTTAGTTCCTCTTCACCTTCTGTCATTAGAGTGATATCACCTGTATATATAAGGTTGCTGATATTTCTCCCAGCATCTTGATTCCTGCTTGTGAATCTCCAGCCTGGCATTTTGCATGATGGATTTCTCTGGTGTCTCAAATGGTGGAGAATCCACCTGCAATCTGAGAGATCTGCACTCAAACCCTCGGTTGTGAAGATACCCTGGAGAAGGAAACCAGATAAGAATACTCCAATATTCTTGTCTAAAGAATTTCATGGACCAAGAAGACTGGCAGGCAACAGTCTATGGGGTCACAGAGTCAGACACAACTGAACGATTTTCACTTTAACTCTGTATATAAGTTACACAAGTAGGTTAACAATATGCGACTTTGTCTAATTTCTTGCCTAGTATTGAACCAGCATATTGTTCCATGTCTGGTTCTAGCTGTTGCTTCTTGATCTTTAGACATGTTTCTCAAGAGACAAATAAGGTGGTCTGTTATTCTCGCCTCTAAAAATTTTCAGTAGTTTGCTGTGATCCACACAAAGGCTTTTGCCCAGTCAATGAGGCAGAAGTAGATTTTTTGGTATATCCCTGCTTTTTCTATGATATGATAGATGTTTGCAACTTGATCTCTGGTTTTGCTGTCTTTTCTAAATCCAGCTTATATATCCCTAAGTTCTTGGTGTACATACTCAAAGCCTAGCTTGAAGGATTTTTGAGGATTATTTCACTAGCATGTGAAATGAGAGCAACTGAATGGTAGTTTGAACATTCCTTGGCGTTCTTTAATTTATGATTGGAGTGAGAACTGACTTGTCCCTTTCTTGTGTCCACTGCTGGTTAGATAGTGGTTTACTATAAAAAAGAATATCTTGTGCAATGTCAGAGGATAAGAAAACACATGGTTTGCTTTGGTTAAGTGCTGAGTCTAAAAATGTTGGCTAATCAAGGTCAGCTAATGGAAGACTTTATATCTTTCAATACCTCAAGATCACCAATACCTTGGTGATCTTTTCTTAATAGATAATTCAGTTGTCATGAGTGAGTGACATCACTATAAAATGGCACTTTCTACAAACCAATATATACCAAACCAATATTTTTTAGTGTTATAAGTATTACCATCATTTTGCCACACACTGCTTTGTATTTTAATACACTTGGTGATCTAATTCAATTATATTGGTGATGTTGACAGAAATAGCAGTGTCTGCTTTACATTCGGTGCCCATGTAATCAAATATGTTTTAGATTCTTAAAATCTGAGTCATTGTATGTGTGTGTGTGTGTGTGTGTGTGTGTGTGTGTGTATGTGTGGAGTAATATAGTTTCCATTAGGGCTTTAGTTATTCTGACTCTTCCTGCCCTTTCAGACCTCAATTTTTGCATGGTTGACTGGGCTCAGCTCTGAATTCTATTTTTAAAAAGTTGATGAATGAGAGCTTTTTAAAAGTAATACACTTGAGAAGTTTTCCCTTCAAAAAGTTGCTGTTCTTTAATCAAACTTACAAAATTAATCAGACTATTAATGCTATTTTACTGAAACTCTAATAATGTTGAAATCATTAAAAAAAATTTTAAAGAAAGATATAAAAAACCCAATAGATAAAAGTCTTAATGGCAAAACATTTTTTAAAATGTGTAAGTGGGGGGAGGAGTGTCCAGGTACCTATTAGGTGTGAGTATGTTTGTGCATATTTGTTGTTAGTGAGACAAGACATTAAGACCCCCAACATATGAAGTCAAATTTGCATTCTAAATTTTGACTTTATGGCATAATTTTGAAAATAGTATAGTGGAGCATAACTCTAGGACCACCACATACCTGTTCTGTAAACTTAGATAAACTATTTTTTCTTCCTGTTTTGTTGAGATATAATTTATATGCAGCACTCTATATAAGTGTAAGGTGCATAGTATAATGTTTTGATTTGCATTCATCATGAGATAATTACCACAATAAGTTTAGTAAACATAAATCATCTCCTACAGATATAAAATTAAAGACATAGAAAACAAAATTTTTTCTTGTGATGAGAAGTATTGGGGTTTACTATCTTAACCACTTTCTTATATAACATACATCACTGTTAACTGTATTTATCACATTGTGCATGCATTACATCCCTTAGAAGAGGCACCAGAAATCCAATTGACACCATTCATTGTATCATAGAGAAAGCAAGGGAATTCCAGAAAAGCATCTACTTCTACTTCATTGACTACACTAAAACCTTCGATTGTGTGGATCACATCTGTGGAAAATTCTTAAAGAGATGGGAATACCAGACCATTCATTGTTCTGAGAAACCTGGTGCAGTGTCTGCTTTACATTCGGTGCCCATGTAATCAAATATGTTTTAGATTCTTAAAATCTGAGTCATTGTATGTGTGTGTGTGTGTGTGTGTGTGTGTGTGTGTGTATGTGTGGAGTAATATAGTTTCCATTAGGGCTTTAGTTATTCTGACTCTTCCTGCCCTTTCAGACCTCAATTTTTGCATGGTTGACTGGGCTCAGCTCTGAATTCTATTTTTAAAAAGTTGATGAATGAGAGCTTTTTAAAAGTAATACACTTGAGAAGTTTTCCCTTCAAAAAGTTGCTGTTCTTTAATCAAACTTACAAAATTAATCAGACTATTAATGCTATTTTACTGAAACTCTAATAATGTTGAAATCATTAAAAAAAATTTTAAAGAAAGATATAAAAAACCCAATAGATAAAAGTCTTAATGGCAAAACATTTTTTAAAATGTGTAAGTGGGGGGAGGAGTGTCCAGGTACCTATTAGGTGTGAGTATGTTTGTGCATATTTGTTGTTAGTGAGACAAGACATTAAGACCCCCAACATATGAAGTCAAATTTGCATTCTAAATTTTGACTTTATGGCATAATTTTGAAAATAGTATAGTGGAGCATAACTCTAGGACCACCACATACCTGTTCTGTAAACTTAGATAAACTATTTTTTCTTCCTGTTTTGTTGAGATATAATTTATATGCAGCACTCTATATAAGTGTAAGGTGCATAGTATAATGTTTTGATTTGCATTCATCATGAGATAATTACCACAATAAGTTTAGTAAACATAAATCATCTCCTACAGATATAAAATTAAAGACATAGAAAACAAAATTTTTTCTTGTGATGAGAAGTATTGGGGTTTACTATCTTAACCACTTTCTTATATAACATACATCACTGTTAACTGTATTTATCACATTGTGCATGCATTACATCCCTTAGAAGAGGCACCAGAAATCCAATTGACACCATTCATTGTATCATAGAGAAAGCAAGGGAATTCCAGAAAAGCATCTACTTCTACTTCATTGACTACACTAAAACCTTCGATTGTGTGGATCACATCTGTGGAAAATTCTTAAAGAGATGGGAATACCAGACCATGTTACTTGTCTCTTGAGAAACCTGTGTGAGAGTCAAGAAACAATAGTTAGAACCTTACATGGAACAACTGACTGGTTTAATAATGGGAAAAAAAATGCCAAGGCTGTATGTTACCATCTTGTATACATAACTTATATGCAGAGTGCATCATGGGAAATGCCAGAGTGAATGAACTATAGGTTGGAATCAAGATTGCTGGGAGGAATATCAACATCTTCAGATTGCAGATGATACTACTCTAAAGGCTGAAGGGCAAGAGGAACTAAACAGTCTTCCAATGAGGATCAAACAGGAGAGTGAAAAAGCTGGCTTAAAACTCAACATTAAAATAATTAAGATCATGGCAAATGGCCCCATTACTAAATGGCAAATTGAAAGGGAAATAGTGGGAGCAGTGACAGATTTTCTTTTCTTGGGCTCCAAATTCACTGAAGATGGTGAGTGCAGCCATGAAATTAAAAGATATTTGCTTCTTGGAAGGAAAGCCATGACAAACCTAGATAGTGTATTAAAAAGGAAAGACATCACTTTGCTTACAAAGGTTTGCATAGTCAAAGCTGTTGTCTTTCCAGTAGTCAAGTACGGATGTGAGAATTGAACCTTACAGAAGGTGGACTGCTGATGAGTTGATGCTTTTGAATTGTGGTGCTGGAGAAGACTCTTGAAAATCCCCTGGGCAGCAAAGATATCAAACCAGTCAATCCTAAAAGAAATAAGCCCTCAATACTCATTGGGAATTATGATACTGAGGCTCTAATATGTCAATCCTAAAAGAAATA
This sequence comes from Tragulus kanchil, assembly GCA_022376925.1. Classification (NCBI taxonomy): domain Eukaryota; kingdom Metazoa; phylum Chordata; class Mammalia; order Artiodactyla; family Tragulidae; genus Tragulus; species Tragulus kanchil. The sequence continues at coordinate 49,244,871 of JAIOJX010000003.1, read as the reverse complement.
AGCCCTCAATGCTCATTGGAAATTATGATACTGAGGCTATAATAATTTGGCTACCTGATGTGAACGGCTGACTCATTGGAAAAGACCTTGATGCTGGGGAAGATAAAAGGCAAGAAGAGGAGTGGCAGAGGATTGCCAGTTAGGCTCCAAAATAACTCCAGACAGACACTTCGGCCACAAAATTATAATTTGCTCTTTGGAAGTAAAGCTTTTTCAAACCTCAAAAAATAAAAGATATTATTCTGCTGACAAAGGTCTGTATAGACAAAGCTATATTTTTGTTTTTGTTTTTCTTTTCAGGAATCATGTACGAATGTGAGATTTGCACCATAAAGAAGGCTGAGTGCTGAAAAATTGATATTTCTGAATTGTGGTTCTGGAAAAGACTCTTGGGAGTCCCTTGGACTGTAAGGAGATCAAACCAGTCAATCTTAAAGGAAATCAACACTGAATATTCATTGGAAGAACTGACGCTGAAGCTGAAACTCCAACACTTTGACCTCCTGATGTGAAGAGCTAACTCACCGGAAAAGAACCTGATACTGGGGAAGATTCAGGAGAGGGAACCCTGGCATGCAGGTTGCAGGGAGTCAGAAATGGCTTAATGACTGAAGAACTGCACCTGCCTATTCCCAACCTGTTTTGCTCATTCCTTATGCACATGATAAAACATTCCTCTTTTATCCTGTTTTATTCCTGTTTTATTCCTGTCGGTATCTCCAGGGAAACTCTTAATGGCCTGTTTCTGATCTAAATACTTCTCAGTCTCCTCCATGACCATATGAGTCCCATAATATCACAGTTCATTTCTTTTCTCCATTAACCAAGGACAAAGTGAAGAGGAAAGGATCCTTTCTTACCTATCAATGTGAACCTTTTTTTTTTTTAATGTTTTGTTCTAGACCAACCTCTTTCCAAGATGAACATTCATTCCTACTAGAAAATAGTGCCTCTTGTTGAGAATTTGCTGATCCAGCATAGGATATACACAATATATAATTAATCAACATATAAATGAATCACAGGCTGTTTCCTTACTTGACAAAAAGAGAAGATGAATCAAGTCATGATAAAATAACTTTGAAGAATATTCTAAAGTATATACTAGAATTCACTATGAATTAACCAACTGAATTAATGAAATATAATTTTTTCATGTTTTGGAGATATATAGCATTTACTGAGTTTGTTTTCTTCTTTTATTTGCTATTTTAGCAAATTGTATAAGAACTATAGTTGAATTTAAGAATTTTTAAAATTGATCTGTTTTTGTTTGAAGGATAATTGCTCTACATAATTTTGCTTGTTTCTGCCAAACATCAACATGAATCAGACGTAAGTATACATATGACACCTCCTTCTTGAACCTCCATCCAATTACCCTCTCCAATCTGCCCCTCTAGGTTGTTACATAGTTATTACTCAGAAAGCATGCTGCTTCTTTATCTTTTCAAATCTATGGGTGAGTAAGAACATTGCTAGCTGAATTTATTTAAAGCATGAATTTCATGGCTTTGGTAGAATTATGTCAAAGAAATAAAACAATCAATCAGTGAAGAGAAGTCGGCAGGAAACCAAGGTGTGAATTCAGATTCTTGCTGAAATCTTACTTCTGATGCTTGCTAACTTGTGACTTTGGACAAGATCATATTGAATTTTCTATCTCATAAAGAGGGAATAATAATAGTTTTTTCACTTGAGGTTTCTGGAGAGATTGAATGAAATAAGAGTTACAAAAGATCCACGAAGGGCTTCCCTCATGGTCCAGTGGTAAAGAGTTTGCCTGCTAATGCAAGAGACACAAGTTCCATTTCTGATCTAAATACTTCTCAGTCTCCTCCATGACCATATGAGTCCCATAATATCACAGTTCATTTCTTTTCTCCATTAACCAAGGACAAAGTGAAGAGGAAAGGATCCTTTCTTACCTATCAATGTGAACCTTTTTTTTTTTTAATGTTTTGTTCTAGACCAACCTCTTTCCAAGATGAACATTCATTCCTACTAGAAAATAGTGCCTCTTGTTGAGAATTTGCTGATCCAGCATAGGATATACACAATATATAATTAATCAACATATAAATGAATCACAGGCTGTTTCCTTACTTGACAAAAAGAGAAGATGAATCAAGTCATGATAAAATAACTTTGAAGAATATTCTAAAGTATATACTAGAATTCACTATGAATTAACCAACTGAATTAATGAAATATAATTTTTCATGTTTTGGAGATATATAGCATTTACTGAGTTTGTTTTCTTTTTTTATTTGCTATTTTAGCAAATTGTATAAGAACTATAGTTGAATTTAAGAATTTTTAAAATTGATCTGTTTTTGTTTGAAGGATAATTGCTCTACATAATTTTGCTTGTTTCTGCCAAACATCAACATGAATCAGACGTAAGTATACATATGACACCTCCTTCTTGAACCTCCATCCAATTACCCTCTCCAATCTGCCCCTCTAGGTTGTTACATAGTTATTACTCAGAAAGCATGCTGCTTCTTTATCTTTTCAAATCTATGGGTGAGTAAGAACATTGCTAGCTGAATTTATTTAAAGCATGAATTTCATGGCTTTGGTAGAATTATGTCAAAGAAATAAAACAATCAATCAGTGAAGAGAAGTCGGCAGGAAACCAAGGTGTGAATTCAGATTCTTGCTGAAATCTTACTTCTGATGCTTGCTAACTTGTGACTTTGGACAAGATCATATTGAATTTTCTATCTCATAAAGAGGGAATAATAATAGTTTTTTCACTTGAGGTTTCTGGAGAGATTGAATGAAATAAGAGTTACAAAAGATCCACGAAGGGCTTCCCTCATGGTCCAGTGGTAAAGAGTTTGCCTGCTAATGCAAGAGACACAAGTTCCATTCCTGATCTGCAAAGATCCCACATGCTGCAAGGCAACTAAGCCGGTGAGTTACAACTGCTGAGCCTGTGCTCTAGGGCCTCAGAGCCGCAACTATTGAGCCCATGTGCTTCAACTACTGAAGCCCGTGAACCTCAGAGCCTGAGTTTAAGAAAAGTCACTGCAACAGGAAGCCTGCTCACCTCAGCTAGAGAGTAGCCCCCACTCCCTGCAACTAGAGAAGAGCCTGTGGCAGCAGTTAAAACCCAGAATACCTAAAAATAAAATAAATAAAATAAATAAATACATAAATAAACAAACATGGAACATACCTTTAAAAAAAAAATCCACGGTACCTGAAACGTAATAAATGTTAAAAAAAAATGAGCTATTTTAAAATTTAATAATAAAAGCAGAACTAGCATAATCAATAACATACCAAACAATGTGAAAAAATTAAAACAACCCTAACTATTCAGGCTCTTCCCTCTAGTTGCAGATCCCGGGAGATACACAGCTATTATGATTACAAATTATAAGACAGATGAAAGTCTACGTGAGAACTGGAGACTGAGATAGAAGAATCCACTAACGACCTTGGTAAGAAAAAAACAATCAGCAGAGTTACTGATCCATAAAGCATACTGCAAGGTAGCCTAGAGGAGATCTTTCAAAAGAGAAAATCAGCACAGAATGAAGAGTCACAGAATTACAGAATCAATTTGTAGAGAACCATTTTGAGAAGTTTTGAATTGGTTTTTATTTTTACTTTCAAAGATATCTTGATGAAAGTTCTCTAAATGCATTCTGCAATTATTCTTTTAAAGTCAGACGGAAAGAAAACAAATCAAAGAGTTTCTGACTGTAAATGTAATTCTAAATAAATCATAAACTATCCTATTATATTAACATATTTCATATCAAAAAGTATATAGGTAACAATATGCTTTCTTTGTTGTATCAATGACATTATAATCATAAGCTGATTTTTAAGAGGAAGTTAGTTGTTCATTTATTTCATGATTTTAGAATGTACTTTCAGGTGGTACCTGTTGTCTAAATAACTGATTCAAAACTATATTAATTATTTTATAAAAAGCAGCAATATGATAGTGAATTTAAAAACACACATAACAGCATATTGCATAAAAAGGAAAACGTTAAATCAATATACCTATAATATAACTTCAGTCTTCTTACCAATAACCCAAGTTTTCACTAGGTCTGCAATATAGGTAAAATTTCTATCTGGGAACACTTTTTTTCTTTCTTTTATTTTTTTTAAATTTTTAATGGCATGAGAAAATTTCCATCTATAGAAGCCCCAAACCATTCATCTTTCAGATATCTGCCTTTTGATATATTAGAGAAATAAGATGATCCAAAACCTGGTAGTTTCAATGAATCTTGAATGAATGTCCCAGTTGAATTGTTTGCTTCAATATGTGATAACCTCATTCTTAGACATTTTCTCTCACTATGCCTTGGGTCTCAAATAGTTCTGACACTCCTCTATTCTATAAGAAAGAGACACAGATGAAATACTTTATAATGCCTAGCTGTTAGAAGTTATTTAAGAACAATATATATAATCTTAAAAAACAACTTTGAGCAAAGATATTACAAAAGGAGATAAATTGCAAGTAGAAAATGTTAGGTACAAAATACAAATTAGCTTTAATTTCAAATGAAACAATAGTAAGAGAACTTTAAAAAATATTTTATTTGAACTAATTTTATAATTACAGAAACATACCCCCCCAAAAAATGTGCAGAGGTCTTGTGTATTCCTCACTCTGTTATGAAGGAGACAAAAGTTTAAAGAGAAACAGGATTTGTAAAATCTCTTCTAAGATTCCTACCATCTTCTACAAGGGAAATGGTAATTAAAATTGACATTGAGAAACATGGCAGACATCAAATGAACCTAACGATTAAGATAGACATCTAATGAAAATGTCTATCAACAATGCCTAAGAACAGACTTTTTTTTTTAACAAAAGTAAAACTACCACCAAGTGTTCCACAGCATATTTTGAATATCATATAATATTATATATTTAGAATCATATAATATGAATTTCAATCCCTGCTCAGTAATAAATTCTGTATCAGAAAACTATAAAGAAAACCATAAATATTAATTAAGAGCAATGATTTTGCTTATAAATATGTTTCTGTGATCTTCATAGATTTTTAAAAATGGTGATACTTTACAATAAATTAAGAGAATTTTTGTCTGTTTATCTTGAGTGTGTGTTTTTACTGTTTTGGTCTTTTGAAAAGCCAGAAGAGCTAGTCAACCTAGGTTTGAATTTTCACATGGTAACTAGCTGCTTTAAACAGAGAAGCTCTGCAGGGAGACCCAGTCCCCGTCCATGGGTTTTCTTTGGAGTCACTGCACTTCTTCAGAATCTGCCTTTTTTTTTTTTTTGCATGAGAAAATTTCCATCTATAGAAGCCCCAAACCATTCATCTTTCAGATATCTGCCTTTTGATATATTAGAGAAATAAGATGATCCAAAACCTGGTAGTTTCAATGAATCTTGAATGAATGTCCCAGTTGAATTGTTTGCTTCAATATGTGATAACCTCATTCTTAGACATTTTCTCTCACTATGCCTTGGGTCTCAAATAGTTCTGACACTCCTCTATTCTATAAGAAAGAGACACAGATGAAATACTTTATAATGCCTAGCTGTTAGAAGTTATTTAAGAACAATATATATAATCTTAAAAAACAACTTTGAGCAAAGATATTACAAAAGGAGATAAATTGCAAGTAGAAAATGTTAGGTACAAAATACAAACTAGCTTTAATTTCAAATGAAACAATAGTAAGAGAACTTTAAAAAATATTTTATTTGAACTAATTTTATAATTACAGAAACATACCCCCCCCAAAAATGTGCAGAGGTCTTGTGTATTCCTCACTCTGTTATGAAGGAGACAAAAGTTTAAAGAGAAACAGGATTTGTAAAATCTCTTCTAAGATTCCTACCATCTTCTACAAGGGAAATGGTAATTAAAATTGACATTGAGAAACATGGCAGACATCAAATGAACCTAACGATTAAGATAGACATCTAATGAAAATGTCTATCAACAATGCCTAAGAACAGACTTTTTTTAACAAAAGTAAAACTACCACCAAGTGTTCCACAGCATATTTTGAATATCATATAATATTATATATTTAGAATCATATAATATGAATTTCAATCCCTGCTCAGTAATAAATTCTGTATCAGAAAACTATAAAGAAAACCATAAATATTAATTAAGAGCAATGATTTTGCTTATAAATATGTTTCTGTGATCTTCATAGATTTTTAAAAATGGTGATACTTTACAATAAATTAAGAGAATTTTTGTCTGTTTATCTTGAGTGTGTGTTTTTACTGTTTTGGTCTTTTGAAAAGCCAGAAGAGCTAGTCAACCTAGGTTTGAATTTTCACATGGTAACTAGCTGCTTTAAACAGAGAAGCTCTGCAGGGAGACCCAGTCCCCGTCCATGGGTTTTCTTTGGAGTCACTGCACTTTTGTATGTTACTTGTCTGCACATTTGATTTTATGTTCCCCAGTATATAGTGGCATATTGTGCCACTTTGAATCCTACCTCTCACCTTCACTGTGGGTATGTGTGTAAGTGTGTGCACATATTTGGAGATTTTGCATATACATTAATTATTTATTAACTTTGAGGAAAATAAGTGAGGATCTAAAACAGACCTAATACTTAACACAAAAGATATATCATTAGAATGGGGTCATGGGAAGGTTACTGACTTTTGTTTGCCCTCATCTATATTTGACTTTTTAAAATAAGTGTACATTACTTTTGAGTTCAAAAATTTCATTAAAAGATCTGACTAAAGACAAATAATGAAAGAACTAAAGGTAGAAGAAAAAAGAAGCAGATTATCAATGGGACCAAGAAGCAAGGCTATACACATTCTACCAGAAACTAAGGGGAGGTAAGAAATCTGCATAAACAGGCCTGTTTTGTCAAATCTCAGCAGATAGTCAGTATCAAAAACTTACATCGTTAGTACATATTGGAAAAACATACATTTCCAGAGGTTTGAAGAGTCTAAATCCCTCTCTGTGACAAATTCAAAATTCACTGAAAGGACAACCACAACAAAATAAAGAAACAAATATATCAGAGAGTGGTTTAAATTATAAAAATTGAGTACAGTTTCTAAATATGGGTAACATATATGTTTACAAGTCTACTTTTCAAGCATATAAGTCCATTGACTTGATTCATGTTTATAGCATATTTAGGAAATAGGGAGTTATGTGTCATCATTCTTCTTGTTAAGGCCAAATAACTTCTGCAAAATGATTTTCAGTAATCATGTTTGCACCAATCTGGAAGTAAAAACACCATTGTCTAATTTTTCCTTAGGTCACTTTTGCTAAAATATTACATCATCAGTTCATTTGGGTTCTCAGTCATGTCTGTGACTATTTGTGACCCCATGGACTGCATCATGCCAGGTTTTCATGTCCTTCATCATCTCCCGGAGCTTGCTCAAACTGATGGCCATTGACTCAGTGATGCCATCTAAAAATCTCATCCTCTGTTATCCTCTTTTTTTTGACATTCTATTTTTCCCAACATCAGGTTATTTTCCAATGGGTCATCTCTTTGCATCGGATAACAAAAGTATTGGAGCATCAGCTGCAGCATCATTCTTCACAATGAATAGTCAGGGCTGATTTCCTTTAGGATTGAGTGGTTTGCTCTCCTTACAGTCCAAGGAACTCTCAAGGATCTTCTCCAACCTCACAGTTTAAAGTCATCAGTTCTTCAGGCTCAGCTTTCTTTATTGTCCAATGCTCACAGTCATACATGACTAACTAGGAAATCCATAGCTTTAAATATAGAAATTTTTGTGGGCAAAATGATGTCTCTGCTGTTGAATACACTGTCTCAGTTTACCATAGCTTTTATTACTAAGTGCAAGTATCTTTTAATTTCATGGCCATAGTCACTATCTGCAGTGCTTTTGAAGACCAAGAAAATAAAGTCTGTCACTGTTTCCATTGTTGCCCATCTATTTGCCATGAAGTGATGGGACTGGATGCCATGATCTTTGTTTTCTTTTAAATATTGAGTTTTAGACCAGCTTATAAAAATATTTGAAAATGTCATATAATTCAGTATTGCATTTCACCTTCATCAGATGGAGATGAATTCTTACAAAATTGATATTTGAACATTATTTTGAGTGGAAGTCTATTAAATTATTTTAAAACATTCTTTCTTGCTTGCTATCTTGGCAATATGGGTAACATATATGTTTACAAGTCTACTTTTCAAGCATATAAGTCCATTGACTTGATTCATGTTTATAGCATATTTAGGAAATAGGGAGTTATGTGTCATCATTCTTCTTGTTAAGGCCAAATAACTTCTGCAAAATGATTTTCAGTAATCATGTTTGCACCAATCTGGAAGTAAAAACACCATTGTCTAATTTTTCCTTAGGTCACTTTTGCTAAAATATTACATCATCAGTTCATTTGGGTTCTCAGTCATGTCTGTGACTATTTGTGACCCCATGGACTGCATCATGCCAGGTTTTCATGTCCTTCATCATCTCCCGGAGCTTGCTCAAACTGATGGCCATTGACTCAGTGATGCCATCTAAAAATCTCATCCTCTGTTATCCTCTTTTTTTTGACATTCTATTTTTCCCAACATCAGGTTATTTTCCAATGGGTCATCTCTTTGCATCGGATAACAAAAGTATTGGAGCATCAGCTGCAGCATCATTCTTCACAATGAATAGTCAGGGCTGATTTCCTTTAGGATTGAGTGGTTTGCTCTCCTTACAGTCCAAGGAACTCTCAAGGATCTTCTCCAACCTCACAGTTTAAAGTCATCAGTTCTTCAGGCTCAGCTTTCTTTATTGTCCAATGCTCACAGTCATACATGACTAACTAGGAAATCCATAGCTTTAAATATAGAAATTTTTGTGGGCAAAATGATGTCTCTGCTGTTGAATACACTGTCTCAGTTTACCATAGCTTTTATTACTAAGTGCAAGTATCTTTTAATTTCATGGCCATAGTCACTATCTGCAGTGCTTTTGAAGACCAAGAAAATAAAGTCTGTCACTGTTTCCATTGTTGCCCATCTATTTGCCATGAAGTGATGGGACTGGATGCCATGATCTTTGTTTTCTTTTAAATATTGAGTTTTAGACCAGCTTATAAAAATATTTGAAAATGTCATATAATTCAGTATTGCATTTCACCTTCATCAGATGGAGATGAATTCTTACAAAATTGATATTTGAACATTATTTTGAGTGGAAGTCTATTAAATTATTTTAAAACATTCTTTCTTGCTTGCTATCTGGCATTGGTCAGGCACATTAGAATCTTCTGATGCTGATTAAAATATAAACCCTCAAAATTTTAGTTAATAAAATGAACATATTTAAAACCTATCCCATATCTGAATTAACATATTTTGGGTGGGTATAAATTGTGTATTTTTAAACAAACTTTAAAAGTTTCCATCGTTAAGAAACTTCTGATTTTTACACAAATGCAAGGCTTCTGATTTGTTCACTGAAACGAAAAGGAGAAGGAAGACTTCATCATATATGCTGAAAATGTGAGAAAAAATATACAGATTCTGAATAGGTTTTACTGTAAAAGAAAAGCAATGTCAAGACAACTAGTGTTAGTTATTGTCAACCAGGATCCATCTGGCCATAATTTTGCAATTTTGAGAGTAACTTCTCTTTCAACTCAAGGTAAGCTTCAATGTAGTCTTAAAACATCAAAAGGAGCGAATTTGATTCTGCAGGAGCCTGGGGCTGTTGCATGTATTTCTCTAGTTCTGTGTCTGTACCTGTTCCTAAATGATCATTTCAGTAATCATTCACATCATAGATTAATAACAGAACCTATAGGTTAGATAGAATGCTTCCACCAAGAGTGCCCTGAGAAAAAGGTACCCTGAATTTATTCTATAAATTTGGAATAAATTAAAACCCCTTAGTCAGTGTTTAATATTTGCATTTCATTGTTTAGGTTTAAAGAGTTTTGCAGGGTGGAGGGACAGTTAAAGGAGGGAAAGATTAAAGGATGGATGAAAAGAAAGTTATTTTTTAATCCCTATAAAATAGTATAGATTTAAACTAAGATTAAGTAGACATGCAATAAAAAGACATATGTGAAAGAATTTAGGTTGAAATAAATATTGAAGTAGATATTCAGATAAATATCAGCAGTGTCTTCAGTTTAGTTTCCTAACAAAATCATGATGCTCTTTTTCTTCTAAAAAATCAAAAAGAAGGGCTTTCCTGGTGGTCCAGTGGGTAAGGACACCGCCTTGCAGTGCAAGGGGCGCCGGAGCGATCCCTGACCTGGGAAGATCCCACAAAGTGGTTGAACATTATTTTGAGTGGAAGTCTATTAAATTATTTTAAAACATTCTTTCTTGCTTGCTATCTGGCATTGGTCAGGCACATTAGAATCTTCTGATGCTGATTAAAATATAAACCCTCAAAATTTTAGTTAATAAAATGAACATATTTAAAACCTATCCCATATCTGAATTAACATATTTTGGGTGGGTATAAATTGTGTATTTTTAAACAAACTTTAAAAGTTTCCATCGTTAAGAAACTTCTGATTTTTACACAAATGCAAGGCTTCTGATTTGTTCACTGAAACGAAAAGGAGAAGGAAGACTTCATCATATATGCTGAAAATGTGAGAAAAAATATACAGATTCTGAATAGGTTTTACTGTAAAAGAAAAGCAATGTCAAGACAACTAGTGAGTGTTAGTTATTGTCAACCAGGATCCATCTGGCCATAATTTTGCAATTTTGAGAGTAACTTCTCTTTCAACTCAAGGTAAGCTTCAATGTAGTCTTAAAACATCAAAAGGAGCGAATTTGATTCTGCAGGAGCCTGGGGCTGTTGCATGTATTTCTCTAGTTCTGTGTCTGTACCTGTTCCTAAATGATCATTTCAGTAATCATTCACATCATAGATTAATAACAGAACCTATAGGTTAGATAGAATGCTTCCACCAAGAGTGCCCTGAGAAAAAGGTACCCTGAATTTATTCTATAAATTTGGAATAAATTAAAACCCCTTAGTCAGTGTTTAATATTTGCATTTCATTGTTTAGGTTTAAAGAGTTTTGCAGGGTGGAGGGACAGTTAAAGGAGGGAAAGATTAAAGGATGGATGAAAAGAAAGTTATTTTTTAATCCCTATAAAATAGTATAGATTTAAACTAAGATTAAGTAGACATGCAATAAAAAGACATATGTGAAAGAATTTAGGTTGAAATAAATATTGAAGTAGATATTCAGATAAATATCAGCAGTGTCTTCAGTTTAGTTTCCTAACAAAATCATGATGCTCTTTTTCTTCTAAAAAATCAAAAAGAAGGGCTTTCCTGGTGGTCCAGTGGGTAAGGACACCGCCTTGCAGTGCAAGGGGCGCCGGTTCGATCCCTGACCTGGGAAGATCCCACGTGCCGCAGAGAGGCTGGACTGATGTGTCCAATTACCGAGCCGGAGCTCTGGGGCGCATGCGCCCAGAGCTGGTGCTCTACAACAACAGAGGCCACCGCGATGGGAGGCCCACATGGGCCAAAGAACAAAGATGGATGAAAATGGACAAATGAAAGACCAATAGAAGTGGCCCGCCTGCTCCCCTCCCTCCCCACCCCACCCTCACCCAAATAAATAAATAAATAAATCTTAAAAAAAAAAAATCAAAAAGAAGGTCCAAAAAATGATCATATTTTCTTCAAGTACTGATATATTTTCAGCATGTTCAGGAATTAGAGAAGAGAAGAATGTAAGTCTAGATGGAGATTAAAATAATTTATAAACTTGAATGTTCAAAATTGACTATAAATTTAAGGAGCAGCTATGCCAAAACTCTTACACATAGGAAAAACTAAAGTGATTCTGTAGATTTTTATGTCAAATTTTGTCGTGATTTTAAAATATTTTCCCTGAAATTTTAGATACTCTCCCATTGAGAAGAGGAGTGTGGCCATCTCATTGAATCTGAGTTGTTTTGTGATGGTTTGACAGAGTACAGCAGAAGAGACACTGTGTGACTGCCAAGACACTGTGTGACTTGGTAATCTCAGGGTGTTCTCTCTCCATCAAACCACCCTCCTCCCCATACATTCCCTCTAAAACAACCAACATGATGTGAAAACCAGAAGCCAATGATGAAGCCATCTGTTGGTTTTTTGGTTTGTAGTCTCAGCTGAACCCACTCCACAGTCTTTCCAGACTTGGTTCCAGGCATACACATGACAAAGACATATTAGAAGTGGCTCCTTCAGGTTTAATTCTTCTACCACTTAGCCATCTGAGTCTTTTCAGCTATAGTTCCTTGTTAAAATTCCCAGTACACAGAAACTCTGAGTTTAATAAAAAAAAAAAAAAAATCATGCTGTTTTACACAAAAAGATGTTCCATAGCTATAGTATCAGAGCAGCCTCAGTTGGTCAGCCTCTGTCAGGTCATCCCAGCTGAGGCCCAGTCACTCTGGCCCAGATACAAACCATACATACTGGGCCCTATCAGAACTCCTGACCCACAGAATCTATAAGTATTATGAAACTCTTTTATACCATAAATTTTGGTAGTTCTTTTATCTAATAATAATAAAAGCATACAGTCCTTGGAAACTGTGATGAAATTCATGTATGTCTTCCCTACATTGCAGCCAAAATATTGCCTACTACTCTGAGGAGTTCTCAAATGTTTTTATTTTTATTGCAGGAATAAAGACCATTACCTTAGAACCAATGGTTGTGGGCAAACCTTCCAAAACAATTTCTTTGAAGAAGTTGATTTGTCTCTCCTAACAAACTGTGGAAGTAGGTGCCCTAGTGATCTTAACATATACAGATCACTTCCCCAAAACCTATAACATGGTTATTACTATTAGTTCAGTCTTACATACATAAAGAAACTGAAGTTCAGAGTAAATAATTTTTGTAAATTTATGTGATGATTTAACCATGGGGAAAGTATATAAATACACAGTCTAGAATCTCTAAGCACCGTTTTCTGTCCATGTTCTTCAGCTGGTGGAATCTCAGGTCAGAGATCAAGCTCAAGACTTCTGCAGTGAAAGTACAGAGTCTTAATCACTAGAGCACTAGGGGATTTCTGAGACTCAACACTCAACCTGTATGCTCTGATGTTTCTGAAATAACTTTAGAGAATATACCTCACCAAAGGTGAAATACATAGTTACAGATTGCGTCTAAACTAAATTTTATTTTCTTAACTCTAATTCCATATTTCTTCATTCAGTCTGCCTCAACAAATGCCTAATTAATGATTGTACTTTTCTATGTGAATTGAACAGTAATTAAGTTAATTAAGATGTCTCTTACTAAAAATAAAAGACTGAAAACCTACACAAAAAGTATCTACATTGAGCATAGCAGGATACCATTGGGGTCATTAAATAAGAGCAAGTTAATTAAGGTCATTAAACTGTTTCTAGGCATGATGATCTGACCTAAAACTATATGTCTTTTCCTGCTCTATTAAATCTGAATTGTGATAGCTATAGCAGAGCAGCCTCAGTTGGTCAGCCTCTGTCAGGTCATCCCAGCTGAGGCCCAGTCACTCTGGCCCAGATACAAACCATACATACTGGGCCCTATCAGAACTCCTGACCCACAGAATCTATAAGTATTATGAAACTCTTTTATACCATAAATTTTGGTAGTTCTTTTATCTAATAATAATAAAAGCATACAGTCCTTGGAAACTGTGATGAAATTCATGTATGTCTTCCCTACATTGCAGCCAAAATATTGCCTACTACTCTGAGGAGTTCTCAAATGTTTTTATTTTTATTGCAGGAATAAAGACCATTACCTTAGAACCAATGGTTGTGGGCAAACCTTCCAAAACAATTTCTTTGAAGAAGTTGATTTGTCTCTCCTAACAAACTGTGGAAGTAGGTGCCCTAGTGATCTTAACATATACAGATCACTTCCCCAAAACCTATAACATGGTTATTACTATTAGTTCAGTCTTACATACATAAAGAAACTGAAGTTCAGAGTAAATAATTTTTGTAAATTTATGTGATGATTTAACCATGGGGAAAGTATATAAATACACAGTCTAGAATCTCTAAGCACCGTTTTCTGTCCATGTTCTTCAGCTGGTGGAATCTCAGGTCAGAGATCAAGCTCAAGACTTCTGCAGTGAAAGTACAGAGTCTTAATCACTAGAGCACTAGGGGATTTCTGAGACTCAACACTCAACCTGTATGCTCTGATGTTTCTGAAATAACTTTAGAGAATATACCTCACCAAAGGTGAAATACATAGTTACAGATTGCGTCTAAACTAAATTTTATTTTCTTAACTCTAATTCCATATTTCTTCATTCAGTCTGCCTCAACAAATGCCTAATTAATGATTGTACTTTTCTATGTGAATTGAACAGTAATTAAGTTAATTAAGATGTCTCTTACTAAAAATAAAAGACTGAAAACCTACACAAAAAGTATCTACATTGAGCATAGCAGGATACCATTGGGGTCATTAAATAAGAGCAAGTTAATTAAGGTCATTAAACTGTTTCTAGGCATGATGATCTGACCTAAAACTATATGTCTTTTCCTGCTCTATTAAATCTGAATTGTGCCCTTGTAGATCTTTCCCTTTTGGAAAAAGCTAGAGTATATCTGGAAAAAGATCAGATATCTGGGGACATTTACAATTTCATGAGAATGTCTCATTATTGAACTTGTCTCAAGTTGTTTTGATTCTGTATGTTTTAACAGGAGATGAATACCTGTCATGAAGGAAGAGTATTTTATTTGATTTTTTCAATGTTGCCATTCCTTTACTAGAAGGAATACATGTGAACTGGAGAATAACAGAAAGGAAGATGGTATGTCAGCCAAATCAACTGATTCACATTCTGTTAATAGAGATAAAACTGTTTCTTTTAATCACTTTTAGACCCTCTTTCGTGGCACTGAATTTCCACACTGTGATCTCCACAGTTCCCTTGGGTATGTGCTATTGCTTCTGCACCAGCATGCTGTGCTTGAAGTAACACGGGTGTCTATAGAAGACAATGGGTATATGACATTTGATGTGGCACAGTTTTCTTGCAAACATGTTCAGCATCATGCTGATTCTATTGTTTGTGGTCCTGTTCATTTTAATCATGCAGTTATAGATAAACTTTGAAACAAATTACAAAACTCTTCTCTATTTAATGACTTTGATGACACACTCCACTCATGTTTTTTTTGTTTTATGAAAATACTGTTCTTCAGTGTAATCAGTTCTCTATTTCTACAGTTAAACTTTGATGTTTTCTCCATCACTGTTCTTACTATCATTTCCTTCTTGATATTTTATTTATTATATAAATTGGTTTTATGCTATTCATTTTGTGTCTCCTTTCTTATAGGAACTGACAGACAAACTGATTTCTATAGGTTATTCCTAGGATTCAGAATAATAGCTTCTTTCCCATCGAACCACACACATGTCATATGTAAGAAATGTGGCATCAAAAGCGCTTTTCCCAAATTTTTTTCAGTGACTTACTAAGACATTTCCCACTTTGACAGTTTAGTTTTACTCTCTTCATTTTTCATATTAAATTAGTCTTATTATTGGAGTTTATGTCACTATATAATGAACAATAAGAATGCACTAATCCAGTCTTTAGTTTTACAACTTTGATAGCATACATTTCTCCTTGACACCGTTTATTTTTAAATAAAGATAGACATCTCTGTTTCCATGTGAAATTTTGATTTATTTTGATATTTTATTTACTTTTACATTTTATGTATGTGCTGATGGTTTATATTATATACTACACTTATGGATGTTTAATTTACTTATAATAATATCAGTATTGAATTTATATTGCATATTATAATAAACACATACTAGACTGTTTTCTTTAATTAAAATATTACATTAATTCTTATCTATACTAGTGACTAATTCAAAATAACTATACCATCTTGATCCTAAGACTAAATACATCTTAATTATCACATTTTTTTTTATGAGCAAGCATGCATCATTTATAGAAGCAAGAAGATGCACATCAAGATCTTTTCATTCTGTACAAAACCTTTCATTATAAAGTTCTGACTCATTATCCAGTCCTAGCCCTTGTCACTACTCTTTTCATTTTATACTACGATAATAAACTAATTGTTTGTCCAGGAACTGTGTTTTATCCATTGTTTCTTCAAAAAGTAACAGCAGAGAGGCATAAATATTGTTGAAAAAAAATAATAAACACTTTATCTTCATAGTATTTTTACATAATTGCTTATTGCAAAAAAATAATGAATAAATTCTTTTAGAATTATACTTAAAATGCTTCCATAAAATATTTTCAATGTAACTGCTTTCTCCTAAGTATGGACCACTTACTCACTTATTTGAGCTTTATTTCATTCCACAATCTTGGAGCATTTCCACTCCACAGGATTTTTTGAACTGCCTGAGTGACAAAGTCAGGTCTTTAAGTCTGATTTGTGAAATCCTACTTTTTTATTTACTTATTATTTTTTTAAATTTTAGGCATTTTAGTTCATTGTTTTGGGATATTAAAATTATCACAATATCATTTCAATGCATTTGTAAGTACAGATTTTTTAATTCTGAGAAAGTGCTGATTATTCAGTGACTTACTAAGACATTTCCCACTTTGACAGTTTAGTTTTACTCTCTTCATTTTTCATATTAAATTAGTCTTATTATTGGAGTTTATGTCACTATATAATGAACAATAAGCATGCACTAATCCAGTCTTTAGTTTTACAACTTTGATAGCATACATTTCTCCTTGACACCGTTTATTTTTAAATAAAGATAGACATCTCTGTTTCCATGTGAAATTTTGATTTATTTTGATATTTTATTTACTTTTACATTTTATGTATGTGCTGATGGTTTATATTATATACTACACTTATGGATGTTTAATTTACTTATAATAATATCAGTATTGAATTTATATTGCATATTATAATAAACACATACTAGACTGTTTTCTTTAATTAAAATATTACATTAATTCTTATCTATACTAGTGACTAATTCAAAATAACTATACCATCTTGATCCTAAGACTAAATACATCTTAATTATCACATTTTTTTTTATGAGCAAGCATGCATCATTTATAGAAGCAAGAAGATGCACATCAAGATCTTTTCATTCTGTACAAAACCTTTCATTATAAAGTTCTGACTCATTATCCAGTCCTAGCCCTTGTCACTACTCTTTTCATTTTATACTACGATAATAAACTAATTGTTTGTCCAGGAACTGTGTTTTATCCATTGTTTCTTCAAAAAGTAACAGCAGAGAGGCATAAATATTGTTGAAAAAAAATAATAAACACTTTATCTTCATAGTATTTTTACATAATTGCTTATTGCAAAAAAATAATGAATAAATTCTTTTAGAATTATACTTAAAATGCTTCCATAAAATATTTTCAATGTAACTGCTTTCTCCTAAGTATGGACCACTTACTCACTTATTTGAGCTTTATTTCATTCCACAATCTTGGAGCATTTCCACTCCACAGGATTTTTTGAACTGCCTGAGTGACAAAGTCAGGTCTTTAAGTCTGATTTGTGAAACCCTACTTTTTTATTTACTTATTATTTTTTTAAATTTTAGGCATTTTAGTTCATTGTTTTGGGATATTAAAATTATCACAATATCATTTCAATGCATTTGTAAGTACAGATTTTTTTTTAATTCTGAGAAAGTGCTGATTATTCACAATGAAAATCCTTTCCTAAGTGAAAAGCAGCATCTTTAAAATACTTGTCAATAAGCAAGTATTGAGAACTTTACTTAGCAGTTTTAATGAAAGATTGCAGCACTGATCCTGTAACAAAGTCATGATAAAAGTGCTGCTCTTTGTGATAGGAATAATTATCACTCTAGAGTAGGCACAAAATTATCTCACAATAGTCAAACACACCAAAATACAATGCAAATTAGAAAAAATTTGTTGAAACATAATTGGATATAAAACACTCCACTCAGTTCCAATAACCCTTATATTCTAATATCTTTCACAATTTAATCAATGTATTGGATTCAAATGCTTTTTATATCAAAAGTGAGTACAGTGAGATATAGCACTCACCCTTATTGGTACAGGTACTTCACTAATTTAGGCACCCACCTTTGAGTTTGCTAAGTCTCACTCTCCAACACTTTTCTGTCTCCATGTAGTCTCTTGATTAGATGCCTTATGTTCCTTCCAAAAATAATTCTGAAAAGTTGGACAGGGGATAGCTGAGTGAAGCTCTTATAATGATATATTTGGGCAGGAGTTATGAAAAAATACAGTCTTGACTTGTTTAAAGCAATCACTTTTCTAATTCTTTATTCATTTTAGCATTAAAGATCATCTCTTTTACTAAGCAAAATGTTCATTAAAACTTCAAAACACATGGTAGTAAAGATATGCATTTGTGTGTATATGTGATAGAACAATATTTTTGGTTTTATATAAACTAAATGATAATTAAATATATTTTATTTTTACAACTTAAAATATTTATTAAGCAGGCCTTTGGAAAGTATGAGATAAACTAAAAAACCCCTTGATGAGGGTGAAAGAAGAGAGTGAAGAAGCTGCTTAAAATTCACCATTCAAAAAATGAAAATCATGGCATCTGGTCCCATCATTTCATGGCAAATAGAAGGGAAAAAGTGAAAGCCATGACAGATTTTATTTTTATGGTTCCAGAATCACTGCTGATGGTGACTGCAGCAATGAAATCAAAAGACACTTGCTCCTTGGAAAGAAAGCTACAATAGTGTATTAAAAGGTAAAAACATCAAGTTGCCAACAAAGATATGTATAGTAAAAGTTATGCTTTTTCCAGTATTCATGCATAGGGAGTTGGATCATAAAGGAAGGAATGCATGCCAAAGAATTGATGATTTTTTAAAATTATTTAATTTTATTATTTTTTAAAATTTTTACAGAGTTTTGTTGTTCACAGACATGCATGTTTCCAGATCAGTCATATGCATAACCCTGGCACTCTCCCCTATCCCAGACCCTCCCATCCCACCACAGAATTGATGATTTTGAATTGTGGTTATGGAGAAGACTTTTGAGAGTCCGTTAGGCAGCAAAGAGATCAAATTACTTAGTCCAAAGAAAATCATCCCCGAATATTCATTAGAAAAACTGATGCTAAACCTGAAGCTTCAATGCTTTGGCCCCCTGATGTGAACAGCCACTAATTGAAAAAAACTCTGATGCTGGGAAAGTTGGAAGGCAAAAGAAGAAAACGCAGTAGCAGATCAGATGATTAGATAGCATCACTGACTCAATAGGCATAAATATAAGCAAACTCTGAGAGATAGTGAAGGACAGGGAAACCTGTTGTTCTACAATCCGTGGGGTTTCAGAGTCAGATACAACTTAGTAGCTGAAGAACAACAGGTCCCTAGTACATTTTTCAGTTACATCAGAAATATATAGTCTTTATCTTAAGAAAAATAGGAGAAAAATCTTTTTTTATTACAGTTAATCTGGTATAAAAAAAGTAGGTAGGAAGGATTTGTCAGAAGAAAGACTAAATGCACAGATTTAAGGAGAAAATTCAGAAACTTGTTCCTTATGTATTTGCAGATAATAATTGGATCTCAGGCTTCATTCTTTAATGTTTAATTTCTGAATTTTTATTTCATTCAGGCCAAAGAGATTGTTTTACACTTGCCCAAATAACCTTGCTTAAGCAAGGAATTCTGCCTGCACCTCCTCCTCTCAGCAGACAACCTTGTTTCTTGTTTTAGAAAAAACAAAGGTCATCTGTTGAAAATTTATTTGTTTTTCTTTTCCACCTTCAAATTTGTCTTGAGAGAAGAGCATCCACTTGATGCACTTGATTACACCACTTTGTAACTTTCTAGATAACTTGATCTTTCAATAAAGGTTTGTTAATTAATTTTCAATCTCTCAGATTCCAATGAATCTTGCTTTCTCCCATAAACATGCATTTCTAAAGCAAGTGAAAATAAACAATAAGAAGTATACATATTTACAATTTCCCACCAGATCAGATGCTGTTTTACTTAGCATCAGATTCCCCCAGATTACTTATTAGCTCCTCCTCATTGTTTTATTTCTTCCTTAATTCCTTCTGCATTTCCTCTCTTCCATTATGCATTTCTCAAGTTAAAAAATGTATTCAATACTTAATACACAAAAGATATTCAGCTAAATGATGGGACTGTGCAGACAAAGGAAATACTATCCTGCTTTCATGTCAATTTATGTGAGTCTGGCCAATAACTAATTGCTACAACACACAGTGATAATTCCAGGGAAATATGGTAAGAACTATGAAATATATTTAGTCTGATAAAATAAACAGTCTATAAAAATCAACTGTAGGGCTTCCCCTGGTGATCCAGTGGATAAGGACACCGCCTTGCAGTTCAAGGGGCGCCGGTTCGATTCCTGGCCTGCGAAGATCCCACGTGCTGCAGAGCGGCTGGACTGATGAGTCCAATTACCGAGCTGGAGCTCTGGAGCGCATGCGCCCAGAGCCGGCGCTCTGCGACAACAGACGCCACCGTGATGGGAGGCCCGCAGGAGCCAAAGGACAAAGACGGATGAAAAAGAGAGAAATAGAAGACCAATAGAAGTGGCCCGCCTGCTCCCCTCCCTCCCCAACCCGACCCCCGCCCAAAATAAATAAATAAATAAATCTAAAAAAAAAAATCAACTGTAAAATACAAATATATCCACATGCAATCAGGAGTTATCCATCTATTCATTCCTTTCATTTCAGCTCAGTTCAGTTCCATTCAGTTGCTCAGTCACATCCAATTCTTTGTGACCCCATGACCTGCAGCACACCAGGCTTCCCTGTCCTTTACCATCTCCTGAAGATAGCTCAAACTCATGTCCATTGACTCAGTGATGCCATCCATCCATCTCGTCCTCTATCATCCCCTTCTATTTCACCCTTCTATTTTTGCCAACATCAGGGTTTTTTCTAATGAGTCATCTCTTTACACCAGGTGGCCAAAGTACTGAAGCTTCAATTTTAGCATCTGTCTTTCCAGTGATTATTTAGAGTTAATTTCCTTTAGGACTGAATGGTTTGATAATGGTTTTATCAAACTTGTTTGATAAAGGACTCTCAAGAGTCTTCTCCAAGACCACAGTTCAAATGTATCAATTCTTCAGTGCTCAGTCTTCTTTATAGTCCAAATCTCACATCCAACATGACTACTGGAAAAAACATAGTTTTATTGTACTTTACTGTATCTTTAATGACGAAGGTATACTTTTGAATACTCTGTCTAGGTTTGTCAAAGCTTTTCTTTCAAGGAGCAAGCATCTTTTAATTTCATGGCTGCAGTCTCCATTTACACTGGTTTTGAAGTCTAAGAAAATAATTTCTGCCCCTGTTTCCATTGTTTGCCCATCTGTTTGCCCTGAAGTGATGGGTACAGATGCTGTGATCTTCATTTTTAAATGTTCAGTTTTAGGCCAGATTTTTCACTCTCCTCTCTCATCTTCATCAAGAGGCTCCTGATTTCCTCTTTGCTTTCTGTTCTAAGGGTGGTGTCATTTGCATACCTGACATTTTTGATATTTCCCCTGGCAATGTTGATTCCAGCTTGCACTTCATCCAGACCAGAATTTCACATGATATACTCTGCATATAAGTTAAGTAAGCAATGTGACCATATACAGCCTTTCTATACTCATTTTCCAATTTGGAACTAGTCCATTGTTGCTTTCATTTAATGAACAAATTGGAAAAGAGCTATATGCTTTGTCTTGTCTTAGGTAGTGATTACAGACAGCAGAATGAAGCAATACCCTGGTCCTCAGGAAATATTTAATGAGAGTGCTAGAGTAACTCTCAAAGGAAAGTGGAGGAAACTGTTTCAGCCTGAGGGTAGCATAGAGAGATTCTGGGATAGAGCATCATTTGTGACTTGAGTATGGAAGGTTCTAACATGGGAATCTACAGAGAGACAGAGAAAGTGTGACACCGCAGAAGGTGTCTTAGCCACAGGCTTTCACAGATCTCTCACAGGATTTCCGTTTTGTACTGAAAGAACATTCATCTCCAGAAGATAATGGCTCACATGCTCAGGGGCTTAAACTGGCTTGGTCCTGGGAACAATATTTCTCCATTTTGTTTAAAACATACATGCAAACTGTATTTTTAAAAATTTAAAAATATTATGCAATCATGATAAGGAGTTTAGATTTTGTTTGATTTTCTAAATTCTATAGTGGAGTACTAGCAGCAGAGCATATTCAGATTGAAAGTAATATGATTAAACATCATTAATTATTAGAGAAATTTCAAATCTTTAATGACGAAGGTATACTTTTGAATACTCTGTCTAGGTTTGTCAAAGCTTTTCTTTCAAGGAGCAAGCATCTTTTAATTTCATGGCTGCAGTCTCCATTTACACTGGTTTTGAAGTCTAAGAAAATAATTTCTGTCCCTGTTTCCATTGTTTGCCCATCTGTTTGCCCTGAAGTGATGGGTACAGATGCTGTGATCTTCATTTTTAAATGTTCAGTTTTAGGCCAGATTTTTCACTCTCCTCTCTCATCTTCATCAAGAGGCTCCTGATTTCCTCTTTGCTTTCTGTTCTAAGGGTGGTGTCATTTGCATACCTGACATTTTTGATATTTCCCCTGGCAATGTTGATTCCAGCTTGCACTTCATCCAGACCAGAATTTCACATGATATACTCTGCATATAAGTTAAGTAAGCAATGTGACCATATACAGCCTTTCTATACTCATTTTCCAATTTGGAACTAGTCCATTGTTGCTTTCATTTAATGAACAAATTGGAAAAGAGCTATATGCTTTGTCTTGTCTTAGGTAGTGATTACAGACAGCAGAATGAAGCAATACCCTGGTCCTCAGGAAATATTTAATGAGAGTGCTAGAGTAACTCTCAAAGGAAAGTGGAGGAAACTGTTTCAGCCTGAGGGTAGCATAGAGAGATTCTGGGATAGAGCATCATTTGTGACTTGAGTATGGAAGGTTCTAACATGGGAATCTACAGAGAGACAGAGAAAGTGTGACACCGCAGAAGGTGTCTTAGCCACAGGCTTTCACAGATCTCTCACAGGATTTCCGTTTTGTACTGAAAGAACATTCATCTCCAGAAGATAATGGCTCACATGCTCAGGGGCTTAAACTGGCTTGGTCCTGGGAACAATATTTCTCCATTTTGTTTAAAACATACATGCAAACTGTATTTTTAAAAATTTAAAAATATTATGCAATCATGATAAGGAGTTTAGATTTTGTTTGATTTTCTAAATTCTATAGTGGAGTACTAGCAGCAGAGCATATTCAGATTGAAAGTAATATGATTAAACATCATTAATTATTAGAGAAATATAAATCAAATCTATAATGAGGTGTCACCTAACAGTCAGAATGACCATTATCAAAAATTCTACAAACAATAAATGCTGGAGAGGATGTGGAGAAAAGGGGACCCTTTGATGTTGTTGGTGGGAATGTTACTTAAATTCAGCTGCTATGGAAAACAGTATGGGATTCCTCATAAGGTTAGGAATAAAACTGCCATCTGAACAAACAACCCAACTACTAGGCATATACCCTGTGAAAACCATAACTGAATAAGGCACATGTATCTCAATTCATTGTAGCAATATTTTCAGTAGCTAGGACGTGGAAGTAACCTAGATGTCCATCTACAAATGAGTGGATAAAGAAGATGTGATACATATATGCAATGGAATAATGCTCAGCCATAAAAGGGACACATTTGAGTCAGTTTTAATAAGGTGGATAAATCTAGTGCCTATTGTACAGGGTGAAGTCAGAAAGTGCAAAATAGGTGTTGTGTATTAACACAAATATACAGAATCTAGAAAGATGTTTCTGAGGAACCTATTTACAGGGCAGCAATGGAAGCAGAAACATAGAAAACAGACTTAAAAACACAGTGGGCCAAGGAGAGGGAAGGGCAAATTGAAAGAGTAACGTTGAAATAATCAGTGGGAATTTGCTGTATGACACAGGGAACTCAAAACCAGTGTTCTCTAACAACCTAGAGGTGTAGAATGGGGTGAGAGGTGAGAGAGACGTTCAAGAGAGAGGGGACACATGTATACCTATAGCTGATTCCTGTTGATGTATGGGAGAAACAAACATAATACTGTACAGCATTTATCTTCTAATTAAAATTTATATAAAAGTAGAAACTGACATGATTACAGTTTATATTTAAGTGCATCATTTTATCAGCCTTGTTAAAAATCAGATGAGGTATGCATGAGTGTTCAGTTGTGTTCAACTCTAATGCTATGTGAACTGTAACATCGAAGATATCTCAATGTGGGCTTAAACTGGCTTGGTCCTGGGAACAATATTTCTCCATTTTGTTTAAAACATACATGCAAACTGTATTTTTAAAATTTAAAAATATTATGCAATCATGATAAGGAGTTTAGATTTTGTTTGATTTTCTAAATTCTATAGTGGAGTACTAGCAGCAGAGCATATTCAGATTGAAAGTAATATGATTAAACATCATTAATTATTAGAGAAATATAAATCAAATCTATAATGAGGTGTCACCTAACAGTCAGAATGACCATTATCAAAAATTCTACAAACAATAAATGCTGGAGAGGATGTGGAGAAAAGGGGACCCTTTGATGTTGTTGGTGGGAATGTTACTTAAATTCAGCCGCTATGGAAAACAGTATGGGATTCCTCATAAGGTTAGGAATAAAACTGCCATCTGAACAAACAACCCAACTACTAGGCATATACCCTGTGAAAACCATAACTGAATAAGGCACATGTATCTCAATTCATTGTAGCAATATTTTCAGTTGCTAGGACGTGGAAGTAACCTAGATGTCCATCTACAAATGAGTGGATAAAGAAGATGTGATACATATATGCAATGGAATAATGCTCAGCCATAAAAGGGACACATTTGAGTCAGTTTTAATAAGGTGGATAAATCTAGTGCCTATTGTACAGGGTGAAGTCAGAAAGTGCAAAATAGGTGTTGTGTATTAACACAAATATACAGAATCTAGAAAGATGTTTCTGAGGAACCTATTTACAGGGCAGCAATGGAAGCAGAAACATAGAAAACAGACTTAAAAACACAGTGGGCCAAGGAGAGGGAAGGGCAAATTGAAAGAGTAACGTTGAAATAATCAGTGGGAATTTGCTGTATGACACAGGGAACTCAAAACCAGTGTTCTCTAACAACCTAGAGGTGTAGAATGGGGTGAGAGGTGAGAGAGACGTTCAAGAGAGAGGGGACACATGTATACCTATAGCTGATTCCTGTTGATGTATGGGAGAAACAAACATAATACTGTACAGCATTTATCTTCTAATTAAAATTTATATAAAAGTAGAAACTGACATGATTACAGTTTATATTTAAGTGCATCATTTTATCAGCCTTGTTAAAAATAAGTTCAAGTCAGATGAGGTATGCATGAGTGTTCAGTTGTGTTCAACTCTAATGCTATGTGAACTGTAGCCTACCAGGCTCATCTGTTCATGGGACTTTCCAGGCTAAAATACTGGAGTGGAATAAAATCAAATTTTAAAAAATCAGAAGAAAAAAATAGAATCATAGTGAAGATATTAAAAAAAAAAAAATACTGGAGTTGGCTTCCAGGTCTTTCTCCTTAGTATCTTCCTAGCCCAAGGATTGAACCAGCGTCTCTTACATCTCTTACATTGGTAGGCAGGCTCTTTACCACTCATTCCACCTGTGAAGCTACAGATGATATATAGGTTGCTGTGAAACTATTGAAACAATAATGCCAATGTAAATGGTAAAAGTTGGAAATAGTAAGAGTTCTGGCCCTAATAACCAAGCGTTAATATTGGAAAATACATTGTTGTCTCACTGAAGGCTATGTGGGCAAAGGTTTATTTTTCATCCTTCTCTTAGCATTTCCCCTTTGGAAACTCCTAGAAGCAAACATAGTTAGAACACTCTTTAGAGTAAATCATAGGGTACCTTTTGGAAGCCATCTCCTAAAATGATGGAAATAAAAACAAAACTGAAAAAAAAAATAGGGACCTAACTAAACATAAAAGGTTTTGTATGGCAAAGGATATCATAAACAAAACAAAAAGACAATCAACAGGGAGAAAATGTTGGGAGAAAATGTTGAAAATGTTTGCAAATGATGTGGCCAATAAGGTATTAATCTCAAAAATACACATCTCATACAGCTCAATATAAAACACACAACTCAATCAAAAAAAACCAGAGAGTTGGGGGGCCAAGATGGTGGAGGAATGAGGGGAAGATTTCACCAGCTCCCCAACAGAATCACCAGAACTAATCAAGAAATGAAACACCACCAACGAACCAGCCACTAGACGACAGAACTTAGGTCTGCGAGGATCGAAGAGTGAACAGTCGGAAGTTTCCCGGAGCTACTGTTCTGAGAATCCCCACGCCGACCCGGACCGACGGAGAGTGTGCTAGCAAGTACCCTAAAAGGGGGCCTGAGTGGAGCATCGGGGGAGAGAGGGCAGTGCTCAGTGCAAAAATTCCAAGAATCTGCCTGGATTGCCAACAGAAATTAAGACACTGTGAAGATAAGATACTGGAGCGGGCCAGGCAGAACACAATTAGGAAGTTCCCCGTGGGGAGCTGCCTAGGGACCTGGATAGAGCTGAACAGGGAGTGCCCACCGCAAAAATTGTGCCGCTTGGCCAGGCGAAAATCGCTGCTTTCCGCCTGGCACCGGGTAAATTCAAACAGTCCTAGTGGGGGGCTTACTGAACAGAGAGGGGAAGGCGCCCACGGACTGCTGACCAGGGACCTGAATCAAGTCAGACGGGAAAGCTCGTGCCTGCCTTTGGGACTTGGACACGTAACTGGCAGTGCATGCGCGCCAGTGGCGGAGGAGCCGGTGCACCCCCATAGCTACACCTGCAGCGGAGGAAGCGGGAGAAGGGCTGGTTTTGGAGGCTACTGGCGGGTGCTTAGTAGAGCAAGGGCGCCCCTCTCCAACACGGGACTGCGCTCACCGAGGTCCCCCGCTGGATGGACTGGGATCAGCCTGCCACCTCGGCCAGCACCTGAGCTTGCAGCAAAACCTTTGTTTTGCAAAACAAAAACAGAAACCATAGCAACCGGTGCTGTTAGGGAAAGGCTACATCATCAAGACAACACCATTGAGAGCAGATTGGCTTCCACCAGACAGATGAGAGGATAAAAACCAGGGACAGTATTTAGCTTTTTTTGTTTATTTTTTTGTGGATGGTTTTGTTTATTTGATTGATCGGTCAGGTTTGGGTTGGTTTTTTTTTTTTTTGCTTTTTTTTTGTCTCTTCTTATTAAGTTTTTGTTCTCTTTTTAATTTTTAATTTCTTTTTTTTTGATTTTTGATTTTTAATTTTTTAAAAATTTTAATGCTTGGAAACTTCTAATTTTCTTTCCTCATTGCCACTGCTTCCTCCCTCTATGTTCTAAATCTAAAACTTTCTCCTATCTACCACTATCTGCTAGATAAATATTTCCTAACTTCCTGTCTCCACTATTCTCTTTCATCTGCACTAAACAATACAACACACTAATCTTGGCTAGTAACCCTATAAAATCCTTCCAAGACGAATCTATTCCTTCTCATTACCCATACACTCTCCTCCTCCTCACCCCCAACACATGTCTTAGTTAAAAATTGCTTTCAATGAAATAATCCAAGACAGGACCTTGCCCCGGATCTATTTTTTCAGAGACTATTTTAATTAATTCAGAGCTTAATGGGCAAGTACCATTTTTGATTGCATCGTTTGTCAGAAAAATTTGCTATGCTTTAGCTCTGTAAGACTGGTTAGAGGTGGTTATTGCTGTGTATGTATGTATATCTTCCGACTATGTTAGAAAACATCTGCATGTTTTTATGACTGTCACCCATCAGGGATGCACCTCTTGTTCCTCAGATGCTAGTATTTGAACTAATATCATGGAACACCATAGCAAACCAGACATAGAGCCTATAACCCCTGACCAATCATCAAACCAAGGATCCTCGGAGTGGAAGCCCTGATTCCAAGACCCCACACTATCAAAGAACATACAACACTAGAGATTATTCACCTGTAAATAAGACCTAACACCACCCAAGACACAAACCACTGAACCCTTCTAGAAGGACAGAAACACAAAGCAAGGGAGAATTCAACCAAGAAGCCTGGTGGGAAAAAGAACTCCATACACACAGACACACACAAAGAAACAAAAACTAACCTAATAATGAAATGACAGAGAAACACTGCACAAATGAAGCACCAAGCTAGAGAAACACAGCTTCAAATGACAGAGGAGGAGATAGACAAATTATCTGAAAGAGGATTCAGAAAAACTATACTAATGAGGATGCAAAACACCGAAAACAGAATATTAGAGGAAATTAGTGCACTGAGAAGAGACATGCAAGAAATGAAAAATAAGCAAATAGAGACCACCAACTTAATTGCTGAACTCAAAATGCTATAGAAGGTCTCAACAGTAGAGTATCAGAGGCTGAAGAACGGATAAGTGAGCTGGAAGACAGAATGGTGGCTCCTATCTACCACTATCTGCTAGATAAATATTTCCTAACTTCCTGTCTCCACTATTCTCTTTCATCTGCACTAAACAATACAACACACTAATCTTGGCTAGTAACCCTATAAAATCCTTCCAAGACGAATCTATTCCTTCTCATTACCCATACACTCTCCTCCTCCTCACCCCCAACACATGTCTTAGTTAAAAATTGCTTTCAATGAAATAATCCAAGACAGGACCTTGCCCCGGATCTATTTTTTCAGAGACTATTTTAATTAATTCAGAGCTTAATGGGCAAGTACCATTTTTGATTGCATCGTTTGTCAGAAAAATTTGCTATGCTTTAGCTCTGTAAGACTGGTTAGAGGTGGTTATTGCTGTGTATGTATGTATATCTTCCGACTATGTTAGAAAACATCTGCATGTTTTTATGACTGTCACCCATCAGGGATGCACCTCTTGTTCCTCAGATGCTAGTATTTGAACTAATATCATGGAACACCATAGCAAACCAGACATAGAGCCTATAACCCCTGACCAATCATCAAACCAAGGATCCTCGGAGTGGAAGCCCTGATTCCAAGACCCCACACTATCAAAGAACATACAACACTAGAGATTATTCACCTGTAAATAAGACCTAACACCATCCAAGACACAAACCACTGAACCCTTCTAGAAGGACAGAAACACAAAGCAAGGGAGAATTCAACCAAGAAGCCTGGTGGGAAAAAGAACTCCATACACACAGACACACACAAAGAAACAAAAACTAACCTAATAATGAAATGACAGAGAAACACTGCACAAATGAAGCACCAAGCTAGAGAAACACAGCTTCAAATGACAGAGGAGGAGATAGACAAATTATCTGAAAGAGGATTCAGAAAAACTATACTAATGAGGATGCAAAACACCGAAAACAGAATATTAGAGGAAATTAGTGCACTGAGAAGAGACATGCAAGAAATGAAAAATAAGCAAATAGAGACCACCAACTTAATTGCTGAACTCAAAAATACTATAGAAGTTCTCAACAGTAGAGTATCAGAGGCAGAAGAACGGATAAGTGAGCTGGAAGACAGAATGGTGGAAATAAGTGCTGAAGAACAGAATAAAGCTGAAAGAATGAAAAGAACTGAGGATAGCTTCAGAGACCTATGGGACAATATCAAACACACCAACATTAGAATTATTGGAGTTCCAGAGGAAGAAGAGGGGAAGAAAGGCTATGAAAAAATTCTTGGAGGTTATAGTTGAAAACTTCCCCAGCATGGGAAAGGAAATAGTGAACCAAGTTCAAGAAGCACAAAGAGTTCCATACAGGATAAATCCCATCTCAAGAAACTGGGAAAATATGAAGCAGATGACCTAACCCTCCGCTTAAAACAATTGGAAAAAGAAGAACAAAAACACCCGAAAGCCCGCAGAAGAGGAGAAATTATAAAGACTCGAGCAGAAATAAATGAGAAAGAAATGAAAGAAACTATAGTATGGAGAAATAAAACAAAAAGCTGGTTCTTTGAAAAGGTAAACAAAATTGACAAGCCACTGGCCAGACTCCTCAAAGGAAAGAGAGAGAAGAACCAGATCAACAAAATCAAAAACGAAAAAGGAGAGATTACAACAGATCATGCAGAAATCCAAAGGATTCTAAGAGAATATTATGAGCAACTCTACAGCAACAAACTGGACAACCTGGAAGAAATGGACAGTTTCTTGGGGAAGATTAATCTCCCAAGACTGAGCCAGGAAGAAACAGAAACGTTGAACAACCCAATCACAAGCTCAGAAATAGAATTTGTGATTAGAAATCTACCCAAAAATAAAAGCCCAGGGCCAGACAGCTTCAAAGGCAAATTCTACCAAACATTTAAAGAAGAGCTAATGCCTGCAGCTAACGTACTTCCACTGCAGAAGGTACTAGTTTGTCTACTTGCTGGGAAAGTTATGCATGGTGCAACCCAACAATCTTAAAGTTGTTCTACCTAATGGGATAAATGTAAATATGCATTTTTAATCAGTTGCTGGTAAATTACTAATTTTTGAGAGATAATTATGCAATGATAATGTATTAAAAAAGAGGCCTGTAAATGATTAGAGATAGAAATAGAGGCATTATGGGTGAAAAGAGACAACGTTACACCTGTATTTAAAAATGGGTGGAGGACTTCCCCGGTGGTCCAGTGGGTAAAGAGACTGCCTTGGTGTGCAAGAGGCACAGATTTGATCCCTAGCCCAGGAAGATTCCACATGCTGCTAAGCAGCTGTACCAGTGTGTCCAATTATGAGCCAGCCCTCTGGAGTGCATGCACCCAGAGCCGGTGTTCTGCCACAATTGAGTCCACTGCAATGGGAGGCCCACACAGGCCAAAGAATAAAAATGTATGAAAAATAAATAAATACAAAAATGATAAAAAAGGCCAAAATTTACAAAAAAAGTGCATGGAGACTAAATTAGACTAACACAATGGTGTATGTTTTCAAACTGTATGCATAGAGATTTGTTATACTATGTTCCTTAGTTTTATAAATGCTTGAATTTTTCTGAAACATACTTCAAAAAAACCCATTAAGGTTGTTATTGATAGAAGTATCTGTTCCTATCCTTTTTCTTGTATCAGCAACAGATCACAGTTTCCAACCCTGTTGAAGCTTGAAAACAAGGGTTGGTTGCTTAGTCATGTCTGACTGTGACCACATGGACTATAACCCATAAGGTTCCTTTGTCTGTTGGATTCTCCTGGAAAGAATACGGGAATAGATGGTCATTCCCTTCTCCAGGGGTTCTTCCCAACCAAGGGATCAAACCCATTTCTCCCACATTGTGGGCAGATTCTTTACTATCTAGAGAAACCTGTTCCAGCTTATGGATAGCTATATAATTAAATTCATGACACTGAAATATGAGCAAATGTAACCTTTACTGTGTTCTCTGATCTAAGACTTTAAATCAAACAATTTTACCTTCAAGTTATTCTCTTTCAAAAATGGTCCCTGATAGAATTTGTGCATAATGATCCAATCTCAACAATGCATCCTCCATGCCGATACCTTATGATACTGTTGACGCCCCCAAAGCAAAGTCTGGGTTTTTATTCAACAATTGGAAAAGAGT
Source organism: Tragulus kanchil (assembly GCA_022376925.1). Taxonomy (NCBI): domain Eukaryota; kingdom Metazoa; phylum Chordata; class Mammalia; order Artiodactyla; family Tragulidae; genus Tragulus; species Tragulus kanchil. The sequence goes on along the minus strand of JAIOJX010000003.1, from coordinate 49,213,253 downwards.
CACCCTCAAATTTTAAAAACAAAACAAAACAAACAAACAAAAATTGCTTTGAATTATTACATGAATAGGAAGAAAAAAACAATTTGTGTTTGAGTAATCATGCTTTTGAGTCAATTTTACAACAGAAAGTGAAAGTTAGTCACTCAGTTATGTCCAACTCTTTGCGACCCATGGATTGTAGCCCACCTGGCAGTTTAGCTTGTCTTAGTGATAAAGTGCGAATTTGTTTTGCATGTTTTTCTGAAAACAAAATAAAGCTCATTTAAAGGCTTGAAATTTTTAAAGAAAACATTAAATATTAATCCAAAATATACTAATAGAGGAATTATTAGATTATTTGCAAGAGTTATAATATCTCTTGAGATATAAATGTGACTAACTATAGGCAATGTTAAATGTTCAAAGAAGAAAACGGTCATTAATGAAGATATACTATTAAACTAGTTTTGATAAAATTACAGGATCAAATTATTTTACCACTATTGCATCAGGTATACTTGTTATAAAATTAGAATTGTAAACCTCAGGTTTATTGTACATAGAGTATTGTTGAGTTTTCAGGAAAAAGTAATGTTAATAAGGCATAAGAATAGCTTATGTAAAATTTATGTTATATTTTTCATTCATTTACTCATAATACTTTACTGGACACATACTACAATTCATCAAACTGTCTATTAGCATAAAGGAAAATAAATGAAAACATAGTGCAAAGGATTTAGTACTTCATGGAGCTAAATCCAAGTTACCACAAACTCAACAGTTAGATAAATTTGGGACTTGGTGGGGTAAGTTTAATTATGTTCTGTCCAAGAAATGAATGCTCAGAAGTTTTGTACATTGTCAGTAATGTGTATGTATAACGTATACATATGTATGTGTCCACACACACATGGCAATAATGAAAAGTATATTAGTATTGATTTTAACTGAATCCTCAAAACAATAAATGTTAAACTCCAAAATGAATGCAAAATTATCACACAGAATGTCTCAAGTTTTCTTGCTCAGTGATAGGTGCCTTGATGGAATTTAGCATGCAGGTATTTGTTAGGGGTAAGTCTCATGGGAAAAGGAAAGGAATGAATCAGGATTGGAAAAATGTTATCCTGAAATGCGAGCTCTGCAAACCCTCAGTCAGCACCATCAAGAGCTCTGTAAGAGTATGGCTTGTCAGAGGTGTCCCGCAGAGACTCAAAATAGCTGCACTTTTATAGAACTGGCTGATTCAAGCTGTTTAGGGAGGGGACTCATTCATAAAAGTGCTTCTATGAAGTCGAGAAAAGTGAAATACCACTGGAAAATATATTGGTTTCTGGGGTAATATAACAAAGATCTAGGGTACATCCTCGAGTTCCCTTGAATTTAGGGAATGTGGTGAATTTGTCTTCCTCAGAACTAAGATAGTTAAAGAATATAAATGAACTGCATATGAAAGAAGGAGAGGAGGCTGGATTAGGATTGGTCATATATCTCATGGCTGCCAGAGAAAAGGGTGCTTACTTAGAACACATACCCCATGTACCAGATAAGAACTAAGAACAGTAGGAAGTTAGCATGGGTTGTTATAGGACTCTCCAAGACAACTTGCTAAGGGATGAGAAGACCTCAACAGAAACCACCAAGAGGTGCACCTGTGATATCTGGGCTTCAACAGAGGATTTGAGAACAACATACTAGAAAAACAAAAAAGTATGTTAATTACTGGACTCAGGTTGTCTTTATGACTATAAGTGCCTAAAAAATCTCTTTTATTATCTGAAAAATCATCAGAAAAATATAGGATACAGCCTAGTTTTTCTTCTAAAATTTCATCTTGCAGAATAAGATAAATGGAGAGTGATAAAACAGTGTCAGGTTCTTTTCTCATTATTTTCTGTGCATCCTACTTGTTCAACAAAGTGATAAATTAAGCTTCAGAATTTTATATTTGCTTACCTAATTTTGCTTAAACTATATGTAAAAAAATATAAAGTAGAAACTGATGTGAAATTTATGATATGGAGTTACTGTCATCCATGTTTTCTTTAACACTTTCATAATTTAAGATTTTTTAATCCCAGTAAACCAAGTTTCTACATACCTTGCAGTTTAAAACTGCAAAACAATAAATGTTAAACTCCAAAATGAATGCAAAATTATCACACAGAATGTCTCAAGTTTTCTTGCTCAGTGATAGGTGCCTTGATGGAATTTAGCATGCAGGTATTTGTTAGGGGTAAGTCTCATGGGAAAAGGAAAGGAATGAATCAGGATTGGAAAAATGTTATCCTGAAATGCGAGCTCTGCAAACCCTCAGTCAGCACCATCAAGAGCTCTGTAAGAGTATGGCTTGTCAGAGGTGTCCCGCAGAGACTCAAAATAGCTGCACTTTTATAGAACTGGCTGATTCAAGCTGTTTAGGGAGGGGACTCATTCATAAAAGTGCTTCTATGAAGTCGAGAAAAGTGAAATACCACTGGAAAATATATTGGTTTCTGGGGTAATATAACAAAGATCTAGGGGTACATCCTCGAGTTCCCTTGAATTTAGGGAATGTGGTGAATTTGTCTTCCTCAGAACTAAGATAGTTAAAGAATATAAATGAACTGCATATGAAAGAAGGAGAGGAGGCTGGATTAGGATTGGTCATATATCTCATGGCTGCCAGAGAAAAGGGTGCTTACTTAGAACACATACCCCATGTACCAGATAAGAACTAAGAACAGTAGGAAGTTAGCATGGGTTGTTATAGGACTCTCCAAGACAACTTGCTAAGGGATGAGAAGACCTCAACAGAAACCACCAAGAGGTGCACCTGTGATATCTGGGCTTCAACAGAGGATTTGAGAACAACATACTAGAAAAACAAAAAAGTATGTTAATTACTGGACTCAGGTTGTCTTTATGACTATAAGTGCCTAAAAAATCTCTTTTATTATCTGAAAAATCATCAGAAAAATATAGGATACAGCCTAGTTTTTCTTCTAAAATTTCATCTTGCAGAATAAGATAAATGGAGAGTGATAAAACAGTGTCAGGTTCTTTTCTCATTATTTTCTGTGCATCCTACTTGTTCAACAAAGTGATAAATTAAGCTTCAGAATTTTATATTTGCTTACCTAATTTTGCTTAAACTATATGTAAAAAAATATATAAAGTAGAAACTGATGTGAAATTTATGATATGGAGTTACTGTCATCCATGTTTTCTTTAACACTTTCATAATTTAAGATTTTTTTTTTAATCCCAGTAAACCAAGTTTCTACATACCTTGCAGTTTAAAACTGCTAGAAATATCAAAATTAGAATGAATCCAATGTGATATTAAGCAAATTCAAGTGGAAGAATTTGGATTGTATGCTGGATTCCTATGCATATGTCCTTATCACTTCAAAAATGTTATCACCTTGCTCAGAGACTAGAATATCAAACCTTGTCTTTGATAATGGCGTAGCTTTATTTAGGCAAAATTAAGAAAGTCGTCAATAAAGAATGGGTCTTAATACATAATAATTACCTGAAAGAATGCCTCTGTAAGCTTTAGTTTTTCTTTTCTCTTTTACACACAGTTTTGCCTATTAGGCCTCATAGTGGTCATTTAATCCTTACTTGACTAAACTGTCATAATCTATAATCAGTAAAATAACTCATCTGTAGTTTTAGCTTGGAGTATTTTCACTGGTAAATTACAATAGATTATAATCAGAAACATAGAAGGGAAATGACTGCATATTGCTTTTTTCACCCACTTTTATAAGTTACCATACTTCATAGTTAGTGAGTGACATTATTTCAGGGAATATTCACCTTGTGTAAAAATAGAAATCAATCACTGGAGTAATCGTATCCTTAGGGAATAGCAGCATAATAGAGCTGGAAGGACCTTAGCAATTATCTCATCCAGTGGTTTTCTTACTGGATGTATGAGAATTCGCTTCTCCCAGGAATGCCACAAGGGTTGCCTTGGGAAAAAAGGACCAATTTCTGGGTTTCATTCTGTTATCTCACTTAAAATGCTTCCAGTTTTTATCTATTCATTAGAGACAGGGTAAAATCAAAAGGGTTTACTAAAAAATATTAAGAAAGAAAAAGTAAACCAAAGTTCAGGAACAAGGTATAGTGCATTTCTTCTAAAATTTCATCTTGCAGAATAAGATAAATGGAGAGTGATAAAACAGTGTCAGGTTCTTTTCTCATTATTTTCTGTGCATCCTACTTGTTCAACAAAGTGATAAATTAAGCTTCAGAATTTTATATTTGCTTACCTAATTTTGCTTAAACTATATGTAAAAAAAAATATAAAGTAGAAACTGATGTGAAATTTATGATATGGAGTTACTGTCATCCATGTTTTCTTTAACACTTTCATAATTTAAGATTTTTTTTTTAATCCCAGTAAACCAAGTTTCTACATACCTTGCAGTTTAAAACTGCTAGAAATATCAAAATTAGAATGAATCCAATGTGATATTAAGCAAATTCAAGTGGAAGAATTTGGATTGTATGCTGGATTCCTATGCATATGTCCTTATCACTTCAAAAATGTTATCACCTTGCTCAGAGACTAGAATATCAAACCTTGTCTTTGATAATGGCGTAGCTTTATTTAGGCAAAATTAAGAAAGTCGTCAATAAAGAATGGGTCTTAATACATAATAATTACCTGAAAGAATGCCTCTGTAAGCTTTAGTTTTTCTTTTCTCTTTTACACACAGTTTTGCCTATTAGGCCTCATAGTGGTCATTTAATCCTTACTTGACTAAACTGTCATAATCTATAATCAGTAAAATAACTCATCTGTAGTTTTAGCTTGGAGTATTTTCACTGGTAAATTACAATAGATTATAATCAGAAACATAGAAGGGAAATGACTGCATATTGCTTTTCACCCACTTTTATAAGTTACCATACTTCATAGTTATTGAGTTACATTATTTCAGAGAATGTTCACCTTGTGTAAAAATAGAAATCAATCACTGGAGTAATCGTATCCTTAGGGAATAGCAGCATAATAGAGCTGGAAGGACCTTAGCAATTATCTCATCCAGTGGTTTTCTTACTGGATGTATGAGAATTCGCTTCTCCCAGGAATGCCACAAGGGTTGCCTTGGGAAAAAAGGACCAATTTCTGGGTTTCATTCTGTTATCTCACTTAAAATGCTTCCAGTTTTTATCTATTCATTAGAGACAGGGTAAAATCAAAAGGGTTTACTAAAAAATATTAAGAAAGAAAAAGTAAACCAAAGTTCAGGAAAAGGAGGCTCTCAAACAAGGATAAAACCAAGTAGTAGGATTGGACACTTTATGCTGACACGTTTATGGATTGGTGGTCTGTGATTTATTTTAGCAAAATTTATGCTTTGAAATGCTCCTTTATCATTGCAAAAAAATCCTGTATTTCCCCTTTTACCTCTCAATATAGTCTTTTTATTATTTTTCTTTGTGACAGTTGTAATAGTTTCCAAGCTTGCCTTATTGCCTGTGTCCTCTCCATCTCTGGTTCGTAACCTTTATACTACCTCCACCACTAAACTGTTACAGCACTGACAAGATGCATTTTAAATGCTACAACAAAACCGACAAGCTCTTTTGTAACTAGGCCCCACCACTCATTCCAGTCTCAGCTTTAACATTCCATCCTGTTCATACAATGTTTTTCCACATCATGCCCAGACACGTCATTTTCACTTCTGGGGATAATAATCATGTTTTTGCCTCCATTTTTACAAACTCTAGGGTGAAGTCCACCATGAGACTGTCTCAGGCAGGCTCTATGTCTTCACAGACATTTTACACATGTCTATTGTGATGTGGATTTTATTCTTTAACCAAAGTGTGTGTGTGTGTGTGTGTGTGTGTGTGTGTGTGTGTGTGTGTGTTTCTGAGTGCATTGCAGTGCCCTCCACCAGGGGATCTTCTTGACCCAGGAATCAAACCTGAGTCTCTTTTACCTCTTGCATTGGCAGGTGGGTTCTTTACCACATATGCCACCTGGGAAGTGCATATCTATGCACATATATGCACATACATGACCTCATATTTCCAAAAGAGATGCAAGTCCCTAAAATATGAGATCCTTGTCCTCTTTGCCTTTCAGGAAGCAGCCCACTAAGCTTCCTTGTCTATGAAGTACTATTCTATTAATAGAGCTGGAAGGACCTTAGCAATTATCTCATCCAGTGGTTTTCTTACTGGATGTATGAGAATTCGCTTCTCCCAGGAATGCCACAAGGGTTGCCTTGGGAAAAAAGGACCAATTTCTGGGTTTCATTCTGTTATCTCACTTAAAATGCTTCCAGTTTTTATCTATTCATTAGAGACAGGGTAAAATCAAAAGGGTTTACTAAAAAATATTAAGAAAGAAAAAGTAAACCAAAGTTCAGGAAAAGGAGGCTCTCAAACAAGGATAAAACCAAGTAGTAGGATTGGACACTTTATGCTGACACGTTTATGGATTGGTGGTCTGTGATTTATTTTAGCAAAATTTATGCTTTGAAATGCTCCTTTATCATTGCAAAAAAATCCTGTATTTCCCCTTTTACCTCTCAATATAGTCTTTTTATTATTTTTCTTTGTGACAGTTGTAATAGTTTCCAAGCTTGCCTTATTGCCTGTGTCCTCTCCATCTCTGGTTCGTAACCTTTATACTACCTCCACCACTAAACTGTTACAGCACTGACAAGATGCATTTTAAATGCTACAACAAAACCGACAAGCTCTTTTGTAACTAGGCCCCACCACTCATTCCAGTCTCAGCTTTAACATTCCATCCTGTTCATACAATGTTTTTCCACATCATGCCCAGACACGTCATTTTCACTTCTGGGGATAATAATCATGTTTTTGCCTCCATTTTTACAAACTCTAGGGTGAAGTCCACCATGAGACTGTCTCAGGCAGGCTCTATGTCTTCACAGACATTTTACACATGTCTATTGTGATGTGGATTTTATTCTTTAACCAAAGTGTGTGTGTGTGTGTGTGTGTGTGTGTGTGTGTGTGTGTGTGTGTTTCTGAGTGCATTGCAGTGCCCTCCACCAGGGGATCTTCTTGACCCAGGAATCAAACCTGAGTCTCTTTTACCTCTTGCATTGGCAGGTGGGTTCTTTACCACATATGCCACCTGGGAAGTGCATATCTATGCACATATATGCACATACATGACCTCATATTTCCAAAAGAGATGCAAGTCCCTAAAAATATGAGATCCTTGTCCTCTTTGCCTTTCAGGGAAGCAGCCCACTAAGCTTCCTTGTCTATGGAAGCTTTCCTTCCTTCACTATGTCTTAAGTTTGCTCAAACTCATGCTCATTGAATCAGAGATTACCTCCTCAGACAACCACTTTGCCTTCCTGAATTTGCTTTACTTGGGGATGGTTTTAGTCACTGCCTCTTGTACAATGGTACAAATACCTGTCAACAGTTCTTCAGTCATTCTGTCTATGAGATCTCATCTCTTGAATCTACTTACCCCAGTGGTTTTCCCTACTTTCTCCTATTTGAGCCTGAATTTGGGAATAATGTACTTACAATCTGAGCCACAGTCACCTCCCAGTCTTGTTGTTGCTGTATAGAACTTTTCTATCTTTGGCTGCAAAAAAGATAATATAATTTGGGTCTTGACCCTCTCGGGATGTCCATGTGTAGAGTCTTCTCTTCTGTTCTTGGAGGCAGATGTTTCCTATGAGCAGTGCATTTTGTTAACCACAACTCTGTTAGCCTTTGCCCTGCTTCATTTTACACTCTGAGGCCCAACTTGCCTATTACTGCAGATATCTCTTGACCTCCTAGTTTTTGCATTCCAGTCTCCTGTGAGTAATAGGTTGTCTTTTTTAGATGTTAGTTCTAGGAGGTCTTATAGGCCTTCATAGAACCATTCAATGTCATCTTTTTGGCATTAGTGATTGGGGCATAGACTTGTATGATTGTGATGTTGAATGATTTGCCTGGAAATAAAGATCACTTTGTTATTTTTGAGACTGCACCCAAGTATTTCATTTCAGACTCTTTTATTGACTATGTGGGCTACTCTGCTTCTTCTAAGGGATTCTTGCCCACCAAGCAGACATAATGGCCATCTGAGTTAAAGTTACCCCTTCCCATTCATTTTAGTTCACTGATTCCTAAAACGTTTTGTTCACTCTTGCCATCTCCTGTTTGACCACTTTCAATTTACTTTGATTAATGGACTTAACATTCCAAATTCCTATGCAATATTGTTGTTTATGGTATTGTACTTTGCTTTCTCCACCAGACACATCCACAACTGGGTGCAGGTTCTGCTTCAACTCAACCTCTTCATTCTTTCTGGAGTTATTTATTTATTTTTTTGGGCTTTTCCCCAGTAACATATTGGACACCTATTGACCTAGGGGGTTCATCTTTCAGTGTCACATCTTTTTGCCTTTTCATATTGTTCATGGAGTTCTCAAAACAAGAATGCTAAAGTGGTTTCCCATTCCTTTCTCAAGTGGACCTCATTTTGTAAGGCCCTGACTAGCAAGCACATGCTCTTCAGCTGCTCCACATAGCTGGATGATATGCCTGGTACCCTAGTTGTCCCTGGGTACATTCTTTGAGAGTGTAAATCTTCACCAGCTTTTGGATTTAGGTCAACGTGCTATCTTGGGGTGAGACAGAGGTTTAGGTTTAGATTATATATTCAGTGAGTAAAATTTATGAGCATGGCACTCAACTTGTGGTTTTCTTGAGGTTCATTTAAATGTAGACATACATAACTCACATAATTATAATTTTAACAGTATTAAATATATTTCCAGAAGATAGCATTAAAAATATTTGGCACATGAAAGCCATTATACAATATATTACTTCCACACAATCTTAGTAAAAAATATTTGGAAAAGTATGGTTCAAAAAATCAATTAGGTTATTCTATTATAAGATTTCAATTTAAAATGTTGACATGTATCATGAATTTTAAATATCAGTACATGAGATTTAGATCTTTATGCTATTGTTCTCAATTCTGAGTTCCTTTTCTTTAGAGCTGCCTATAAGCTGGTTGTAAAATGCATACCTGGAAGCATCATCTCATTTATTGACTCTTTTATTAAAACTAATGTCACTTTGTTATTTTGAGACTGCACCCAAGTATTTCATTTCAGACTCTTTTATTGACTATGTGGGCTACTCTGCTTCTTCTAAGGGATTCTTGCCCACCAAGCAGACATAATGGCCATCTGAGTTAAAGTTACCCCTTCCCATTCATTTTAGTTCACTGATTCCTAAAACGTTTTGTTCACTCTTGCCATCTCCTGTTTGACCACTTTCAATTTACTTTGATTAATGGACTTAACATTCCAAATTCCTATGCAATATTGTTGTTTATGGTATTGTACTTTGCTTTCTCCACCAGACACATCCACAACTGGGTGCAGGTTCTGCTTCAACTCAACCTCTTCATTCTTTCTGGAGTTATTTATTTATTTTTTTGGGCTTTTCCCCAGTAACATATTGGACACCTATTGACCTAGGGGGTTCATCTTTCAGTGTCACATCTTTTTGCCTTTTCATATTGTTCATGGAGTTCTCAAAACAAGAATGCTAAAGTGGTTTCCCATTCCTTTCTCAAGTGGACCTCATTTTGTAAGGCCCTGACTAGCAAGCACATGCTCTTCAGCTGCTCCACATAGCTGGATGATATGCCTGGTACCCTAGTTGTCCCTGGGTACATTCTTTGAGAGTGTAAATCTTCACCAGCTTTTGGATTTAGGTCAACGTGCTATCTTGGGGTGAGACAGAGGTTTAGGTTTAGATTATATATTCAGTGAGTAAAATTTATGAGCATGGCACTCAACTTGTGGTTTTCTTGAGGTTCATTTAAATGTAGACATACATAACTCACATAATTATAATTTTAACAGTATTAAATATATTTCCAGAAGATAGCATTAAAAATATTTGGCACATGAAAGCCATTATACAATATATTACTTCCACACAATCTTAGTAAAAAATATTTGGAAAAGTATGGTTCAAAAAATCAATTAGGTTATTCTATTATAAGATTTCAATTTAAAATGTTGACATGTATCATGAATTTTAAATATCAGTACATGAGATTTAGATCTTTATGTTATTGTTCTCAATTCTGAGTTCCTTTTCTTTAGAGCTGCCTATAAGCTGGGAGTTTAGTAAAATGCATACCTGGAAGCATCATCTCAAAAAGCTGTAAGCAGGAAATTAACTTCAGTTTTCAGTTTGTCTTTAAAAACCCCTTGTATACTCCACCCAATAGGCTCACTTATAATTTAAAATATTTTGTGTATGCTTTTCTTTTGAATATAGTCAATTCAGGATCTTTCCACATATTCAAGAGGTTTAAAACTCATACCTAGTTTATAGTTTTGTTCAAGTATCCAACGAATCATATATTGCTAAAAATCACAAATATCAACTGTATATAACGCAAATTCAAATTTATGCCAGCTATGTTAAATATACTGGTTTATTGGTGGCTAAGAAATAGTCTATGATGTAATTAAGGAAGACATAGTATAAGACATTAACATAAAATTAGAAAGGTACAATATAAAAGCCTTTTCGAAATGAAGACACAGTAAATGTAAAACAAATTCTATAGAGTTAATTTTATACTTTTGGTTATATGATATTAATATTAATGCACAAATACTGGTCTAGGAGGTTCTAGACTTAACACTAAGATGCTTTATAAATTAGGACAAACTAACGGACTTTTTAGAACTTATAGTATAGTGTTCACTAAAATTCTTTCCAGATATCAGATACTGTGATATAATTTGAACATCAATTACTTGAATTTAATTGTTAAAATTAAAGTATAAGAGTATTGTGCCAATCATCATAATAATCACACAGAGTTAAGATTTTAAAAAAAAATTTATTGGAGTATATTTGTTTTAAAAGATAAGTTTTGAAAGAAATTTCTACTTTTATTTTTCCCTTCTATCTTCCCTAAATCTCAAAAAGGAGTTATCTCTTGGTGGACTTAAATGTTGCAACCCTTGTACAGTTTAAGCAAAATTCCACTAGCAGAACTTTAAAAGATTACATGATAAAAAAAATTAAACATCCACACTGTTGAGTTCTGTGAAGATATTCTAATTGTTTTGTTTTAAGGATAATATAAACGTGACATACATCTAGTGTTGTCTATTCAAATAAGAAAAAAAGACTTCTTCAACCAATGCTTGTTAATTTTCAAAAGCTACTGTAACCATATCAGCTACATCATGAATAAAAATAATAGTTCTCAGTGACACAATTTTCATATGTAAATGTTTCAAACTGTCAGTTGAGCCCCTCAATTATCTCCTATAATTTGATGCATGAGATGTAGTTTTTTAAAAACTGATAACATTGTTGCTCTTCATCTTCCAGTAAAATGAAGAATTAAATTGAAATATATGTGTTTGAACTAATATTGACCAATAAATTTTGCGTAGTAATATAAAACTGATTTAAGCAAAATAAAGCTTCTGTTAAATGGTGTACCTTGTTACCGAAGAGAAATTTCTTTCAAAAGAACCCAATACTATATAACTTTTTAAAAACCTGGTTGTGTAGTGCTTGGGTTTTTTGTAATTTGAAATTTATATAATCCACAAATTTGAAAGGTACAATATAAAAGCCTTTTCGAAATGAAGACACAGTAAATGTAAAACAAATTCTATAGAGTTAATTTTATACTTTTGGTTATATGATATTAATATTAATGCACAAATACTGGTCTAGGAGGTTCTAGACTTAACACTAAGATGCTTTATAAATTAGGACAAACTAACGGACTTTTTAGAACTTATAGTATAGTGTTCACTAAAATTCTTTCCAGATATCAGATACTGTGATATAATTTGAACATCAATTACTTGAATTTAATTGTTAAAATTAAAGTATAAGAGTATTGTGCCAATCATCATAATAATCACACAGAGTTAAGATTTTAAAAAAAAATTTATTGGAGTATATTTGTTTTAAAAGATAAGTTTTGAAAGAAATTTCTACTTTTATTTTTCCCTTCTATCTTCCCTAAATCTCAAAAAGGAGTTATCTCTTGGTGGACTTAAATGTTGCAACCCTTGTACAGTTTAAGCAAAATTCCACTAGCAGAACTTTAAAAGATTACATGATAAAAAAAATTAAACATCCACACTGTTGAGTTCTGTGAAGATATTCTAATTGTTTTGTTTTAAGGATAATATAAACGTGACATACATCTAGTGTTGTCTATTCAAATAAGAAAAAAAGACTTCTTCAACCAATGCTTGTTAATTTTCAAAAGCTACTGTAACCATATCAGCTACATCATGAATAAAAATAATAGTTCTCAGTGACACAATTTTCATATGTAAATGTTTCAAACTGTCAGTTGAGCCCCTCAATTATCTCCTATAATTTGATGCATGAGATGTAGTTTTTTAAAAACTGATAACATTGTTGCTCTTCATCTTCCAGTAAAATGAAGAATTAAATTGAAATATATGTGTTTGAACTAATATTGACCAATAAATTTTGCGTAGTAATATAAAACTGATTTAAGCAAAATAAAGCTTCTGTTAAATGGTGTACCTTGTTACCGAAGAGAAATTTCTTTCAAAAGAACCCAATACTATATAACTTTTTAAAAACCTGGTTGTGTAGTGCTTGGGTTTTATTATGCAAATATATATAGATACAAATTTGAATTATTTACTCATATACCCTTCCCACTAGGTAATAAATGGTAAAACAAAAACAAAAAGCATACAGTATACAGTCCATGACTGAGATACTGCGTAAGGTTTCAGGATGAAATGACTTCCAAGAAGAAGATTCAAATAAGTGTACAATTGAGTATCAATGACATCCAATATAAAAAAAGATGCCACTAAAGGTAGTAACAGTAAAATACATAAATATGTGAAGACATGATTCTGTTCATAGACACTGAGAATACAAAATTAACTTTATTTATAAGGAATATTGTGGTATTATGTAGAGCCCCAGAATTGAAGATGAGTGAATATTGAATGAATTACAAGAAAAGAACTTAGATATGGAACTTTTTAATGTCTCAATTACTAGAACTAGATTATAAGGCCAGGACTATTATAGAAAAACTTTATCACCCTTCTATTAATTCATCCAACTTAAAGTATTAATTTTGAGAAATTACTAGTAATAATTTTAGGAAGTGGATATACAAAAATAAATAAGGCATATTTCTTCTCTCAAGTAACAGTGATACCAGGAACAGATGAAAGTGTGGTAGAACGTGATGTGTGTTACAAATAAAGTCTATCTAAAGTATAAAATATGACACAAAGCAGGAGTGTTGAATTTGTTAATGAGACACAGAGAGCTTCGTTCAGAGTTTTGTTAAATCTTTAGTCTTACATGGTTTTCAGAGCTTCTTTTAATGGTCCTGGTGAAGGATTTGTGAAGAACACTTTAAAGAGCTTATAATAAAATAGAAAACATGTGGAAATCAAATGTCCATCAACAAAGGAATGAATAAAGAAGACATAGTCCATATATACAATGGAGTATTCTTCAGTCATAAAAAATAAATTAATGCTATTTGTAGCAACATATATGAACCAATAGATTATCACATTAAGTGAAGTAAGTAAGATAAAGACAAATATTATATCATTTATATGAGGAATCTAAAAAAAACATATAAATATAAACTTCTATACAAAAATAGAAATAAACCCACAGACATAGAAAACAAACTTATGATTATCAAAGGGGAAAATGGGAGAGAGATAAATTAGGAGTTTGCAATTAAAATATGCACACTACTATATATAGAATAGATAGCCAACAAGGACCTACTACATAGCACAGGAAACTATATTCAGTAACTTATAATAACCTCTAATGGAAATGAATTTCAAAGAAAACTATATATTTGAATATACATATATGTAAAACTGAATCACCTGAAACTAACTGTACACCTGAAACTAACTCAACATTATAAATAAATAATACTTCAATAAAAAAATGAAAATAAGAGAAAGAAATATGCTGCAGTCTCTATCTGTGACATGAAGGATCCTGAAAATGTCCACCATAGTGGTATATTGGGACTACTGTTATATTTTAGAAAATCAGCTTAAACTGAGGAAAGATTCATTTGGTGCAAAGAATAGAAACTGTGAGACAAATTAAAATAATTTTGAAAAATTCAGTGCCAGTGGTTGATGAGGGACTGAATAAATACTTAAAGAGAAATGAATGTATTAGAGATCTCTTTGGGATGTTGATTATAGGACTTCATTTACTATCACATGGGTGATGGAGAAGAATTGCTCATTGTTTAATGCACTGAGCATATCCATTTCTAGTGGGTCTGGCATCACTATAATATATTCATGGAGAATCTGAGGCCGAAGTAGTTGGAATGCATCTGGTTTGTACAGACAGTACAAATAAAGGTCTTCATGCACTTTTCAGTTCAGTTCAGTCACTCAGTTGTGTCCAACTTGTTGCAACCCCATGGATTGCAGCACACCAGACTCTTTGAAATTAGAATTGAGAAGACTTTGTGTATTTGTGCTGAAAGACACTTGTGGAAAAATATATGAGTTATTTTTGTCAATGCCCTTTTCAGTTAACATTTATAATAAAATAGAAAACATGTGGAAATCAAATGTCCATCAACAAAGGAATGAATAAAGAAGACATAGTCCATATATACAATGGAGTATTCTTCAGTCATAAAAAATAAATTAATGCTATTTGTAGCAACATATATGAACCAATAGATTATCACATTAAGTGAAGTAAGTAAGATAAAGACAAATATTATATCATTTATATGAGGAATCTAAAAAAAACATATAAATATAAACTTCTATACAAAAATAGAAATAAACCCACAGACATAGAAAACAAACTTATGATTATCAAAGAAGGAAGGAATATAGAGAGGGATAAATTAGGAGTTTGCAATTAAAATATGCACACTACTATATATAGAATAGATAGCCAACAAGGACCTACTACATAGCACAGGAAACTATATTCAGTAACTTATAATAACCTCTAATGGAAATGAATTTCAAAGAAAACTATATATTTGAATATACATATATGTAAAACTGAATCACCTGAAACTAACTGTACACCTGAAACTAACTCAACATTATAAATAAATAATACTTCAATAAAAAAATGAAAATAAGAGAAAGAAATATGCTGCAGTCTCTATCTGTGACATGAAGGATCCTGAAAATGTCCACCATAGTGGTATATTGGGACTACTGTTATATTTTAGAAAATCAGCTTAAACTGAGGAAAGATTCATTTGGTGCAAAGAATAGAAACTGTGAGACAAATTAAAATAATTTTGAAAAATTCAGTGCCAGTGGTTGATGAGGGACTGAATAAATACTTAAAGAGAAATGAATGTATTAGAGATCTCTTTGGGATGTTGATTATAGGACTTCATTTACTATCACATGGGTGATGGAGAAGAATTGCTCATTGTTTAATGCACTGAGCATATCCATTTCTAGTGGGTCTGGCATCACTATAATATATTCATGGAGAATCTGAGGCCGAAGTAGTTGGAATGCATCTGGTTTGTACAGACAGTACAAATAAAGGTCTTCATGCACTTTTCAGTTCAGTTCAGTCACTCAGTTGTGTCCAACTTGTTGCAACCCCATGGATTGCAGCACACCAGACTCTTTGAAATTAGAATTGAGAAGAATTTGTGTATTTGTGCTGAAAAACACTTGTGGAAAAATATATGAGTTATTTTTTGTCAATGCTCCTATCTTTATCAAAAAATTTTTACCAGAGTTTAAAAGTTTCTGAATTTTAGCCAGAGTTAAAGCGTAATAATTAGCTTCTGATTCATCTTGTTTGCCTCTCAACATGAGTTTAATTTTACAAAGAACTGATTTACTGAGAAAGCTCAGTATTCAGAAATTAACATGCTTATCTGCTCTCCTGGAAGTGAAACTCTGAAGGATAGATTTCAGGAAATAGCTTTTTGGAAACTCACAAACAATCTTTACAGAAAGTTAGTTAATAGCTATTATGTTAGTCTCCAAGGACTCAAACTGTTGGTCATCTTTTCTCTGTGGTTTTGCTTTACTAAAAGCCTTATAGTAAGATCTATTTTACATGGTAATTAGAATATTCTAGCTTATCAGGTGAGAAAGCTTTAAGAGTGATCGATCTATATAAGACTAAAAACCCAAACTGATCATATTTTGTTATTCTGTGAATTAATCAAACCATGCATAATAGTAGCCACTAGTTCTAGGCCTTAAAAGTAAGTGATAGTAGAGAGAGCAATTATCGCTCCCTAGAGGTAGAGATCCTTGTCACTACTATTTACTATTGCCCTTGTAGGATTAATATAAACACATATACATAAAAGATGCTAATTTTGGATGATCTGGGTATTGCTTAGCAGAAAACACAACAAAGTTGATTGGAAAAACTAGGAATGAAAAATAAAGGAAAAGACATGATTAAAAAATATTTGCCAAAATACATCTAAGAAAGTAAAATGAAGTAACTAAGAGGTCATACAAGTGTGGACTTAGGAAGAACTTTCCAGGGGACTCTATTTTCATGTCTAGGAAATGAAAACAGCAATTCCCTTTTGTGAAAACTGGATGGAAAAAGAATGTTCAGTTCATGCTGTCAGAGACCTTCTGGCAAGAGAGCAATTTCACTGAAAACATGAGAATTTTTCTTTTTCTCTGTGAAACCAGGAGTAGCAAAACAAAATAAGTAAGTAGCACAAAAATATTATATCTTGTTAGTGATAAAGGCTCTTACAATCAACCTTGTTATTTCTGAAGCATAAGCTGGGGGAAAGTAATTCAATGAATCTAGCTTTTAATTTGCACATTGCAAAGTTATCTCTGGGGCTTCCCAGATGGCACCAGTGGTAAAGAACCTATTCAGAAGAAACTGACTGCAATGCAGGAGACCTGGATTTGATCTAGGTCAAGAAGATCCTTTGCAGAAGGGAATGGCTACCCACTCCAGTATTCTTTTCAGGAGAATTCCATGGACAGAAGATCATAAGTGGCTACAGTTCACAGGGTCACAAAGAATCAGACAACTGAGAGACTAACACTATGTAGAGGTTGTAATATCCATGTGACACAGAAATGACTGACTAATGCAAAATGTTGAGGGATAACTTTTTAATGGAGTTGAATATATTGAGATAAAGAAATTCAAATTTCTCTTATCAGTGCTTCCATAAGATAGCATCTGCTCACACGTTACATTGCCTCCACCTACTTGTATTTTCTTCCTTGCACCAAACACTGGCACTAGAGACTGTAGTGTTCTCCTATGACACAGCTTCTGAGCTCCATAGATGATATATCATTCCTGTTTTCCCATTTTTCTGAACTATAATTTGAGACAAGGAGGGATGCATTTGGCTTATACAAAGAAGAATATAATTGTGAAAATATTTTAAATAGTATATATATTCATACTACCCACAAAATATTTGACCATATCTCAAAACATATTCAGAATCTGATATCATACTACTTGTGTTTCCACATCCTGGTCCATGTCATGGCCATGTTTAATCTGGATTTTTAGAATAGCTTAAAAACTGTTTTTCAGGTCATTGTCCCTGTCCCTCTCTAGCATATTTGCAAACTAAGCAGCCAGATGGAGTCTTTTAAAATATAGATCAGACAATATTGTTTCTATGTTTAGGAAACTACCACCATCTCCCACCACAATCAGTGTTAAGAGCAAAGTTTATATCGTGATGTGTATTACCATAGCCTCTTCTGTCAAGGACTTTCACACTTGCCATTTTTCTGACATTCCTACCAGCTCACCCAACATCCTTAGCCCTGCCTTGTGCATTCTGCTTCAGTTCTAATAACCTTCTTATTCCTAGATCTCTGTAAACACATTTGTCCCCTAGAGCCTTTATACATGATATGAAGCTCTCTTCACACATGTATTTCATCCACTAGGCTCACTCATTCACATCCTTTGTATCTCTACTCACATATTACCTTAGACAGAACTCCTTCCCTGATGACACAAAATAAAACAGCACCTGCTCTAATCCACCACAGAAAATCTCTTTATTCATTCATGGCTGTGTTTTTTTTTCATAAAATGAATGTGACCGATAGCTTTGTCTGCCTTTAATTACTACACTGTAGGCATGTGTCCATGCTGCTCATTTGTGTTCCTGTAGCACCTGGAATGATGCTTACCATCTGATAGGTACTTAATTAATGAATGATATCTGTTAAACAAATGACTGAGATTATTGCTTAATGATGAAATTTTATAACTATTCGGCGATTTAATAAATGCTTTTAAAACAACCTTAGGTGAGCTAGGGCAACATCTTCACTTCTAATCACTTTAAAACCAGTTCAATCCCTAGATGTCAAAATTGTCTGAAGGGAAAACTAAGTATACATTTTTGTGAAGGCATATTTTTTTCAAAAAGGTTTTTCACCCATAAATTTTCATAAATTATTATTTGCTTTTCCTAAATACTACCTCCAGAATAATAAGTTCACTGATATAACATGTGATACTGAGTAGTTTTTAATAAGCAATATATCTATGCTTATCTTTCAATATACTGCAGATTTGTTTCTGAGATATAAATGTAATCTGATAATAAAGGAACATTCAAATGTAACTAAGCATTCTTTGAAAAGATATGCTTTATAAAGGTAAAGTAATGTCTACGACAAAAAATTAATGCAGAAAATGTTGGGAAATCTTCTTCTATTGACCCCTAGATGGCTATGTGATACTGAATACATTCTTTAGTCCTGCTCCCTTGACTGTAGGTGAAATTGTGACACATTTTATTTGGAATCACTTCAGATCTTATTTGCTCCTACATGCCTCTTCTGTCAAGGACTTTCACACTTGCCATTTTTCTGACATTCCTACCAGCTCACCCAACATCCTTAGCCCTGCCTTGTGCATTCTGCTTCAGTTCTAATAACCTTCTTATTCCTAGATCTCTGTAAACACATTTGTCCCCTAGAGCCTTTATACATGATATGAAGCTCTCTTCACACATGTATTTCATCCACTAGGCTCACTCATTCACATCCTTTGTATCTCTACTCACATATTACCTTAGACAGAACTCCTTCCCTGATGACACAAAATAAAACAGCACCTGCTCTAATCCACCACAGAAAATCTCTTTATTCATTCATGGCTGTGTTTTTTTTTCATAAAATGAATGTGACCGATAGCTTTGTCTGCCTTTAATTACTACACTGTAGGCATGTGTCCATGCTGCTCATTTGTGTTCCTGTAGCACCTGGAATGATGCTTACCATCTGATAGGTACTTAATTAATGAATGATATCTGTTAAACAAATGACTGAGATTATTGCTTAATGATGAAATTTTATAACTATTCGGCGATTTAATAAATGCTTTTAAAACAACCTTAGGTGAGCTAGGGCAACATCTTCACTTCTAATCACTTTAAAACCAGTTCAATCCCTAGATGTCAAAATTGTCTGAAGGGAAAACTAAGTATACATTTTTGTGAAGGCATATTTTTTTCAAAAAGGTTTTTCACCCATAAATTTTCATAAATTATTATTTGCTTTTCCTAAATACTACCTCCAGAATAATAAGTTCACTGATATAACATGTGATACTGAGTAGTTTTTAATAAGCAATATATCTATGCTTATCTTTCAATATACTGCAGATTTGTTTCTGAGATATAAATGTAATCTGATAATAAAGGAACATTCAAATGTAACTAAGCATTCTTTGAAAAGATATGCTTTATAAAGGTAAAGTAATGTCTACGACAAAAAATTAATGCAGAAAATGTTGGGAAATCTTCTTCTATTGACCCCTAGATGGCTATGTGATACTGAATACATTCTTTAGTCCTGCTCCCTTGACTGTAGGTGAAATTGTGACACATTTTATTTGGAATCACTTCAGATCTTATTTGCTCCTACATGCCACACTTTTGTAGAAAGAAAGTCCATTTTTGATGATCTTTCCTTAAGAATCATGTTCTGTCAATTTTTCATCATTGACTGAATTCCCAAGGCCTTCAAGAATGCAGACACATCTGTACAGTGGTACTAAAAATGCCTTGTCTACCACATACAGCTCTTGCAAGCTTGCTTCTAATTTATTCTAGAACCTGAAGTATCAAAGGATATCTTCTGAACTATGTTATTTTGGATGCTACAAAAATTGGTATGTCCAGATAATTTCATAGGGAAACAGACCAAAATCAGTATAGGCTTGAGTGAGAATCCTTTTGTGTATGTGCATCTTTCTTTGCAGTTCTGAAAGTGATGGTATCATCTCACATCAAGCAGTATAGTATGCCACATCTGAACTGATGGGTCTTGTGATGAAAGCCTTTATAATAGCTTTTAGCTCATCTTGTCATCATATTTTCATTAATGCTGATATTAATTCATATTCCTATGCATAGTAATTTTATGTAAATATAAAAAATGAAGGTTTGATTTCTCAAAAATGTGATTGTCTTGAGTTATATATCCAAAACTTAGTGGGAAATTTTTCAGAATATAAAATAATAAATATTTTTGTGCTTTTTTCAATAAAATGAATATGACTATTTCCTTATAACTGTCATAGATTGCAAGGATGCTTATAGTATCAACTCAATAAAAAGAAATGAAAACTTAAAGGATTATTTATTTATACCTTAATTTCTCACTGGAATGGTGACCTAAATAACAAAAATAAAAACAGGTTTGTAGTGAGTTTTCTTAAGCAGATCCTAGTTCTCCTCTCCTGAAACTTTGTTGTCTGGTTTTCCTTAGTGCCCTGGATAAACCCTCTGAGATTTTTCTTTTTCTTTTGTTCTGTAAGATTATACACTTTGGGATCATCTGAAAAGCTGTTGAAAAACACACTCTTCTTGCAGGGGAATAACAAGATATTAGGACATGGCACTCACCTCCTGCCACAAATACATCAAAAATACATCTACATATGGATTGACTGTAGGTGAAATTGTGACACATTTTATTTGGAATCACTTCAGATCTTATTTGCTCCTACATGCCACACTTTTGTAGAAAGAAAGTCCATTTTTGATGATCTTTCCTTAAGAATCATGTTCTGTCAATTTTTCATCATTGACTGAATTCCCAAGGCCTTCAAGAATGCAGACACATCTGTACAGTGGTACTAAAAATGCCTTGTCTACCACATACAGCTCTTGCAAGCTTGCTTCTAATTTATTCTAGAACCTGAAGTATCAAAGGATATCTTCTGAACTATGTTATTTTGGATGCTACAAAAATTGGTATGTCCAGATAATTTCATAGGGAAACAGACCAAAATCAGTATAGGCTTGAGTGAGAATCCTTTTGTGTATGTGCATCTTTCTTTGCAGTTCTGAAAGTGATGGTATCATCTCACATCAAGCAGTATAGTATGCCACATCTGAACTGATGGGTCTTGTGATGAAAGCCTTTATAATAGCTTTTAGCTCATCTTGTCATCATATTTTCATTAATGCTGATATTAATTCATATTCCTATGCATAGTAATTTTATGTAAATATAAAAAATGAAGGTTTGATTTCTCAAAAATGTGATTGTCTTGAGTTATATATCCAAAACTTAGTGGGAAATTTTTCAGAATATAAAATAATAAATATTTTTGTGCTTTTTTCAATAAAAAAAATATGACTATTTCCTTATAACTGTCATAGATTGCAAGGATGCTTATAGTATCAACTCAATAAAAAGAAATGAAAACTTAAAGGATTATTTATTTATACCTTAATTTCTCACTGGAATGGTGACCTAAATAACAAAAATAAAAACAGGTTTGTAGTGAGTTTTCTTAAGCAGATCCTAGTTCTCCTCTCCTGAAACTTTGTTGTCTGGTTTTCCTTAGTGCCCTGGATAAACCCTCTGAGATTTTTCTTTTTCTTTTGTTCTGTAAGATTATACACTTTGGGATCATCTGAAAAGCTGTTGAAAAACACACTCTTCTTGCAGGGGAATAACAAGATATTAGGACATGGCACTCACCTCCTGCCACAAATACATCAAAAATACATCTACATATGGATTGCTTCTCATAGAATATTTCACTTGCCTTTAAATGAAGCCTGTCTCTATCCTCTGGTTTGCAGTCCAGAAAGCTACAAAAAGTAATATTTTTAAATCTTTGCTTATTGTTTCTTAGGTAATACGGGCCTAAAATTGGCTTCTAATTTACTTACTGTCAGTTGATTCCTTGAATAAGTTATTTTTCTCAAATTGTCTTATTATAGTTGTCAAATACATTTGATTCCTTTTTTAATATCCATGTGCTTCTCTCCCATCTTGATGTGGTTGCCTTGAGACCAAGAGTCTTACATAAGAAGGTTATACCTTTTTTGACTCTCATTAATTTTTTTAAACTAACATATTTTATTGGGTCTTTATCATTGACAAGATGCTTAAAACTCTATCAAAAAGTGGTGAGTTTTCTCAAAGCTACAAGATTCTGAATTTATGTAATGTTTTTTTTTGCAGTTTTGCTTGCAGTGGCTCATGTTTATCTTGTCAATCTTGGATAATGTAGCTAGTAATAATGCAATTTACTAGAACATGTTTTTGAAATATTTTCTCTAAAATTAAAGTGAGTGTGTTGCCTACCTCAAAAAAGATTGCAGTTTTTCCTTTTATCAAGTCTGTTGCCACTATACAGCATATGTCATGGTCTTTCAAGCCCCTGATATTGTTTTATTCACTGCCAAGTATATCTCTCCTAACTAATTAGGAAATATTTTGGGAGTTTTTCTGTAATTATACCTCTCTTATGATACCAATTTCTCTTTTAAGTAATGCTAGAATCCCCAAATTTCAGTTCAGTTTAGTTCAAAAGGCCTTAATTCTTAGCATGTTACCCCACCCACAGAGGGGATAATATAAAATCTAATGCAGATTGAGACTTCTCAGGTGGTGGTAGTGGCAAAGAAACTACCTGCCAAGGCAGGAAACATAGAAGACTTGAATTCAATCTCTGGGACAGGAAGATTCCCTTGAAGAGGGCATGACAACCCACTCCAGTATCATTACCTGGAGAAATTCATGGATGGAGGAACCTGGCAAGCTACAGTTCATGGGTCATGACATGACTTAAGCATCTTAGCATGCACACACAATTCAGGTTGTACTGTCCTCTCTGTACACCTTCTAAAATAAGTTGCTTCAAGATAAATCTAGAAGAGGATTTCATAGGATGATTTTAAGAGCCATGACTAGAGGTGTCTTCATATACTCCTACTCAAATAAAATGGGCCAAAACCTTGTCTTATGGGATCATGCTAAAGGCAAGGAGCCTGGGAAATGTAGATGAGAACAAGGATCATTATTAAAGACCAGAAATATTTTCCATAGTGCTTCACTTATGAGAAAAACACAGAGAAACGAGAAAAAGCAGCTGTATTAAAAGATGCAAAGTAAAATGATTATAGAATACATTGATTGTAGCCTCTGAGATGCAAGGAGAAGTTAAAAAAAAAAGATGAACATAGGGTGCTTCCCTGGTAGACCAGTGGTTAAAACTCCTGACAGGTGTGCAAGTTGGATGCTTGGTTGAGATCCCACATACCAACCATGTAGCCAAAAGAAAAAAAGAAAAAAAAAAAAAAAAAAAAACACAGTTTTGAAGAAAAAGAAGCAAACAAGTTGTGCTAGAACAGAAGCCTAAAGAGTCTATGAAAGACTCACAGCCTCAAAGCCAAAAATGCACAAGGAACAAGGAATTCTTATGATATCAGAGCAATAAAGAAAAACCATTGTGAAAGTGCAGCAAGTTGAACAAGTCATATAACAAAACTTGGAAAAGAGCTATTTAGAAAATATAAATGGAAAAGTTAGCTCGATTTTAGGAGATGCAGTTATTATGACCAAAATATATATTCATTATAGTTAAGAAAATGCATTTCCTTTTTTAGAAATCATTTGGAGAGTGATTTTAAACACTAATACTTTTGCAGAAGGATTTTTCACCATTTTACTAATGGTAAAGTCAGTATATTAAGGGATATTCAATAAAACTGTTAAATTTCATTTTAAAATGCCATCATCACAAGTGAGGGTAAAAGAACTCTCAACAAAAAATATATTTGTTTCTAATGACAGATGAAAGAGTACCTTTTTATGGTACTATATAATATATATAATATCTTAAAAGTGTTATATTGTCCTCATGGATGGAGGAACCTGGCAAGCTACAGTTCATGGGTCATGACATGACTTAAGCATCTTAGCATGCACACACAATTCAGGTTGTACTGTCCTCTCTGTACACCTTCTAAAATAAGTTGCTTCAAGATAAATCTAGAAGAGGATTTCATAGGATGATTTTAAGAGCCATGACTAGAGGTGTCTTCATATACTCCTACTCAAATAAAATGGGCCAAAACCTTGTCTTATGGGATCATGCTAAAGGCAAGGAGCCTGGGAAATGTAGATGAGAACAAGGATCATTATTAAAGACCAGAAATATTTTCCATAGTGCTTCACTTATGAGAAAAACACAGAGAAACGAGAAAAAGCAGCTGTATTAAAAGATGCAAAGTAAAATGATTATAGAATACATTGATTGTAGCCTCTGAGATGCAAGGAGAAGTTAAAAAAAAAAGATGAACATAGGGTGCTTCCCTGGTAGACCAGTGGTTAAAACTCCTGACAGGTGTGCAAGTTGGATGCTTGGTTGAGATCCCACATACCAACCATGTAGCCAAAAGAAAAAAAGAAAAAAAAAAAAAAAAAAACACAGTTTTGAAGAAAAAGAAGCAAACAAGTTGTGCTAGAACAGAAGCCTAAAGAGTCTATGAAAGACTCACAGCCTCAAAGCCAAAAATGCACAAGGAACAAGGAATTCTTATGATATCAGAGCAATAAAGAAAAACCATTGTGAAAGTGCAGCAAGTTGAACAAGTCATATAACAAAACTTGGAAAAGAGCTATTTAGAAAATATAAATGGAAAAGTTAGCTCGATTTTAGGAGATGCAGTTATTATGACCAAAATATATATTCATTATAGTTAAGAAAATGCATTTCCTTTTTTAGAAATCATTTGGAGAGTGATTTTAAACACTAATACTTTTGCAGAAGGATTTTTCACCATTTTACTAATGGTAAAGTCAGTATATTAAGGGATATTCAATAAAACTGTTAAATTTCATTTTAAAATGCCATCATCACAAGTGAGGGTAAAAAGAACTCTCAACAAAAAAATATATTTGTTTCTAATGACAGATGAAAGAGTACCTTTTTATGGTACTATATAATATATATAATATCTTAAAAGTGTTATATCTACCATCATGCTAGGAAATTTAAGTTGCAAAAGTATATCATATTTCACAAAAATCTGTTTGTACAATTACTCTATGCTGGTCTACAAAATCAAAATCATCTTTTAAGAACATATGACATTTGAGAGAGAAGAAAGGAGTGATATTCAATCTAGTCTGCAATATATTTGAAATGCTATGCATATATCCAAGGAAAAGGCACCAAGAGAGCTGAACTTTGCTGTGAAACAAAGACATAACTGAGCAGTAACTTGCAGATCATGTGTCATCTTTCATTTTCTTGAAGGATATTTTGACATGAAGTTTAATTTCAGACATCATTTACCATTTAAAAAAACACCACAGTGCTTGTTTTCTACCATCCTTTTTTTATCAATTGTCAGGAATGAAACTAATCAAAATGGTTTTATGTCCCACAATTTCAAAAACAATGCTCATCCATGAAACTCAAACATGCTTGTGTATTTCTTTGGCTACCTTAAGAAATTTTTTTTTTATTAAATTGAAAGGTCAGTATTTCTTTTTCAGGTAAATTATAAGGAGGAATACAATAACCATTAGCTATTTAAGACAGTGTGGAGAATGTGGCAAAAGATATTTTCTAGTATGTGACAGGAAAGGGATGATGAGAATAGTTTATATTCAAGACCAAGAATGATATTTAAAAGAAATGAGGACATGTCACAACTTTACCTTTGAAAATTAAAATAAATTTGAATCTAATAAAAATGACATTGTGCTATATTATATAAAAACAGCATTTATGGATTGAATGCAGATAAAGAATTGAAGTTTCAAGGGATGCACTTATGTTTTCTATTAAAAATTAGCCTTTGAAATTTTGATTAGAAGTAAAGGAATTCAATTTTATTATTAAATATAATACACTATTTTACAGAGGGGGTGTGTATAAGCTAATTTTGAAAGTAGGGAAAAGGAACTAAATGCATTTTGAAAAGCCATATGTATATTTGTGACGGATTCAGGTTGATATGTGAAAGTAAACAACAAAACTTGGTAAAAATTAAAACAAAAAGCCAATTACATAAAGGAAAAGTCATAAATGTTTTATGCCCCGCCTCAACTGACATTTAAACACCACAGAATAGTTTCTATTCAGAACACAAATTTAAGTGATAATAATCTTATCTTAGATTGTTCTCTCGGAATTTTCAATAGTATGGAAATCACGATATTCCTGAAATGATGAGTTACATACTATCCAACTACACAGTTACCTGATTTATTTTAATATAAATGATTAATGGCCTCTATGCCAAGACAGTCAAAACCATTCTCCTTATATTTCCATAGTGATACCCCATTTCTTGAACATATCAGTATAACCATTCAAGTGGAAAATAAACCAACAGTGGCGGTTATTTGTATTCAAAATTTCTTTAAAATTCCAGAAGTAAGATACAAATTCCCAATAAACAAGTTAGAGAAGGCATGAAACATTGTTTATCATTTCCTCATCAACAAACATTATTAAATGACTATTTACACAGTTAGGAATATTGTTTTGAATCTCTAATGATTTTTATGTATATAGCAATATCATAGAAAACTAGAAAAATCATTGAGTTAAGTGACCTAAAATCTAGTAACGATTTTACTAACCAACACTATAGTTTCTGGTAAATCACTTATTTGGTTAGACTATAAATGAGTTGGCTCATTTTAAAACTTCTTTTTTATTTTATAAATTATTGATTCTTTTACCAGATAACTGATATACACACCACTAAGTAATTGTTAAATAAAAATATCATTTAAGGCTACCTGTATCAAGCTGAATAAAATGATTAGATGCATTTTGTGCGACTTCAGAAAAAAAAAAAAGTCATATTTAAGAAAATAGCCATAGCTTACTTTAGCTTACTTTGTTAATATTGTAGCTTTATTTATATTGTTTTTGTTTATTGTCAGTTGCTCCATCATGTCAGACTCTTTCCAATCTCCGTCTATGAGATTTACCAGGCAAGAATATTGGAGTGAGTTGCCATTTCCTTCTTGGGGGATCTTTTATGATATTCATATCAGTAGGAAAAGGAACTAAATGCATTTTGAAAAGCCATATGTATATTTGTGACGGATTCAGGTTGATATGTGAAAGTAAACAACAAAACTTGGTAAAAATTAAAACAAAAAGCCAATTACATAAAGGAAAAGTCATAAATGTTTTATGCCCCGCCTCAACTGACATTTAAACACCACAGAATAGTTTCTATTCAGAACACAAATTTAAGTGATAATAATCTTATCTTAGATTGTTCTCTCGGAATTTTCAATAGTATGGAAATCACGATATTCCTGAAATGATGAGTTACATACTATCCAACTACACAGTTACCTGATTTATTTTAATATAAATGATTAATGGCCTCTATGCCAAGACAGTCAAAACCATTCTCCTTATATTTCCATAGTGATACCCCATTTCTTGAACATATCAGTATAACCATTCAAGTGGAAAATAAACCAACAGTGGCGGTTATTTGTATTCAAAATTTCTTTAAAATTCCAGAAGTAAGATACAAATTCCCAATAAACAAGTTAGAGAAGGCATGAAACATTGTTTATCATTTCCTCATCAACAAACATTATTAAATGACTATTTACACAGTTAGGAATATTGTTTTGAATCTCTAATGATTTTTATGTATATAGCAATATCATAGAAAACTAGAAAAATCATTGAGTTAAGTGACCTAAAATCTAGTAACGATTTTACTAACCAACACTATAGTTTCTGGTAAATCACTTATTTGGTTAGACTATAAATGAGTTGGCTCATTTTAAAACTTCTTTTTTATTTTATAAATTATTGATTCTTTTACCAGATAACTGATATACACACCACTAAGTAATTGTTAAATAAAAATATCATTTAAGGCTACCTGTATCAAGCTGAATAAAATGATTAGATGCATTTTGTGCGACTTCAGAAAAAAAAAAAAGTCATATTTAAGAAAATAGCCATAGCTTACTTTAGCTTACTTTGTTAATATTGTAGCTTTATTTATATTGTTTTTGTTTATTGTCAGTTGCTCCATCATGTCAGACTCTTTCCAATCTCCGTCTATGAGATTTACCAGGCAAGAATATTGGAGTGAGTTGCCATTTCCTTCTTGGGGGATCGTTTATGATATTCATATCAAATGACAACACAAAATAGAAGTAAGAACATGTACTCAAGAGAGTTGGGGAAAGGAGGCTTGAATCCCAGCTCTGAATTTTATTAGTTCTGCAATCTTGAATAAGTTATTAAACCTCTATTCTTAAGAGTTTTCTCATTTGTGAAGAAAAAACAATAAATGCACTTAACTTAATAAACAATACATGCATTTCTCCCACATTATTAAGAACTACCTAAAAATACATTTTGACTTAAGTAGTTAATCTGAAGACAACTTTCAATGTGGTTTTATGGAAATAGATATGCACATATTGAGAATTTTTTGGAATTGTGTGAATTTTAGAATGTCTTAATTTTTTTTATGTAAGTTCCGTTTTTTTCTACTTCTTTTTCCAGCTCCATGATATCTAAATAATGCTGTGCGCACAGTAATCGCACTGTGAATACTTTTTATTGTACTGCATGGATTTCTGTGAAGTTAAAATTTCCATGTAAAGTTAGATGATCATTGCATGTATGTACTTTGACAAAAAACAATGTGTACAGGAGTCTTTAAATTGGATAATATGGGACAGTTCTTTCATACTCTTGTACTTACCTAATTCACCTACATGGCTTTAGCAAAGCAGGGAGAAGGGCCAGAAATCTTTTTCAGAGGAGCTGGCAGAAATGAATGTAGTGTAAATGGTTGTCATTCTTTGCCTTACAGTCTTAGGTTAAGATTTTCTTAATTCTTTCTGTATGTTAGCTGATCATATATGTGGTGGTAATGGCTTATTTTGGACCAGGCCTCAAGTTTATTTTGGTTGTTAAAGAACTACCTGTTTAAGAGAGAAGCTGAGTAAATGATTTAGGTCTTCAAGAATTATATAAAAGCTTGATCATAGTAACCTCTTGTTTCTTATGTCCTTTAGAAGAATGGCTGCCATAGTCATACCATTATTGATTGAGAGTTTCTCCATATTTTTTACAGATTTTTTTACAGATTTTCTGAAATATAAAGAGGTTAACAATAATGCCTATCATTTTATGAATCTTAAAATGATTTTTTAACAACAGGACAGGTAATAACAAAAATGTGAAATACTGAATTTCCCCATTTGCTCCCTTTTTCTATATCTGCAGATAGGACTAGCTTCACTAATTTTCTTTTGAAACTGTGAACTCCCCACAAAACTGAAGCTTTATCTATAAAGACTATGTCAAAATTGATTCTCAGTGTTATCTGTGTTTTAATGTCAATCTGAATATATTTAGTTATTGCTTAATTGCTCAAGACATGGTCTAGTCTGAGAAAATTATACTGATAAAAGACTATGGACATGCTCTCCCTTTAGAATTTCACTAAACACTTTTATTTTAAGGGTAATCATTTCCTTGATCATCTATTTCCTGGGAGAGTTCTTCAAATGAGAACATGTGAGATTATTTTAGGTTGACAGCTCTCCAGTGGCAGCTTACTTAAACCAGTAATAAGCTCATTAAATCTAAAGATTTCACAGAAACTGTGATAAGAGACACAATCAACTAAAGGGCTTTTCAGGAGAAAAAAAATCATAAAAGTATACTTTAAAACAACTGAATAAGAGATATTTGATTGTCACCTTTCCAAGTACCACGAAGCTACTCTTAGACTGAAGGATAATGAATACCAGAAATTCACCAGGCCCTGTGATCATTTCAGCAACATACTCCTTGGTTGAAATGCTCTTCATTCCTTTCATCTAAAATCCTGTCCACTTATCAAGGTTGAGCTCAATATTTCTTCTCCGTAAAATCTCTCTGAATCTGATAGCCTTCATGACATTTTTTTCCCCTTCTCTAAATTTCTATGTCCATTTTAGTCTACATAATCTTGTTTACCATTTCATCACAGAATTTTGTTTTCAAGTTCTATTTTTAGGGCTATTGTCCGCTTAACATACTTATTTATTAACTACTTCTATTTAGCAGTTCATGCCAACTTTTGTGAGCTCCTCAAGTCTGAAAATATTTTTATCTTTTGTGTGTTGAATTCCCTGAAGAGCAAACATAGATTCAGAGATTATTATACAGGATATTTATTAAAAATATATGGGCTGCAGGATAAACATGTGTGGATGAGGAGGTAGAGATATTGGAGAAAAAAAGAAACATACTTACTGAAATAGTGATTATTTCATTGAATCCCCAATGTCTAGTACATTATACGGTACATGCAACCCTCAAGACTATAGCTTGCCAGGCTCCTCTGTCCATGGAATTCTCCAGGCAAAAATGTTGTAGTGGGTAACTATTCCCTTTTCCCTTACTCAACTATTTTGTGAGTTATTCTTATAGTGATCTCATATAACCCCACAGGGTTCTAAGAATGAAAGTAAGATTTTTTATCTGACATCAGACAAATTAAGAAAGGGAGAGGGTCACTTAAAGGGGAATTTAGCAGTGGAGAGGTCAAATTAAATGTTTAAGGAACACTGTATCACAGGCAGGGAAAGAAGTGGATAAAGGGATTAGGCACGTAAGGGATGTGAGAAACTGGTTTTGCAACAGCATGGATTTTAAATAAAAGGATAAGACTGTAAATCCATTGAATAGGTAGTAGAATGATATTCCCAGTATAGTTTTTTTGTTTTTGTTTTTTCCTGCTGCTGAACCGGTCTTTGTTTTCATGTCCAGTGTACAGTAACACTTATGATCTCACTCTGATGATTTCCTAGTATAGTTTTAAAATTACTTGTATACATATACTGTGTGGTTTTACTACAGATTATGGGAAATTCACAAAAAGGTTAAAAAAAAAAACAAAAAAACATATGCTTAGTTGCTCAGTCATGTCTGACTCTTTGTGAATTCATGAACCGTAGCCTGCCAGGATTCTCTGTCCATTGTATTCTCCATTCAAGAATACTGTAGTGGGGCTTCCCCTGGTGGTCCAGTGGGTAAGGACACCGCCTTGCAGTTCAAGGGGCGCCGGTTCAAGCCCTGGCCTGGGAGGATCCCACGTGCTGCGGAGCGGCTGGACTGATGTGTCCAATTACCGAGCCAGAGCTCTGGAGTGCATGCACCCAGAGCCGGTGCTCTGCAACAACAGACGCCACCGCGATGGGAGGCCCACAGGAGCCAAAGAACAAAGACGGATGAACATAGAGAAATGAAAGACCAGTGGAAGTGGCCCGCCCGCTCCCCTCCCTCCCCACCCCGCCCCCCGCCCAAAAAAAAAAAAAAAAAAGAATACTGTAGTAGGTAGTCATTTCCTTCTCCAGGAGATCTTCCCAACCCAGGGAATGAACCCAGGTATCCTACATGGCAAGCAGATCCTTTATCATCTGAGAAACCAAAAAGCAGCATTAATACTGAATATTTAGTGAATATGTACCATATAGAGCTTCCCTGGAAGCTCAGGCAGTAAAGAATCCTCCTGCAATGCAGATTTGTATTCAGTCCCTGGGTTGGGAGGATTCACAGAAGAGAATTGCTACCCAGTACAATATTTTCACCTGGAGAATTCCATGGACAGAGGAGCCTGGAGAGCTATAGTCTTGGGGACTACATGTACTGTATAATGTACTAGACATTGGGGATTCAATGAAATAATCACTAATTCAACAAGTACTTACTGAGTGGCTACTATGAGCCAGTAAGTGTTCTTGAGGTTGAGGACATGGAATGTACAAAATAGGCAAATATTCATGCCCTTGTGCCATTTACATTTCTAGTGGATAACTAACTACATTCTTGTAGATCTCTTATTCAATTGTTTTCAAACATGTCTTCACATATTGAAAAGGTTAAAATTTTTAAAACTGAATGCTATAGACTCTCTGTAGCTTATTTTGGTTTTCTTGTTTTGTTTTGGCCATTTCTATTGATCTTTCATTTATTTATCATTGATCTTTGGCTGTGGAGGCCTCCCATCACAGTGGCCTCTCTTGTCACAGAGCACTGGCTCTGAGCACATGCACTCCAGAGCTCCGGCTCAGTAGTTGGACACATCCGTCCAGCCACTCTGCAGGCACATGGGATCTTCCCAGGCCAGGCATCGAACTAGCGCCCCTTGCACTGCAAGGCGTTGTCCTTACCCACTGCATCACCAGGGAAGCCCCTCTCTGTAGCTTGGATTCTAGGTGAAAACTAATCTGCTCCACTTAGATGAACTCTCATGAGATTTGGAATCAGAAATGGAGCAAAAGCCATCTTTCATTCTTTTATTTTTTTAGCTCTTTTTCTTCTGCTAAGCAAATTGATAAAAGTTTTTTTACAGAATTCCAAATTGGATACTGAGAGACAATTTCAGCAGCAGAAGGGAAGATTCCTTTTTTTTTTCTTCCAATTTTATTGCGGTATTATTGACAAACACTGTATAAGTTTAAGATTAACATATAATGATTTGATTTATATACATCATGAAACTTATACCATAATTGGTGAACATCCATCATATCATATAGATATAAAATAAAGGAAATAGAAAATTTTCTTGTGATGTAAATGCCTAGGAGTTACTCTCTCAACAGTTTTTATATATAATATAAAACAGTGTGAATTGCATTTGTCATGTCATACAGTACATCCCTTCTTGAACAGGAAATTGCTACCCACTTCTGTACTCTTGCTGGGAAAATTCCATGAACAGAGAAACCTGGAAGGCTACAATTCACATTATTGTAAAGAGTCAGGCACAACTGAGCACATACACAGATACATAACAAACATATATACACACATAGTACATCCTTCGTACTTAATTATCTTGTAAGTGGAAATTTGTACCTTTTATTACCTCTATTGAATTCCCTTTATCCTGACCCCTGCCTCTAAAAACCACAAAGAAAATCTTTTTTGTTTCTTTGTTTTTGAGGTATAATTTCTGTACAATACCATGTTAGCTTTGTTATGCAAGAGAGTGGTTTTATATCTCTTGTACATTTTAAAACCATCACCATGATGAATTTAGTTAAAATATGTCACCGAAGATATTACAAAGTCATTGACTGTATTCCTCACACTGCTCATAGCAATCTACATGTAATGCAATCATTCAAAGTTACTGATCTATTAAGTACAAACATATCTTAATCTTGCATTTTAACTTTCTCACTCTCAAAGCTTACTGGCTTTGAATCATACTATATATCTTTATTTCATATATCCCTTAATTACTTATTGTGTGTGATACATTATTTTATTACTGTTTTGGGGGGGGGCACTTCTATTGATCTTTCATTTAGTTATGTTTGGTTCTTTGACCTATGTGGGCCTCCCATCGCAGCGGCCTCTCTTGCTGCAGAGCACCAGCTCTGGGCATATGCACTCCAGAGCTCTGGCTTGGTAGGTGGACACATCTGTCCAGCTGCTCCGTGGCACGTGGAATCTTTCCAGGCCAGGGATGGAACCAGCACACCTTGCAATGCAAGCTGGTGTCCTTATCCACTGGACCACCAGGGGAAGCCCTATTTTATTACTTTTATCTTTTACCCTTCTTACTAACTTTATACATGACTGTTTTACCATCTTTACTGTATATTTCAGTTTGCCATGAGGCTTCTTCTGTAATTTTCATGTTTGTGGTTGTGACTTTTTCTTTTTCACTTAGAGAAGTTCCTTTAACGTTTCTTGTAAATCTGGTTTGGTGGTACTGAACTTTTTTAGCTTTTCCTTGTATGTATAAATTTTGTTATCTCTATAAAATCTGAATGAAAGTTTTACTGGTCAGAGTATTCTTGGTTTGTGTTGTTGTTTTCCCCACTTATCACTTTGAATGTATTATGCCATTCCTTTCCAGTCTGCAGAGTTTCTGCTGAAAAGTCAGTTGATAGCTTTATGGAATTTCCTTTGTATATCTTGTTGTTTTCTCTTTGCTGCCTTTAGCGGTCACCGTTTATCTTTATTTTTTGCCACTTTAATCACAATGTACTTTGGTGTGGTCCTTCTGGGTTGATCCTGTTTGGGAAAAGAAGGAAAGATTCTTAAATCCAGCTTTGGGACTGCAGTTAAAGGTATTGAAAACATATTCTTGATTTCGCAGCTTGTGTGGCAATCTCATCGATCATAGATTCCTAGATGAATCTGTTGTTTTGATTTTATAGACCTTTTTCTACGTGCAGAGTTTGGGCTGCTTTTAGAGATATTGAAACAATTGTATAAGTATCTTATTGATAGGATAAAATCTTTTTTTGCTCAAAATACCAAGTGATTTATTTTTCTCACACTGAACTTGTACTCGTGATCTAAGTACAGCATTATCCTGTCATTCAAGATTTTTTATAGAGAAATAGGTTACCATATATCTCTTATTGAGGTTGAGTACTTTCTCCTTTTACTTCACTAATTTAATTAGATTTAATCAATATACATGATAGTAAAATTAACCCAAAATTAATTGGACTTCATTTTTACAGTGTAGTCATATAATACAATTGTTTCCCAATTCCTCAGTAAGAAATAAATTGATGTTGACTGAAACATTGTGCTGGAAAGTACCTTTTATGTGAACATTCTAAAAGCTCTTGCATTCTTCAACTGTACTTATCATGAAATAATGTTTCCATCCAAAACTTTATCAATCCTATCTTCATTTATTACTGGTTCAAATGAATTTCATTTCTCTTTTCCAAGTTAAAT
This sequence comes from Tragulus kanchil, assembly GCA_022376925.1. NCBI lineage: Eukaryota > Metazoa > Chordata > Mammalia > Artiodactyla > Tragulidae > Tragulus > Tragulus kanchil. The sequence continues at coordinate 49,178,204 of JAIOJX010000003.1, read as the reverse complement.
TTCATTTCTATGTAACTAGATCAAGTAGATTTCATGAACCTTTGTAAGTAAATGAGATCCGTTTGGTCATAAAAAATTTCAAATTTCTGCATAGTTCAGGTTTTATTATTGAATGTCAGACATGAAATGCACTTAAATTCTGAACTAATTAACACAGAGACAATGTTCTTCTATCATTTTTAGTCACTTGCTTATATTCTAAAGTATAGATCTCCTCCATCCCACCCCTAGAGGAGATGCTTTTACCTTAGAGAATAAAACTTTGTCTTCTTCTGATAGATGAATTCTTCTATCTAAGTGCCAAGTCTCATAGTTCCACCGTTTTCTGAGTTGCAAGTTTTACTAGCAACTCAGGTATATCTGACTTACTGTGGAGAACTGTCACAAGGGGAGCCAGTGATGCTAGAATGTTTTGTAAGTAAATAAAATAACTCTTCACTCATGTAGAGATTTTGTGTTGTCTCTCAGAAAAAGTGAATAAATATAGATGCAGCAAAATCTAACAGGGTCATATTCTCATGAAGATTTAAATTAAAGTAATTATTCCCCCACATCAAATATTAAGAACTCAGTAGCCCTCCAAAGACTTGTATGCATTTTCCCTACTCTCCTACTTTAAAACAGCTTTACTTATTTATTTTTTAAATTTATTAAGTGATAGTTACTTCACAACACCCATATGTATAGATATACTTCCTCCTTTCTCGGTTTTCCTCCCATCTAAGTTACTGTGCAATATAGCAGGCTCTCACAAGTGATGAAAATCTAATTTCATATCTAACTAAGATATAATATTATTATAAAACATATAATGTAGGCTTGGTTTATAAAAACTCATGATTTAGCATTTGTATTCAAAATTTTAACCCTGCCTTGTATGTGTTATGTGCTATGGGTTACGGTCAATGTATAAACAGATTACATCTTCTTTCTGCAATACAATCCTATAAACTCTACAAAGACATAAATATTTTGATATTTACAACTGATTTTATGAAATTATCTGCTTCTCTTGTGCTTTCTTCTGCTACTTGTTTTTGATCACTTTTCCTATCACATTAATGAAAATCATTTCTATATGTGTGTATATACAAACAAATAAATAATATCCATAGTTCAGGTTTTATTATTGAATGTCAGACATGAAATGCACTTAAATTCTGAACTAATTAACACAGAGACAATGTTCTTCTATCATTTTTAGTCACTTGCTTATATTCTAAAGTATAGATCTCCTCCATCCCACCCCTAGAGGAGATGCTTTTACCTTAGAGAATAAAACTTTGTCTTCTTCTGATAGATGAATTCTTCTATCTAAGTGCCAAGTCTCATAGTTCCACCGTTTTCTGAGTTGCAAGTTTTACTAGCAACTCAGGTATATCTGACTTACTGTGGAGAACTGTCAAAAGGGGGAGCCAGTGATGCTAGAATGTTTTGTAAGTAAATAAAATAACTCTTCACTCATGTAGAGATTTTGTGTTGTCTCTCAGAAAAAGTGAATAAATATAGATGCAGCAAAATCTAACAGGGTCATATTCTCATGAAGATTTAAATTAAAGTAATTATTCCCCCACATCAAATATTAAGAACTCAGTAGCCCTCCAAAGACTTGTATGCATTTTCCCTACTCTCCTACTTTAAAACAGCTTTACTTATTTATTTTTTAAATTTATTAAGTGATAGTTACTTCACAACACCCATATGTATAGATATACTTCCTCCTTTCTCGGTTTCCCTCCCATCTAAGTTACTGTGCAATATAGCAGGCTCTCACAAGTGATGAAAATCTAATTTCATATCTAACTAAGATATAATATTATTATAAAACATATAATGTAGGCTTGGTTTATAAAAACTCATGATTTAGCATTTGTATTCAAAATTTTAACCCTGCCTTGTATGTGTTATGTGCTATGGGTTACGGTCAATGTATAAACAGATTACATCTTCTTTCTGCAATACAATCCTATAAACTCTACAAAGACATAAATATTTTGATATTTACAACTGATTTTATGAAATTATCTGCTTCTCTTGTGCTTTCTTCTGCTACTTGTTTTTGATCACTTTTCCTATCACATTAATGAAAATCATTTCTATATGTGTGTATATACAAACAAATAAATAATATCCATAGTTTGTCATTGACAATTAAACTATCATCTATTGGGCTTCCCCTGGTGGTCCAGAGGGTAAGGACACCGCCTTGCAGTTCAAGGGGCGCCGGTTCGATCCCTGGCCTGGGAAGGTCCCATGTACCGCAGAGCGGTTGGACTGATATGTCCAATTACCGAGCCGGAGCTCTGGAGTTCATGTGTGCAGACCCGGCGCTCTGCCACGACAGAGGCCACCGCTATGGGAGGCCCACAGGAGCCGAAGAACAAAGACGGATGAAATTAGAGAAATGAAAGACCAATAGAAGTGGCCCGCCGGTCCCCCTCCCTCCCCAACCTCCCCACCACCCTCAAAAAAGATAAATAAATAGAATAAATGTTTTTTTTTAAAAAAACTATCATCTATACATGAGTGGATAAATTATTTCGTTTTTATTAAGCATCTTCTGAGAGTTTAAAATCTTATATAATTTACAAAATATTTTAAGATACCTATATTATGGACTACCCTGGCTACAAATGCATGCCTCCTTTAAATATTAGATTATGTAATAATATTTTAAGAAGATAAGAGTATAGAAAATTGTGGGAATTGATTTTTTTTTTTTTTTTTTTATGATCAAGATGGTGCTTTGAGTTTCAACTCTTGGCACAATTTTCTGCTACAAACTCTTAGTGGCAATTACTGCTTCTCGTTCTGTAATGGAGGAGTAGTTGACCTTGTGATATAGTGGAATTGGAAGAAAAATGGCTAGATTAATTACCATATTAACTCATTTAATATCCCTGTGCATCATATCTCTAAGATATAATATTATTATAAAACATATAATGTAGGCTTGGTTTATAAAAACTCATGATTTAGCATTTGTATTCAAAATTTTAACCCTGCCTTGTATGTGTTATGTGCTATGGGTTACGGTCAATGTATAAACAGATTACATCTTCTTTCTGCAATACAATCCTATAAACTCTACAAAGACATAAATATTTTGATATTTACAACTGATTTTATGAAATTATCTGCTTCTCTTGTGCTTTCTTCTGCTACTTGTTTTTGATCACTTTTCCTATCACATTAATGAAAATCATTTCTATATGTGTGTATATACAAACAAATAAATAATATCCATAGTTTGTCATTGACAATTAAACTATCATCTATTGGGCTTCCCCTGGTGGTCCAGAGGGTAAGGACACCGCCTTGCAGTTCAAGGGGCGCCGGTTCGATCCCTGGCCTGGGAAGGTCCCATGTACCGCAGAGCGGTTGGACTGATATGTCCAATTACCGAGCCGGAGCTCTGGAGTTCATGTGTGCAGACCCGGCGCTCTGCCACGACAGAGGCCACCGCTATGGGAGGCCCACAGGAGCCGAAGAACAAAGACGGATGAAATTAGAGAAATGAAAGACCAATAGAAGTGGCCCGCCGGTCCCCCTCCCTCCCCAACCTCCCCACCACCCTCAAAAAAGATAAATAAATAGAATAAATGTTTTTTTAAAAAAAAACTATCATCTATACATGAGTGGATAAATTATTTCGTTTTTATTAAGCATCTTCTGAGAGTTTAAAATCTTATATAATTTACAAAATATTTTAAGATACCTATATTATGGACTACCCTGGCTACAAATGCATGCCTCCTTTAAATATTAGATTATGTAATAATATTTTAAGAAGATAAGAGTATAGAAAATTGTGGGAATTGATTTTTTTTTTTTTTTTTATGATCAAGATGGTGCTTTGAGTTTCAACTCTTGGCACAATCTCTCTGCTACAAACACTTAATGGCAATTACTGCTTCTCGTTCTGTAATGGAGGAGTAGTTGACCTTGTGATATAGTGGAATTGGAAGAAAAATGGCTAGATTAATTACCATATTAACTCATTTAATATCCCTGTGCATCATTCTGATTTGTCATGTACAATGTGCTTGCATGTGTGCTAAGTCATCTCAGTCATGCCTTATCTCTTTAAACCCTATGGACCATAGCCCACCAAACTCCTCTGTGCATACAATTCTCCAGGCAAGAATACTAGAGTGGGTTGCCATGCCCTCTTCCATGGGATCTTCCATAACCAGGGATCAAACCTCGGTGTCTTATGTCTTTTGCATTTCCAGAATGGTTCTTTACTACTATTGCCACCAGGGAAGCCCCGTGGAAGAGATACACATGTACAAAGTACACACAGTCTTTGAATCCTATATAAGCTAAAGTTTGAGAGCCCATCAGTGTTAAGAAGGAAAAATGGGGTTTTGAGAATTACCATGTGCTTTCCCTCATAGTAGAGTCTTTTCATTAATGTAACTGATTTTCACCTCTCTATTTCTTGCCTATTAATCATAGTGAATAGTACTGACTGGACATTGATTTTGAGCACCTAACATCTACTTTTCTCTGTCTTTTACTCAATAGGGTCTACCTTGGGTCGAAATGGAACTATTGGATTTGATTGGAAACCTATACACTTAATACTGAATCTGTCAGAAATTATCTTAACCTTTGATATGGCAGCACATGATTTAAGACATACTGCTGCTGCTTATAGATTGTTTCTTATAAGAAATCTATTGAGAAAATCAAAAACTGCTGGATTTTGAAACACTCCAGGGTTGGAAATTATGGTGTTTTCAATTATCTTAGTTTGCAGACCTCAGGCCAACATTGTTGTAAGGAGAGATGTTTTCTTTTATATAATTTTATACACACTGTCTCTGAATATTTCCTTTAATTATTCCAGATGTTAAAAACTTTGCTGTCTTCAAATTTGCTTTCAATAATTTGAGTCAGTTCACCTAAACTTTTACTTTAGCCTAACAAGAAAACTAAGTAAAACAATAGAATGGAAAACACTTGAGATATCTTAAAGAAAATCAATGATATCAAGGGAAGACTTCATGCAAAGATAGGCACAATAAAGAACAGAAACAAAACCAACCAAACAAACAAAACACACACACACACACACACACACACATACACATACAAAAAGAATAGAAACAGCAAGGACGTAACAGAGGCAGAAGATATGAAAAAGACGTGACAAGAATATACAGACGAACTATACAAAAAAGACCTTATTGACCCGGAAAACCATGATGGCATGATCACTCACCTAGAGCCAGATGTCTTAGAGTCTGAAGTCAGGTGGGCCCTAGGAAGTAAACAAGGCTACAAAAAAGCTAGTGAAGGTGATGAAATTGCAGCTGAGCTATTTCAAACCCCAAAAGATAATGCTGTTAAAGTGCTACACTCACTATGTCAGCAAATCTGGAAAACTCAGCAGTGGCCTCAGGACTAGAAAAGATCAGGTTTCATTCCAAACTCAAAGAAGGGAAACGCCAAATTATTTTCCAACTATCACACCAATTGCACTCATTTTGCACACTAGCAAAGTAATGGTCAAAATCCTCAAAGCTGGGCTTCAAAGTATATGAATCAAGAACTTTCAGATGTACAAGCTAGATTTAGAAAAGGCAGAGGAATCAGAGATCAAATTGCCAACATCTGCTGGATCACAGAAAGCGCAAGGGAATTCAAGATAAACCTCTGCTTCACTGATGGTACTAAAGCCTTTGTGTGGATCACAACAAACTGTGGAAAATTCTGAAAGAGATGGAAATACCAGACCACGTTTCCTGCCTTCTGTGAAACTTGTGTTTAGGACAAGAAGCAACAGCTAGAACCAGACATGGAATGACAGACTGGTTCCAAATTGGGAAAGAGGTACATCAAGGCTCTTTCTTGTCATCCTGATTATTTAATTTACATGCTGAATACATCATGAGAAATACTGGATAAAGCACAGGCTGGAATCAAGATTTCCAAGAGAAATATCAATAACCACAGATATGCAAATGGCACCATCCTTATGGCAGAAAGGGAAGAGAAACTAAATGGCCTCTTGATGAAGGTGAAAAACAAGAGTGAAAAAGTTGGTCTAAAGCTCAGAATTCAGAAAACAAAGATCATAGCATCCAGTCCTATCACTTCATGGCTAATCTATGGATAAACAATGGAAATGATGACAGAGCTTATTTTCTTGGGCTCCAAAATCACTGCAGGTGGTGGCTGCTATCATGAAATTAAAAGATACTTGCTACTTGGAATAAAAGCTATGACAAACTTAAACAGTGTATTAAAAAGTAGCGACATCACTTGGTTTATGTAAATCTGAATTGTTAAAGCTATAGTTTTCTCAGTAGTCATGCATGGATATGAGATTTGAACCATAAAGACTGAGCACCAAAGAACTGATGTCTTTGAACTGTGGTGTTGGAGAAGGCTCTTGAGAATCTCTTGGATTACATGGAGATCAAATGAATAAATCCTAAAGAAAATCAACCCTGAATAGTCATCGGAAGGACTGAAACTCCATTATTTGGGCCACCTGATGCAAAGATATAACTCATTGCAAAAGACCCTGAAGTTGGGGAAAATAGAAGGCAAAAGTAGAAGGGGACAACAGAGGTCAAAATAGTTGGATAAAATTATTGACTCAATGGACATGAGTTTGAGCAAGCTCTGCTAGATGGTGAAGGATAGGGAAGTCTGGCGTGTCACAGTCCAAGGGATCACAAAGAATCAGACACAACTGAGTAACTGAACTAACTTATAAGGATTATTAGCTGTCTAGTCTCCTAAACTGAATTTTCCCATTCTTAATATTCAACCACTAAGCCAGCATTATTTTTTTTGCATATATGTGTGTATGTGTATGTGTGTATGGGCTTAACTGGTGGCTCAGATAATAATGAATCTGCCTGCAATTTGGGAGATCTGGCTTTGATCTCTAGGTTGAGAACAACTTCTGGAGGAGGGCATGGTAATCCAATCCAGTATTCTTCCCTGGAGAATCCCATTGACAGAAGAACCTAGTGGGCTATAGTTCATGCCATAGCAAAGTGTCAGACTTGAGTAGGAGTGCCTATATATTTATATCTATATCTATATATCTATATCTATATATAGATGTATATGTATGTGTTTATGTAAAAGAGAGAGAGTGTGTGTGTATGTTGGTATTTTAGGTTTTTTCACATTCAGCTCTTCATTTCCAGGTTATTATACTTGGCTAATTGGAACAAACTCCCAATGTACAGTACCTTAAGCAACATAAAAGCTCATGTCAAATTCCAACTGTAGGCTGTTCTGGCATGCTTTGGCAATTTTCAGTCATCAACACATATGCTTACAGCTTTCTACAACTCTATCCGTAGCATATGAGAATCTTCTTAATGCATCAAGATATACATTCATAATTCAAAGCAGCACACACATCCACATAAAATATTTATTTCAGGGCTTCCCTGGTTGGTCCAGTGATTGGTTTAAAAAAACCCATAAAGACTGAGCACCAAAGAACTGATGTCTTTGAACTGTGGTGTTGGAGAAGGCTCTTGAGAATCTCTTGGATTACATGGAGATCAAATGAATAAATCCTAAAGAAAATCAACCCTGAATAGTCATCGGAAGGACTGAAACTCCATTATTTGGGCCACCTGATGCAAAGATATAACTCATTGCAAAAGACCCTGAAGTTGGGGAAAATAGAAGGCAAAAGTAGAAGGGGACAACAGAGGTCAAAATAGTTGGATAAAATTATTGACTCAATGGACATGAGTTTGAGCAAGCTCTGCTAGATGGTGAAGGATAGGGAAGTCTGGCGTGTCACAGTCCAAGGGATCACAAAGAATCAGACACAACTGAGTAACTGAACTAACTTATAAGGATTATTAGCTGTCTAGTCTCCTAAACTGAATTTTCCCATTCTTAATATTCAACCACTAAGCCAGCATTATTTTTTTTGCATATATGTGTGTATGTGTATGTGTGTATGGGCTTAACTGGTGGCTCAGATAATAATGAATCTGCCTGCAATTTGGGAGATCTGGCTTTGATCTCTAGGTTGAGAACAACTTCTGGAGGAGGGCATGGTAATCCAATCCAGTATTCTTCCCTGGAGAATCCCATTGACAGAAGAACCTAGTGGGCTATAGTTCATGCCATAGCAAAGTGTCAGACTTGAGTAGGAGTGCCTATATATTTATATCTATATCTATATATCTATATCTATATATAGATGTATATGCATGTGTGTATGTAAAAGAGAGAGAGTGTGTGTGTGTATGTTGGTATTTTAGGTTTTTTCACATTCAGCTCTTCATTTCCAGGTTATTATACTTGGCTAATTGGAACAAACTCCCAATGTACAGTACCTTAAGCAACATAAAAGCTCATGTCAAATTCCAACTGTAGGCTGTTCTGGCATGCTTTGGCAATTTTCAGTCATCAACACATATGCTTACAGCTTTCTACAACTCTATCCGTAGCATATGAGAATCTTCTTAATGCATCAAGATATACATTCATAATTCAAAGCAGCACACACACATCCACATAAAATATTTATTTCAGGGCTTCCCCTGGTTGGTCCAGTGGGTAAGGACACCGCCTTGCAGTGCAAGGGGCGCCGGTTCGATCCCTGGCCTGGAAAGATCCCACGTGCCGCGGAGCGGCTGGACTGATGTGTCCAGTCATCGAGCCGGAGCTCTGGAGCGCATGCGCCCAGAGCCAGCGCTCTGCAACGACAGACGCCACCGCGATGGGAGGCCCACAGGAGCCAAGGAACAAAGACGAATGAAAACAGAGAAATGAAAGACCAATAGAAGTGGCCCACCCACTCCCCTCCCTCCCCGACCCGACCTCCGCCCAAAAGTAAATAAATAAATAAATCTTTAAAAAAAAAAATCAGTAATTCCCATCAAAGATTGTTAAACAATTGAAGAGAAAATTCCTTTAAAAACGACTTTAATAGATGAAAAACAAAAAATGCATATGAATATTTCAATAGATGGAAAATGAAACATTAAATAAAATGTAAAATATATTTAAGCAGTTAGCATCTATATATTATGTGTCAGTTTATGTGAGGAAGTCAAAATTCTAGGCATTGTATGTAGTAAGAAGAAAAAAATCTGCTTGTTCTCATGGAGGTTTAAAGTATAATTTCAAAAAAATCTCTCTTAGGAAAATAACAATTAAAAAGAGTTACTTAACCTGCTTGATTATCAAAAACATTTGAAGAAATGTTAACCTCCAAAATATAAGGAACTCCTAAACTCAATATCACAAACATTTAATATGCTGATTTAAAAATTAACTAATAACTTAGTAGAAAATTTTCCAAATAAAATTTACAGATGACTACCAGGTATACGAAGAAGTGTTCAACATCTCTAATTGTCAGAAAAATGAAAATCAAAATAATGAGATATCAACTCAAGTCTGCTTTTTTTTTTTTTTTAAAGATTTGTTTATTTATTTATTTTGGGCGGGGGTCGGGTTGGGGAGGGAGGGGAGCGGGCGGGCCACTTCCATTGGTCTTTCATTTCTCTATTTTCATCCGTCTTTGTTCTTTGGTTCCTGTGGGCCTCCCATCGCGGTGGCCACTGTCGTCACAGAGCACCAGCTCTGGGCGCACGCGCGCCAGAGCTCCGGCTCGGTAATTGGACACATCGGTCCAGCCGCTCCGCGGCATGTGGGATCTTCCCAGGCCAGGGATCAAACCGGCGCCCCTTGCACTGCAAGGCGGTGTCTTTACCCACTGGACCACCAGGGGAAGCCCTCAAGTCTGCTTTTAAAAAGACAAAAATATGGAGAAATCAGGATGCTTGTACACTACTGAATATAAAATTGTGCAACCACCATGGAAAACATTGAGTTCTGCCAAAAATTTAAAAAAAAAAAAAAAAAGAATTATCACATGATCTAGCAACCCCACTTCTAATTACTTGTCCAGACCAATTGCAATCAGGCTTCAAAGAGATATTTGCAAATCTATGTTCACTGAAGCACTATTCACAATAGCCAAGATGTGGAAACAATCTAAGTATTCATCAGAGATGAGTGTATAAGAAAAATGCAGAAAATACATAACAGAAGAATATTATTCAGCCTTAAAAAATGATTCTACAATGCATGACATCACATATGAACATCGAGAACTGTGCTAAGAGAAATAAGTTTACAGACATAATTCTATGATTTACCTATATGATCTAATTAAAACAGTCAAATCTATAGATTAATAGTGGAATGGTGGTTTCCAAGGGCTAAGGGCAGCAGAAAATGGAGCATAAAATTTTATTTAGACAGGCTGAATAAGCCCTAGAGAGTCATTTATAGTCAACCATAATGTAACTGTAAAACAAAATGTTAAATAGGCAAGTTTCATGTTAAATGTTTTACACAAAATAAGGAACTCCTAAACTCAATATCACAAACATTTAATATGCTGATTTAAAAATTAACTAATAACTTAGTAGAAAATTTTCCAAATAAAATTTACAGATGACTACCAGGTATACGAAGAAGTGTTCAACATCTCTAATTGTCAGAAAAATGAAAATCAAAATAATGAGATATCAACTCAAGTCTGCTTTTTTTTTTTTTTAAAGATTTGTTTATTTATTTATTTTGGGCGGGGGTCGGGTTGGGGAGGGAGGGGAGCGGGCGGGCCACTTCTATTGGTCTTTCATTTCTCTATTTTCATCCGTCTTTGTTCTTTGGCTCCTGTGGGCCTCCCATCGCGGTGGCCACTGTCGTCACAGAGCACCAGCTCTGGGCGCACGCGCGCCAGAGCTCCGGCTCGGTAATTGGACACATCGGTCCAGCCGCTCCGCGGCACGTGGGATCTTCCCAGGCCAGGGATCGAACCGGCGCCCCTTGCACTGCAAGGCGGTGTCTTTACCCACTGGACCACCAGGGGAAGCCCTCAAGTCTGCTTTTAAAAAGACAAAAATATGGAGAAATCAGGATGCTTGTACACTACTGAATATAAAATTGTGCAACCACCATGGAAAACATTGAGTTCTGCCAAAAATTTAAAAAAAAAAAAAAAAAGAATTATCACATGATCTAGCAACCCCACTTCTAATTACTTGTCCAGACCAATTGCAATCAGGCTTCAAAGAGATATTTGCAAATCTATGTTCACTGAAGCACTATTCACAATAGCCAAGATGTGGAAACAATCTAAGTATTCATCAGAGATGAGTGTATAAGAAAAATGCAGAAAGTACATAACAGAAGAATATTATTCAGCCTTAAAAAATGATTCTACAATGCATGACATCACATATGAACATCGAGAACTGTGCTAAGAGAAATAAGTTTACAGACATAATTCTATGATTTACCTATATGATCTAATTAAAACAGTCAAATCTATAGATTAATAGTGGAATGGTGGTTTCCAAGGGCTAAGGGCAGCAGAAAATGGAGCATAAAATTTTATTTAGACAGGCTGAATAAGCCCTAGAGAGTCATTTATAGTCAACCATAATGTAACTGTAAAAACAAAAATGTTAAATAGGTAAGTTTCATGTTAAATGTTTTTACAAAAATAAAACATACTTTTCTTAGAAAAGCAGATTAGTAGCAATACTTAATAATGGCATTTTGTAAGCTTTCACATCAAAATAATGAAAAGTATAGATATCTTCTATGATTACTATTTTATCAAAAATGGTCTGATAAGTACAATGAGAAAAGAATATGGCTTGGAGGGAAAACATCAAGGAGGGAATAAATTACAGATTCTTCTCTTGAGAAATTGAAACAGGAGAGTGGTGTGAAAAGTCTGTAACATGATTGCCCATAAATATTTTCTAATTAGTCTACTACATGAGTGAATGAATGAGTATATCAGAGACAGTCTTTCTAAATAGTGGAGGAAGGATAATTTTTTTATATGATACTGTTACAATTGACTCTTTATAGAAAATAATTATATTACATATATTCACTACATAGCTAGAAAGAGTCTTAAGTATGAAAATCAAATCTTAGAAACTGATAAAACTTACAGAAGATTATCTTTATCAATATCTTGAATAAATCATTGGCCCTTTTGCTTGTATTAATATGTGGAAAAATAAATTGTTAAATTTATTTATTTATTTATTTTTAACTTTTATTTTACTTTTAACTTTTACAGAGTTTTTACAGAGTTTTGTCATTTTAATAAGAAATGAACAAACAATTCCCCTAAAGAGACAGATTTATGTGAAAAGACACTCAGCCTCATAGATAATTAGGAGAACACAAATAAAAACCTCCAGAAATCCTTTCAAATACTTTTAATTAACAATCATTAAAACTGATGATAATATAAATACTTAAGATGTGCTTAAATAATATGGATGGAATTTAGAATTTGTATAGTTTATTTTGGATAGAAAACTAAAAGCTAGTAATACTAGATGATGGAGAACCAGCATATCTGCTTCTGAGTAAAAACCCTAAAGAAATTCTCAGTCATCTTCACAAATTGACATATGCAAGAATGAACATCATAGCATTGTCTGTAACAAAAAATGTGGCAAACAATTTAGTACAACCAAAAATTGATGAATAATGTATATATTTTATAGGAAATCATATATAGAATTTAAGTGATATACAGTATAAATCAGAATAGATCAATTCTATAAAGCATGATATTGATGCAACATTACACAATGTAGTGATAAGTATTCAGCAAAATACAGTTTTTTTAAAAAATTCAGATGCAGAAATAGTATAAATCATATAAGGAAATGCTAAATATCAAATTTGCACTAGTAATTAGATGTAGAAAGAAAACAAGGCTAATGTCTGATTGCTTCTATTATCTTCTAGTATTAAAAAACTAGAAAAGAAAATATTGAGTATCATGGTTATTTTTTGTTTCTTTGAAGATTATTTTAATTAAGATGATTTCAGCAGAAAACAATAATTACAGTTTTAAGATAGGCAATTAGTTACTAGTCATTTGCTGTGATGTAAAGGTCTCTAAAAGTAATAAACACTTGCTTCCAGTTAATTTTAAAGACCTTTGGTTCATCGTTACTATTTAATTTCAAAGGTAATTTCCATGCTAATTAAAACATTTAGTACCTGCAGTGAAGGATCCTATCAAAAGCAGCTTAATTTTTTATGAATCTAGAAAATAAATCTAGCTTTTAGAAAATTTGAAGCAACAAAATGCGATATTAAGGGAAGCATTGGATTGCAAGGATAAGAACAGTTTTCTCATAAGCCACTTTCTCATCCTGACCTTTCCCCTCAGGGAAAGTTAATTACCAAGAATCCATTAAATGATATGTGAATTTAGAAGAAATAATGTTTGGAAACAAACTCCAATGGTATTTCCTTATTTTTAAAGTAATCACAAGCTGTTTTCTAAAGAGATATTTATGATTAATATTTAGTCGTATCTTAAAACAGAAGTTAAATGATTTGTATCTAAATTGCTTAAAACATATGGAGGGGATTTAGAATTTGTATAGTTTATTTTGGATAGAAAACTAAAAGCTAGTAATACTAGATGATGGAGAACCAGCATATCTGCTTCTGAGTAAAAACCCTAAAGAAATTCTCAGTCATCTTCACAAATTGACATATGCAAGAATGAACATCATAGCATTGTCTGTAACAAAAAATGTGGCAAACAATTTAGTACAACCAAAATTGATGAATAATGTATATATTTTATAGGAAAGCATATATAGAATTTAAGTGATATACAGTATAAATCAGAATAGATCAATTCTATAAAGCATGATATTGATGCAACATTACACAATGTAGTGATAAGTATTCAGCAAAATACAGTTTTTTTAAAAATTCAGATGCAGAAATAGTATAAATCATATAAGGAAATGCTAAATATCAAATTTGCACTAGTAATTAGATGTAGAAAGAAAACAAGGCTAATGTCTGATTGCTTCTATTATCTTCTAGTATTAAAAAACTAGAAAAGAAAATATTGAGTATCATGGTTATTTTTTGTTTCTTTGAAGATTATTTTAATTAAGATGATTTCAGCAGAAAACAATAATTACAGTTTTAAGATAGGCAATTAGTTACTAGTCATTTGCTGTGATGTAAAGGTCTCTAAAAGTAATAAACACTTGCTTCCAGTTAATTTTAAAGACCTTTGGTTCATCGTTACTATTTAATTTCAAAGGTAATTTCCATGCTAATTAAAACATTTAGTACCTGCAGTGAAGGATCCTATCAAAAGCAGCTTAATTTTTTATGAATCTAGAAAATAAATCTAGCTTTTAGAAAATTTGAAGCAACAAAATGCGATATTAAGGGAAGCATTGGATTGCAAGGATAAGAACAGTTTTCTCATAAGCCACTTTCTCATCCTGACCTTTCCCCTCAGGGAAAGTTAATTACCAAGAATCCATTAAATGATATGTGAATTTAGAAGAAATAATGTTTGGAAACAAACTCCAATGGTATTTCCTTATTTTTAAAGTAATCACAAGCTGTTTTCTAAAGAGATATTTATGATTAATATTTAGTCGTATCTTAAAACAGAAGTTAAATGATTTGTATCTAAAATGCATTCAATCAAATAGTTTTGATTTGAGTAAGAGATGCACACATTTTGCTGAAATCTGAGGCTAAAGATAAGGGAAAAGGTTTAGTCCTTGCCTTCAGGCACTCAATTAAGTTTAATTTATATGATGGAAGTTGATATTAGAATAATTAAGGAAGTGTATGCAGAGGAAAAGAATCTATTCTATACCTACTTCAACAAAAGCATCAAATTTAGCCCTGTGCACAACTAATCTAAACCATCAGCTTTGGTCTCAGCCTTTGATTTGTTATGTGACCAGAGGTTAGCAATTTGATCTCTGCCTTTTCTAAGCCAGATTCTACATCAGGAAACTCTCACTTCTTGTACTATTAAAGCTTAGCCTGCAGGAGCTTGAGCGTCACTTTGCTAGAGTGTGGAATTGAGTGCAATTGTGCACTCTACAATTCTCTAGCATTTCCCTTCTTTGGAATTGGAATGAAAACTGATCATTTCCAGTCCTGAGGCCACTTCTGAGTTTTCTAGATTTGCTGGCATATTGAGTGTAGCACTTTAAGAGCATCGTCTTTTAAGATTTGAAATAGTTCAGTTGTAATTTCATCACCCCCATAATTTTATCCATAGCAATGCTTCCTAGGGTCCACTCGACTTCACACTCTAAGATGTCTGGCTCTAGGAGAGTAATCACACCATCATGGTCATTTCGGTCATTAAGGTCTTTTTTATATAGTTCTTCTGTATATTCATGTCACATCTTTTTATATATTCTGCTTCTATTAGGTCCATACTGTTTCTGCCCTTTATTGCATGTATCTTTGCATGAAGTGCTCCTTTGGTACCTGTCACTTTCTTGAAGAGATCTCTTGTCTTCCACATCATATTGTTTTCCTCTATTTCTTTGCACTGTTTACTTAAGAAGGCTTTCTATCTCTCCTTGCTTTTCTCTGTAACTATTTATTCAAATGGGCATATGTTTCCTTTTCTGCTTTCCCTTTTGCTTCTCTTCTTTTTTCAACTATTTCTAAGGTCTCCTCAGACAACCATGTTGCATTTTTTGCATTTATTTTTCTTGTGGGTGTTTTTGATTACTGCCTCCTGTACAGTGTTGAACCCCAGTCTCCTTTTTTACACGTAGATTTGTTGTTGTCAGAGTCACCTGGGAAGCCCATCTAAATATTTATGATATACCACAGACAATGTTCTTGTCATTGTAAATGATAAGCTTTGTAATTCTTCAATTTATTCTTTTGGAGTTAACTTTATAATCAAATTCAAGACTTCTGTATTATCCCATTAGCTAAATCTAAGAAAAACTTTTATTAGAACAGTGATTAAAAGTCCCTCTGACAACTTTGAAAAGCTTAACCTCATCACCTCACAGGGCGGTTAAGAAATATTAGGTAGGATCCAGGAGAAGATAAAAACTCAGAGACGTGAGTTCTGATTGGGTGGAGGAGTGGTCAATTGTGCACACTACAATTCTCTAGCATTTCCCTTCTTTGGAATTGGAATGAAAACTGATCATTTCCAGTCCTGAGGCCACTTCTGAGTTTTCTAGATTTGCTGGCATATTGAGTGTAGCACTTTAAGAGCATCGTCTTTTAAGATTTGAAATAGTTCAGTTGTAATTTCATCACCCCCATAATTTTATCCATAGCAATGCTTCCTAGGGTCCACTCGACTTCACACTCTAAGATGTCTGGCTCTAGGAGAGTAATCACACCATCATGGTCATTTCGGTCATTAAGGTCTTTTTTATATAGTTCTTCTGTATATTCATGTCACATCTTTTTATATATTCTGCTTCTATTAGGTCCATACTGTTTCTGCCCTTTATTGCATGTATCTTTGCATGAAGTGCTCCTTTGGTACCTGTCACTTTCTTGAAGAGATCTCTTGTCTTCCACATCATATTGTTTTCCTCTATTTCTTTGCACTGTTTACTTAAGAAGGCTTTCTATCTCTCCTTGCTTTTCTCTGTAACTATTTATTCAAATGGGCATATGTTTCCTTTTCTGCTTTCCCTTTTGCTTCTCTTCTTTTTTCAACTATTTCTAAGGTCTCCTCAGACAACCATGTTGCATTTTTTGCATTTATTTTTCTTGTGGGTGTTTTTGATTACTGCCTCCTGTACAGTGTTGAACCCCAGTCTCCTTTTTTACACGTAGATTTGTTGTTGTCAGAGTCACCTGGGAAGCCCATCTAAATATTTATGATATACCACAGACAATGTTCTTGTCATTGTAAATGATAAGCTTTGTAATTCTTCAATTTATTCTTTTGGAGTTAACTTTATAATCAAATTCAAGACTTCTGTATTATCCCATTAGCTAAATCTAAGAAAAACTTTTATTAGAACAGTGATTAAAAGTCCCTCTGACAACTTTGAAAAGCTTAACCTCATCACCTCACAGGGCGGTTAAGAAATATTAGGTAGGATCCAGGAGAAGATAAAAACTCAGAGACGTGAGTTCTGATTGGGTGGAGGAGTGGTCAATTTTGCACCTCACACATCTGCAGTTACCCTAAGAAATAGTGAAGAAACACAGATGCAGAAGTTATAACGTTAACCTAGGTTACAAGGAGGCTGCTGATGAGTGGTCTAATGATCTCCACTCTCCATACAAGCACTCATGTATGTTCATACAATAATAACCCTGAAAAGTTATACACTGAATGTGAGGTTGAACTGGAAAAGAACCAGCTTGCAGAAACCAAGATTGAGGTTTAAATCTCTTTAATTTGGGATATAATTTGAGCATTCATTGGATCCAGTATTGCTACAGTCCTGCTAGAAAAGCCTGCAAGAAAGCAAACAGGGATCTTCTTTGGAGACTGAAAACCTTGTCTGAGATTCCAAACTATACATAGATTTATTGATTTTTAAGATGACTGTTAACAGTCTTCAAGGAAATAATGAGTAGTTTGGAATTTTCTTCAGCGTACTGGAAGCAGCACAACAGAACCAAGTGCACATTCTAGAATGGAAAAATACTTAAAGCTCACTGGATGTATTTAAAAGCAAATTCATTTAAAATGAAAACTAACAGGAACAAGTAAACTAGAAAATGGGTCAACAGATACACTGTATCATAGAGAGATGAAAAAATGGTAAATAGAAGCATGAGACATATGTATTAAGAGTGAAAAGTTTAATGCATATAGTAGAAATTCAAGAAGGAATATTTTGTTCCTAGTTATAATTGTTTCTAAAATGATTAATGTCTTTCTTTTATATAAGAACAAATAAACCATATTTGACAATTAGAAACAACTCTCTTTTAACTCTATAGATATGTTTGCCTTGTTTTGCTTCATAATTTTTTATTTTTTATTTAAGCTTTAAAATAAACAGAAAGAAAAAAATAACTTTGTTTACATACTCCAGCCCTACTGGATATGCTATTCAGGGACTTTATATTTTCCATATTAAACATTTTTGGGAAAGTAAGAGAAAGTAATTAGTGAAAATGGAAATTTAAGAATATCTCTTAATATTTTATATTAATATCCCTGACAACTTTGAAAAGCTTAACCTCATCACCTCACAGGGCGGTTAAGAAATATTAGGTAGGATCCAGGAGAAGATAAAAACTCAGAGACGTGAGTTCTGATTGGGTGGAGGAGTGGTCAATTTTGCACCTCACACATCTGCAGTTACCCTAAGAAATAGTGAAGAAACACAGATGCAGAAGTTATAACGTTAACCTAGGTTACAAGGAGGCTGCTGATGAGTGGTCTAATGATCTCCACTCTCCATACAAGCACTCATGTATGTTCATACAATAATAACCCTGAAAAGTTATACACTGAATGTGAGGTTGAACTGGAAAAGAACCAGCTTGCAGAAACCAAGATTGAGGTTTAAATCTCTTTAATTTGGGATATAATTTGAGCATTCATTGGATCCAGTATTGCTACAGTCCTGCTAGAAAAGCCTGCAAGAAAGCAAACAGGGATCTTCTTTGGAGACTGAAAACCTTGTCTGAGATTCCAAACTATACATAGATTTATTGATTTTTAAGATGACTGTTAACAGTCTTCAAGGAAATAATGAGTAGTTTGGAATTTTCTTCAGCGTACTGGAAGCAGCACAACAGAACCAAGTGCACATTCTAGAATGGAAAAATACTTAAAGCTCACTGGATGTATTTAAAAGCAAATTCATTTAAAATGAAAACTAACAGGAACAAGTAAACTAGAAAATGGGTCAACAGATACACTGTATCATAGAGAGATGAAAAAATGGTAAATAGAAGCATGAGACATATGTATTAAGAGTGAAAAGTTTAATGCATATAGTAGAAATTCAAGAAGGAATATTTTGTTCCTAGTTATAATTGTTTCTAAAATGATTAATGTCTTTCTTTTATATAAGAACAAATAAACCATATTTGACAATTAGAAACAACTCTCTTTTAACTCTATAGATATGTTTGCCTTGTTTTGCTTCATAATTTTTTATTTTTTATTTAAGCTTTAAAATAAACAGAAAGAAAAAAATAACTTTGTTTACATACTCCAGCCCTCACTGGATATGCTATTCAGGGACTTTATATTTTCCATATTAAACATTTTTGGGAAAGTAAGAGAAAGTAATTAGTGAAAATGGAAATTTAAGAATATCTCTTATATATTTTGATACTCTTAGTTTAAAACTACCAAGACTCTTAATTCATCTAAATCTTTTCACGGTAAGATTTAGTCTTTAAAATAAATCAATGAAAAATAAAACTGGAAATAAGAGAAGTGAGAATTATATGTATTATAAAATACAGTAAAACAATGTTTAGGAAATATGTATATGAATAACTTTTAGGTAGTGAAAATGTACAAGTATTTATAGCTTTTGAGGTCTAGTAAAACTAAAGTAATAGGTTTTCAAAAATATGAAATTTTGTTATTAGAAAGCTTAGTATATGTTAGAGCCATCTTACTTCCTGATTCAAAACTAGGAAGATACTTTAGTGACTGAATTCCATGATTTTTTCTTATGACAGTATTTTAGGAAATAAGGGAATTATGATGAACTAATGATTATGACTTATAGCTTAATTCATATCCTTAAATAATTTAATTCAGGATAAAGTTTTTTTCTTTGAAAATTGAAGTTTAACAATAGGTTGAATATACTTTATTCATTTTTGCCTTAAAGGTCCCTTGAAACCCAGTTTTCTTCATTAAGAACAAAGGGTGTGTTGAATCCTGACTGCTGAATGGGCTGGGAGAAACCAATTGTTAACCTACTAAGTCTTGGCTAAGTTCACCAATACGCATAGGCTAATGTTGTCCACTACGAAACAGGTTCCTCTGAAGTTTTTGAAAACTAAAACAGTAACTATAGAGAGATGAAAAAATAGTAAATAGAAGCATGAGACATATGTATTAAGAGTGAAAAGTTTAATGCATATAGTAGAAATTCAAGAAGGAATATTTTGTTCCTAGTTATAATTGTTTCTAAAATGATTAATGTCTTTCTTTTATATAAGAACAAATAAACCATATTTGACAATTAGAAACAACTCTCTTTTAACTCTATAGATATGTTTGCCTTGTTTTGCTTCATAATTTTTTATTTTTTATTTAAGCTTTAAAATAAACAGAAAGAAAAAAATAACTTTGTTTACATACTCCAGCCCTCACTGGATATGCTATTCAGGGACTTTATATTTTCCATATTAAACATTTTTGGGAAAGTAAGAGAAAGTAATTAGTGAAAATGGAAATTTAAGAATATCTCTTATATATTTTGATACTCTTAGTTTAAAACTACCAAGACTCTTAATTCATCTAAATCTTTTCACGGTAAGATTTAGTCTTTAAAATAAATCAATGAAAAATAAAACTGGAAATAAGAGAAGTGAGAATTATATGTATTATAAAATACAGTAAAACAATGTTTAGGAAATATGTATATGAATAACTTTTAGGTAGTGAAAATGTACAAGTATTTATAGCTTTTGAGGTCTAGTAAAACTAAAGTAATAGGTTTTCAAAAATATGAAATTTTGTTATTAGAAAGCTTAGTATATGTTAGAGCCATCTTACTTCCTGATTCAAAACTAGGAAGATACTTTAGTGACTGAATTCCATGATTTTTTCTTATGACAGTATTTTAGGAAATAAGGGAATTATGATGAACTAATGATTATGACTTATAGCTTAATTCATATCCTTAAATAATTTAATTCAGGATAAAGTTTTTTTCTTTGAAAATTGAAGTTTAACAATAGGTTGAATATACTTTATTCATTTTTGCCTTAAAGGTCCCTTGAAACCCAGTTTTCTTCATTAAGAACAAAGGGTGTGTTGAATCCTGACTGCTGAATGGGCTGGGAGAAACCAATTGTTAACCTACTAAGTCTTCGGCTAAGTTCACCAATACGCATAGGCTAATGTTGTCCACTACGAAACAGGTTCCTCTGAAGTTTTTTGTAAAAGGAAGAGATATTTCTGCATTTATGAATATTCATATCTTGAATGCTCATCAAACATTGTATCACCTCCATTCTCTCCAGTTTAAATTTTGATTCCTGTGGATCTTGGTTATAATTTTTTGGAGGCGGTGGGAATAGAAAGGACTCTGGGTGCTTTGTTGTTTGTTTTTGCTTGCTGGTTGGTTTGCTTTTGTCTTTTATGTGTTGTTGCTGTTGTCGTCATTCTTTACCTTTGATTATGGCTTTGTGTATCCATAGAAAATCTGGAGCACACTGTGAGCAGTTCAACATGGGTATTAAGACTGCATCCTCATTTTGTCCTACAACATTCCTCATTGTCACATCTGACCTCCAGGATAGAAACTGTACAATGTCAGTGGAATTTCTAATAATAAAACCAGCTATAGCTCTCCAAACCCAAAACTTCATTCATTGAAAAAACATTCCTGGGGTTTCTAATTAGACTTCAATAAAAATGCATAAAAAGAGTACCATATGTAAAATACATAACCCATGGGAATTTGTTGAGGACTCACAGAACTCAAACAGGGGCTCTGTAACAACCTGGAGATGTGGGATACAGAGGGAGGTGAGAGGGAAGTTCAAGAGGAGGGATGTATATATACCTACAATTAATTCATGTTGATATTTGGCAGAAAACAACAAAATTCTGTAAAACCATTATCCTTCAATTCAAAACTAGGAAGATACTTTAGTGACTGAATTCCATGATTTTTTCTTATGACAGTATTTTAGGAAATAAGGGAATTATGATGAACTAATGATTATGACTTATAGCTTAATTCATATCCTTAAATAATTTAATTCAGGATAAAGTTTTTTTCTTTGAAAATTGAAGTTTAACAATAGGTTGAATATACTTTATTCATTTTTGCCTTAAAGGTCCCTTGAAACCCAGTTTTCTTCATTAAGAACAAAGGGTGTGTTGAATCCTGACTGCTGAATGGGCTGGGAGAAACCAATTGTTAACCTACTAAGTCTTCGGCTAAGTTCACCAATACGCATAGGCTAATGTTGTCCACTACGAAACAGGTTCCTCTGAAGTTTTTTGTAAAAGGAAGAGATATTTCTGCATTTATGAATATTCATATCTTGAATGCTCATCAAACATTGTATCACCTCCATTCTCTCCAGTTTAAATTTTGATTCCTGTGGATCTTGGTTATAATTTTTTGGAGGCGGTGGGAATAGAAAGGACTCTGGGTGCTTTGTTGTTTGTTTTTGCTTGCTGGTTGGTTTGCTTTTGTCTTTTATGTGTTGTTGCTGTTGTCGTCATTCTTTACCTTTGATTATGGCTTTGTGTATCCATAGAAAATCTGGAGCACACTGTGAGCAGTTCAACATGGGTATTAAGACTGCATCCTCATTTTGTCCTACAACATTCCTCATTGTCACATCTGACCTCCAGGATAGAAACTGTACAATGTCTGTGGAATTTCTAATAATAAAACCAGCTATAGCTCTCCAAACCCAAAACTTCATTCATTGAAAAAACATTCCTGGGGTTTCTAATTAGACTTCAATAAAAATGCATAAAAAGAGTACCATATGTAAAATACATAACCCATGGGAATTTGTTGAGGACTCACAGAACTCAAACAGGGGCTCTGTAACAACCTGGAGATGTGGGATACAGAGGGAGGTGAGAGGGAAGTTCAAGAGGGAGGGGATGTATATATACCTACAATTAATTCATGTTGATATTTGGCAGAAAACAACAAAATTCTGTAAAACCATTATCCTTCAATTAAAAAATAAATAAACATATAAAAAGATATACTCTTTTCCCAAGACAGCTTATGTCAGGACAGCAAAGCAATAAATAAATAAAGTGTAACACAGTAAGTGTTTTGTTGGATTGGATGATGGACAGGATATCATGAAAATGTACACAGTACAAAAATCACTTTCATTTTTAATCCTAAAATTACACGAAGACTTCTGTGTATATTCATATTCCATGCTATCCAGAGTATATAATTTAGGAAAAATGAAAGCTTGGCAACAAAATGCTCTTCCTTTTGTAAATTTCTCCTTTTAAGACATCTGAAGGGATAAAACTGTCCTTCACCTTTGCTACATCTAAGATGACTTAACCACTGAAGTCCTAGAAACACATGACTTTGTTAGGAGTTCTGCTGTCCAACTACCAGATAGAATCTATAGTCACTATCTTTAATATGGGCATCCTGTCCTGGTAGTAGCATTTAATTTGGAACAATTTCATTATTGTAGCAAATTGGCAGTCAACCAAGAAAAATGACAAATTCTATGAAACAAAATATGTGGACTATGGGGAGGTGAAGGAAAAGGATATACTGCAGATAGGGGTAATGAGACTCATTACCTAGAGTTCCTGCTACTAATCAGTTCTGTAATGGGTTTGAGGCAGTGAAGGTTTCCAGGCCCTCACAGCCTATTCCTAATGAATCTTTGTATGGCTTAAAACTTGACCCTCATTTTAATAGAACTATATAAATGCCAACTTTATCCCTTTCTTGGGAATTTCCACCAAGTTGTTTTAACTAGAGAAGGGCTCTAATATTAAATGAAGCCACCTGGGGAAAGATTAAAGATTATTATCAACATTCAGTCTTAACAAGGTAACTAAATATTGTGTCACCGTATAAGAGTGAAACATGCCGTTTTCTTATTGCTGATTGATCACTTAGAATTTTGAAAGCATTTTATAACTTTACAACTCAGTCTGACAATGCCACAATTTTTTAAATATTTGTGCACAAGCACACACACAGACATGCACACATATATACACAGATTTGCAGCAGATACTCACACAGAATATATTCATATATTCAGTAAGTCAGTTCAGTTTAGTCGCTCAGTCATGTTTGAGCCTTTGTGAGCTCATTAACTGTAGCACACCAGGCTTCCCTGTCTTTCACCATTTCCTGGACTTTATCCAAACTCATGTCCATTGAGTTGGTGACCATCTCATCCTCTGCCATCGTCTTTTCCTTTTGCCTTCTATTTTTCCCAGCATCAGAGTTTTCTCCAGTGAGTTGCCTCTTTGCATCAGGTGGCCAAAATTTTAGAGCTTCACCTTTAGCATATGTCCTTCCAATGAATATTCAGATAGATTTGATTTCCTTTAGGATTGACTGATTTGACTTCTTTGCAGTCCAAGAGATTCTTAAGATTCTTCTCCAACAAAATAGTTATGGGCTCACAAAGAGCTCGACCATACCGAGTGACTGAACAACAACAACAAAGAGACTAGGATCATATCTGCTCAATTGTCTCACCTAACCTTTAATTAAGGCTACTGTCAATAGTTCCCAAGTAGCAGGATGATGTCAACTTGGGTAATGACCTCAGTCATCCGCCCAGTGTCTAGGACAAAATCAGCTGAGCAAATCCTATAAAACTTCATGCTCTACCATAAAAATGCATGTAACTTTCTTCTTAAGTTTCTTTACTGATCTTTCCACCTTCCCAATGGCATTGTTCCACATTTAGAAGGTTTTTAACAAATGTCCACCACCTTGACCTGCAAAGAGAAAGATAGGATAATTCCATCATTCTTAACAATCCTGGATAAAGAGTTGAGACTGAACTAAATCTTTTCCAAAGCCAAAATCCTAAAACTCAACAATTCATCTAAAGTCAGGAACAAACTCCATTACACCTTTTAAATTGGTTGACTCTCATTATAGGAACAGCTATCCATGAGTGTACATGAATAATCTGTTAGCAGTCTTTCCAGAAACACTGACTAAATTACGAAGGATAGCTTTCTGATGGATAGTTTTTCAGGCATCTGCAGTCTTGACCATATGCCAGTGGTATTTACAAAATGCTTGAAGATCTCTACAACCTAGGAGCGAATCATCCCGGGAGAAACAGTTCAGTTATCGCTCAGTTTTTCACAAGCACACACAGACATGCACACATATATACACAGATTTGCAGCAGATACTCACACAGAATATATTCATATATTCAGTAAGTCAGTTCAGTTTAGTCGCTCAGTCATGTTTGAGTCTTTGTGAGCTCATTAACTGTAGCACACCAGGCTTCCCTGTCTTTCACCATTTCCTGGACTTTATCCAAACTCATGTCCATTGAGTTGGTGACCATCTCATCCTCTGCCATCGTCTTTTCCTTTTGCCTTCTATTTTTCCCAGCATCAGAGTTTTCTCCAGTGAGTTGCCTCTTTGCATCAGGTGGCCAAAATTTTAGAGCTTCACCTTTAGCATATGTCCTTCCAATGAATATTCAGATAGATTTGATTTCCTTTAGGATTGACTGATTTGACTTCTTTGCAGTCCAAGAGATTCTTAAGATTCTTCTCCAACAAAATAGTTATGGGCTCACAAAGAGCTCGACCATACCGAGTGACTGAACAACAACAACAAAGAGACTAGGATCATATCTGCTCAATTGTCTCACCTAACCTTTAATTAAGGCTACTGTCAATAGTTCCCAAGTAGCAGGATGATGTCAACTTGGGTAATGACCTCAGTCATCCACCCAGTGTCTAGGACAAAATCAGCTGAGCAAATCCTATAAAACTTCATGCTCTACCATAAAAATGCATGTAACTTTCTTCTTAAGTTTCTTTACTGATCTTTCCACCTTCCCAATGGCATTGTTCCACATTTAGAAGGTTTTTTTAACAAATGTCCACCACCTTGACCTGCAAAGAGAAAGATAGGATAATTCCATCATTCTTAACAATCCTGGATAAAGAGTTGAGACTGAACTAAATCTTTTCCAAAGCCAAAATCCTAAAACTCAACAATTCATCTAAAGTCAGGAACAAACTCCATTACACCTTTTAAATTGGTTGACTCTCATTATAGGAACAGCTATCCATGAGTGTACATGAATAATCTGTTAGCAGTCTTTCCAGAAACACTGACTAAATTACGAAGGATAGCTTTCTGATGGATAGTTTTTTTCAGGCATCTGCAGTCTTGACCATATGCCAGTGGTATTTACAAAAATGCTTGAAGATCTCTACAACCTAGGGAGCGAATCATCATGTTTCCAACTGGAAGGCAAGTTAGTACCTGGTCTTCTATACAAGAAGTTCATCCTTTTTGTGCACATGATCACCCTGAAAAGTCATGTATCTTGAAGTCCTAGGTCCTTTCAAGTGTGACCTGTATCATTGGAAGAGAGATTGATAGGGGCTCCAATTTAACTTTTGGAATGACACTTCATTTGAAATGCCTGAGTCAAGCCCTTGATTTCATCATTAAGTGTGAATCCTGGTGAAGAAACTTGGAGGATATGCTGGGATGTGCTAATCCCCAGGGGAGGCTTAGAGAACAGCTGAATCAAGTCAGAATCACTGCAGCCATACTTCCCAGAGGATGTCGGATCTCTGTCTAAAACAGGAACCAATAGATGAGTTCTGGGATGAGAAATACCTGATTTTCCTAATGCCAAAAGGCTTCTTCTCTTGGACTCGTAAGTAAAAAGGTTGGTTCACACCATTTATCATGCAATCCTAGTGCTCATGGGCTCCTCAACCTTCCACAGTCGGAGTCACATTGCTGCAGTGTCAGTGGAAGAAGCCAGCTCTCATGGGGATGCTGTGCTTAGAAGGAACTTCCGCAGACAAAACCAGGGAGTGAACTGCGCATGTGCAAGCCATGAACCTGCATCCTTCCAGGAGCCCTTAATCGCCCAACCATCCTGAGATCTGTTAGGGGCTGGAAAAACCCAGCGGTCAGTTAAACATTTTGCTGCGAGGTTTGAGACAGCTCTACCATAAAAATGCATGTAACTTTCTTCTTAAGTTTCTTTACTGATCTTTCCACCTTCCCAATGGCATTGTTCCACATTTAGAAGGTTTTTAACAAATGTCCACCACCTTGACCTGCAAAGAGAAAGATAGGATAATTCCATCATTCTTAACAATCCTGGATAAAGAGTTGAGACTGAACTAAATCTTTTCCAAAGCCAAAATCCTAAAACTCAACAATTCATCTAAAGTCAGGAACAAACTCCATTACACCTTTTAAATTGGTTGACTCTCATTATAGGAACAGCTATCCATGAGTGTACATGAATAATCTGTTAGCAGTCTTTCCAGAAACACTGACTAAATTACGAAGGATAGCTTTCTGATGGATAGTTTTTTTCAGGCATCTGCAGTCTTGACCATATGCCAGTGGTATTTACAAAAATGCTTGAAGATCTCTACAACCTAGGGAGCGAATCATCATGTTTCCAACTGGAAGGCAAGTTAGTACCTGGTCTTCTATACAAGAAGTTCATCCTTTTTGTGCACATGATCACCCTGAAAAGTCATGTATCTTGAAGTCCTAGGTCCTTTCAAGTGTGACCTGTATCATTGGAAGAGAGATTGATAGGGGCTCCAATTTAACTTTTGGAATGACACTTCATTTGAAATGCCTGAGTCAAGCCCTTGATTTCATCATTAAGTGTGAATCCTGGTGAAGAAACTTGGAGGATATGCTGGGATGTGCTAATCCCCAGGGGAGGCTTAGAGAACAGCTGAATCAAGTCAGAATCACTGCAGCCATACTTCCCAGAGGATGTCGGATCTCTGTCTAAAACAGGAACCAATAGATGAGTTCTGGGATGAGAAATACCTGATTTTCCTAATGCCAAAAGGCTTCTTCTCTTGGACTCGTAAGTAAAAAGGTTGGTTCACACCATTTATCATGCAATCCTAGTGCTCATGGGCTCCTCAACCTTCCACAGTCGGAGTCACATTGCTGCAGTGTCAGTGGAAGAAGCCAGCTCTCATGGGGATGCTGTGCTTAGAAGGAACTTCCGCAGACAAAACCAGGGAGTGAACTGCGCATGTGCAAGCCATGAACCTGCATCCTTCCAGGAGCCCTTAATCGCCCAACCATCCTGAGATCTGTTAGGGGCTGGAAAAACCCAGCGGTCAGTTAAACATTTTGCTGCGAGGTTTGAGACAGTTGTTTTTCCATAGTGTTTTTCTAATCTAAGACTGTGGGGTGAATTGTAAAGAAGTGGATCATTAATGTTCCTCCTTTAGATTTCCTTGGGTCTAAAACACCTAAGAGAAATGTTTGCTTCAGAGAGATGCTTGACATAGCTATTTTGGAGAGCTACTCACTTCTCTTTAGTCTTTCTTATGTATGTGTGCTTGTGTGCTAAGTTGCTTCAGGTGTGTCTGGACAATAGCCTGCCAGGCTCCTCTGTTCATGTGATTCTCCATGAAAGAATGCTGGAGTTGGTAGCCATGTACTCCTTTAGAGAATCTTCTTGCGGCTACAAGCGATTGAACCCAGGTCTGTTATGTCTCCAGGCATGGCAGGTGGGTTCTTTACCACTAGTGCCACTTGGGAAGCCCTTACTTTCTCATGTCAATTTAATTCTTAAACTTAATACCATATTTATTATTATTATTAGGTGGATATATAAGTCAACTGAAGTTTCTGGTACTCCATTTATTTACCTTATCTTCAGAGACCTCAAATACAAATTCCTAGGTTAGTAAATAATGTATCAACAAGTGAGTCATGCTGCTTGTTGCATAATGGTGATTCAAGTGTTTATTGAAGCTGAACAAAGAGAAATATATTTTACTTCCTAAAGTAATATATCTTCTGTTTTCTTACTAATATTTCTATATATTGCTTTATTTTTAACAAGTGATCAAGTCAGAATCACTGCAGCCATACTTCCCAGAGGATGTCGGATCTCTGTCTAAAACAGGAACCAATAGATGAGTTCTGGGATGAGAAATACCTGATTTTCCTAATGCCAAAAGGCTTCTTCTCTTGGACTCGTAAGTAAAAAGGTTGGTTCACACCATTTATCATGCAATCCTAGTGCTCATGGGCTCCTCAACCTTCCACAGTCGGAGTCACATTGCTGCAGTGTCAGTGGAAGAAGCCAGCTCTCATGGGGATGCTGTGCTTAGAAGGAACTTCCGCAGACAAAACCAGGGAGTGAACTGCGCATGTGCAAGCCATGAACCTGCATCCTTCCAGGAGCCCTTAATCGCCCAACCATCCTGAGATCTGTTAGGGGCTGGAAAAACCCAGCGGTCAGTTAAACATTTTGCTGCGAGGTTTGAGACAGTTGTTTTTCCATAGTGTTTTTCTAATCTAAGACTGTGGGGTGAATTGTAAAGAAGTGGATCATTAATGTTCCTCCTTTAGATTTCCTTGGGTCTAAAACACCTAAGAGAAATGTTTGCTTCAGAGAGATGCTTGACATAGCTATTTTGGAGAGCTACTCACTTCTCTTTAGTCTTTCTTATGTATGTGTGCTTGTGTGCTAAGTTGCTTCAGGTGTGTCTGGACAATAGCCTGCCAGGCTCCTCTGTTCATGTGATTCTCCATGAAAGAATGCTGGAGTTGGTAGCCATGTACTCCTTTAGAGAATCTTCTTGCGGCTACAAGCGATTGAACCCAGGTCTGTTATGTCTCCAGGCATGGCAGGTGGGTTCTTTACCACTAGTGCCACTTGGGAAGCCCTTACTTTCTCATGTCAATTTAATTCTTAAACTTAATACCATATTTATTATTATTATTAGGTGGATATATAAGTCAACTGAAGTTTCTGGTACTCCATTTATTTACCTTATCTTCAGAGACCTCAAATACAAATTCCTAGGTTAGTAAATAATGTATCAACAAGTGAGTCATGCTGCTTGTTGCATAATGGTGATTCAAGTGTTTATTGAAGCTGAACAAAGAGAAATATATTTTACTTCCCTAAAGTAATATATCTTCTGTTTTTTTCTTACTAATATTTCTATATATTGACATAAAATATACTTCAATTTCCTCTTAATTCAGTGTCTGAAAAAGAAAATATTAATAAAAGAGATCTGTGCTAGGCTGGTGATAAATGATGACTCCAAGCATTATTGTCAGGGACACAAAAGGGAATATTGGACAGTATATTAAACATCAGAATGAACGTTTCATATAAATTATCCATGAGCTCCTGAGAGTCAGACAAATTTTTTATGAGGTAATATGGGTCTGGTGTTATAGGATAGTCCCAAACTTTAGCAACATATAGAGAGCTAAAGTATAGTCATAGGTACTTGGGATTAAATAACAATACAGACAGGAAGTCATACCATCATAGAACTCTGTCTACTGCGAATGTACCAACAATACATGCTACCAGTATGTGCTAAATGAGTGAACTATACAAACTTTTAAAATTTGCTAACAGCTATAGAGAAAGAATAAGAGGCACTAAAGGAGCTAAAGAATAATATTTGGAGTTGCAATTTTTTAAAAATGTAGTCAGTATGATGATAACTTATGGGAAATGATGGAACAAGTCATCCTGGTACTTGGGGATAAGAGAAACACACAGAAGCTGCTGTTGTAGAAGATGGTCTGCTGAAAGAAGGGGAAGGAAGCCAAAGTGGCTACAGCAAAGAAAAATAAATTGGCAGTAAAGTCAGAGGGGTAAGGGTAAGATGAGCAATTCAAGGTTCCCATACAGAACTGCAAGGAATTTTGTTTCTTTCTAAATGAATGGGTATCCACTGAATAGCATAATTTTTCCATGTGAAATCACATGGTTTTAAAAGTTGGTCATTATTGTCTGTGTGCTTTTTTTTTTTTTTTTTCCTTTTTAACACTGTGAGAGTCACACTTATGTGCAGCCAAAATCATGGCAGGGAGCCAGTATAAGGTTCTGCCACTGACATGCTTTGTATTGACTTATTCTTTCATAATTATATCTTGCCTTTTAAATACTCTTTGTCTTGCATTTAAAGTTTTTCTTAACATATCAAACTCATTTACTACAAAGCCTGTTTCTATTTCTAAATTAATCTAGAGGATTCTTCAATCGCACCTACTATGTCCCGACTAAATTTTCTTTCTTCCTATGTTATACATCCTTTGGCCAAATCTTGCTCTTCTGTGTGATTTTTGCTCCTAATTAGATGGCTAGCCACTTTCCTTTCCTCTGCTTACTTGCAGTTCATATTGAGTGGAACATGCTTGCTGATATCTAATAAATCCCTACTGCTGTCAGAGGTGGCCTCTCCTCCTGACACCTCTTGTCCTTTTGATTCCTCCTATTATAAATGCTGGCTCTTCAATCAGTTTCTCACTGGTTTGGCACTGTTACATGAAGCCAAGGAAATTAATCCACCCTGTTTCATTGTGAAACTCAAGTGACCCTAAGTGGACTTACTGAAATACTTTTAAACAGAAGACATTAGAAATAGCTTGGGAATAGTTATCAGCATTGTTATCTTCTTTTTCAGTTACAAAATTTTGCCTGTAGAAAATGGAACAGCTACACATTTAGATGAGGCACTTTTGTAAGTAATGAGATCTTAGAATTTAAATGAGAGAGACATTTTAGCTCTACTGCTTCTAAATTTTCAAGTTAAATGATCAAAAGTCACCACATATATAGCTCTGCTTAAGGCAAAAAATTGGGAAAGACACACAGAGCCTCTGTTGTAGAAGATGGTCTGCTGAAAGAAGGGAAGGAAGCCAAAGTGGCTACAGCAAAGAAAAATAAATTGGCAGTAAAGTCAGAGGGGTAAGGGTAAGATGAGCAATTCAAGGTTCCCATACAGAACTGCAAGGAATTTTGTTTCTTTCTAAATGAATGGGTATCCACTGAATAGCATAATTTTTCCATGTGAAATCACATGGTTTTAAAAGTTGGTCATTATTGTCTGTGTGCTTTTTTTTTTTTTTTTCCTTTTTAACACTGTGAGAGTCACACTTATGTGCAGCCAAAATCATGGCAGGGAGCCAGTATAAGGTTCTGCCACTGACATGCTTTGTATTGACTTATTCTTTCATAATTATATCTTGCCTTTTAAATACTCTTTGTCTTGCATTTAAAGTTTTTCTTAACATATCAAACTCATTTACTACAAAGCCTGTTTCTATTTCTAAATTAATCTAGAGGATTCTTCAATCGCACCTACTATGTCCCGACTAAATTTTCTTTCTTCCTATGTTATACATCCTTTGGCCAAATCTTGCTCTTCTGTGTGATTTTTGCTCCTAATTAGATGGCTAGCCACTTTCCTTTCCTCTGCTTACTTGCAGTTCATATTGAGTGGAACATGCTTGCTGATATCTAATAAATCCCTACTGCTGTCAGAGGTGGCCTCTCCTCCTGACACCTCTTGTCCTTTTGATTCCTCCTATTATAAATGCTGGCTCTTCAATCAGTTTCTCACTGGTTTGGCACTGTTACATGAAGCCAAGGAAATTAATCCACCCTGTTTCATTGTGAAACTCAAGTGACCCTAAGTGGACTTACTGAAATACTTTTAAACAGAAGACATTAGAAATAGCTTGGGAATAGTTATCAGCATTGTTATCTTCTTTTTCAGTTACAAAATTTTGCCTGTAGAAAATGGAACAGCTACACATTTAGATGAGGCACTTTTGTAAGTAATGAGATCTTAGAATTTAAATGAGAGAGACATTTTAGCTCTACTGCTTCTAAATTTTCAAGTTAAATGATCAAAAAGTCACCACATATATAGCTCTGCTTAGGACAATCAACTTCCCCCAGGCCATCAGAGCCAAAGTTAGAGTCTTTGAATTTTGCTAATAATTTGTTTTGCTGCTGAAAAGACAATACTTCATTCTCAATTAACATGAATAAATTACTACTCTCCAACTTCATTTGAAAAGGAATTAGATTAAGTGAAATAGATTGTATTGAGTACTTGCTAAATAAGATGTTTTAAAATTGGTGGTGTTTTGGAGTTAAAATAGTTGATCCCACCTTTGCAGAAATGAGATCCTGATAATTTAGATAAAGAATATACTCTAAAGGAAATCCTAGGTCAAAAAAGTAGATTCTGGTCCCCTTGTAGGCATGAAACCACATAACAGGTAAGTGACATATCATTATGTAAAGTATGAATTAAAGAAATTATATAATGAACACTTTTTTAGAAAATATTAGGATTTAGTAAAATAGAATTGTTTCTGCAAGATTTTTAAATTAATTCCATATAGACTTTTAAGCATGTCTTTCTGAACATAATTTTCTATGATTTAATAACAATAGATGTTCTGGAAATACTCACTTTGAAATTCAGAGATATTTTATGGAAATTCAAAAATTATTTTTAAAATAACACAGTATCACAATGTTTTCACCAGATTACATATTACCTATATCTATATCTATACCTATATATGCATGGATGCATACATTACAAAGAAAATAAACAAGCATTCTGAAATGCTTTCAATATTACTTTTGGATGTTTCCTCCTGTGATTACTTTAAATGTTATCAGAAACTCTTTTATTATTGTTGTTCTGTTTGTTTTTATGGTCATAGACTTTACACTTAAAAGGTTTACACTTAAAAGAGAAAATGCTTCCCTCAATTACTCATGCTACATAAAGTAAAACCATGCAATTTGACCTTATATAACATGGAAAATATAATAACTGTAAACACTAACCCCAGTGGCAAGAAATATGATTATTTCTAACCAGAAATAATGCTAGATGAATTTCCCTAGGCAAGCTCACACACAGACACACAGACACACACACATTAGAAGTTAATTCATAACTCATTATGCAGTAAGAAAGATAGAGACATTTGCTTCTTCTCAGAATGTTTCTGTGTCTGTATTTCAAAGGAAGATGTGCCCTGGGAGGAGACATTCCCTGACTTGTAAAGTTGTACCAGGCCATGCATATTCAGTTGCTTCTGTTGTGTTCAATTCTTGGCACCCCTAGGGACTGCAGCCTGCTAAGCTCTTCTGTCCATGGGATGTCCAGGCAAGACATACCCTCCTCCAGGAGATCTTCCCCACCAAGTCATCCAACCCATGTCTTCTGAACACCTGGAAAGACCTAAACTTGGAAACACTGATCCTATATTTCCCCTGAATAGATTTATTAATACTTTCATTCCAAACAATGAGGGCTCAAAATCCTCCCTCTTACATTTTTCAAAAGATTTTCTTTGAAGGAGACAGGAGACTTTCCTGTAAAAAGTCTATATTTTTGTATTTGATCCTTCACCTCCAATGCTGACCCTGGTTTTATAGGAAGACACTTGGCTTTCATTGTACCACAGCAATAGTAAAATATGGAATTATATGATTATTATTTACTGTAAGTAGATAATCTGCTCTGCCCCCAGAAACTTTGTGCATATTTAGTATATTTTTTATACTAATACAAAGATAGATATTGAAAAGCTAACAGTGTGAAAAATACTCTCTTCACAAATATTAGAAATCATGATCTTGAAATTCAACATTATTAGTTACTAGTTATCATATCTTGGAATTTTTTTAACTTTCCTGGGCTTTTGTTGCTCTATGCAAGATGGTAATTTTTACAGTGCCATTGTAAGATTAAATGAAAAATACTTGTTAAAAATGCTAATTTCTCAAGAACTTTATAGAGATAAAGAAAGAAAACAGTTAGAAAAAGGATGCTGATGATATCAAAGGTGATAGATAATAAGTAGGAATTATTTGGTAAATTATATTAATATCTTCAAACAAAAGATTTTATATTGGCTTTTTTTTCCTTTTGTCTTTTCTTCAAAACTTCCCTTCTTGAAGTTAGATTGTTGTCATGCTAAACTGTTATTTCCAAGCCAAAGACCTACACATATTAATCTATGAATGGAATTCATAACTCATTATGCAGTAAGAAAGATAGAGACATTTGCTTCTTCTCAGAATGTTTCTGTGTCTGTATTTCAAAGGAAGATGTGCCCTGGGAGGAGACATTCCCTGACTTGTAAAGTTGTACCAGGCCATGCATATTCAGTTGCTTCTGTTGTGTTCAATTCTTGGCACCCCTAGGGACTGCAGCCTGCTAAGCTCTTCTGTCCATGGGATGTCCAGGCAAGACATACCCTCCTCCAGGAGATCTTCCCACCAAGTCATCCAACCCATGTCTTCTGAACACCTGGAAAGACCTAAACTTGGAAACACTGATCCTATATTTCCCCTGAATAGATTTATTAATACTTTCATTCCAAACAATGAGGGCTCAAAATCCTCCCTCTTACATTTTTCAAAAGATTTTCTTTGAAGGAGACAGGAGACTTTCCTGTAAAAAGTCTATATTTTTGTATTTGATCCTTCACCTCCAATGCTGACCCTGGTTTTATAGGAAGACACTTGGCTTTCATTGTACCACAGCAATAGTAAAATATGGAATTATATGATTATTATTTACTGTAAGTAGATAATCTGCTCTGCCCCCAGAAACTTTGTGCATATTTAGTATATTTTTTATACTAATACAAAGATAGATATTGAAAAGCTAACAGTGTGAAAAATACTCTCTTCACAAATATTAGAAATCATGATCTTGAAATTCAACATTATTAGTTACTAGTTATCATATCTTGGAATTTTTTTAACTTTCCTGGGCTTTTGTTGCTCTATGCAAGATGGTAATTTTTACAGTGCCATTGTAAGATTAAATGAAAAATACTTGTTAAAAATGCTAATTTCTCAAGAACTTTATAGAGATAAAGAAAGAAAACAGTTAGAAAAAGGATGCTGATGATATCAAAGGTGATAGATAATAAGTAGGAATTATTTGGTAAATTATATTAATATCTTCAAACAAAAGATTTTATATTGGCTTTTTTTTCCTTTTGTCTTTTCTTCAAAACTTCCCTTCTTGAAGTTAGATTGTTGTACATGCTAAACTGTTATTTCCAAGCCAAAGACCTACACATATTAATCTATGAACGGTTTATTATGTTGCTTATCATGATGTGATACATAGATGGAACAAGAATAAAAAAAGTCACAACATTTTTCCTAATGATATTTGAAGATAAGGTGGTTGAACAGAGAATATGAGAAGTCAGACCCAGATGGCTGGTGTTCAAGAAAAGCATCATTTTGAGGGTAAAGAGCAGATTACTACTGTTCTACTCTAGTCACTTTAAAGGAACTTTATTAGATAAGTTTGGCTTGGCATCATGATGATTTCAATAGTGAAGAAACTTTATGTTGATGAATAAAATAAGACTTAAATGCAACTGTGAAGATGCATACATGTAGAAGGCATGTGAAGAAGGAAAGCAACAATCCTAATAATTAAACAGAAAAATAAAACTTTTTCCATTATGTTGACATTTTACAGAAACATATTTTATTTCCTTTTGTTGGATTTTGCTTTTTTGCCTGAATTATATTATTTCTCCATGCTAACCTCATTGTCATGTTATCTCTATGGGAAGATAGTATTCCAAGAAGCAATTTATACAAAATGAAGAAAATTCAGATTATTTAATTTTAAGTACAGGTGGTAAATTTTGAGTGTGCAAGAAAAAAAGATCCATTAATGTTTTTAAACATACTCATCTCCTAACCACACAGAATGACAGAAACACAGAGTGAATAATGTTCTAAAAATCACGGTAAAACCATTACAAAAAAAATCTGTTGAGGGCTTCCCTAGTGGTCCAGTGGGTAAGGACATAGCCTTGCAGTGCGAGGGGCACAGGTTTGATCCCTGGCCTGGGAAGATCCCATGTACTACAGAGTGGCTGGACCAATATGTCCAACTACCGAGCCAGAACTCTGGAGTGCATGTACCCAGAACCAGTACTCTGAAGCAACAGAGGCCACTGCAATGGGAGGCACACAGGGGCCAAGGAACAAAACATGGATGAAAATAGAGAAATGAAAGACCGATAGAAGTGCTCCCCCCAAAAAAATCTGTTGAAAAGCAAAGAAAATATTTATGAGAGATTCTCAACTTACATCATAGTATGAATAAATTAGAATCTACAAATGAAAGGAGAGACCAGGAATATGCCCAGTAAATTAAGAAAGCAGTCCATCAGAGGATGCTAGGACTGCTGTCTCCATTTCATGAATATCTAGGTACTGCCTTGTATTTTATGCAGCTTATGAGGCTATAAAGTGGGTTATACCAGTTAGGTATAAATAATAGCCTAAAATTAAATACTTTGTGTTTAGTTTTTAAAGAATATATTCCAGATAAACATGTTAAATTTGGTATATTGAAACAAATTGCTTGTCCAAAACCAAATATTCTATAAATTTATCCTTTGAAACTGAGAAACTTCAGAATAAACACCAACATTTCTCATGCTGAAATGGCTGAAATGAGCCCAAATGCCTCCTAAATCCCAGCAGATATTTACATATTAAGGAACAGTGGAAATTTTTCCTTTTTCCTTTTTTCCTCCTTTTTATTGGCTTAAATTTCCACCTCGTAATATATCATAATACCTGGAAACCTACCTCCAGGGTTTTCTTGTCGCTGCATTCTTTTAAATTTCAAGTAGCATGATAGGTTAGCATCATAATCTAAAGAAATTCATAAAGAATCTAAAGGCAAGACACTTTTACTTTAGGTGCAGAAAGTAGACTAGATTAAATTGTCAGATATCTAATCAGTTTTTTAGAGTTTTGTGGTTCTTCTGTAAGTTTTACGAAACAAATGTGTCATGAATTATGTTACTTATTGGTACATATTTTAATAGTAAGCAGGCTGGATCTCTTGAAGCTCCATAGGCCAAAAATTAATTAACTCATTTGTGCAGGTGTTACTGCTACTGACAGATCCTAAATTAGATATAGCATACGTAAACCAACAAAGTCTGTCAGCTTGAGAAGTGGTAACAATACATACAGTATTCACATACCCAAAGCAGTGGCTCATATGGGACAAAGTCCTAAGGACCTGAGCTTCCAGGACTGACTATGTGAATGAGATCCATTGTCTGGTTTGACAGATGCTTAATTGTTTTTCACCAGTATGGCATCTCTTGATTTTTAAACTGGGGGATGCATGGTGATTTTTTGATTTCAGTATCTTACTCCAAGACACTGGTTTCAAAATATTCTGAGAACTGTGTCATATTATCATAATATATATCATAAAATGTAATGGGAAGCAATTGGGCAAGGCACGCATGAATATAATTGCTACTATACAGTAATGATAATGGCAAGTCGGGAACCATATATTGAATGAATGTTGTATGCCATATGGCTGAGTTGGTTCAGGTTGCTTTAACAAACTACCCTAGACTGGGTAGCTTATAACCAACAGAAATTGTGTTCAACAGCAGTTTCTAGCTTCATTTGAGATGGCTAGCTAATCTCCTTATCAAACAGTTATTTGACCATACCCTCAATTTTTTACAATATAAATAAGCTGGGGATTTTCCAAATCTTTAAGTTCAGCTTTCTTATTGATGAACAATTCAATCTTTAAGTAACTTCTCTTCTCTTATTTTATTATAAGCAATCTACAGGAAGTGGGCCTCCCTTTCAACACTTTGATTAGAACTTCTTTAGCTAAATATTCAATTTCATTGCTCACAACCCTAGAGTATGGCAATCTCTCCAAGTTATTTGTCATTTTATAAGAAGAATGGCCTTTCCTCCCCTGTTGAATAACAGTTTCCTCATTTCCACCTGAGAACTCACTGGAGTGGTCTTTACAATTCATATTCCTATAGACATTCAGTTCAGAATTGTTTAGATATTCTCTAAGATAATGCTTTCTCTATACGTGTTTCTTTTCCAACTGTGCTCTCACTCGAATTACTCTTAATATTTCATTCATAGCAATGTAATCTTTTGCTAGCATACACCTCCAAAATCCTCCAGTCTCTACCCATTTTCTAGATCCACAGCTCCTCCACACTTTTAGCCTTTTGTTAGAGTAGCACCCCACTACAATACCAATCTCTGTGCTGGTCTATTTGGGGTGTTATAACAAACTATCATAGACTAGATGGCCAATAAGAAATAAATGGTTATTTTTCATAGTCTTTAGAGGCTGGGATGCTAAAAGCTCAAGGTCCTGGCAGACTTCAGTGAGGATACCCACATCCTAGTTTTTAACAAGGTGGACAAGATGAAGGAACTCTCTGAAGCCTGTATTATGAGGGTCCTAATCTCATTCCTGATGACTGTGTCCTGATTATTAACGACCCTGCAAAGTTCCCACATATCATCTCATGGGGAAGGTTTCAACATGAGAATTTTGAGGGGACACATATATTTGGTCCATTACACTTACTCTTACTATCCAATTTTTTTTTAAGTGTATCTGTTCTTATTATTTAGGGTTAAGGACATAGCTATTAAAGGACCCATCTAGAACTACATAGTTAGGAAATGCAGAGATAAAATTTCAACTCTGATATGTTTACCTACAAAGCCTATAATATTTCCCAAGCATTATGCTGATTTCTTACACTCGGAAGTAGGACACAAATGAATGGTGTTTTTTTTTTCTTTTTCCTAATATATTTTCTGTTTCTACAATTAACAAACTGTAAAATAATACCTTTCTGCAAACAACCTAATAATCAATGCATTGCTCAGAAAAGCCCCATACAAGTCAATTGCATGATAGTAATCGTAGTATTCAAAAGTAGAGCTAAAATACTTTATTCTCCTAGACAAAATGAAATAAAAAATAACTGCTCTGGAATATCATAAATGGAAACTATTTTTGATATATTATTTTTAATTTTGAAAGTAATCCCTTATTCTCCAAGAAGTGTTCATTTATTTTATGACATATTTCAATAATAACACAAACATCACAAAAAGGAAAAATAATTGCACAATCTTTTGTATTTAAGCATTTCATACTGTAGAAAATACACTATTTACTCTGCTTAATATGCGTAAGACCTGACAAGGAGTGGCTTTACAGGCCTATGAAAACATACAAGATATTATTCCAAAAAGGCAACACATCTGCTTAGATAAGAGATTTGAAACTAGAAGACTTGGGGGTACTTCAGGTTTCAAAAGAGAAGCATTGTATTTACCGGGGTTTGTGTCCTGCTTACCTCTCTTTGAAGCAGCATTTATCTAAAGGATTTAAGATCTAGAAATGCAACCTTGTAGCCAGGTTACAATCATTCCTCTGGGTTAGCAGAGGCTGGGATGCTAAAAGCTCAAGGTCCTGGCAGACTTCAGTGAGGATACCCACATCCTAGTTTTTAACAAGGTGGACAAGATGAAGGAACTCTCTGAAGCCTGTATTATGAGGGTCCTAATCTCATTCCTGATGACTGTGTCCTGATTATTAACGACCCTGCAAAGTTCCCACATATCATCTCATGGGGAAGGTTTCAACATGAGAATTTTGAGGGGACACATATATTTGGTCCATTACACTTACTCTTACTATCCAATTTTTTTTTAAGTGTATCTGTTCTTATTATTTAGGGTTAAGGACATAGCTATTAAAGGACCCATCTAGAACTACATAGTTAGGAAATGCAGAGATAAAATTTCAACTCTGATATGTTTACCTACAAAGCCTATAATATTTCCCAAGCATTATGCTGATTTCTTACACTCGGAAGTAGGACACAAATGAATGGTGTTTTTTTTTTCTTTTTCCTAATATATTTTCTGTTTCTACAATTAACAAACTGTAAAATAATACCTTTCTGCAAACAACCTAATAATCAATGCATTGCTCAGAAAAGCCCCATACAAGTCAATTGCATGATAGTAATCGTAGTATTCAAAAGTAGAGCTAAAATACTTCATTCTCCTAGACAAAATGAAATAAAAAATAACTGCTCTGGAATATCATAAATGGAAACTATTTTTGATATATTATTTTTAATTTTGAAAGTAATCCCTTATTCTCCAAGAAGTGTTCATTTATTTTATGACATATTTCAATAATAACACAAACATCACAAAAAGGAAAAATAATTGCACAATCTTTTGTATTTAAGCATTTCATACTGTAGAAAATACACTATTTACTCTGCTTAATATGCGTAAGACCTGACAAGGAGTGGCTTTACAGGCCTATGAAAACATACAAGATATTATTCCAAAAAGGCAACACATCTACTTAGATAAGAGATTTGAAACTAGAAGACTTGGGGGTACTTCAGGTTTCAAAAGAGAAGCATTGTATTTACCGGGGTTTGTGTCCTGCTTACCTCTCTTTGAAGCAGCATTTATCTAAAGGATTTAAGATCTAGAAATGCAACCTTGTAGCCAGGTTACAATCATTCCTCTGGGTTAGCAGCAGCCTATCTGCTTATGTTCCTCTGCTCCCAGTGGGATCTGTCAGTAACAGAAACCCCCGGCACAGAGGCTGATTATTCCACAGACCTTGCTCTGGCTGCATGCTCTCACCGCCAAGACATGGATTAAACTCCTTTTTTCCTGAATGATTAGAAAAAGGGTTAAAAAAAATTATAGATATATAAGGAAGAGGGTGAAGAAGATGTGAGTAAAGAGACAAAAAGCAGACAATTTATATGGCCTAACAGTTGTGCCATATGAAGTTTTTTTTTTTTTTTTTTTTTCCCCAAATTCTTAACAGCTTATCAGGGTTGGTCAATAGTTTTAGTAGAAAGTATAGTCAGTTATTGATTTAATTAAGGAGAGTTGAGATAAAGTTCAGTTATACAGAAGGAAGAAAATCACTGGAGAGATTCAATAAAGTAAAAATGTGTGTCAAAGAGACCACAAAGGAGAATCTGTAAAAGAAGTATGTAGCTTTAAAGTAAGAGAGTGAGAAATTCAAAAGAGAGAGTCATATGCATTGGACAACTGGCTGAAATCTTAAGTGATTCAAAACACAGGTAGAACAGTGTACTATAAGTTTCCCCCCGACTGGTGCTGCTTTGCATTCCTTATATTAGGCTCCTTAATAAAAAATAATGCTCCATTCAGTTTCCTTCTTAAAAAAGACAGGGCTCATGCCCACTGCATTATAAGGTTGTAAAATGTCAATGTTGTATCATAATATAAATTTATATGGGGAGAGGCTATTGTTATATTCATATAAAATAAGTCAAATAAAGATTTATAATCAGGCACACACACACAAAAAAGATTTATAATCCTGTACTAAAACAAGAGGGATGAGGGCATAGCATAATTTTTTTTTTTTTTAAATGACATAGCTTGATACAGTATAAACTGATTAGAGTCAAACAGGTCCAAGATGGTGGACAAGTTAACTTCCACTAGACCTTGAGCCTAAAAATATACTCATTGTAATACATTAGCAAGCTAAATGACACATCCATAGGCATCACTCTGTGTTTCTTTCTAAATAAATCCACTTATCAATAGTAACTTTGTCACTCAGTTCTTTTCTGCAGTGAGACAAGAACCTTGTTGTTTTTGTTCATTCACTAAGTCCTGTCCAATTGTGTGATACCGCATAGACTATAGCATCCCAGGCTCCTCTGTCTTTCATTATCTCCTGGATTTTGCTGAAATTCATAACCATTGAGTCAATGATAGCATCCAACCATTTCATCTTCTGTCACCCCCTTCTTTTGCCTTCAATCTTTCCCAGCATCAGGGTCTTTTCCAATGAATTGACCTCTCACATCACGTGTCAAATTATCGGAATTTCAGGAACCTAAACGTCATTAAGTCCTGAAACCAGATGTGTAATGTGTAGTTTTTGGCCACGTTCTAGTGCAGCCACGTGGATTCAAGTCTTAATCTAAGTTAACACATTTTTAGCATGATATAACATGAGTTAAATATATGAAAAACAACATAGTGAAAAGCTTTAACAATTATGTACTGTTAGAAAACCATGTTTCCAATTCCCTAACTAAAGGAAAGCAATTTGACATTAAAATATTGTCACACGGAAAAGAAAACTTTTAGTCAGACTGTTTCTCATTTGAATGATAGGTCTATTACATATTTTGGTGTGTGATCCTGTGCTGATTAC
Organism: Tragulus kanchil; assembly: GCA_022376925.1. Taxonomy (NCBI): domain Eukaryota; kingdom Metazoa; phylum Chordata; class Mammalia; order Artiodactyla; family Tragulidae; genus Tragulus; species Tragulus kanchil. The sequence continues at coordinate 49,135,582 of JAIOJX010000003.1, read as the reverse complement.
TCCAAATCCAGATTTAATTTTCTCATTATAGAATGGACATTAAATAGGAACTATCTATTAGTGTCATTTCTGATTGATGAATGAGATAATGCACTAAAGGTTTTCAGCATGAAGGCAGGCCAGAAGAAGTTATATTTTTAATATCATCCTTCTAACACAGAAATCTTTATCTCCACTCTTAATCTCTCCTTTGAGCTATGTGATTGATTGGGCAAACATGCTCAATCATGTCCGACTCTTTCTGACCCCATGGACCATAGTCCACCAGGATAATCCAGGGAAGAATGCTAGAGTGGTTTTCATTCCTCCTCTAGGAGATGTTCCTGGTTTAGGGACAGAATCCATGTCTTCTGCATTGGCAAGTGGATTCTTTACTACCAAGTCATCTGGAGAGCCCCTTAAGCTATATATGGACTTTAATATCCCACTGTCTTTTCAATATGCTCTGTTGGGTACAAAATACACAACTAATACGAAGTTATTCTAAATATTACATTTCAAGTCCTGCATTATATCTATCTCCTTCCTTCTTCACATAAACACTATCATTTCCAAATTTTGCCAACATCAAACCTCAGGGGAATCCTTGAGATTTCTTTTTCTCATCACACACATTCAACTTCAGACCCTGTCAGTTCTGGTTGCAACTCATTGCCTGTTTCAGATCAATTCTTACCGTTTCAACTGACAAACTAACTAGGATTAGATTGTCACCCCTTCTTTTGCCCTCCCAATCTTTCCCAGCATCAGGGTCTTTTCCAATGAATTGACCTCTCACATCACGTGTCAAATTATCGGAATTTCAGGAACCTAAACGTCATTAAGTCCTGAAACCAGATGTGTAATGTGTAGTTTTTGGCCACGTTCTAGTGCAGCCACGTGGATTCAAGTCTTAATCTAAGTTAACACATTTTTAGCATGATATAACATGAGTTAAATATATGAAAAACAACATAGTGAAAAGCTTTAACAATTATGTACTGTTAGAAAACCATGTTTCCAATTCCCTAACTAAAGGAAAGCAATTTGACATTAAAATATTGTCACACGGAAAAGAAAACTTTTAGTCAGACTGTTTCTCATTTGAATGATAGGTCTATTACATATTTTGGTGTGTGATCCTGTGCTGATTACTCCAAATCCAGATTTAATTTTCTCATTATAGAATGGACATTAAATAGGAACTATCTATTAGTGTCATTTCTGATTGATGAATGAGATAATGCACTAAAGGTTTTCAGCATGAAGGCAGGCCAGAAGAAGTTATATTTTTAATATCATCCTTCTAACACAGAAATCTTTATCTCCACTCTTAATCTCTCCTTTGAGCTATGTGATTGATTGGGCAAACATGCTCAATCATGTCCGACTCTTTCTGACCCCATGGACCATAGTCCACCAGGATAATCCAGGGAAGAATGCTAGAGTGGTTTTCATTCCTCCTCTAGGAGATGTTCCTGGTTTAGGGACAGAATCCATGTCTTCTGCATTGGCAAGTGGATTCTTTACTACCAAGTCATCTGGAGAGCCCCTTAAGCTATATATGGACTTTAATATCCCACTGTCTTTTCAATATGCTCTGTTGGGTACAAAATACACAACTAATACGAAGTTATTCTAAATATTACATTTCAAGTCCTGCATTATATCTATCTCCTTCCTTCTTCACATAAACACTATCATTTCCAAATTTTGCCAACATCAAACCTCAGGGGAATCCTTGAGATTTCTTTTTCTCATCACACACATTCAACTTCAGACCCTGTCAGTTCTGGTTGCAACTCATTGCCTGTTTCAGATCAATTCTTACCGTTTCAACTGACAAACTAACTAGGATTAGAGCAACTTTATAACTAGTATCCTTCCCTGCAGCTTTTCACAGAGACATTTTTCTCTCCACACAGAACCCAGAGAATTTTCAAAAATGTACATTTCATTGTGTCACTGCTCTCTTGAATCTCTTCATTATTCTGGAAACAGACAAAAAAAATCTAACACTTGAGAATTATGTTTTATTTGGTGAACATACTGAAGATTTAAGTCTGGAAAGCAACCTCCCAGATAGCTCTTAGGGACTAAAGATGTAAGGCAGACACCAGGATATATAAGGGTTGCTGCAAAAACAAACAAACCCAGATAGCTGGCAAATGGAAAGATTACTGTTAATTAAAGAAACCAGACATCTAAATTGAATTAATGTAGCATTTTTCTGTGTGTAGGAAGAAGTAAGTGGCTGGACTTTAGAAATCATTTCTTAGGTATGCCCCTTGGCTGTCTAGGTGCATAAGCACAGTCCTCTGTTTTTATTCATTCTGTATTCCTGCAGGGCACACAGTTACTGGCTGGCTGCAGAGAGGGATGGTCAATGATCATATTGCCCTTTGTTTACTGATATAGCAGGTGACATTCTTTGTCAACATTAGTTTCCAATTACAATTAGGTTGAATTGCTAAACAGTCAGCATGCTCAACAAGACCACACATTGTCCTGGTTTGTCTTCCTCCGCTGCATTGCTTCATCCCACTCTTCCCCTTGATCACAGTGCTCCTATCACACTACATTCCTCACCTCTCTAATTTGCCTGGTAGCTTATTTCTCTGTTCTTGAGTAATGATATCTAATGTCTATTGAGTGCTAAATATGTTCCAGACACCTCTCAAAACACTTTGCATGATCTAATTCTCACAACAACCGAAGCTAATAAGGTAGCTACTATTTTTCACACCATTTTAAGTGAAAGGAATCTGAGACTTAGAGGGGTGAATAAATTGTTCAAGGTCATAGAATTAGTAAATGACAGATCTAAATTCAAAGCCTGGCCATTGTTTTCAAGAATCTGCATTGCTGAATTCTACTGTATGTTACATTCCATATTATATTTGCTTTTCCGAACCTTTCAGACCTTATACTTTGCATTCTTGCAACTGCAATTTTTAGTCCTTCATAGTCTTAATATATGGTATGTAATGGTAGTGAGGATTTGTTCTTGTTCTTCGAAGTTATCTAGACTTTGGGGTCTTGTTAAGTTCCACGTAGATTTAAAAATCTATTCATTAAGTTTGACCAAAAATTCTTTAATTTTGATTAAGACAAGTAAATCTATAGATTAACTGAGAGAAATGAGTTATTTATTCTTTGGTTTTCCAGAACATGAGCATACTATATATTTGTTCCTTCATTTCAGACTTATAATAGTTCTCTCACAAACATTTTATAGTCTTCAGTACAGATTGTATATCTTTGTTAGATGTGTTGCTAGCCACTCAGTAACTTTCATGCTACATATGATTAACATTCTATTCAAAGTTTGTTATTGGTATATAAAAGTACAATTGATTTTTGTCTATTGATGCTCATTGCAGGAGAAATAAAAGACATGGGTTGGTTCCCTGGGTCAGAAAGATCTCCTGGAGGAGGGCATGGCAATCCACTCCAGTATTCTAGCCTGGAGAATTTCAAGGACAAAGGAGCTTGGCAGGCTAAAGTGTGCAGGGTTACCCGGAGTCAGACATGGCTGAAACGTCTTAGAACACACCCATTCAGCAGCCTAAATGAATTCATTTATTTATATAACTTGGTTTCTCTCTGTCTCTTTCAATCTGTTTCTGACAATAAATATGAGTTTTCTGGATCAGAAACAGGTAATATCTACTTAAAATAAATAAAATAATTAATTAAATAAACAAGTATTTTAGTTCCAATTTTTTCATACCCATCTTCCCTCAAATGTTAACGTGGTGAGAATCGGGTGAATGCTGCATGTACAAGGTTAGTCTGCCCCCTGAGAGGAACCTCAGCTTTATGAAAGTTGAATTAATAAAGTCATAATTCTGAATTTATGGAAGTTTGTAGAGCTACACCTTCCCCATCAAGAGAAAAGGGAAGCAATGAAGAGACTGAGAAAGAGTGAACTTGAAAGGGCGCAGGGGCACTCGTCTTTCTAAAGTCTACAGAATCTCTCCAGTAACAGGAAGGAATAAAACATCCCTTAAAAGACCTGAGAAATGAAATCAATGATTACAGACCTTCAACATGAGCCAGTGACCCCCAAGGAAGGGGGAATAACTGCCAACGGGCACTTAGACTGTGGCCACTCCCTGTATTGAACCCTGAGGAAACTCAGAATGCAGGATTATAGTTCCCAGATAGCTGAGGTAAATACCAAGGAAATAATTTTAATGAACCCTTATTCTTGTCTCTTTCCATACATAGAGAAGTTCTAAATTTCTTAACTTGAGATGGTACCTTGTGGATTTAATGTTAAGTATTTCTAAGTCTGTACTTTCCAAAAGAGGAACAAGAGGACACATATCAACATTTGAAACACTGACAATGATGGCAGACACCTCCAGAAAGAGCAGTCTGACCAGAATGGTGAGCACATCTTTTCAACAAGGTTGTAGAATGGACTTTACAGTGGGGAATTGTTGCAGGGAGAAAACCAATTCTGGCTTCCTTTTGCAAACTGTTTCTTTGACTTTCTTTTCATTGCCTTTAATATTATAATCACACTTAATGGCTTGTCTCAAGGACCATGACCCTCTGCCTGATTCTTAAAGTAAAATGCCTTTGTTCAAGAATCCTGTTCACATGTAAATAGCAGAAAGAGAGAAATTAACGAATCCCCTGCCCAAGGCATGCCATTTAAGGAGTTGTTTGCAAGATTTGCTTCTTCCCCACCCCCCACTGCCCTGTGTCTGATCTATAAAATAACCTGGCAACCAAACCCGAATAAGATGGTTTATTTAGAGGGGCTAGCCTGCCATCTTCTCTTCTCAGTCAGCTCCTTTTGAAATAAAGTCATTTTCCTTGCCTCAAAAAAAAAAAAGCTCTTAACCAATCACCCTGTGAAATGTAAACAAATAGGTCTAGGGGAGATAATTTTTCTGACTTTATTCATTAATTCTATTTGCCCATTCAAATATCCGTTAAATCATGTAGTCAGTAATTTTTGTTCTGAAAGTTCTATCCATGAAGATACATAGAAGTATCTCAAGAGATATAAATATAGATTTATTTTTTAATTTTCTTTGTGCACTGTGTTTTATTTCTTCTATTCCAATCCTATGCTTTTAAATGCATTTTATTCCCTTATTGCACTGTCTTAGACTTCCAGTAAAATATTTAAGAGAAGGAGCATAATTTTCTCATTTATCATCTCAGAGAACAACATTCCACCATACAGTATGATGTTTACTATGAGAATTTTATAGATCTTTTTCATAGGACTCAGTGAGTCACCTTTTATTTCTCATTTATTAAGGATTTATATACCAAAAAAGAGTGATGTGTCAGTGCTAAGTTGCTTCAGTCATGTCGACTCTTTGTGATCCTATGAACTGTAGACTGCCAGGCTCCACTGTCCATGGGATTCTCCAGGCCAGGATATTGGAGTGGGTTTCCATTCCCGTCCCTTGAGGTCTTTCAGACTCAGGGATCCAACCCGTGTATCTACGGTTCCTGCATTACAGGTTGATTATCTACTGATGAGCCACTTGAGGAAACCCCAAATGAATGGCAAATTTTGTTAAATTACATTTTTGGACTTTCCTGGTGATCCAGAGGTATCAGATCCACCTGCCAATACATAGGACGCAAGTTTCATCCATGGTCCAGAAAGATTCCAGATGCCATGGAACAACTAAGTCCATGCATCCTAACTTCTGATCCTATGCACCAGATCCTGTACTCCGCCAAAGAAGCCATTGCAATGAGAAGCCCATGCACTATAATTAGAGAGTAGCCCTTGCTCAGCACAACTAGAGGAAATGCTAGCACAGCAATGAAGACCCAGCACAGCCCAATTAAAACATACAAATTCAATAAATAAAATTTTTAAAAATTAAATATTTTTCCTTCCTCTATTAAAATCCATATTGTTTTCAAATTGCTTCTGTGAGTATAATAATTCATACTGTCTGTTTAACAGTTGAATATTAAATATCCTTGAGTTTCTATAATAAATTCCCCCTTGGTCAAACTACTTCATTATTTTATAGATTGCCAGATTTAATGTGCTTATATTTTGCTTAAAATATTTACATGCAATTAGAGAGTCTAATTTTCTTCTCCTGTGATACTTTCTTCTTTTTCTTTTTTACTCAAGTCTTTGATGGACTCTGATGACCATTTGTGCAATATTGTATTAATAGTTTCTGAATGAGTTTGTGTAAGATTGATGTTATCGTTTGATAGATTTCAGAAGAAATTACTAGTGAAACTATGAATACCTAGGTAATTTCTTCTGTTATTTTGATTTCGTTTTTGCATTGTTTCTTTGGCTTTAAGGTTATCCTTTGCTTCAGGCTATCTTTGAGATACAAATTACTTCATTGCATTTCAATCTTTCTTTTTACCTCTAAAACATGCATTTAAGGCTATACATTTTCCTGATATTTAGCTGCATTTGTCCAAGTTTTGATTTTTTTCAAAAATTTTGTTTATTTTATTTATTTATCTATTTTTTTGGTTATTCTGGATTTTCACTGCTGCTGCAGACTTTTCTCTAGTTGTAGGGAGGGAGTAGGGGCTACTCTCTAGTTGAGGTGAGCAGGGTTCTCCTTGTGGTGTGACTTCCCTCATTGTAGAACTCATGTTCTAGGGCACATTGGCTTCAGTAGTTGCAGCACATGGGTTCAATAACTGGGGCTCCAAGGCTCTAGAATAGAATATTTGTGGCTCATGGGCTTAGTTGCTCCACAGCATGTGGGATCTTCCCAGATCAGGGATCGAACCCATGTCTGCTGTATTGGCAGGCAAACTCTTAACCACTGAGCTACAAGGGATGACCCCAAAGCTCTGATACATTTGTGTCTTTAATCATGTTAACATATTTTCTCATTATTTTTTTTTTCTGAATCAAACCATTTATTTAATTGCCACAGTTAGTCTCATTATTTTTTTACAATCAATGGGTTAATTTCCTGATGGCCAAAAAAATTTACATTTTTAACATTTTTACTAGATTAATTAGACTATGTTTAGAGAGAATATTTTAGGTGATTTAAATTCATGAAATATGTAGCTGTTTTAAATCATTAGTGATTATTGGTGCTTTTTTTTGGCTTTCTCATATTTATTAGTGAAGAACAAATTATTAGCATTTGATTTCTTATCAGAAAATATTTTCAGGGAATACCAGTATCATGTCTGATAGTTACATACCAAAATTAGAAAGAACTGAAAATCAAGAAGAAAAGAATAGAAAAGTATCACTATTTGAAAGTGATACTAAAGCAGCCATTTATGAAAAATGACTAAGAACTATGTATATAAGCTTATTACTTAATGAGTTTTATATTATCATTATCATAAGCTTGGTGAGAATGGCAAATTATGTGCTCATTTGCTGTTGTTTTTCACAAATTTTGGATTTTGTGTTGTTTCTCACAAATCTTGAACTTTTACTCATGATGTTAAACATTATTATTATGATTATTATTTGTACAGTAAGATCAATTCAATATAAGCCTTTATTCTTACTTTAAAAATACTTTCTTAAGTTAAAAATTAAAATAGGGTATTTGCTTGTGAAAGTCCATAGACAGAGGAGCTTCGCAGCCTACAGTCTATGGAATCATAGAGTCTAACATGACTGAAGCAACTTAACACACACAAATAAACTAAATAAAATAAATATGGACAGAACTAGATCAAATAATAACACAGTTCATATGGAAACACAGAAGGCCTCGAATAGCCAAAGCAATCCTGAGGAAAAAGAATGGCGTTGGAGGGATCAGCCTCCCTAACTTCAGACTCTACTACAAAGCAATAGTCATCAAGACAGTATGGTACTGGCACAAAAACAGAACTATAGATCAATGGAACAAGATTGAGAACCCAGAGATCAACCCACGCACCTATGGGTACCTTATTTTTGACAAAGGAGGAGAAACTATAAAATGGGACAAAGACAGCCTCTTCAACAAATGGTGCTGGGAAAATTGGACAGCAACATGCAAAAAAATGAAGTTGGAACATTCCCTGCCACCACACACAAAGATCAACTCAAAATGGATTAAAGACCTAAATGTAAGACCAGAAACCATCAAACTCTTAGAGGAGAATATAGGCAAAACCCTCAAGGACATCAATCAAAGCAAGATCTTCTCTGACCCACCTACTAAAATAGTGGAACTGAAAAGAAAAGTCAACACGTGGGACCTCATGAAACTTAAAAGCTTTTGTACAGCAAAAGAAATCACCAAAAAGTTGAACAGACACCCCACAGGGTGGGAGAAAATCATAGCAAATAAAACAACAGACAAAGAATTAACCTCCAAAATCTACAAGCAACTCAGACAACTCAACACAGGAAAAACGAACAACCCAATCAAAAAATGGGAAAAAGATCTAAAGAGACGCCTCTCCAAAGAGAACATACAGATGGACCCAAAATACATGAAACGATGCTCAACCTCGCTTATCATTAGAGAAATGCAAATTAAAACCACAATGAGATACCACTTCACACCTATCAGAATGGCCATCATCAACAAATCGACAGACAACAAATGCTGGAGAGGGTGCGGAGAAAAGGGAACCCTCTTGCATTGCTGGTGAGAATGTAAATTGATACAACCTCTATGGAAGACAGTATGGAGATTCCTTAAAAAACTAAAAATAGAAGCACCCTATAACCCAGCAATCCCACTATTAGGCCTATATCCTGATGAAATCAAAACTGAAAGAAGCACCTGTACCCCAATGTTCATTGCAGCTCTCTATACAATAGCCAGAACATGGAAGCAACCTAGATGTCCATCAACAAATGAATGGATCCAGAAGCTCTGGTACATATATACAATATACATATATACATATGTACATATGTATATACATACATATATACAATGTATATACAACTACTCAGCTGTTAAAAGAAATGCAGAAGACTCAGTCCTAATGAGGTGGCTGGCTCTAGAACCTATCATAAAAAGTGAAGTAAGTCAAAAGAAAGACAAGTATAGTATACTAAATGGACAAAATCTTAAAAAAACAAAAATGGTGCTGGGAAAATTGGACAGCAACATGCAAAAAAATGAAGTTGGAACATTCCCTGCCACCACACACAAAGATCAACTCAAAATGGATTAAAGACCTAAATGTAAGACCAGAAACCATCAAACTCTTAGAGGAGAATATAGGCAAAACCCTCAAGGACATCAATCAAAGCAAGATCTTCTCTGACCCACCTACTAAAATAGTGGAACTGAAAAGAAAAGTCAACACGTGGGACCTCATGAAACTTAAAAGCTTTTGTACAGCAAAAGAAATCACCAAAAAGTTGAACAGACACCCCACAGGGTGGGAGAAAATCATAGCAAATAAAACAACAGACAAAGAATTAACCTCCAAAATCTACAAGCAACTCAGACAACTCAACACAGGAAAAACGAACAACCCAATCAAAAAATGGGAAAAAGATCTAAAGAGACGCCTCTCCAAAGAGGACATACAGATGGACCCAAAATACATGAAACGATGCTCAACCTCGCTTATCATTAGAGAAATGCAAATTAAAACCACAATGAGATACCACTTCACACCTATCAGAATGGCCATCATCAACAAATCGACAGACAACAAATGCTGGAGACGGTGCGGAGAAAAGGGAACCCTCTTGCATTGCTGGTGAGAATGTAAATTGATACAACCTCTATGGAAGACAGTATGGAAATTCCTTAAAAAACTAAAAATAGAAGCACCCTATAACCCAGCAATCCCACTATTAGGCCTATATCCTGATGAAATCAAAACTGAAAGAAGCACCTGTACCCCAATGTTCATTGCAGCTCTCTATACAATAGCCAGAACATGGAAGCAACCTAGATGTCCATCAACAAATGAATGGATCCAGAAGCTCTGGTACATATATACAATATACATATATACATATGTACATATGTATATACATACATATATACAATGTATATACAACTACTCAGCTGTTAAAAGAAATGCAGAAGACTCAGTCCTAATGAGGTGGCTGGCTCTAGAACCTATCATAAAAAGTGAAGTAAGTCAAAAAGAGAAAGACAAGTATAGTATACTAACTCATATATATGGGATCTAGTAAGATGGTCATGATAACACACGCAGTGAACTCATGAAAAAACAGAGAATAGGCATAAAGACATTGTGGAGACCGTACAGTGGGAGGGAGGCATGGAGGGAGTAACATGGAAAGCTATACTGTCATGTGTGGAAAAGATAGCTATTGTCATTGTGCTAGGGGAATAGGAGTACCTACAACCACTGGGGCGATGGTCTGGAGGGATGGGAGGGGGAACTGGGCAGGGGGAGGGTCCAGGGATATGCATATGAATGATCTGGGAACATACATGTAAAAAATAAAAATAATTTAAAAAAAAAGAAAATATACACGCCATGATTACCAAAAAAATAATAATAATAATAAAATAAAAATAAAAATAAATATGGAAACTAAAATGTAGTGTTATTAACTTACAGTAAAGAAAGTTTCAAGAGGTAGACTATCTCAGTGGTAGAATTTCTGTTGAGAGTATAGAAGTGTACAAATGACTGAAGCTCAAAATTACTGCAAATTAAAAATATCTTAATGTTGCAAAGTATTTTTAAGTTACAAAAATATTTCCATTTATATTTCTGGATTTTAGAGTTTGACATGGCTAATTAGAAGGAGCTTAGTGATTTCCGAATTTTTTTTACAGTTTCTCAACTAAAAAGTACTAGAGTTAGAATGTGATGCATGTATTTGAAAATAAGGTGGTTCAATTTGCTGTTTCTGCTGACTGCTTACCTGATATTCTCTTGACTGGTATTTAAGTTTAGGTTGATTATGTGTATAATAAATTTTAATATAAATTACCAATCCTTATTTGTAACTTGTAATTTTGTGAAAGGTGCATTTTAAGAGTTTACAGCTACTAAACAGTCATCATGCATACATAATGAAGTGTCCGATTGCAGCTCTCTATACAATAGCCAGAACATGGAAGCAACCTAGATGTCCATCAACAAATGAATGGATCCAGAAGCTCTGGTATATATACAATATACATATATACATATGTACATATGTATATACATACATATATACAATGTATATACAACTACTCAGCTGTTAAAAGAAATGCAGAAGACTCAGTCCTAATGAGGTGGCTGGCTCTAGAACCTATCATAAAAAGTGAAGTAAGTCAAAAAGAGAAAGACAAGTATAGTATACTAACTCATATATATGGGATCTAGTAAGATGGTCATGATAACACACGCAGTGAACTCATGAAAAAACAGAGAATAGGCATAAAGACATTGTGGAGACCGTACAGTGGGAGGGAGGCATGGAGGGAGTAACATGGAAAGCTATACTGTCATGTGTGGAAAAGATAGCTATTGTCATTGTGCTAGGGGAATAGGAGTACCTACAACCACTGGGGCGATGGTCTGGAGGGATGGGAGGGGGGGAACTGGGCAGGGGGAGGGTCCAGGGATATGCATATGAATGATCTGGGAACATACATGTAAAAAATAAAAATAATTTAAAAAAAAAGAAAATATACACGCCATGATTACCAAAAAAATAATAATAATAATAAAATAAAAATAAAAATAAATATGGAAACTAAAATGTGGTGTTATTAACTTACAGTAAAGAAAGTTTCAAGAGGTAGACTATCTCAGTGGTAGAATTTCTGTTGAGAGTATAGAAGTGTACAAATGACTGAAGCTCAAAATTACTGCAAATTAAAAATATCTTAATGTTGCAAAGTATTTTTAAGTTACAAAAATATTTCCATTTATATTTCTGGATTTTAGAGTTTGACATGGCTAATTAGAAGGAGCTTAGTGATTTCCGAATTTTTTTTACAGTTTCTCAACTAAAAAGTACTAGAGTTAGAATGTGATGCATGTATTTGAAAATAAGGGGTGGTTCAATTTGCTGTTTCTGCTGACTGCTTACCTGATATTCTCTTGACTGGTATTTAAGTTTAGGTTGATTATGTGTATAATAAATTTTTAATATAAATTACCAATCCTTATTTGTAACTTGTAATTTTGTGAAAGGTTATATGCATTTTAAGAGTTTACAGCTACTGCCACTTTACTAATTTTCATCATTTGGTTATATTTTCACATGTTAGTTTTAATGAAAAGGCATCATATCCTACTAATCCATGTTCACTGTAATACAATTAATAAGCTGCTCATGCAATTTCTTATTTTGTTGCATAGGGAAAATAAATATTATTTTTGTGTCCTTAAAAATAAAATGAATATGCATTTCATTTTTTGCTTAAATCTGAATCTTTTAGGAGATCTGCAATAAGAATAAATTTTCTCTTTTTCTTTTCTTCCTTTCTTTGGAATTATCTGGGATAATTTTTTGCTTGGGAAATAAGGTTCACACAGAAGCAGGATTAAATGCCAAAGAAAGGTAAAGGAGAAAACCATTTTTTTTCAGTACTGTTCTGGTCATTGAACTAAACTTAAGTGATAAAAGGTAAATGCTATCTTTAAGCTTCACACATTATTCAAATTACTTTACTAAGGGTACAAAGAAAAGTCTCTAGGATGAAGTCAAAGTAAGTAATGAAAAGGACTCCTTAAATTGTATTTTCCTTAAATACAATTCTTATATTAAGTAGTCACGGAATTAGGATTTCTAACAAGCTGAAATCAAGACTGATAGTTTCCTACTTGTTTCCACAGTAAAATCACTGATAGACTTCCTTAAAAGTACTCATTACGAATGCCTGAGACCCCCTAGAGACCAAATGAAATCAGTTCTCTGTGGGTAGGGCTTCTGCGTTTATGCTTTTTAGATGTTTCCAATTTATAGAAACCACTATCCTACTCAACCTGTAAAACCACAGGGATTCTCAGTGGTAGATTTGTATAGAAGTGTACAAATGACTGAAGCTCAAAATTACTGCAAATTAAAAATATCTTAATGTTGCAAAGTATTTTAAGTTACAAAAATATTTCCATTTATATTTCTGGATTTTAGAGTTTGACATGGCTAATTAGAAGGAGCTTAGTGATTTCCGAATTTTTTTTACAGTTTCTCAACTAAAAAGTACTAGAGTTAGAATGTGATGCATGTATTTGAAAATAAGGGGTGGTTCAATTTGCTGTTTCTGCTGACTGCTTACCTGATATTCTCTTGACTGGTATTTAAGTTTAGGTTGATTATGTGTATAATAAATTTTTAATATAAATTACCAATCCTTATTTGTAACTTGTAATTTTGTGAAAGGTTATATGCATTTTAAGAGTTTACAGCTACTGCCACTTTACTAATTTTCATCATTTGGTTATATTTTCACAAGTTAGTTTTAATGAAAAGGCATCATATCCTACTAATCCATGTTCACTGTAATACAATTAATAAGCTGCTCATGCAATTTCTTATTTTGTTGCATAGGGAAAATAAATATTATTTTTGTGTCCTTAAAAATAAAATGAATATGCATTTCATTTTTTGCTTAAATCTGAATCTTTTAGGAGATCTGCAATAAGAATAAATTTTCTCTTTTTCTTTTCTTCCTTTCTTTGGAATTATCTGGGATAATTTTTTGCTTGGGAAATAAGGTTCACACAGAAGCAGGATTAAATGCCAAAGAAAGGTAAAGGAGAAAACCATTTTTTTTCAGTACTGTTCTGGTCATTGAACTAAACTTAAGTGATAAAAGGTAAATGCTATCTTTAAGCTTCACACATTATTCAAATTACTTTACTAAGGGTACAAAGAAAAGTCTCTAGGATGAAGTCAAAGTAAGTAATGAAAAGGACTCCTTAAATTGTATTTTCCTTAAATACAATTCTTATATTAAGTAGTCACGGAATTAGGATTTCTAACAAGCTGAAATCAAGACTGATAGTTTCCTACTTGTTTCCACAGTAAAATCACTGATAGACTTCCTTAAAAGTACTCATTACGAATGCCTGAGACCCCCTAGAGACCAAATGAAATCAGTTCTCTGTGGGTAGGGCTTCTGCGTTTATGCTTTTTAGATGTTTCCAATTTATAGAAACCACTATCCTACTCAACCTGTAAAAACCACAGGGATCTCAAACCAGGTGCTCTATGACAGCCTAGAGAGGTGAGACAGAGTGAGAGATGGGATCGGGGTTCATAAGGTAGGGAACATATGTATACCTATAGCTGATTCATGTTGATTTATGGCAGAGACCAGCATAGTATTGTAAAGGAACTATCCTCCAATTAAAACTAAATACAATTTTAAGGCTTCTCTGGTGGTCCAGTGGGTAAGGACACCGCCTTGTAGTGCAAAAGGCAAGGGTTCAATTCCTGGCCTGGGAATAGCCCACGTGCTGCGGAGCTGCTGGACGGACATGTCCAACTACGGAGCGGGAGCTCTGGAGCGCATGTGTCCAGAGCCGGTGCTCTGCAACGAGAGAGGCCACTGTGATGGGAGGCCCACACTGGCCAAAGAACAAAAAAGATAAGTGAATGAAAGATCAATAGAAGTGACCAAAAAATAAATAAATAAATACAATTTTAAAAAGTTAAGCACTCTCCCATACAAAAAAAAAAAAAAAAATCTAATCATCTTGTGCAAATGCAGCTCTAATACTAGTGGAAACAATGACAAGTGAATAGACCATTGATTGAGGGCAGGAAATTGTGTGTGTGCATGTATGCATATAAAATATGCTTATAGAACAGTTCTATACAAATAAACATTTATGCCCTTTGAAGGGCAAAGAACACTGATACATTAAAGAGGATAATTATTATTGTAATACAAGTGTCAAAGTATTTCTGATACTTATTAGAAAAGTAAACCAAACAATGAAGCCATTTTCTTGTACTTTAAAGTAGTCACGGAATTAGGATTTCTAACAAGCTGAAATCAAGACTGATAGTTTCCTACTTGTTTCCACAGTAAAATCACTGATAGACTTCCTTAAAAGTACTCATTACGAATGCCTGAGACCCCCTAGAGACCAAATGAAATCAGTTCTCTGTGGGTAGGGCTTCTGCGTTTATGCTTTTTAGATGTTTCCAATTTATAGAAACCACTATCCTACTCAACCTGTAAAAACCACAGGGATCTCAAACCAGGTGCTCTATGACAGCCTAGAGAGGTGAGACAGAGTGAGAGATGGGATCGGGGTTCATAAGGTAGGGAACATATGTATACCTATAGCTGATTCATGTTGATTTATGGCAGAGACCAGCATAGTATTGTAAAGGAACTATCCTCCAATTAAAACTAAATACAATTTTAAGGCTTCTCTGGTGGTCCAGTGGGTAAGGACACCGCCTTGTAGTGCAAAAGGCAAGGGTTCAATTCCTGGCCTGGGAATAGCCCACGTGCTGCGGAGCTGCTGGACGGACATGTCCAACTACGGAGCGGGAGCTCTGGGCGCATGTGTCCAGAGCCGGTGCTCTGCAACGAGAGAGGCCACTGTGATGGGAGGCCCACACTGGCCAAAGAACAAAAAAGATAAGTGAATGAAAGATCAATAGAAGTGACCAAAAAATAAATAAATAAATACAATTTTAAAAAGTTAAGCACTCTCCCATACAAAAAAAAAAAAAAAAAATCTAATCATCTTGTGCAAATGCAGCTCTAATACTAGTGGAAACAATGACAAGTGAATAGACCATTGATTGAGGGCAGGAAATTGTGTGTGTGCATGTATGCATATAAAATATGCTTATAGAACAGTTCTATACAAATAAACATTTATGCCCTTTGAAGGGCAAAGAACACTGATACATTAAAGAGGATAATTATTATTGTAATACAAGTGTCAAAGTATTTCTGATACTTATTAGAAAAGTAAACCAAACAATGAAGCCATTTTCTTGTACTTTAAAGAAGTCATATTCTGTGAATTTTTCTTAGATGATTTTTAAAAGCAAAAAAAGGTGTTTCTCAATTGTTAAGAGGATCATTTATTCTATTTAACTAACTGTCAGATCAAAATACCTAATGGTGGGCTTCCCTGGTGGTCCAGTGGGTAAGGACACCGCCTTGCAGTGCAAGGGGTGCCGGTTCGATCCCTGGCCTGGGAAGATACCACCTGCCGTGGAGCGGCTGGACCAATGTGTCCAATTACCGAGCTGGAGCTCTGGAGTGCATGCTCCCAGAGCTGGTGCTCTGGGACAACAGAGGCCACTGAAATGGGAGGCCCACACGGGCCAAAGAACAAAGATGGATGAAAATGGACGAATGAAAGACCAATAGAAGTGACCCGCCTGCTCCCCTCCCTCCCCACCCCACCCCCACAAAAATAAATAAATAAATAAATCTTAAAAATACCTAATGGTTTTGAATGGACCTAAACTGCTGTCTGAATTAAATATATGCATGAAATAGTTTATCTAATACATAAAATCTAAGGAGAAATTTATTTTATTTTGCTATCTGCTTAACTACTTAAAAAGTCAAAACATGAGATAAAACAATTTAGTGACAAAAGTTAGCAAGATGTTCAGAAATTTGCTGTGATACCTACAACTAAATGAATGAGATGATAGAATTTTCTTCTATAAATGAAAAACAGAAAGAGAAATCAAGTTTGTTTTTATTTTTGATGAGTTATAATTTAAAACAGCATGAGTTTTTTGATAGAACTTCTTAATCTAAAGCTATCTAAAAAGAATGAAATAGAGATTTTTGCCAACCAACTGATGCTGTGTGACTTTGCCCCAGTAATCTTTGAGAGATTTTGTAAAGAGTTGCAGTTTTCTTGACCAGCAGCAGGATTTTCTAAACCTTCATCATCTTCCGTTTAGGACTCTGGAGAATATTGTTTCATTGTACTTGACAAACAATTTGTGTGACTAAATAACTTAAAATCTAAAATAGAAAAATGTATTACCTTTTAAAGTCTTTAAAAATATTTAGTAACAATATAAACGCATTTTTAAAAAACAAAGCTCCCTGGTGGTCCAGTGGGTAGAGTCTGCCTTGCAGTGCAAGGGGAACTGTTTTGATCTCTGGAGCACATGTGCCCAGAATCAGTGCTCTGCAATAAGAGGCCACTACAATGGGAGGCCCACACAGGCCAAAGAATAAAGTTAGATGACGTGTAAACAATGATTTAGAGGTTAAAAAAAAAACAAAGCTCTAAAACTGTCACCATCTTTATTTATATCCTGATGTCCTATTTACAGAAGTTCATTTCATTATGAGTATTTCCATCAAAAATATTTCTCTGAAATTCTTCCTGAAAGTTCAGATTCATTGAACTATGAAACTGCAAAATAAATTTGAATGATGTTTAATTCATGAATTCACTTGTATTACATGTATTACTGCCTTCCCTTTAATTTTCATTTCATTAAAAATGTATTTTTAGACTTTTCCAGTGTATTTGGAAATTATATCCAATGACACATTAATCCAAATCTTTTTTATGGTGTTTCAATCAATTTTCACATATTTCATAAGAAGTTAAGCCAGGGCCACTTATGCCTCTGTTTTCCCCATTTAATATATATATATATATATATATATTTTTTTTTTTTTTTTTTTATTTAGGGCGGGGGTCGGGTTGGGGAGGGAGGGGAGCAGGCAGGCCACTTCTATTGGTCTTTCATTTCTCTGTTTTCATCTGTCTTTGTTCTTTGGCTCCTGTGGGCCCCCCATCGCGGTGGCCTCTGTTGCAGAGCGCTGGCTCTGGGCGCAGGCACTTCAGAGCTCCGGCTTGGTGATTGGACCACATTGGTCCAGCCGCTCCGCGGCACGTGGGAGCTTCCCAGGCCAAGGATCGAACCGGCGCCCCTTGCACTGCAAGGCGGTGTCCTTACCCACTGGACCACCAGGGGAAGACCCCAATTTAATATTTTCTATTCAAATCATAAATAACTCTTTCTCCATTAACTACTATTTATTGAGTATTTCTGTGTGTTCGGCATGATGAGGGGGGCAAGTTGTGGTGATGTATCATGGAAAAGTGAAAATCATCATCTAGCGAGAAAGACCACCATTTTAGGTCACCAATATATCCTGGTGCCAAATGTGAGACTTTTTATACACAAAATGCAATGGAAAAGATTCTCTATAATGCAAAAGAATGAACAGCAAATATTTCAGTATTAGCTTCATGGCAGGTTTTTTTTTTTAAATTTCCATTTCCTTAAATTCTAGATTTCTAATACAAACCTCAATGCCTCTAGATTCTCTATTCATAAGAGGCCACTACAATGGGAGGCCCACAGGCCAAAGAATAAAGTTAGATGACGTGTAAACAATGATTTAGAGGTTAAAACACAAAGCTCTAAAACTGTCACCATCTTTATTTATATCCTGATGTCCTATTTACAGAAGTTCATTTCATTATGAGTATTTCCATCAAAAATATTTCTCTGAAATTCTTCCTGAAAGTTCAGATTCATTGAACTATGAAACTGCAAAATAAATTTGAATGATGTTTAATTCATGAATTCACTTGTATTACATGTATTACTGCCTTCCCTTTAATTTTCATTTCATTAAAAATGTATTTTTAGACTTTTCCAGTGTATTTGGAAATTATATCCAATGACACATTAATCCAAATCTTTTTTATGGTGTTTCAATCAATTTTCACATATTTCATAAGAAGTTAAGCCAGGGCCACTTATGCCTCTGTTTTCCCCATTTAATATATATATATATATATATATATATATTTTTTTTTTTTTATTTAGGGCGGGGGTCGGGTTGGGGAGGGAGGGGAGCAGGCAGGCCACTTCTATTGGTCTTTCATTTCTCTGTTTTCATCTGTCTTTGTTCTTTGGCTCCTGTGGGCCCCCCATCGCGGTGGCCTCTGTTGCAGAGCGCTGGCTCTGGGCGCAGGCACTTCAGAGCTCCGGCTTGGTGATTGGACCACATTGGTCCAGCCGCTCCGCGGCACGTGGGAGCTTCCCAGGCCAAGGATCGAACCGGCGCCCCTTGCACTGCAAGGCGGTGTCCTTACCCACTGGACCACCAGGGGAAGACCCCAATTTAATATTTTCTATTCAAATCATAAATAACTCTTTCTCCATTAACTACTATTTATTGAGTATTTCTGTGTGTTCGGCATGATGAGGGGGGCAAGTTGTGGTGATGTATCATGGAAAAGTGAAAATCATCATCTAGCGAGAAAGACCACCATTTTAGGTCACCAATATATCCTGGTGCCAAATGTGAGACTTTTTATACACAAAATGCAATGGAAAAGATTCTCTATAATGCAAAAGAATGAACAGCAAATATTTCAGTATTAGCTTCATGGCAGGTTTTTTTTTTTAAATTTCCATTTCCTTAAATTCTAGATTTCTAATACAAACCTCAATGCCTCTAGCCTATTTAGGCAATACTCAGGGTGTCCTACAACTTGACTAAGGTAAAGGTTTATAATAATAGAAACTGTCTACTCTCAGATTTTGAATTTCAGCAGAGATTTTTAGAGTTGGGACTTCCAATATAGCAAAGATAAGAATTCAGCAAAACCTCTCCCTGAAAATTAACTATCAATTTGGACAAAGTTATCAATAACAACTATGTCAGGGCTTTGCAGTTGATAGAACATTTACAATGATTTACAATGATTGAGGCATGTTATTCTCAAAAATCTATAAAACTATTGATCAGTGAGTGCTCATGGCATTCTTGGGTGAACATGCTCTCAACAGTTTGGTAGGAGAAGCTAGAAAAACCAGTCAGTTTGCTGATGGATGGAGCTGACTTGACTTGGATTGGAGAAGAATAACCACTTGGAATCCCTGGTGGTTCAGACAGCAAAGAGACCCACTGCAATGTGGGAGGCCCAGGTTCAATCACTGGGTCAAGAAGATCCCCTGGAGAAGAAAATGGCAACCCAGTGTTCTTGCCTGGAAAATCCCATGGATGGAGGAGCCTGGCAGGTCCAGGTCACAAAGAGTTGGACATGACTGAGTGACTAACAGCACACTAACCACTTTCCTTATCAGTAACAATAGTGATTTTAATACCTAATGAATAAGGATAACAAGTGACTCAGCTAGCTTCAGGTTTTAATCTTGATAGGAAAATTTAAAGATAAGGTCTTAAAAGTGAGAAATCCATAGGAGGCTGTGAGGAACTCTCCAGACTTGCCTAAATTTCTCTCAACCCTAGTAAACAGGCTATGGAAATGTTCCTCCCTCGACAACCCATTTATGTTTTAAACAAGAAATTTGATCTGAAAATCATCATCTAGCGAGAAAGACCACCATTTTAGGTCACCAATATATCCTGGTGCCAAATGTGAGACTTTTTATACACAAAATGCAATGGAAAAGATTCTCTATAATGCAAAAGAATGAACAGCAAATATTTCAGTATTAGCTTCATGGCAGGTTTTTTTTTTTAAATTTCCATTTCCTTAAATTCTAGATTTCTAATACAAACCTCAATGCCTCTAGCCTATTTAGGCAATACTCAGGGTGTCCTACAACTTGACTAAGGTAAAGGTTTATAATAATAGAAACTGTCTACTCTCAGATTTTGAATTTCAGCAGAGATTTTTAGAGTTGGGACTTCCAATATAGCAAAGATAAGAATTCAGCAAAACCTCTCCCTGAAAATTAACTATCAATTTGGACAAAGTTATCAATAACAACTATGTCAGGGCTTTGCAGTTGATAGAACATTTACAATGATTTACAATGATTGAGGCATGTTATTCTCAAAAATCTATAAAACTATTGATCAGTGAGTGCTCATGGCATTCTTGGGTGAACATGCTCTCAACAGTTTGGTAGGAGAAGCTAGAAAAACCAGTCAGTTTGCTGATGGATGGAGCTGACTTGACTTGGATTGGAGAAGAATAACCACTTGGAATCCCTGGTGGTTCAGACAGCAAAGAGACCCACTGCAATGTGGGAGGCCCAGGTTCAATCACTGGGTCAAGAAGATCCCCTGGAGAAGAAAATGGCAACCCAGTGTTCTTGCCTGGAAAATCCCATGGATGGAGGAGCCTGGCAGGTCCAGGTCACAAAGAGTTGGACATGACTGAGTGACTAACAGCACACTAACCACTTTCCTTATCAGTAACAATAGTGATTTTAATACCTAATGAATAAGGATAACAAGTGACTCAGCTAGCTTCAGGTTTTAATCTTGATAGGAAAATTTAAAGATAAGGTCTTAAAAGTGAGAAATCCATAGGAGGCTGTGAGGAACTCTCCAGACTTGCCTAAATTTCTCTCAACCCTAGTAAACAGGCTATGGAAATGTAAACCATGCAGAAAACAAAAGCTGGGAATGCACAACCCGATCGACACACAGATCCATTGGAGTGATGAAAATATTCTAATTTTGTACAGTGGTTTTTATTGTACAAAAATCCAAATATTTACTAAAAGTCATAGAACTGCATACTTACAATGGGTGAATTTTACGGCTTTGCTTACTTTCATAAAAGCTATTAAATTTGGTGAGATAAAAAGAATGGGAGAAGAAAATATATCAATAAAGCTTTTTTCTTGTTCCCCTTTAATAAAGCAAACAAACAAAACCTTTGTTTTACTGACAAATGAAGTAAGAAAAAAAAAAAAAAACATGCAAAATTGAATATGGGGTTATCACTTGGGAAAGACTCCTGAAGCAGATTTTGAAATCCCATACCAACTCCAGGGCTATATTGGTTGCACACAAGTGATTTCCGATAAATTCATGGGTGAGTAGATGCCATAAAGTCAGCAGAAATGAATTTAACAGCAAATTCCATCAAACATGACATCATGACAGAATGAACAGTGGGTTATAAAATATTCTGTGTATTTCTCCTACACCTTGGCCACGTGTAATTCTCCCCAGAATTTAATAGCTGCTCTGCAATCTAGGGAAAATCCTGAATTAAGTTAATTGGTCAACATATATTTGAACTAAATAATATCAATTTCCATCATTGACAAAAGCCCTTAGGTGAAAAGGAAGTCCAGAAATATAAAAACAGAAAAGTTAAATATCTTATAGACCTGATATTAAGACCAAAGATTTATACTGTTTCTATATTAAAATGTACACAGGACCACTTTCAAGGATATAAATAGGTACAGAAAGACTGTCAGATGTGTTAAAATATTATTACTTTTCCCCACTTCATATTACATAAGAAAAAAAATTACTAAGTATCATCATTAGGAAATACCTATTAAAATCTTTTCACATTACTGTTTTTTTGTAAAATGTATAACAGTAAAGTATCTTTGTTGTTGGCTTTTTTTTTTAATATTCAGTGTTGAAAAGTCACTGATATTTAATTTAGAAGAATGAAGTTCCATTTGACATTCTATTACTAACTAAACCTGCAAAAATAATTTAAAATCTGTGGACCAAAGCATGTTTATTTTTGTAAATGAGACATGAAGCAAGATGATCTATAAACTTCCTTCAATAATGAAATTTTATTACTATAGCATAGGCTATATGTTGCTTCAAATACTTCTTGGATATTTAATTAATTAGTGAATTAATTAAACCAGTCAACATTGTCAAACTAAACTGACACTGACAAGTACATAATTTAAATAGAATGAATTGTTATTTATACTGTTTATCATATGAATTAAAATGTGTTAAATATATTAAGAAACAATGACATTTTGTGACACAATACAAATACGTAATACAATACGTAATAATTTAATAGGGGATGAGATTTTAAAATCAGGGTAAACCAAAGTGGGGAAATTAATAAGATTGTGCCAGTCAGGCCCTCTCGCCGTCAGTTCTCATGCCTTCTAGCCCCATGTTCTGTAAACAATGACTTTGCACTGTTATTTTATGACTGAGACCACTTACAGCACTGTGCATGCATGGCACAAGGCACAGTCTTAGTCACAGTCTACTTTGTGTGCAATACACCTGTATGTGCTTCACCATGAAAGTCCTGCCTGCTGCTGTATTGGGGCTACCTTGGAGTGCATTATGGTTGTGTTATATGAGGTTATTTTATGGCTATGTTAGTTACATTATGGTTATGTTATGGCTGCTGCTATATCTGCTGTGTCAGCCAGGGGAGACTGTGTTAACAATTGTGTCAGCCAGGAGAGAAAAAAGTGTCTGCAGTTCCTATGGCTCCTCCAGTCTCCTTCCAGACTCTTAGCTCATTCCTTACTTCCTCTGAGTTCAGTCAACACTGCAAACAGAAAGACAATTGGCATTGTGATCAGTGTCAGCAATACAACTACCTGCTCTTTCTGAATGAAAATATTTATGTGTAATCATTGTGTCTAAGTTTGGCTTCTTCTAAAAATATTTATACTCTCCAAGAACAGTAAAAAATAGCATGCATTTATATTGGTATCACACTTATAAATAACTTCTGAACGTGTCCAAGAATCTTTTCCAAACAAGTCCAAATAAATATGTTCAAAAATTTCCAATGAGTTATTGACAGAGGTTACTGATGTGGTCTGAAGTCACTGAGACCACAACTACATTTAGTCATGTCCCAAACAATGAAACACAAATGAAATTTATCTAATAAGGAGACAATGAGATTATTAGGAGAAAGTTCCTGAAAAGCCTAGTGATTCAGTCAGGTGAAAAAATATAATAAAATGTTACCCTTGTACTCAGTGAAACACAAAAAGGCAATTATGCAAAAAGACATTTAAAAGCTGTGCTGCTAAGAATGTAGCCCTAATCTTTACTAATACTAATACCTCTTCCTTTCAAGTAATATTTTCCCCAAATTTTCTTCATTTTAAATTTCCTTCAGAAATACGTATCATGCTTTCAGGTAGCATTTAGTGAATTCATTTTTTGGTGTACTCTCAAATTTAAATAATATTCTTTTCACTGATTTAAAACTCATGCATGTTTCTTCTTAGTAATTATCTTGAAATTTTTACATATTCTTTCATCGCTTTATTTTTTCTCTACCTCCACAGGATCTCAGGAAGACATAAACTAGAAATACCTGTTCTATATTTTAAATTCAGTATTACTGTGGAGTTTTGAAAAGTGGCAAATAAGGGCTTTTCAGGATTCTATGCCAAATCTCACATCTTATTCATCTCTAATATTCATCACCTATCATTGGATCTGACATAAAATGTGTGCGTGAAGAGGAGGAAGATTTGCCACCCCAAAACATGTCTATTTGACATGAAAACTAATTTAGGATGATTATTTTTAAGAAACAAAAAACAGAAAGTTTTTCTTCTTCCTTCTCCCCTAACTCTCTGAAAGAATTTAAATTAAAAGACCTATTTTGGAGTAAGGCTATTATCAGAGATATTTATAAAGAATAAGGGTTTTCCTGATAGCTCTGTGGTATAAAGAACTTGACTCTTAATACAGGAAACATAACAGATGTGGGTTTAATCCCTGGGTCAGGAAAATCTCTTGGAGGAGGACATGACAACCCACTTCATTTATTATTGCCTGGAGAATACCAAGGACAGAGGAGCCTGGGAGGCTACAGTACACAGGGTAGTGCAGAGCCAGACACAACTGAAATGATTTAGCATACACTGATTTTCTACCAACATATGAATTGCTTTTTTCACATTGAAAGTCCCAACAATGATCCCCAACATTCTTTCCTTTCTTTATCAGGAATGTTACTTAACGTGAGGATTTTGCTAGCTTTCTTCTTTTAAAAGCCTAGTGATTCAGTCAGGTGAAAAAATATAATAAAATGTTACCCTTGTACTCAGTGAAACACAAAAAGGCAATTATGCAAAAAGACATTTAAAAGCTGTGCTGCTAAGAATGTAGCCCTAATCTTTACTAATACTAATACCTCTTCCTTTCAAGTAATATTTTCCCCAAATTTTCTTCATTTTAAATTTCCTTCAGAAATACGTATCATGCTTTCAGGTAGCATTTAGTGAATTCATTTTTTGGTGTACTCTCAAATTTAAATAATATTCTTTTCACTGATTTAAAACTCATGCATGTTTCTTCTTAGTAATTATCTTGAAATTTTTACATATTCTTTCATCGCTTTATTTTTTCTCTACCTCCACAGGATCTCAGGAAGACATAAACTAGAAATACCTGTTCTATATTTTAAATTCAGTATTACTGTGGAGTTTTGAAAAGTGGCAAATAAGGGCTTTTCAGGATTCTATGCCAAATCTCACATCTTATTCATCTCTAATATTCATCACCTATCATTGGATCTGACATAAAATGTGTGCGTGAAGAGGAGGAAGATTTGCCACCCCAAAACATGTCTATTTGACATGAAAACTAATTTAGGATGATTATTTTTAAGAAACAAAAAACAGAAAGTTTTTCTTCTTCCTTCTCCCCTAACTCTCTGAAAGAATTTAAATTAAAAGACCTATTTTGGAGTAAGGCTATTATCAGAGATATTTATAAAGAATAAGGGTTTTCCTGATAGCTCTGTGGTATAAAGAACTTGACTCTTAATACAGGAAACATAACAGATGTGGGTTTAATCCCTGGGTCAGGAAAATCTCTTGGAGGAGGACATGACAACCCACTTCATTTATTATTGCCTGGAGAATACCAAGGACAGAGGAGCCTGGGAGGCTACAGTACACAGGGTAGTGCAGAGCCAGACACAACTGAAATGATTTAGCATACACTGATTTTCTACCAACATATGAATTGCTTTTTTCACATTGAAAGTCCCAACAATGATCCCCAACATTCTTTCCTTTCTTTATCAGGAATGTTACTTAACGTGAGGATTTTGCTAGCTTTCTTCTTTTTTTTTTTTTTTGGCCACTTCTATTGGTCTTTCATTTATTTATTTTCATCAGTCTCCAGTCTTTGGCCTCTGTGAGCCTGCCTTTGCCGTGGCCTCTGTTGCTACAGAGCACCGGCTCTCGACGCATGTGTTCCAGAGCTCCAGCTTGGTAGTTGGACCCATCTGTCCAGCCACTCTATGGCACGTGGGATCTTCCCAGGCCAGGGATTGAACTGGCATCCCTTGCATTGAAAGGTGGTGTCCTTACCCACTGGACCACCAGGAAAGCCCAAGGTGAGAATTTTGGACATTTTTACAAACTGATCCATTTTCCTGGATTGCTCCCATGTAATCATGCGATTAGACATTTGATTTATGTTAATTTAGTTCTTGGCCAGACAGAAGAACTTTAAAAAGTAGAAGAAAAGCTCTTCTTCTCTAGCAACCTTAGTATTTATTAATAACAGCTGTAATTTTGTATATTGCAATTTTATGTTACTCAGTTGTGTCTGATCTCTGTGACATCATGGGCTATAACCCACCAGCTTCCCCTGTCCATGGAATTCGCCAGGCAAGAGTACTGGAGTGGGTAGTCATGCCATTCTCCAAGGTATATTCCAGACCCAGGGATCAAATTCAGTTATTTGCACTGCAGGCAGATTCTTCATTGTCTGAGTCAACCATAGGGAAGCTTATAATAAATGCAATCAAATGAACAATGCTATAGATAAAACTGAAAGCCAAAGGATTCGACTGAGTATTTGATGAGTAGCTGAGGGTACCTCAAATGATTTGAGGTTATGTGGAGTAGAACTAAGGAGGACACTGTGTGATTGAGTATAAAACCCCACAGGGCCCTGAGGGGCCCTTTCTGTTCCCCTTTGCTTGTTTGTGGGGAGCAGACTTCAGTGCCCATGACCTTTCCTGAGTTTCAAAGTGCAGATAGGAACAGTTGGTAATCAAGGGAAGAACACCAATTAGCTATCTGAGGCGGGATTAAAGGAATCAGAGAGGGTCAATAGTATCTGAGACAAGATTAAAGGTTGTTGTTGTTCAGTTGCTGAGTCATGTTTGACTTTTAAGACCCCGTGGACTATAGCACTCCAGGCTTCCCTGTCCAACATCTCCCAGAGCTTACTCCGATTTACATCCATTTACTCAGTGATGCCTTCCAAACATACTGTCCTCTGTCATTCCCTTGTCCTTCTGTCTTCTATCTTTCCCAGAATCAGGGTCTTTCCAAGGAGTCATCTGTTTGCATCAGATGGCCAAAGTATTGGCGTTCCAGCTTCAGCTTCAGTATCAGTCCTTCCAATGAATATGCAGGGTTGAGTCCCTTTAGGATTGACAGGTTTGATCTCCTTGCTGTCAAAGGGACTCTCAAGAGCCTTCTCAAATACCACAGTTCAACGGTGTTAATTCTACAAAGCTCAGCCTTGTTTATGGTCCAACTCTCACATCCATAGCTGACTACTAGAAAAACCAAAGCTTTGACTATATGGGCCTTTGTTGACAGAGATGTCTCTGGCTTTAAATACTCTGAGTTTGGCATTGCTTCTCCTCCAAGAAGCAATATCTTTTAATTTTGTGGCAGCAGTCATGGCCCACAGTAATTCTGGAGTCCAAGAAAATAAGCTATTTCATTGTTTCCATTTTTTGCTCATCTATTTGCCATGAAGTAATGGGACCAGATGGCGTGATCTTTGTTTTCTGAATGTTGACTTTTAAGCCAGCTTTTTCACTCTCCACTTTCACATTCATCAAGAGGCTCCTTAGTTCCTCTTCAATTTCTGCCACAAAGGTGGCATCATCTGCATGCCTAAGTTTATTGATATTTCTCCCAACAATTTTGATTCCTGTTTGTGTTTCATCTAGACCAACATTTCACATAATGTACTCTGAATGTAAGTTAAATAAGCAGGGTGACAGTATACAGCCCTGAAGTACTCCATCCCAAATTTGAGCCAGACCATTGTTCATGTCCAGTTCAAACTGTTGCCTCTGACCTGCATACAGGTTTTGCAGGAAGCAGGTAAGGTGATCTGGTATTCTAGTGTCTTTGGGAATTTTCCTCAGTTTGTGTCATCTACACAGTCAAAGGCTTTAGCATAGTAAATGAAACAGAAGTAGATGTTTTTTCTGGAATTCCCTTGCTCTGTCTATGATCCTGTGGATGCTGGCAATTTGATCTCTGGTTCCTCTGCCTCTTCTAAATCTACCTTGTATATTCCAAAGTTCTCAGTTCACATATTATTGAAGTCTAGCTTGGAGGATTTTAACCATTAACTTTTTTGTATATGAAATGAGCACAATGTGCGGTAGTTTGAATATTCTTTGGCATCGCCCTTCTTTGGTATTGGGGGAGTATAGCTTTATTAGCAATACAGGCTTTGAACCATAAAATACCTCATTAAATCCTCCTGGGTTGGCACACATAGTTTTTTGAGGGTTAGTAAACTGCTGTGTCCTCATTTGCCTGGCAAAATCATAAAGCTCTTTTTTTATACTTCACCCAAATCACCATTTCTAAGATTTGAGTTGGCACTGGTGTTCATAGACTGAGCTTTCAGTATGAAGTCCACTAATTTAAGTGGCCAATACTCTGCATAAATCCTACTGGAAGGAAACATATGCTCAGTGAAGAAATCAATTTCAGCAATGAAGTATATCACAATTTTAGCTTTGTAGCTGTAGCCCCGGTAAGAGGCTCCTAGTTCCATCTGCCACAAAGTGGAAAATCTTTCTGCTTTTGCCTAAGTAATGGGACCAGATGGCGTGATCTTTGTTTTCTGAATGTTGACTTTTAAGCCAGCTTTTTCACTCTCCACTTTCACATTCATCAAGAGGCTCCTTAGTTCCTCTTCAATTTCTGCCACAAAGGTGGCATCATCTGCATGCCTAAGTTTATTGATATTTCTCCCAACAATTTTGATTCCTGTTTGTGTTTCATCTAGACCAACATTTCACATAATGTACTCTGAATGTAAGTTAAATAAGCAGGGTGACAGTATACAGCCCTGAAGTACTCCATCCCAAATTTGAGCCAGACCATTGTTCATGTCCAGTTCAAACTGTTGCCTCTGACCTGCATACAGGTTTTGCAGGAAGCAGGTAAGGTGATCTGGTATTCTAGTGTCTTTGGGAATTTTCCTCAGTTTGTGTCATCTACACAGTCAAAGGCTTTAGCATAGTAAATGAAACAGAAGTAGATGTTTTTTCTGGAATTCCCTTGCTCTGTCTATGATCCTGTGGATGCTGGCAATTTGATCTCTGGTTCCTCTGCCTCTTCTAAATCTACCTTGTATATTCCAAAGTTCTCAGTTCACATATTATTGAAGTCTAGCTTGGAGGATTTTAACCATTAACTTTTTTGTATATGAAATGAGCACAATGTGCGGTAGTTTGAATATTCTTTGGCATTGCCCTTCTTTGGTATTGGGGGAGTATAGCTTTATTAGCAATACAGGCTTTGAACCATAAAATACCTCATTAAATCCTCCTGGGTTGGCACACATAGTTTTTTGAGGGTTAGTAAACTGCTGTGTCCTCATTTGCCTGGCAAAATCATAAAGCTCTTTTTTTATACTTCACCCAAATCACCATTTCTAAGATTTGAGTTGGCACTGGTGTTCATAGACTGAGCTTTCAGTATGAAGTCCACTAATTTAAGTGGCCAATACTCTGCATAAATCCTACTGGAAGGAAACATATGCTCAGTGAAGAAATCAATTTCAGCAATGAAGTATATCACAATTTTAGCTTTGTAGCTGGTAGTGTACCTCATTATTTTTAAAATCATCAGCTCAATAACTTGTTATTTACAGTTTGATTAGAATAATTTCCTTGCAACAAATTAACAAATGTTCTATCATGTGTATATATAACATTTTTGATAGATGGATTTCATTAACTTTACCCTTGCATCTCTCTACTTGGTTGGTGATTCACTCTGTTTTGAAGTTTTGAGTTCCCTCATTTGGTTAAGGATTAGCTATGTGATTTAATAAATATTTTTAATTATGATTTCCCCCTACACAAAATTTTAAAAGTGATTAAGAAGATAATTGAGTTAATTAGAAAAAATAGATTATCTTTTTCACTGTAATACTATACATATTATTACTGAAACTTTTGAAAAACTATTTATCCACACCTCTCTTATAGTATAAAGTCTGTTTCACATATGACAACTAATGGGACACCTTATTTTAGGAGATTCTTAAAAGTCTATGTTCACTTTTTTCTTAATGACATGCCTTTAGGCGTAGTTATTTTATTCAGTTTCAACTAAGATTGAGAAATAGTAAAGAAGAAACATCTCTTTCATATTTCAGTTTTTTGTGAATAGCAGCATAATGGAATGACTAGGCACAAACTGTAGAGTTAAACTACAGTTTAAATCAAGCTAAATCTGTTCTGAGCACTATGACATTCAGAAAGTTATTCAACCTTTGTGTGCTTGAATTTTCTCTTCTTTAGAGTGCATCTAATAATAGAAATTACTTCATACAGCTGTTAAGTTAAAATGGTATGTAAAATACCTGGAAATACCTGGCACATAGAAACTACTGTTAAGTGTTTGCTATTATGTTTTTCCTTACTTCAAATCTAGACTAGCATATTTAAAGTTGTAATGTTAAAATGTAAAATTAATAAAAATTTAGGAATTTGATAAACAAAAGCTAAAGGAAAAAAAAAACAAAGCAAAGGTGAGCATGAGAGAATTTTCTAGACTTCTTCAAATTGAAGAAACTGGAGAAATGTAAAGATCGTGAGGTAAAAAAATAGCAGGCTGATCAAAGAAAAATAGCCAGTTAGTTGAAAAGAATTGTGAGCATATTTAGCTCAAAGCAAGCTCAAAGATTATCATTGATGAAGAAAAGGAAAAACAAAATATTTAAAAAACTCCCAAGTGGCAGAGTGGTAAAGAATTCTCCTGCCAATGCAGGAGATGCAAAAGATGCAGGCTCAATCCCTGAGTCAGAAAGATTCCCTGGAGAAAGAAATGGCAACCCACTCGAATATTCTTGCCTGGAATATGCCATGGACAGAGGAACCAAGCAGACTACAATGCATGGGGCTGCTGAGTCAGACACGACTGAGCACACACTTACATAGAACACAGATAAGAGTTATAGAAGCTTTCCTCAAGTGTTAAACAAAATAGACCAAAAATAAAAATGCAATAAAGAAAGAAATATGTTTTTAAAATGAGTTTTTCAGAGACTAGGCTAAGAAAAAGATGGAAAATTGAAGTGTTTTATTCAAATTTTAGGAGATAGTCTCATAATAAATACTTCCTGAAGTAATTTAAAGTATTCCCAGTTAAGATTTATTTCTCTTATCCTCTTTTTCACATAACATTTATATCCCATGGGATGCTTGCTTTTAAAAATGCATATAATGATAAAAAATCTTTCTTCTTTCATTTTCACATTTCAAAAAGACCAAATTACTAGATACAATAGATGACATATGAAAGCATGATAAGTAAGCTAGTCAAACTTTTAGGTGTTCTTTTGCTGATGATATTTGAATTTAAATTTGAACCATTTCTGTATGCTTTCTTCAAGATACTAGAAAAATAAAAGCAATGATTTACTTTCTTTTTTCTATTTATTTATTAAGTCAATCATTCAGTCATTCATCCATCGATGCATTTATTTCTGAAATTCACAAATCAAACACAGGACAAAAAGCACAGGATAGAAAGAGATACAGAATTTTCCCTGAGCATATTATGTGTCAGGCATCTCTAGAGCTAACTTTCTGTCACTCTTTATATAAATTACTCTATCTTCCATTTCTCCTTCTGACTTCTGTTTTTCCCAGCAGCAGGGTCTTTCCATGGAATTGTTTTTTTTGTATCAGGTGGCCAAAATTAGTTGAGCTTATAGAGTATTGAAAAAAATACTCCCAAGTGAGCATATTTAGCTCAAAGCAAGCTCAAAGATTATCATTGATGAAGAAAAGGAAAAACAAAATATTTAAAAAACTCCCAAGTGGCAGAGTGGTAAGAATTCTCCTGCCAATGCAGGAGATGCAAAAGATGCAGGCTCAATCCCTGAGTCAGAAAGATTCCCTGGAGAAAGAAATGGCAACCCACTCGAATATTCTTGCCTGGAATATGCCATGGACAGAGGAACCAAGCAGACTACAATGCATGGGGCTGCTGAGTCAGACACGACTGAGCACACACTTACATAGAACACAGATAAGAGTTATAGAAGCTTTCCTCAAGTGTTAAACAAAATAGACCAAAAATAAAAATGCAATAAAGAAAGAAATATGTTTTTAAAATGAGTTTTTCAGAGACTAGGCTAAGAAAAAGATGGAAAATTGAAGTGTTTTATTCAAATTTTAGGAGATAGTCTCATAATAAATACTTCCTGAAGTAATTTAAAGTATTCCCAGTTAAGATTTATTTCTCTTATCCTCTTTTTCACATAACATTTATATCCCATGGGATGCTTGCTTTTAAAAATGCATATAATGATAAAAAATCTTTCTTCTTTCATTTTCACATTTCAAAAAGACCAAATTACTAGATACAATAGATGACATATGAAAGCATGATAAGTAAGCTAGTCAAACTTTTAGGTGTTCTTTTGCTGATGATATTTGAATTTAAATTTGAACCATTTCTGTATGCTTTCTTCAAGATACTAGAAAAATAAAAGCAATAATTTACTTTCTTTTTTCTATTTATTTATTAAGTCAATCATTCAGTCATTCATCCATCGATGCATTTATTTCTGAAATTCACAAATCAAACACAGGACAAAAAGCACAGGATAGAAAGAGATACAGAATTTTCCCTGAGCATATTATGTGTCAGGCATCTCTAGAGCTAACTTTCTGTCACTCTTTATATAAATTACTCTATCTTCCATTTCTCCTTCTGACTTCTGTTTTTCCCAGCAGCAGGGTCTTTCCATGGAATTGTTTTTTTTGTATCAGGTGGCCAAAATATTGGAGCTTCAGTATCTGCATTAGTCTTTCCAAAGAATATTCAGCATTGATTTCCTTTAGGATTGACTGGTTTGATCTCCTTGAAGTCCAAGAGACTCTCAAGAGTCTTCTCCAACACTACTGTTCAAAGGCATCAATTCTTCAGTGTTCAGCTATCTTTATGGTCCAACTCTCACATCCATAGATGACTACTGCAAAAACTATAGCCTTGACTATATTATTTGTTGATAAAATGATGTCTCTGCTTTTCAATATTTTGTCTGGGGTTGTCAAAGCTTTTATTTGAAGGAGCAAGTGCCTTTTAATTTCATGGCTGCACTCACCATCTGCAGTGATTTTGGAACCCAAGAAAATAAAGTCTGTCACTATTTCCCATTGTTCGCCCATCTATTTGAAATACAGTGTTGGGACCAGAAGCAATGATCTCCACTTTTTGAATGTTGACTGTTAAGTCAGCTTTTTCACTCTCCTTTTCCACCTTCATCAAAATCTCTTTAGTTCCTCTTCACTTTGTTCCATATGGGTGGTGTCATATGCATACCTGAGGTTATTGATATTTCTCTTGGTAATCTTGATTCCAGCTTGTACTTCATCCAGACAAGCATTTTGCATGATGTACTCTGCATGTAAGTTAAAAACGCACAGTGACAAAATACAGTCTTGATATACTCCTTTCCCAATTTGGAACCAGTCCATTTTCCATATCCGGTTTTAACTGCTACATTTAGTCCTGCATAGAGATTTCGCAGGAGGCAGGTAAGGTGGTCTGATATTCCCATCTCTTTCAGAATATTCCACAGTTTGTTGTGATCCAAACAGTCAAAGGTTTTAACATAGTCAATGAAGCAGAAGTAGATTTTTTTGGAGTTCTCTTCCATTTTCTATGATCCAATGTATGTTGGCAATTTGATCTCTGGTGCTGCTGTCTTTTCTAAATCCAGGCTGTACCTCTGAAAGTTCTCAGTTTACATTTTGTTGAAGCCCAGTTTGGAGGACTTTGAGTATTACCTTGCTTTTCTGTGAAATGAGTGCAATTGTGCAGTCGTTTGAACATTCTCAGTCACTGCCCATCTTTGGGGATGGAATGAAAACTGACCTCTTCCAGTCCTCTGACCACAGGATAGTTCTCCAAATTTGCTGGCATATTGAGAGTAACACTTTACCAGCAGCATCTTTTAGGATTTGAAATACCTCAGCTGGAATTCCCTCACCTCCACTAGTTTTGTTCGTAGCAATGCTTCCTAAAGCACACTTGACTTCATACTCCAGAATGTCTGGCTATAGGTGAGTGATCACACCATCATGGTTATATGGGTAATTATGATATTTTTTGTATAACTCTTCTGTGTATTGTTGTCACTTCTTCTTAGTATCTTCTGCTTCTGTTAGGTCCATACCATTTTTGTCCTTTATTGTGTCCATCTTTGCATGAAATATTCCTTTGGTATCACTGAATTTCTTGAAGATATTCCCAGTTTTTTCCATTCTATTGCTTTCCTCTATTTCTTTGCATTGTTTGCTTAAGGAAGGCTATATTATCTCTCCTTGTTATCCATTGCTCTTCTTCTTGATACTTTATTATTTAAATTTGCATTCTTTCTCATGAAGCAAAATTTTTGTATTTTCCTGAAAAAATTACGACCTTAAAGCTTTTACACTGATCACTTGTTTATTTCACATTTAATGTTATATAGTATAAATTAGTGTAGCTTGAAAGTGAAATTGTTAGTTGTTCAGTCATGTCTGATTCTTTGTGACCCCATGGATTGTAGCCAGCCAGGCTCCTCTGTCCATGGAATTCTCCAGGCAAAAATACTGGAGTGGATAGCCATTCCCTTTTCCAAGTTGATGTTCCCTATACAGTTATTGAACTTAAGTTTCCTGCATTGCAGGCATATTCTTTACCATCTTGGCCTGCAGAGAAGCCCTAATTTAGCTTATTATAATGGATCTATAGTCAGTAATGCAGTGGTAAAAAAATTTGCCTGCCAGTGGAGTAGAAGCAATAGATGTGGGTTCAGTTCTTCAGTTGGGAAGATTCCTGAAAGTTCTCAGTTTACATTTTGTTGAAGCCCAGTTTGGAGGACTTTAAACTGTTTCTGTGAAATGAGTGCAATTGTGCAGTCGTTTGAACATTCTCAGTCACTGCCCATCTTTGGGGATGGAATGAAAACTGACCTCTTCCAGTCCTCTGACCACAGGATAGTTCTCCAAATTTGCTGGCATATTGAGAGTAACACTTTACCAGCAGCATCTTTTAGGATTTGAAATACCTCAGCTGGAATTCCCTCACCTCCACTAGTTTTGTTCGTAGCAATGCTTCCTAAAGCACACTTGACTTCATACTCCAGAATGTCTGGCTATAGGTGAGTGATCACACCATCATGGTTATATGGGTAATTATGATATTTTTTGTATAACTCTTCTGTGTATTGTTGTCACTTCTTCTTAGTATCTTCTGCTTCTGTTAGGTCCATACCATTTTTGTCCTTTATTGTGTCCATCTTTGCATGAAATATTCCTTTGGTATCACTGAATTTCTTGAAGATATTCCCAGTTTTTTCCATTCTATTGCTTTCCTCTATTTCTTTGCATTGTTTGCTTAAGGAAGGCTATATTATCTCTCCTTGTTATCCATTGCTCTTCTTCTTGATACTTTATTATTTAAATTTGCATTCTTTCTCATGAAGCAAAATTTTTGTATTTTCCTGAAAAAATTACGACCTTAAAGCTTTTACACTGATCACTTGTTTATTTCACATTTAATGTTATATAGTATAAATTAGTGTAGCTTGAAAGTGAAATTGTTAGTTGTTCAGTCATGTCTGATTCTTTGTGACCCCATGGATTGTAGCCAGCCAGGCTCCTCTGTCCATGGAATTCTCCAGGCAAAAATACTGGAGTGGATAGCCATTCCCTTTTCCAAGTTGATGTTCCCTATACAGTTATTGAACTTAAGTTTCCTGCATTGCAGGCATATTCTTTACCATCTTGGCCTGCAGAGAAGCCCTAATTTAGCTTATTATAATGGATCTATAGTCAGTAATGCAGTGGTAAAAAAATTTGCCTGCCAGTGGAGTAGAAGCAATAGATGTGGGTTCAGTTCTTCAGTTGGGAAGATTCACTCAAGTAGGAAATGGCAACTCACTCCAGTATTCTTCCCTGGGTAATTCCATGGACTAAGGAAACTGGTAGGCTACAGTCCATAGGGTTGCAAAGAATCAAACATGACAGAACAACTAGGCGTGCATAACTAGGGTAAACTCTTCACCAATTTTCACTTGCTTTTAATTTTTAAAATAGCTTGTAAAATTAAGTAGTATATTTAAAATAAATTTTCTTGAAAATACGTTGACTTAAGAGATAATTTCAAGGTAATTAAAACTGAATTAAAAAAACTTATCAGTGAGTTTCATTTAAATAACTTCTGTGTATTTATTACTGCATTTAATTTGAGTTCTTTTCTGTTAGCTCAGTATACTTGGTGTGTTTTTTGAACCTACTACACAAAAGTATATTGAGCTTTGTCAGATACTTATCATAACAATATTGATCAGTATTTAAATATTTTTATTTGTTACTTCTCTTATTTCATTCAAAAATTTTCAAATCTTTGTTCATATTGGTAGAATAGTATACAATGTGATGACAACAGGATCTCTGAGTTAGATGGCTGCCTAGACTTAAATTCTGATTCTCTACTTTCTGACTTGTGATGTTGAGCTGACAGTCACTGCCTTGCACCAGTTTACTTGCCTAATTGTAGTGATAGAATCAAAGAATCTTATGAGTATTAAATAGACTAATTCAGGTTAGCAAAGGCCTCAAATGTAAGAATGAAATATATGATAAGAATGGTTATTTAAATCAACTCAATTTTCTTTTCTTCTTTTTTTTTTTTAAATTTTTCTTATTATTTTTAGTACTGGAAAATTTCAGTTTGCTTTCTTATGGTGATACAGATATATTTTAGTGTTGGCTCTGATTGTTGATGCTTTTCCTCATTATTAAATATCTTTGAGGAAAAATATGATAAAATATGATATTTGCTTAGGAACATTTACTTTATCTGGGCACTTATATACTTTTGGCATAAAGTAATTAATCTAACACACACTTGAATATAGAGATTTGTTGGTCTTCCTATAAAATCAGGTAATTTCCAAACCCTCTAGTGAAAACCACAAAGGTCTGGTACTACATTTATGAAGAATACAGTAAGGAATCACCTCTGATATTGTAGAATTATTAATAAGATTAAAACTGGGAAAAAATTGCCACTTTGCACTATGTTGGAAGATTTCACTAAAGATTTTTCAAGATGATAATGGTGCATGTGCTGATTACACTCATAAAAACAACAGCCAAAACATATCATTGCGGTAATAATGGTAGTTGTGAAAATTGCTAGTTCAAATCAGCTCTGAAAGGGAGTAACTGTGTAAGAAAACAAATGTGAATCAGATAATAATATGAAAAAGATTTGCAAGAACAACTTCAGAAAAATCCATCATCAATCAGCAGTCTTTGTGATCTATTAGCCAGTCTTATTGGGCCTCCCTGGGTCAGATGATAAAGAATATTTGAGACCTGGGTTCAATTCCTTGGTTGGGAAGATTCCCTGGAGAAGGGAATGGCTACCTCTCCAGTATTTTTGCCTGGTGAATTCCATGAAGCTTAGCAGACTATAGTCTGACACGACTGATTGACTAACACTTTTTCACCATGAGCCGTTAGATTGGGTGAGTATTTTAGTACATAAACTAGAATACACAGTGTTTTTCACAGTAATTCATTTAATTCAAATCAAATTAAATGTGATTTTGCTTCTCATCTAACAAAAGTGCAGAGTTTTAGAATTAATCATTTTCTCATGGTTAGTATTACATCCTTGTGGCATTAGGCAAAACAAGGAAAGCAACACATAACCCACACCACACAACTCTAGGGTTCACTACATATTTTACTTTATGAGCACTTCTAAGTCACCATTGTTTTACGAAGGCCTGTGACTTTCTAGGGTATGCTGGTAATGTAAAACATCATTTATCAGATATAAGGATCCATGGTTCAGTCTTCTTTTCATGTTTCCTACTGCCAGTAGTCATCTCTCTCCATTTATGTTTTGGTACTCAAAGTCTCTACTCCTGGGGGACCAAGGAGGCAGTTTTACCTTTATAGAGAACTTCTCCCTGTGACTTCTCTGTACTACTCGAGAAAGAGACAGCAAATTTCTTCTCTGCCCTTTTTAACCTTACCATGTCTCTCTCTCTCTCTCTCTTTTCATGCTTTTTCTCTGTCTATTCTTATGAACATATTCCCTTCAAAGGGATGTAGGTCTACCTCCTCTTTCAGTATATAAATCACTCTGCAAAAGAGCTATGTTGGAAGATTTCACTAAAGATTTTCAAGATGATAATGGTGCATGTGCTGATTACACTCATAAAAACAACAGCCAAAACATATCATTGCGGTAATAATGGTAGTTGTGAAAATTGCTAGTTCAAATCAGCTCTGAAAGGGAGTAACTGTGTAAGAAAACAAATGTGAATCAGATAATAATATGAAAAAGATTTGCAAGAACAACTTCAGAAAAATCCATCATCAATCAGCAGTCTTTGTGATCTACTAGCCAGTCTTATTAGGCCTCCCTGGGTCAGATGATAAAGAATATTTGAGACCTGGGTTCAATTCCTTGGTTGGGAAGATTCCCTGGAGAAGGGAATGGCTACCTCTCCAGTATTTTTGCCTGGTGAATTCCATGAAGCTTAGCAGACTATAGTCTGACACGACTGATTGACTAACACTTTTTCACCATGAGCCGTTAGATTGGGTGAGTATTTTAGTACATAAACTAGAATACACAGTGTTTTTCACAGTAATTCATTTAATTCAAATCAAATTAAATGTGATTTTGCTTCTCATCTAACAAAAGTGCAGAGTTTTAGAATTAATCATTTTCTCATGGTTAGTATTACATCCTTGTGGCATTAGGCAAAACAAGGAAAGCAACACATAACCCACACCACACAACTCTAGGGTTCACTACATATTTTACTTTATGAGCACTTCTAAGTCACCATTGTTTTACGAAGGCCTGTGACTTTCTAGGGTATGCTGGTAATGTAAAACATCATTTATCAGATATAAGGATCCATGGTTCAGTCTTCTTTTCATGTTTCCTACTGCCAGTAGTCATCTCTCTCCATTTATGTTTTGGTACTCAAAGTCTCTACTCCTGGGGGACCAAGGAGGCAGTTTTACCTTTATAGAGAACTTCTCCCTGTGACTTCTCTGTACTACTCGAGAAAGAGACAGCAAATTTCTTCTCTGCCCTTTTTAACCTTACCATGTCTCTCTCTCTCTCTCTTTTTTCATGCTTTTTCTCTGTCTATTCTTATGAACATATTCCCTTCAAAGGGATGTAGGTCTACCTCATCTTTCATCAAGATGAGAGGACGATAAATTCTTTTAGAGGAGCTCCTGCTTTGGACTCTGCAACTAAATAAATCATCCTCTGACATATTTTCCCTCATGATAACCAGGGGGAAAGTACAGTGAAAACAAATAAAGCACATTTATATATTTCCATGACTTTATATAAGTGTAATTAATAGTATGGTAAATAAATGCAAAGTTTTAGTCTCTAGACAAGTAGTAAAATGGAGGAAAATTGTGAGCTATATAAGAAGCTATAAAATCCTAGGCTCAGTAAAACTTAGTGTTAGTCGCTCAGTTGTATCAACTCTTGATGATTCCATGGACTGTAGCCTGTCAGGCTCCTCTGTCCATGAGATTCTCCAGATAAGTATACTGGAGTGGGTACCCATTCACTTCTCCAGGGTATATTCCTGACCCAAGGATTGAATCTGGGTCTCCCACATTGCAGACAGATTCTTAACCATCGGAGATAAAACGAATACCAAAGGAAATGATTGCTGTAAACATTACTTGAATCCATTTTAAGAAAGAATTTCTACATTAAATTTGACAAATAAAGTAGAATCTCCATGAAATGAGATGATTAAAATTCAGGCAAGGTAAAGTTGTTTGATTTACTATTTGGATTGTTTCTGGATACCCCCAGAATGAACATGTGAATATGTGATGAAAACAGAGATATATGAAAATAGTGCACTGTTGTTGGTATAGTGGTGAGCATAGCTACCTTCCAGATACATATGAAAATGCCCTATCCAGGGGCAATTAAGAAAATGGTCATAAACTTCTGGACCAAAAGCATGCATAGGTTGTCTCTGAATCTTTCTTATTTTCAGTTTTCACTGTGGTTCATGTCGAATGATGGCATGTGATTTCTTTGTGTACTGAAGATTTGGGAAACTGTTAATGGTGAATATCTTACTGAAATGATT
Organism: Tragulus kanchil; assembly: GCA_022376925.1. Lineage (NCBI taxonomy): Eukaryota > Metazoa > Chordata > Mammalia > Artiodactyla > Tragulidae > Tragulus > Tragulus kanchil. The sequence continues at coordinate 49,095,608 of JAIOJX010000003.1, read as the reverse complement.
TCACTCTTGCTGTAATTTTAGTATTTCAAGGAAAAAAATGATCAAGTTCCTGTTGTTGCGCTGTTTTGTCACTAAATTGTGTCTGACTCTTTGGGACCGTATAGACTGCAGCACACCAAGAATCCCTATCCTTCATGGAGTTTGCTCAAACTCACGTCCATTGAGTGAATAATGTCATCCAATCTATCTTATTCTCAGTCAGCCCCTTCTCCTCCAGTCCTCAATTGTTTCCAGCATCATTTTTTGTCCCTATGTTTTTTATTTTCCTATTTTTTAATGTAAATTTCCTTGTTACTCTATTCATACATTTTACCCCCTCCTCCCTCTTTTCTCCCCTCTGCCATGCGGGGGGGAGGAGGGAGGGCTCTTTTCTAATTAGTCAACTCTGCATATCAGGTGGCTAAAAGTATGGGAGCTTAAGCTTCAGTATCAGTCTTTTCAATGAATTTCCTGCGTTGATTCTATACCGATTGACTGGTTTGATTTACTTGCAGTCCAAGGGACTTTCAAAAGTCTCCGGGACCACAATTCTAAAGCACCAATTCTTCAGTGCTCCTACCGCTGATTGACCAGTTAGCTAGAGAAAATATTTACCTCCTATCCATGCTCTATTTATTTATAACTAGAAATGTATTTTCTAATAAATTAAAGAAAGATACATCCCCTATTGCCTGTCTCTGTTTCTTTATATTTGTTCTATATACATGACACTTGAAGGGTAAATTGTTCATACATCTAAAACGGACACTTGGTAATATAGACATTCAACTCCATATTTACCATGGCTATTATTTAGTAAAATCATTAGAAAAATATAATAACATCATCCTAAAATATATTAACGATATTAGATAAAGTTTATGGAACAGAAATAGATACAAGCATGAGAGAGATGATGTGAACTATAGAAACATTAAAACAGGTTTATTCAAGGACAAAAAAATAGGAGATAAATTGTTAATATAAAAAAGCAACTAGGGCTTTCCTGGTGCTTCAGAGGGTGGAGAGTCTGCCTTGCAGTGCAAGGATCCCTGAAATGATTTCTGTGTTCATGTTTTGTCACGAATGATGGCATGTGATTTCTTTGTGTACTGAAGATTTGGGAAACTGTTAATGGTGAATATCTTACTGAAATGATTTCACTCTTGCTGTAATTTTAGTATTTCAAGGAAAAAAATGATCAAGTTCCTGTTGTTGCGCTGTTTTGTCACTAAATTGTGTCTGACTCTTTGGGACCGTATAGACTGCAGCACACCAAGAATCCCTATCCTTCATGGAGTTTGCTCAAACTCACGTCCATTGAGTGAATAATGTCATCCAATCTATCTTATTCTCAGTCAGCCCCTTCTCCTCCAGTCCTCAATTGTTTCCAGCATCATTTTTTGTCCCTATGTTTTTTATTTTCCTATTTTTTAATGTAAATTTCCTTGTTACTCTATTCATACATTTTACCCCCTCCTCCCTCTTTTCTCCCCTCTGCCATGCGGGGGGGAGGGAGGGCTCTTTCTAATTAGTCAACTCTGCATATCAGGTGGCTAAAAGTATGGGAGCTTAAGCTTCAGTATCAGTCTTTTCAATGAATTTCCTGCGTTGATTCTATACCGATTGACTGGTTTGATTTACTTGCAGTCCAAGGGACTTTCAAAAGTCTCCGGGACCACAATTCTAAAGCACCAATTCTTCAGTGCTCCTACCGCTGATTGACCAGTTAGCTAGAGAAAATATTTACCTCCTATCCATGCTCTATTTATTTATAACTAGAAATGTATTTTCTAATAAATTAAAGAAAGATACATCCCCTATTGCCTGTCTCTGTTTCTTTATATTTGTTCTATATACATGACACTTGAAGGGTAAATTGTTCATACATCTAAAACGGACACTTGGTAATATAGACATTCAACTCCATATTTACCATGACTATTATTTAGTAAAATCATTAGAAAAATATAATAACATCATCCTAAAATATATTAACGATATTAGATAAAGTTTATGGAACAGAAATAGATACAAGCATGAGAGAGATGATGTGAACTATAGAAACATTAAAACAGGTTTATTCAAGGACAAAAAAATAGGAGATAAATTGTTAATATAAAAAAGCAACTAGGGCTTTCCTGGTGCTTCAGAGGGTGGAGAGTCTGCCTTGCAGTGCAAGGATCCCTGACCCGGGAGGATCTCACGTGCAGAGGATTGGCTGGACCGGTGTCCAACTACAAGCCAGCACTCCGGAGCACGTGCTCCCAGAGTGGGTGCTCTGCAGTGAGAGAAACCACTGCAATGGGAGGACCACACATGCCAAGGAATAAAAAAGATGGATGAAAAATAAATGATTACTTAGAGGCAAAAATAAAATAAATAAATAAATAAATAAAAGGATCTTTAAAAAAGCAACTGAATTCTGAATTGAAGCATGTATATATGAAATAAAAAATTGAGCATGACTCGGTAAGAACACGGCATAAAACCATTGCTAAAACTAAAGCACAAACAAAAAATGCACTGATACGTTTTGAACTATCTCAAATTATATAGTATTTTTAATAACTGTAATTTCAAAAGAGTATAAACAGAAATCTTTGCAGTTAAGTGAACACTGCATTTATAAATATGTGACTAAATATAAAATATATTTTTCTTTAGGCAATTAAGTGAAATAGTTGTTGAAGTAAAATCATTGAAATGTAATATGAGATTTATCATTTATAAGGAATAAAAGTATAGTGACAATGCCCTAAAAATTAGATTTGAGGATATGTAAATACACTGCTGTAATATTCTTACACTATAGATAAACTGATAAGATATACTTAGAAGGAAGATTGCAATAAACTAACAAAGTATGTTACAAATCTCAAACAATAAAATATAATTACAATAAAATCATCGAAGAAGACAATGCTTATGAGTCAATTGTCTGCAAAGATGCACTTAAAATATAGGGTTAATTGGTTAATTATTTTAAATTATATACTTATTCCATCCTCTTTAGTCTATCAGCCTCTACTTATTCTGTCAACTTGAGAATTTTTTCCTTCTCAAGATGAGAATATTAATGCCTCATACCTCTCTTGAATTATTTTCTCTTGACCTCTTGCATTTGTACTTTTGCTTAGAGTACCAAGGCTGTTAACACTGATATTCTCTGCTGTAACCACAATCAAGCCTTCTAATCTTTGAATTTAGATTGACTTTAGGAGATAAAAGAACAATAACCTGCTAAAAAATGAAGAAAGGAAGGAAGGAAAGAAGAAAGGAAAATATCAATAGATAGATAGATAGATAGGAGATAGATGTGTTCAATTTTTCAATGACTCAGAATTTACTATTGTCAGTATTTTAGCTTAAAACACACATTATTTTCCAAAAGTGCAAATATCTATTTCAGAACAAACCATTAAAAAATTAAGAAACACAATGATTTAAGAGCTTATTAAATGAGTTTCACCAAAGGTTATGACTGATGGTTTTATAGTCACTACTTCAAAAAATATAGCTTTTTCACAATATGTGATATTCCTTCCATTATAGGTTATCATGTATATTTGGCAAAATGTTATTACAAATACTGATGTAATATAGTACTTTAAATTTCTCAAATGTCCAAGATGAAAGAGCAGGATGAATATGGGGCGAAGAAACAGAATGAAGAACACATGGCGAATATGATGTAGGAGGTTTAAAGTTGTATGATTAATGTCTCAGCATAAATAAAATATTCTATAGCCTTATTTTCATAATGTAGCATTTCTGATGTAAATAGTTTACCATAATAAATGTCAGATAACATCAGGTCTGTGTGGGATGGAGTTACACTTGGGTCTAAAATGAGGTATGTCTCTTATAATGAGGGACAGTGAGAGGTACCATATGTTCCTTGCTTTCGAATTAGTAGTTCCATCTGTTGAACAAATTTTCAGTTTCATCCAAAGAATGTAATATGTATGGTGATTTGTGAAGATTCTTGAATGTGATAAACACCTTCCTTCTAGTATGAGATAACTTCCAGGCCACTGAATCCAGAAAGGAGTTATTGCAAATTGATGCTAAGGACAAAATAAAGTGTACCAGAAATATCATAAAATTTGAGGGTAAATTCTGCCTCACAAAATCATACATCCTGACTCACTAAATCATACATCAATAATCATGCCAAACATTTCAATCATAACTGTTTCAGTTGTGCTGCTTAGTGCTAAATGAGAATATGTGGCTTTGCATTCATTCTTATCAAAATTTCAGATCTAGATAGATAGATAGGAATACGGAAAAGCCTTCTAATCTTTGAATTTAGATTGACTTTAGGAGATAAAAGAACAATAACCTGCTAAAAAATGAAGAAAGGAAGGAAGGAAAGAAGAAAGGAAAATATCAATAGATAGATAGATAGATAGGAGATAGATGTGTTCAATTTTTCAATGACTCAGAATTTACTATTGTCAGTATTTTAGCTTAAAACACACATTATTTTCCAAAAGTGCAAATATCTATTTCAGAACAAACCATTAAAAAATTAAGAAACACAATGATTTAAGAGCTTATTAAATGAGTTTCACCAAAGGTTATGACTGATGGTTTTATAGTCACTACTTCAAAAAATATAGCTTTTTCACAATATGTGATATTCCTTCCATTATAGGTTATCATGTATATTTGGCAAAATGTTATTACAAATACTGATGTAATATAGTACTTTAAATTTCTCAAATGTCCAAGATGAAAGAGCAGGATGAATATGGGGCGAAGAAACAGAATGAAGAACACATGGCGAATATGATGTAGGAGGTTTAAAGTTGTATGATTAATGTCTCAGCATAAATAAAATATTCTATAGCCTTATTTTCATAATGTAGCATTTCTGATGTAAATAGTTTACCATAATAAATGTCAGATAACATCAGGTCTGTGTGGGATGGAGTTACACTTGGGTCTAAAATGAGGTATGTCTCTTATAATGAGGGACAGTGAGAGGTACCATATGTTCCTTGCTTTCGAATTAGTAGTTCCATCTGTTGAACAAATTTTCAGTTTCATCCAAAGAATGTAATATGTATGGTGATTTGTGAAGATTCTTGAATGTGATAAACACCTTCCTTCTAGTATGAGATAACTTCCAGGCCACTGAATCCAGAAAGGAGTTATTGCAAATTGATGCTAAGGACAAAATAAAGTGTACCAGAAATATCATAAAATTTGAGGGTAAATTCTGCCTCACAAAATCATACATCCTGACTCACTAAATCATACATCAATAATCATGCCAAACATTTCAATCATAACTGTTTCAGTTGTGCTGCTTAGTGCTAAATGAGAATATGTGGCTTTGCATTCATTCTTATCAAAATTTTAAGACAGTGCCACCAGAATGTCTAACCAAGACTGGGGTCCTTTTACACATAGGGACTTGCATGGCTATTCATATTTTGTTTTAAGGAAGCCAGCACTGATTGTAGTACTGTACTTCAAATATACCATTAAATGTAAGCTATAACATCAAAACCAAGATGTTACATCAAAGTTAAATAGCTTTTCACAGGTTAGTAAAATGAAATAACAAGCCCTCAATATTAATTATAAAATTTAAATAAAATACTGAGAATTATACAAATATTAAATGGGGAACTGTACAAAGTCCATCTTAAATTTAACTGAATGTGATGTTTAACATAATGTAGTTTCTGAAGTGTACATATTGCACCTATCTACGTAAAGTGATAAGTTCCCTTCTTCCCTCCTTTTGCTCCCTTCTGCTTATATTTTTTGCTTTGTAAACCTGATTAAGATCACTCATATGTTTGCAGAATTGTATCCACTTACCTACTATTCAGTGTTAAGTAGCTGGGTGGAGGCAGGGAAAGGAGTGGATGCTGGAGGATGGGAAGGGCTGGTGCTGCAGTAAGTTAACCCATGGGAAGAGATCCTGGGGAAGGGGGATTCTCTGTTCCTTCAGGCGGCCACAAGACAGTAGGACTGACTCAGCTCTTTGTGATTTTCCATGTCCATCACTAAAGATCTTATTGGTGGGACATTTCAAAATGTCATAGGGTTACCTGATAGGTTTTCTCAGGATGTTATGTGCCTTTAGCAATGCTCCGAACTTCCATTAATTGTTATACTAAGTGTATTCTAGACTTAGATTATAGGTGTTAGTCATTTAGCTGAGTACGACTCTGCAAATTCCACAAGGTTCCTCTGCCCATGGGATTCTCCAGGCAAGAATACTGGAGTGAGTTACCATTTCCTTCTCCAGGGAATCTTCCTGACCCAGGAATCAAACCTGGGTCCCCCAAATTGCAGGTGAATTCTTTACTATTTGAGCCAGAAGGGAAAGACAAGAGTTAGGCTGCTTAGGTTCAAATCCTAACACAGTCAACCTCTGTATCTTTGGACAGGATACATGTTATTATTAGCACTATTATTTTAGTTGCAAACAGTACAGTACTATTGGTAAGTGCAAATAATACAGTACTATTATGATTAGCTCATAGAATTCTGACAATTAATTGAATTGATCTTGGTGAAACTATGTTATATGTGTTGAGTAAAGGTTACCTACTATTGGGAGATGTAGTATTTCACATTATTTGTAAGTTGCCCACAGACCATAAGGAATCACTCCATTTTACTGTACAGGAATAATTGTAAAAGCCAAGGGGATGAAATATGTGGATGATAGAGAATATGAAGAAGATAAATCATTGGTAATATATTTTTCAAGAAATAGTTCAGGTTTAGGAAGTTCTCAGAGAGTAAATATAGCTGCCATTTATCTTGAAGGCTATTTAGAGATAGCTTTCTGGGTACCTGAGAATGTCCCAAAAGCAGAAGCAAATTTGACTATCATAAGTATTTTTGCTTTGTAAACCTGATTAAGATCACTCATATGTTTGCAGAATTGTATCCACTTACCTACTATTCAGTGTTAAGTAGCTGGGTGGAGGCAGGGAAAGGAGTGGATGCTGGAGGATGGGAAGGGCTGGTGCTGCAGTAAGTTAACCCATGGGAAGAGATCCTGGGGAAGGGGGATTCTCTGTTCCTTCAGGCGGCCACAAGACAGTAGGACTGACTCAGCTCTTTGTGATTTTCCATGTCCATCACTAAAGATCTTATTGGTGGGACATTTCAAAATGTCATAGGGTTACCTGATAGGTTTTCTCAGGATGTTATGTGCCTTTAGCAATGCTCCGAACTTCCATTAATTGTTATACTAAGTGTATTCTAGACTTAGATTATAGGTGTTAGTCATTTAGCTGAGTACGACTCTGCAAATTCCACAAGGTTCCTCTGCCCATGGGATTCTCCAGGCAAGAATACTGGAGTGAGTTACCATTTCCTTCTCCAGGGAATCTTCCTGACCCAGGAATCAAACCTGGGTCCCCCAAATTGCAGGTGAATTCTTTACTATTTGAGCCAGAAGGGAAAGACAAGAGTTAGGCTGCTTAGGTTCAAATCCTAACACAGTCAACCTCTGTATCTTTGGACAGGATACATGTTATTATTAGCACTATTATTTTAGTTGCAAACAGTACAGTACTATTGGTAAGTGCAAATAATACAGTACTATTATGATTAGCTCATAGAATTCTGACAATTAATTGAATTGATCTTGGTGAAACTATGTTATATGTGTTGAGCAAAGGTTACCTACTATTGGGAGATGTAGTATTTCACATTATTTGTAAGTTGCCCACAGACCATAAGGAATCACTCCATTTTACTGTACAGGGAATAATTGTAAAAGCCAAGGGGATGAAATATGTGGATGATAGAGAATATGAAGAAGATAAATCATTGGTAATATATTTTTTTCAAGAAATAGTTCAGGTTTAGGAAGTTCTCAGAGAGTAAATATAGCTGCCATTTATCTTGAAGGCTATTTAGAGATAGCTTTCTGGGTACCTGAGAATGTCCCTGGGTGAAATATGCTTAGAAAAGCTAAAATTTAGACTCTATCATAAGTTTTCTTCAAAAATATAATTTAGTGAGTTATAAAATATACAAGTAGGGCTTAGGAGTTGCAAGAGCATATTGTATGTAATGCTGCATATTTTTTCTTCTCAGAGTGAGCTGACTCTTTCCCATCTTCAATCTTGCACTACTGCCCCTGCCCAACCACTCCTTTTCCAAAGTAAGAGTATTTGCACTGCTCTGTAATCCAACCTTTTTTTCTTTCTCTACCATGTTGCTTCTTGAAATAGTAGCCAATACCTTTAGAAAAAAGACTTCCTTTCTCGGGGAATTAAGTTAGGGAAATCCATTAGCCTTGTTGGCTAGTTCTTGTCATTTCAGTTACTAGCCCTTTAAAAACTTCATAATTCCTCCTTTCCACATTTGATTATTCTGTGCCTTAAACTGTTCTCAACTGAAAGAATGTCTCATCTTACCATTAACGCTATTTTAAAATGTTGTCATCTTGTCCTTTTGTTATGTCTAACATAGTTTTCTACTTTTCAGGTTGTAATCTCCAATGAGGTAAATTTTACCACTGTGTACCTGACACCAGAAGTGGTCTTTCTCTTCTCCCCTCAGGGTAGAAATGTTTATGCATGAGAAGGCAGGTACTATGAACTGTGAACTACAGCAAATTCACACACATGGGTCAGTTTGAATAGTTTATCAAAGTTTCAGGGTATTTTTTTTCTGCATGAATTTTAGCTATGTGTTTCTCAGTAATAAATCTCATGAAAATTTAGAATAACAATAATGAATGTTTCTCCTTGACCTTTAGACTGAATGAATTTAGGGATTGGTCTAGCTTAAAGTCTCACATGCACTTGCAATCAGATAATGCCAGAAACTGCAAACCTCTGAATCAGCCTGTTGGGTGGGATGAGCAGTATAGTTTTCACTAACTGACTGATGCGTTGATACTCCTCCACCTCTTAACACATGTTCTGTTAACTTCCAGTTGGGTTGCTTAGAGCTTGATGATGTTGGTTACAAGAAATAGTTCAGGTTTAGGAAGTTCTCAGAGAGTAAATATAGCTGCCATTTATCTTGAAGGCTATTTAGAGATAGCTTTCTGGGTACCTGAGAATGTCCCTGGGTGAAATATGCTTAGAAAAGCTAAAATTTAGACTCTATCATAAGTTTTCTTCAAAAATATAATTTAGTGAGTTATAAAATATACAAGTAGGGCTTAGGAGTTGCAAGAGCATATTGTATGTAATGCTGCATATTTTTTCTTCTCAGAGTGAGCTGACTCTTTCCCATCTTCAATCTTGCACTACTGCCCCTGCCCAACCACTCCTTTTCCAAAGTAAGAGTATTTGCACTGCTCTGTAATCCAACCTTTTTTTCTTTCTCTACCATGTTGCTTCTTGAAATAGTAGCCAATACCTTTAGAAAAAAGACTTCCTTTCTCGGGGAATTAAGTTAGGGAAATCCATTAGCCTTGTTGGCTAGTTCTTGTCATTTCAGTTACTAGCCCTTTAAAAACTTCATAATTCCTCCTTTCCACATTTGATTATTCTGTGCCTTAAACTGTTCTCAACTGAAAGAATGTCTCATCTTACCATTAACGCTATTTTAAAATGTTGTCATCTTGTCCTTTTGTTATGTCTAACATAGTTTTCTACTTTTCAGGTTGTAATCTCCAATGAGGTAAATTTTACCACTGTGTACCTGACACCAGAAGTGGTCTTTCTCTTCCCCCCTCAGGGTAGAAATGTTTATGCATGAGAAGGCAGGTACTATGAACTGTGAACTACAGCAAATTCACACACATGGGTCAGTTTGAATAGTTTATCAAAGTTTCAGGGTATTTTTTTTCTGCATGAATTTTAGCTATGTGTTTCTCAGTAATAAATCTCATGAAAATTTAGAATAACAATAATGAATGTTTCTCCTTGACCTTTAGACTGAATGAATTTAGGGATTGGTCTAGCTTAAAGTCTCACATGCACTTGCAATCAGATAATGCCAGAAACTGCAAACCTCTGAATCAGCCTGTTGGGTGGGATGAGCAGTATAGTTTTTCACTAACTGACTGATGCGTTGATACTCCTCCACCTCTTAACACATGTTCTGTTAACTTCCAGTTGGGTTGCTTAGAGCTTGATGATGTTGGTATAGTCTCATTTTTTGCGTAGTTGCTGAATTCTAAAGAAAGGCATTATGAAACAACTAAGAAGATAATCTGCAGCCTAGAAAGGAGGCAATCAATGTAGTTTAGAAGAGACAGCAATGGATATTTGCTTTTGAAAATCATCTAATTCATATGCCTACATCATAGAGTCATTTTAAGGCTTGAGCATTTTTTGTATAATAGGGTTCTTTGTAAGTTATCACATAGGCTATACAACTTTCTGAATGTAACTTTCATTAATCAGAATAAAATTTCATCAGTATCACCCTGAAAAATTATCTGGCCAGTTATAGGTATGTACTGGTAAAGAATCTGCCTGCCAATTCAGCAGACATAAGAGATGAAGATTTGATCTCTGGGTCAGGAAGATCCCCTGGAGGTGGGCATGACAACCCATTCGAGGATTCTTGCATGGAGAATCCCTTAGACAGAGGAGCCTGATACGTTACAGTCCATAGGACTGCAGAGTTGGACATGATTGAAGTGACTTAGCAGAAGTTGCAAAGGTAGAAGAAAGATAAAAATAAAATCAAAATGCACAAAAGAAAAGACAAACAGCTTTGAGGAAAATACCAGTACTCTCAGTGGTGAGGAACTGATTAAAGTTACTTCTACCATATTTGAGTGTTCATAGCAATCACATGCCAGGCCAGATCAAAAAGGTGGAGAAACAGAGGTCATCATTTGTGGATATTGAGGGAGTAATACTAAATGGTAGTGTGTTGGACACAAGCTACCACAACTCTCATATGCAGTGACTGTAGCTTTTCTTCTGCTTATGCTTTCCTTTGTTCCATAAACATGCACTGAAGTCCATTATGTAACCTCAAATACATTCGGTATTTAAGTCATTTCTTCTCTTTTATTTATAATAGTAAAAACTAAACTTTAAAAAAGATCCATTTAATCAACTATTTCCAATTACCATTAGAAATTACTATAGACAATCCTGACTGATGGTGGTTCAGCTCGTATTTTTTTTCAACTTTATGATGATGCAAAAGGAATACAAATTCAGTAGAAATAGTACTTTGAATTTTGGTCTTTAAGACGTTTCCACATATCATGTTCCTAGTGGTATGTGTAGTATGATATTGTCTCATGCTACTGGATGAAGTCAGTGAGTTGTGTCTCCAGGTCAGCCATGTAATCATGAGGGTAAACAACCAGTACCCCTTTTTGAAAAAAAAAAATCAATGTAGGTTAGAAGAGACAGCAATGGATTTTTGCTTTTGAAAATCATCTAATTCATATGCCTACATCATAGAGTCATTTTAAGGCTTGAGCATTTTTTGTATAATAGGGTTCTTTGTAAGTTATCACATAGGCTATACAACTTTCTGAATGTAACTTTCATTAATCAGAATAAAATTTCATCAGTATCACCCTGAAAAATTATCTGGCCAGTTATAGGTATGTACTGGTAAAGAATCTGCCTGCCAATTCAGCAGACATAAGAGATGAAGATTTGATCTCTGGGTCAGGAAGATCCCCTGGAGGTGGGCATGACAACCCATTCGAGGATTCTTGCATGGAGAATCCCTTAGACAGAGGAGCCTGATACGTTACAGTCCATAGGACTGCAGAGTTGGACATGATTGAAGTGACTTAGCAGAAGTTGCAAAGGTAGAAGAAAGATAAAAATAAAATCAAAATGCACAAAAGAAAAGACAAACAGCTTTGAGGAAAATACCAGTACTCTCAGTGGTGAGGAACTGATTAAAGTTACTTCTACCATATTTGAGTGTTCATAGCAATCACATGCCAGGCCAGATCAAAAAGGTGGAGAAACAGAGGTCATCATTTGTGGATATTGAGGGAGTAATACTAAATGGTAGTGTGTTGGACACAAGCTACCACAACTCTCATATGCAGTGACTGTAGCTTTTCTTCTGCTTATGCTTTCCTTTGTTCCATAAACATGCACTGAAGTCCATTATGTAACCTCAAATACATTCGGTATTTAAGTCATTTCTTCTCTTTTATTTATAATAGTAAAAACTAAACTTTAAAAAAGATCCATTTAATCAACTATTTCCAATTACCATTAGAAATTACTATAGACAATCCTGACTGATGGTGGTTCAGCTCGTATTTTTTTTCAACTTTATGATGATGCAAAAGGAATACAAATTCAGTAGAAATAGTACTTTGAATTTTGGTCTTTAAGACGTTTCCACATATCATGTTCCTAGTGGTATGTGTAGTATGATATTGTCTCATGCTACTGGATGAAGTCAGTGAGTTGTGTCTCCAGGTCAGCCATGTAATCATGAGGGTAAACAACCAGTACACTTCCATCCATTATTTCAGTGAGATATTTAATAAATCAAGATACTCGGTACTTTATTATAAAATAGGCTTTATGTTAGATAATTTTGAACCACTGTAGGCTAATATAGGTGTTCTGGGGAACTTTAAGGCAGGTTAGGCTAAGATATGTTGTTTAGCGGGTAAGCTACATCAAATATATTTTCAACTTAAGACATTTTCAACTTAAATTGGGTTTTGTGGTGGAAGGAAACCCACCACATGGTAAATCAAGGAAGACATAAAATGTTCTGTGTATACCTTAATGCAAAAAAAAAAAAAAAAAAAGCACAAATTACAATCAGTGATTTATTTAACAAGAAAAATAATTTCATCACTTAACTGTATGCAATGTATATTTTCTCCTCCTTATAATTCTTTTATTGCTTTTCTGTTGCTGTTTTTCAGTCACTGAGTTGTGTTTTACACAATACAACTACAGTATGCCAGGAAACCCTGTCCTTCACCATCTCCTGCGGTTTGTTCAAACTCATGTCCATTGAGTCGGGGAAGCTATTCAGTCATCTCCTCCTCTGTCATCCCTTCCTCACCCAGACATCAATCTTTTGCAGTATCAGGATTTTATGCAGTGAGCTGGCTGTTTGCATCAAGAGGCCAAAGTACTGGAGCTTCAGCGTAAGCATCAGTCCTTAGAATGAATATTCAGTGTTGATTTTCTTTAGGATTAACCGGTTTGATCTCCTTTCAGTCCAAAAGACTACCAAGAATCTTCTCTAACGCCACAATTTGAAAGCATCAATTTTTGACTGTTCAGTCTTTATGATCCAGCTCTCACGTATGTGCTACTAGAAACCATAAGAACCTTTGTTGGCAAAGCGAAGAGTCTAGTTTTTACTATAAATATTGTTCGTCATTTTTTCAACTTTATGATGATGCAAAAGGAATACAAATTCAGTAGAAATAGTACTTTGAATTTTGGTCTTTAAGACGTTTCCACATATCATGTTCCTAGTGGTATGTGTAGTATGATATTGTCTCATGCTACTGGATGAAGTCAGTGAGTTGTGTCTCCAGGTCAGCCATGTAATCATGAGGGTAAACAACCAGTACACTTCCATCCATTATTTCAGTGAGATATTTAATAAATCAAGATACTCGGTACTTTATTATAAAATAGGCTTTATGTTAGATAATTTTGAACCACTGTAGGCTAATATAGGTGTTCTGGGGAACTTTAAGGCAGGTTAGGCTAAGATATGTTGTTTAGCGGGTAAGCTACATCAAATATATTTTCAACTTAAGACATTTTCAACTTAAATTGGGTTTTGTGGTGGAAGGAAACCCACCACATGGTAAATCAAGGAAGACATAAAATGTTCTGTGTATACCTTAATGCAAAAAAAAAAAAAAAAAGCACAAATTACAATCAGTGATTTATTTAACAAGAAAAATAATTTCATCACTTAACTGTATGCAATGTATATTTTCTCCTCCTTATAATTCTTTTATTGCTTTTCTGTTGCTGTTTTTCAGTCACTGAGTTGTGTTTTACACAATACAACTACAGTATGCCAGGAAACCCTGTCCTTCACCATCTCCTGGGGTTTGTTCAAACTCATGTCCATTGAGTCGGGGAAGCTATTCAGTCATCTCCTCCTCTGTCATCCCTTCCTCACCCAGACATCAATCTTTTGCAGTATCAGGATTTTATGCAGTGAGCTGGCTGTTTGCATCAAGAGGCCAAAGTACTGGAGCTTCAGCGTAAGCATCAGTCCTTAGAATGAATATTCAGTGTTGATTTTCTTTAGGATTAACCGGTTTGATCTCCTTTCAGTCCAAAAGACTACCAAGAATCTTCTCTAACGCCACAATTTGAAAGCATCAATTTTTGACTGTTCAGTCTTTATGATCCAGCTCTCACGTATGTGCTACTAGAAAAACCATAAGAACCTTTGTTGGCAAAGCGAAGAGTCTAGTTTTTACTATGACGTCTAGTTTTCTCATATCTCTTCTTCCGAGAGCAAGTGTCTTTTAATTTCATGGCTGCAGTTACCATCCTCAGTGATTTTGGAGAACAAGAAAATAAAAATCTATCATTTGTTCCACTACTTTCCCTTCTGTTTGCCATGAAGTGATGCAATTTGATGTCATGGTCTTATTGTATTTGAATGTTGAGTTTTAAGCCAGCTTTTTCACTCTTCTTTCACCCTCATCAAGAGGTTCTTTAGTTCCTCTTCAATTTTTGTAATTAGAGTGGTATCATCTGCCTGTCTAAGTTTGTCAATATTTCACCTGGCAGTCTTGATTCCAGCTTGTGATTCCTCTCGCCTGGCATTTTGCATCATATACTCTACATGCAAAGGGGGGGATATACATATGACTAACCTGGGAACATACATATCTGTAAGCAACAAAACTCTGTAAAAGTTAAAAGCAAAATAAAGGTCTAAAAAAAAAAAAAGAAAATAAATAAATAAATAAACCAATTAAAAAATAAATAAATAAATAAATAAATCAGCACAGTGACAATATACAGCCTTGTCATGCTCCTTTTTCAATTTTTAACCAGCCTGCCATTCTATGTCCACTTCTAACTGTTGTTTCTTGACTCTCATGCAAGTTTCTCAGGAGACAGGTAAGGTGAGCTGGCATTCCCATCTCTTTGAGAATTTTCGACAGTTTGTTATATTTTTGAATCTGGTGTAAAAATTATTATCAAAAGACTTCAAGTAGCCGATTTAGTATTTTGTTCCCTAGCACAATGTTCAATACATTCCTACCAAGTTAGTAACTCTAAAAGGAATGTGTGCTGTAAAAACATAATGAGCTTTTATCAAGGGAAGCTTTCAGCGTAAGCATCAGTCCTTAGAATGAATATTCAGTGTTGATTTTCTTTAGGATTAACCGGTTTGATCTCCTTTCAGTCCAAAAGACTACCAAGAATCTTCTCTAACGCCACAATTTGAAAGCATCAATTTTTGACTGTTCAGTCTTTATGATCCAGCTCTCACGTATGTGCTACTAGAAAAACCATAAGAACCTTTGTTGGCAAAGCGAAGAGTCTAGTTTTTACTATGACGTCTAGTTTTCTCATATCTCTTCTTCCGAGAGCAAGTGTCTTTTAATTTCATGGCTGCAGTTACCATCCTCAGTGATTTTGGAGAACAAGAAAATAAAAATCTATCATTTGTTCCACTACTTTCCCTTCTGTTTGCCATGAAGTGATGCAATTTGATGTCATGGTCTTATTGTATTTGAATGTTGAGTTTTAAGCCAGCTTTTTCACTCTTCTTTCACCCTCATCAAGAGGTTCTTTAGTTCCTCTTCAATTTTTGTAATTAGAGTGGTATCATCTGCCTGTCTAAGTTTGTCAATATTTCACCTGGCAGTCTTGATTCCAGCTTGTGATTCCTCTCGCCTGGCATTTTGCATCATATACTCTACATGCAAAGGGGGGGATATACATATGACTAACCTGGGAACATACATATCTGTAAGCAACAAAACTCTGTAAAAGTTAAAAGCAAAATAAAGGTCTAAAAAAAAAAAAAGAAAATAAATAAATAAATAAACCAATTAAAAAATAAATAAATAAATAAATAAATCAGCATAGTGACAATATACAGCCTTGTCATGCTCCTTTTTCAATTTTTAACCAGCCTGCCATTCTATGTCCACTTCTAACTGTTGTTTCTTGACTCTCATGCAAGTTTCTCAGGAGACAGGTAAGGTGAGCTGGCATTCCCATCTCTTTGAGAATTTTCGACAGTTTGTTATATTTTTGAATCTGGTGTAAAAATTATTATCAAAAGACTTCAAGTAGCCGATTTAGTATTTTGTTCCCTAGCACAATGTTCAATACATTCCTACCAAGTTAGTAACTCTAAAAGGAATGTGTGCTGTAAAAACATAATCAAAAGCCTCTTGGCACGTTTTTTACTTTCCTATAAGCACTTATGATTAGTGCTTGAACAAATATACTTTTGAATTTGGAAATACAAGGGATTTCAACTTCTGAAATATATAGAAAATTCGAGGGAAATTTCTACTATTATATCATTGCTAACAAATAATATGTACATCTTTGGAATTCTGAGAATTTTGTTAGGATTAATCACATCATGATTCTAAGTCACCTTGAAAGTAGATAGAGACATATTACAAGGAAAATAAGAATGATAATATATTTTGTCTCTACTAAAATGTTTGCCAGGAAATGGGTGCCAGTATTGTCTGACAGCTGTTCCGTAAGTTCTTGCTTTATTTCATCTTTGTTCCTTTGATATCCTGCTATATATAACTCATGCTATTTTCTCATCCATCAGCAAAAATATTTAAATACAAATATTAATGTAAGCAGTGGAGAACTTTTGATTGTTTTCTTCTCAAAGCTCTATGATTTAACATGAAGTTTATAGTATGTGGTTACAATTCCTCTCATAGAAGCTTTCAAAAATAAAAAAGAAGGTATATTTTCGTTTGATCTGAAAAAAAAAAGTAGGAAAGGATTTATCTTCTTCAACAGACTCTTTTTTCCTTTCCTCAGAGAAATTAACATAGCTCTGGATTTGCTTCAGTTGAATAACTTGCTTTTAATGCACAAAATCAGACACAGAAGGTATTAAGCACTTATATTTAGTGAGTGGAAAAGTTTTGAGATGTCCTATTAGATTTTTCTGAAGGAAACATTGAGGTAATTGCTATTGATGGATGCACAAACTAAGTTTTCAGCTATTTTCCCAACAGCTTAACATCATATATTTGAAATATTCAATTACACATATATGAATTCTAAACATTTATAAATACTAATGTATTAAAATTTCTTAAGGGAGAGTTACAGATAAACACTTGGAATTTGAAGAAATCTAAAATGAGGCCCTTTGTATTGTCCCTCAGGTAAGGTGAGCTGGCATTCCCATCTCTTTGAGAATTTTCGACAGTTTGTTATATTTTTGAATCTGGTGTAAAAATTATTATCAAAAGACTTCAAGTAGCCGATTTAGTATTTTGTTCCCTAGCACAATGTTCAATACATTCCTACCAAGTTAGTAACTCTAAAAGGAATGTGTGCTGTAAAAACATAATCAAAAGCCTCTTGGCACGTTTTTTACTTTCCTATAAGCACTTATGATTAGTGCTTGAACAAATATACTTTTGAATTTGGAAATACAAGGGATTTCAACTTCTGAAATATATAGAAAATTCGAGGGAAATTTCTACTATTATATCATTGCTAACAAATAATATGTACATCTTTGGAATTCTGAGAATTTTGTTAGGATTAATCACATCATGATTCTAAGTCACCTTGAAAGTAGATAGAGACATATTACAAGGAAAATAAGAATGATAATATATTTTGTCTCTACTAAAATGTTTGCCAGGAAATGGGTGCCAGTATTGTCTGACAGCTGTTCCGTAAGTTCTTGCTTTATTTCATCTTTGTTCCTTTGATATCCTGCTATATATAACTCATGCTATTTTCTCATCCATCAGCAAAAATATTTAAATACAAATATTAATGTAAGCAGTGGAGAACTTTTGATTGTTTTCTTCTCAAAGCTCTATGATTTAACATGAAGTTTATAGTATGTGGTTACAATTCCTCTCATAGAAGCTTTCAAAAATAAAAAAGAAGGTATATTTTCGTTTGATCTGAAAAAAAAAAAAAAAGTAGGAAAGGATTTATCTTCTTCAACAGACTCTTTTTTCCTTTCCTCAGAGAAATTAACATAGCTCTGGATTTGCTTCAGTTGAATAACTTGCTTTTAATGCACAAAATCAGACACAGAAGGTATTAAGCACTTATATTTAGTGAGTGGAAAAGTTTTGAGATGTCCTATTAGATTTTTCTGAAGGGAAACATTGAGGTAATTGCTATTGATGGATGCACAAACTAAGTTTTCAGCTATTTTCCCAACAGCTTAACATCATATATTTGAAATATTCAATTACACATATATGAATTCTAAACATTTATAAATACTAATGTATTAAAATTTCTTAAGGGAGAGTTACAGATAAACACTTGGAATTTGAAGAAATCTAAAATGACTGGTTGTCTCTTAGTATTGTCCCTGATAGCTTTTCACATTTGAGTTCCTTATTACTCAGTCTTGTGACCAACTGTATCTCTAACATTGAGGTATATGTTCTAAAGTATACTCCATATTGAATTGTAGGATAAGAGAAAGATCTAGGTAAATATGAAACATCTGCCTAAAATATCAATATTAATAAAAGACTAGAGAGGTGCCAGAATTAGTAAATAAATAAATAGAAGTCTTATAGTTTATTTCAGTTTCAGATAAGCAAGAATTTTAATGTAAATATGTCCTTTGCAATATTTGGGATATATTTATACTATGAAAATTTTATCAGTGATCTGAAATCCAAATTTAACTGTTATTCCTGTGTTTTACCTGAAATACTAATTAAAATAATAGCAGAAACATAAAATGCTGCACATGCAAACTACAAATGCAAATTTCATTTAATGCAATTTAAGGATAAAACAAAGTGATTTAATCATATTTTCAAAGTAATATTAGACTTTCAGAAATGCCATTATTTTCTCCTTTTGGATATTTTATTTTATTATTTTTATTTTAGTGTATATAATCTCATGAGATCTACCTTCTTAACAAAATTTAAGTGCACAATAGAATATGTTCACTACATTACATCATGTTGTATAGTAGATATCTAAAACCTACCCTTTTGCCTAACTGAAACTCTGTACCAGCTGAACAGCTATTCCTGTTCCCCTCTCCCCAGGCAACCACTTTATTTTCTACTTCTCTGAATTTGACTGTTTTTGGTACCTCATATAGGTAGAATCATGTTTTGTTTGTGGCCTGATTATACCATGATGCATAATATCCTCCAAGTTCACCTGTATTGTAAAAAAAAATGGCAGCATATCTTCTTGTTCATGTTGAATAATATTCAATTTTATGTGTTGTGGGGCTCTGAATTGAAAGAGGACCATTGCAAGCATAAAGAAGCTTAAGCACATTGTTTCAGCTTTTAGCTAAGATGGCGCTTACAGGAAGGGGTGTGGGAGTGAAAAGAAGCTTAAGCACATTGTTTCAGCTTGGAGCTAAGATGGCGCCTACAGGAAGGGATGTGGGAATGAAGGAAAGCTTAAGCACATTGTTTAAAGAAGCTTAAGCACATGTTTGCAGCTAAGATGGCGCCTACAGGAAGAGGCAGGGCGTGATCAAAATTGTTAATTGATGGTCAAAATTTCTGATTGGTTCCCCTGGCTTCCGCGCTCATGAATGATTGCTTGGCATTTAGCTTGATTGGTGTAATCTATAGGAAGTCCCGTGCAAAACCCCCTCACTTGCCTATAAAAGCTGTGGATCTTCATCAATAAAGCGGAACTACTTCGATGGAACCCCTGTTGCGTCTGATTGTCCCTTGCCTGAGCCAGGGTCTGCGGGGCAGGCAGCCAAGATTTGCCTTTCTCGGAGATCTCCCGGTTTAGCCGGGGCCAATCCCGCTGCCTTCCCTTTCTCCGCAATGTGTATATCACATTTTGCTTATTCATTCATACATCAATGGACATTTTGGTCTTGGCTACTGTGAATGAATAGTAATGCAGTGAATATGGAAATGCAAATATCTCTTTGTGATTCTGATTTAAGTATTTTGAATACATACCCAGAGAGTGGAGTTGTGGTATGATAACCTAGTTCTATTTTAAAATTTATTTTAAAAATTCTATACTGCTTTCTATACCAGCTATATCATTTTACATTCCCACCAACAGTGCACAAGATTT
The DNA here is from genome assembly GCA_022376925.1 of Tragulus kanchil. Classification (NCBI taxonomy): domain Eukaryota; kingdom Metazoa; phylum Chordata; class Mammalia; order Artiodactyla; family Tragulidae; genus Tragulus; species Tragulus kanchil. The sequence goes on along the minus strand of JAIOJX010000003.1, from coordinate 49,075,455 downwards.
CCAATTTCTCCATATTTTAAATATAGTGATATACAGAAGTATATAACATGCGTATGTAATGATACTTGCATTATATACATGCATTAATGATATATATCATATATGCTATGCATATGTATATTTTAATAGTCCTAATGCATTACAGTTTTAGTTTGCATTTCCTTATGAATAGTGATATTAAACATCTTTTTATGTTTTCACATACCTATTGGGCACTTATTCTCCTTTGGACAAATATTTATTCCAGTCTGTAGTCCATTTGTTGAATGGATTATTATTTTCTTAACTTTATATTTTAGAATTGGAGTAAACCAATTAACAACAATATGATAGTCTCTGGTGTACAGCGAAGTGGCTCTTATTTGCAAACAAGACCTGAAATGTCCTATTCTGACATTTTGCTGATGAAGCTTCCCCCTAAATTATAGCTAAATTCTTTCGCCGTTATGCTGAAAACACCATTCCACCATTATTGTGGAAGCTTTGCAAAGCCTTTTCATAAACGCAAAAATATAAAAAAATTTTAAAAACAGTTTAAGTGTGCAGGTTTAAAAACATGGCTGCTAATGTTTTGATATCTTTCTATGGAAATACGGGATCCATTCTTTCATTCTTTCCTTGAAACAGGGAAAATTCGGCAGTGTTTGAAGTATTCAAATACTGAGAGTGAAAGTAATGCTTCTGTCTTGGGTTCAAAAGAACATTTTCTCTTGAACTCCTGAGATGGCGTGTCAAATATTTTGTCACCATAAGGTCTAAAGACTCTGAGAATCTCAAGTTTCTTGATGGACTTCATGTACATATTCCAGTCTATAATTCAGATATTTCTAACCTCCTAGACATCCCAGTTCAGGTGCCAGTTTTGTGAGTGAAAAACCATCTAAATGATTTCATCCCTTGATATTTAGGTAACCACTGGCAGTTTAAGTCTTTCCAGAATAGTCACCAGACACTGCAGAGAAGATACAAAGCATCCTACCTGTGCCCTCTCTGAATTTTTTCTAACACAACAAAATAATTGATATTTTATTCCGTGAAGATTTGTAGCAGTTTGTAAGTTAGAAAATGATAACTGAAATGGTATAAAACAAAGCAGTTTGAAGTCTTAACTCTTGCTAATGCAAAAAGAGTGATACTATTTTAAATTTTTTTTACATTTTCAGAACTGACAGCTATATCATTTTACATTCCCACCAACAGTGCACAAGATTTCCAATTTCTCCATATTTTAAATATAGTGATATACAGAAGTATATAACATGCGTATGTAATGATACTTGCATTATATACATGCATTAATGATATATATCATATATGCTATGCATATGTATATTTTAATAGTCCTAATGCATTACAGTTTTAGTTTGCATTTCCTTATGAATAGTGATATTAAACATCTTTTTATGTTTTCACATACCTATTGGGCACTTATTCTCCTTTGGACAAATATTTATTCCAGTCTGTAGTCCATTTGTTGAATGGATTATTATTTTCTTAACTTTATATTTTAGAATTGGAGTAAACCAATTAACAACAATATGATAGTCTCTGGTGTACAGCGAAGTGGCTCTTATTTGCAAACAAGACCTGAAATGTCCTATTCTGACATTTTGCTGATGAAGCTTCCCCTAAATTATAGCTAAATTTTTTTCGCCGTTATGCTGAAAACACCATTCCACCATTATTGTGGAAGCTTTGCAAAAGCCTTTTCATAAACGCAAAAATATAAAAAAATTTTAAAAACAGTTTAAGTGTGCAGGTTTAAAAACATGGCTGCTAATGTTTTGATATCTTTCTATGGAAATACGGGATCCATTCTTTCATTCTTTCCTTGAAACAGGGAAAATTCGGCAGTGTTTGAAGTATTCAAATACTGAGAGTGAAAGTAATGCTTCTGTCTTGGGTTCAAAAGAACATTTTCTTTTGAACTCCTGAGATGGCGTGTCAAATATTTTGTCACCATAAGGTCTAAAGACTCTGAGAATCTCAAGTTTCTTGATGGACTTCATGTACATATTCCAGTCTATAATTCAGATATTTCTAACCTCCTAGACATCCCAGTTCAGGTGCCAGTTTTGTGAGTGAAAAACCATCTAAATGATTTCATCCCCTTGATATTTAGGTAACCACTGGCAGTTTAAGTCTTTCCAGAATAGTCACCAGACACTGCAGAGAAGATACAAAGCATCCTACCTGTGCCCTCTCTGAATTTTTTTCTAACACAACAAAATAATTGATATTTTATTCCGTGAAGATTTGTAGCAGTTTGTAAGTTAGAAAATGATAACTGAAATGGTATAAAACAAAGCAGTTTGAAGTCTTAACTCTTGCTAATGCAAAAAGAGTGATACTATTTTAAATTTTTTTTACATTTTCAGAACTGACAGCAGAAAGATGACTTAGAGTAATTTGCTTTGAGCTGCTTAAAATTTAATGTGTCTATGAATCATCTAAAGATCTTATAAAAATGCCTTTTTTGATTCAGTAGTTCAGAGGTGGGGATAAAATACTACATTGCTAATGAATGTCCATAAGATTCTGAAGGTGAAAGTCCCTGACCATCCTTTCAATTACAAACCTCTACTTTACTTACCTCAGTTTTGAATTCACTTCAATTTTGAATCTGACAAAATTTAAAGTGATTAAACAGTTGTCTCAAACCGACAGATAAATGATGACAAACCATGTTGTATTCCTCAGCAGAGTCCATGGCCCTAGATTATGGGTTATCAAGAGAGAATTATAGATAATAAAGAAGAGCTTTATTAATTGGTGATACCTCATATACTAGTCACTGCTAAATATATGTGTGTCTGTCTATCTAGATAATCTCATGTTTTATTCACTATAATACTTCAAGGCAGATAATTTTATACTTAAACTGGAGTAGAGAAATTTAAGATCTAGAGAGATTAAATGACCTATCAGAAGAAATTTATAAAACAAGTTTTGAATCCAAGACTTTTTGATCTTAAAATTTTTATTCTTTTTTTGGATACTGAAGGCTGAATGTCCCACTGTGACCATGTTTTTTTTTTTTTTTTTTTTTTAAAGACAGTGTCTGGCTTCCCTGGTGGTCCAGTGCATAAAGAGTTTGCCTTGCAGTGCAAGCAGCACTGGTTCGATCCCTGACCCGGAAAGATCCGCCATGGAGAAATTGGGCCAATGTGTCGAATTACAAGCCAGCATTCTGGAGCATATGTACCCAGAGCCCACTGACAGAGGCCAATGCAAATAGAAGGCCCACACATGCCAAAGAAGAAAAAGATGGATGAAAATAAACATAAATAGAAGAGGCATGATGGGGAAAAAGAAAAAAAAGAAATAAAGTGTCATAGAAAACAAAGAGATAAAGAAAAATATGATTTAATATTTTATAAATATCATACACTGTAGATATACTATAATATTATTTAAGAACACACTTAAGCTTGACCAAAATATGTACTTTATCTTTAACTACAAATGCTAATATTTATCTACCCATTCATACATTTAGTTAACATTTATTGAATAAAAACATTTTCACTCTCAGCTCTATGCATTATGATATAAACATGAATAAGAAATAAAATTTCTCTAGGGAAATATAGTCATGCACTTTTATATTTGTTAGAAGGTGATCTTCAAAGTTGAAAAACATTACTCACATAAACACACAATGAATATGTGTCAAAAAGTTTATTTAACTACTTAGATAACCAGTCAGATATTAAAGTTGGTTCCAAGACCATATGAAGTACCAAGAAGTTATAGTCATCTAAGAAAAAGTTGTAGACTATGTTAAATAAAAAACTGGTTAATGTTCTACTTTAAAGTTGTATTCCTCAGCAGAGTCCATGGCCCTAGATTATGGGTTATCAAGAGAATTATAGATAATAAAGAAGAGCTTTATTAATTGGTGATACCTCATATACTAGTCACTGCTAAATATATGTGTGTCTGTCTATCTAGATAATCTCATGTTTTATTCACTATAATACTTCAAGGCAGATAATTTTATACTTAAACTGGAGTAGAGAAATTTAAGATCTAGAGAGATTAAATGACCTATCAGAAGAAATTTATAAAACAAGTTTTGAATCCAAGACTTTTTGATCTTAAAATTTTTATTCTTTTTTTGGATACTGAAGGCTGAATGTCCCACTGTGACCATGTTTTTTTTTTTTTTTTTTTTTTTAAAGACAGTGTCTGGCTTCCCTGGTGGTCCAGTGCATAAAGAGTTTGCCTTGCAGTGCAAGCAGCACTGGTTCGATCCCTGACCCGGAAAGATCCGCCATGGAGAAATTGGGCCAATGTGTCGAATTACAAGCCAGCATTCTGGAGCATATGTACCCAGAGCCCACTGACAGAGGCCAATGCAAATAGAAGGCCCACACATGCCAAAGAAGAAAAAGATGGATGAAAATAAACATAAATAGAAGAGGCATGATGGGGAAAAAGAAAAAAAAAGAAATAAAGTGTCATAGAAAACAAAGAGATAAAGAAAAATATGATTTAATATTTTATAAATATCATACACTGTAGATATACTATAATATTATTTAAGAACACACTTAAGCTTGACCAAAATATGTACTTTATCTTTAACTACAAATGCTAATATTTATCTACCCATTCATACATTTAGTTAACATTTATTGAATAAAAACATTTTCACTCTCAGCTCTATGCATTATGATATAAACATGAATAAGAAATAAAATTTCTCTAGGGAAATATAGTCATGCACTTTTATATTTGTTAGAAGGTGATCTTCAAAGTTGAAAAACATTACTCACATAAACACACAATGAATATGTGTCAAAAAGTTTATTTAACTACTTAGATAACCAGTCAGATATTAAAGTTGGTTCCAAGACCATATGAAGTACCAAGAAGTTATAGTCATCTAAGAAAAAGTTGTAGACTATGTTAAATAAAAAACTGGTTAATGTTCTACAAAGTAGTAAGACCAAATTGTTAAGGTTTTTTTTTTTTTTCTTTTTTCCAGTGAATGATTATAGGCATAAACCAGACAAAAATCTGAAAGTATAAGGAACTTCATCAAGAATCTGAATACTTACATTAGTTGTCTTAAGCTTCCTGTCCTGTTGACTATAGAAAGTCTCCAAAGTCATTCCTGAGTGCAAAAGGGGGCAGGTTTTATTATGCTTAGTCTATTATTTAGATGCAGCATAATAAAGATCTCCTTGAGTTTGCATTTTAAATTTAGAGCCATATGAATCTGAAACAGGAGGGAAAGGGGCAGGGCACAATGTTTAAAAGAATAACTTAGCCACAGACCATGACAAAAACTGGTTAGAAATAATTAGGCCAAGAAGACAGAAGCTTTGGCTTTCCATAGACTTTGAACCTCATAATTCATTGCAATTCATTTGTATACTAAAGGACATACCCACCACTTTCTTGAGGCCAATCATAAAATGTGAAAAAATGGGTAGTGGTCCAACTCCCCAAAGTAATTGAAATAATCTTTCTATTCATTAGTGTACAAAATAACCCAGCCCATGAAAATAAATCCCACTCTCTTTCATCTTCTGAGATGGCCCACACTGTTTGCAGGGTGCACTTTTATCTAAATAAGTCCACTTCTTACCTATGACTTTACTTTTCTCTGATTTTTTTTTTTCTGTGATGAGACATCAAAGCCCTCCAACTCACCAGAAACACAGCTACCCCACCCTTCAGCAACCACCACCCTAACTGGTCAGAAATCAGCATGAAGATGAGATACTCGACCAGCAAAAAGGTTTTAACTAGCTGAAGGTTTAGATAATGTTGAGGAGGAAGAAATTTTCTCTACGTTTCTAGATTCTATTGGATTAAGTAAAGATAAGAGAGATTAGAAGGAGAAAAAAAACATTACTCACATAAACACACAATGAATATGTGTCAAAAAGTTTATTTAACTACTTAGATAACCAGTCAGATATTAAAGTTGGTTCCAAGACCATATGAAGTACCAAGAAGTTATAGTCATCTAAGAAAAAGTTGTAGACTATGTTAAATAAAAAACTGGTTAATGTTCTACAAAGTAGTAAGACCAAATTGTTAAGGTTTTTTTTTTTTTTTCCAGTGAATGATTATAGGCATAAACCAGACAAAAATCTGAAAGTATAAGGAACTTCATCAAGAATCTGAATACTTACATTAGTTGTCTTAAGCTTCCTGTCCTGTTGACTATAGAAAGTCTCCAAAGTCATTCCTGAGTGCAAAAGGGGGCAGGTTTTATTATGCTTAGTCTATTATTTAGATGCAGCATAATAAAGATCTCCTTGAGTTTGCATTTTAAATTTAGAGCCATATGAATCTGAAACAGGAGGGAAAGGGGCAGGGCACAATGTTTAAAAGAATAACTTAGCCACAGACCATGACAAAAACTGGTTAGAAATAATTAGGCCAAGAAGACAGAAGCTTTGGCTTTCCATAGACTTTGAACCTCATAATTCATTGCAATTCATTTGTATACTAAAGGACATACCCACCACTTTCTTGAGGCCAATCATAAAATGTGAAAAAATGGGTAGTGGTCCAACTCCCCAAAGTAATTGAAATAATCTTTCTATTCATTAGTGTACAAAATAACCCAGCCCATGAAAATAAATCCCACTCTCTTTCATCTTCTGAGATGGCCCACACTGTTTGCAGGGTGCACTTTTATCTAAATAAGTCCACTTCTTACCTATGACTTTACTTTTCTCTGATTTTTTTTTTTCTGTGATGAGACATCAAAGCCCTCCAACTCACCAGAAACACAGCTACCCCACCCTTCAGCAACCACCACCCTAACTGGTCAGAAATCAGCATGAAGATGAGATACTCGACCAGCAAAAAGGTTTTAACTAGCTGAAGGTTTAGATAATGTTGAGGAGGAAGAAATTTTCTCTACGTTTCTAGATTCTATTGGATTAAGTAAAGATAAGAGAGATTAGAAGGAGAAAATCAAACAAAATTATAATAACATGCCTATCTGTGTTGACTAAAATACATGTATAACTTGAGAGATACAAGCTAAGTTTTACTTAGGGCAAAACGAGGACTGCAGTCCAGGAGCACCTCTACATAACCAGTACCTCCCAGGTTGTAGTTCTTATTTATTTTGGGGCAGGGGTGGGGGGGGGAGGTGGGGAGGGACGGGGACGGGCCGCTTCTTTTGATCTTCCATTTATCCATTTTCATCTGCTTTTGTTCTTTGGCTCATGTGGGCCTCCCATCACAGCGGCCTCTGTTGTCACAGAGCACTGGATCTGGGTGCATGCGCTCCAGAGCTCCGGCTCGGTAATTGGGACACATCGGTCCAGCCGCTCCATGGCACGTGGGATCTTCCCAGGTCAGGGATCAAACCAGCGCCCCTTGCACTGCAAGGTGGTGTCCTTACCCACTGGACCACCAGGGAAGCCCCTGCAGTCCTTATTTTGCCCCAAATAAAACTTAACTCACAACTCCCATTTTCTACATCTTTTCTTAGTCAACAGTTAACATTTTTAGGTCAACACATGGAAGAGACCCAGGAAAACTAAATGGCTTGCCAAAATTGTCAAAACCCTCACTTTAAATATCATCATTAGTTAATGACAAAAGATGTTGGGGGTAGTCATTTGGGACTTCAAAGAGGAGGAAGGCAATTCACATGCAGATGGAAAAATGAATGTTTTATGCACAAATGTTTATTGGATCACACAGAGACAATGCGATACAGAATGGACACTGATCTCCAGGCCTCAATGTATTTCCCCCACCACATCCAGTAGATATCTCTGGTGAGAGCACTTTTTAAGGAAAAGATCCTTTGTCTAAATTATTTAGGCTCCTAATGGCCTAAATCTTGTCAGACACTCAGTCATGTCTGACTTTTCCTTATGTAGTCTCACCTTTTCAAAAAGGTTCAGCATGAAGATGAGATACTCGACCAGCAAAAAGGTATGAAGGTTTAGATAATGTTGAGGAGGAAGAAATTTTCTCTACGTTTCTAGATTCTATTGGATTAAGTAAAGATAAGAGAGATTAGAAGGAGAAAATCAAACAAAATTATAATAACATGCCTATCTGTGTTGACTAAAATACATGTATAACTTGAGAGATACAAGCTAAGTTTTACTTAGGGCAAAACGAGGACTGCAGTCCAGGAGCACCTCTACATAACCAGTACCTCCCAGGTTGTAGTTCTTATTTATTTTGGGGCAGGGGGTGGGGGGTGGGAGGTGGGGAGGGACGGGGACGGGCCGCTTCTTTTGATCTTCCATTTATCCATTTTCATCTGCTTTTGTTCTTTGGCTCATGTGGGCCTCCCATCACAGCGGCCTCTGTTGTCACAGAGCACTGGATCTGGGTGCATGCGCTCCAGAGCTCCGGCTCGGTAATTGGGACACATCGGTCCAGCCGCTCCATGGCACGTGGGATCTTCCCAGGTCAGGGATCAAACCAGCGCCCCTTGCACTGCAAGGTGGTGTCCTTACCCACTGGACCACCAGGGAAGCCCCTGCAGTCCTTATTTTGCCCCAAATAAAACTTAACTCACAACTCCCATTTTCTACATCTTTTCTTAGTCAACAGTTAACATTTTTAGGTCAACACATGGAAGAGACCCAGGAAAACTAAATGGCTTGCCAAAATTGTCAAAACCCTCACTTTAAATATCATCATTAGTTAATGACAAAAGATGTTGGGGGTAGTCATTTGGGACTTCAAAGAGGAGGAAGGCAATTCACATGCAGATGGAAAAATGAATGTTTTATGCACAAATGTTTATTGGATCACACAGAGACAATGCGATACAGAATGGACACTGATCTCCAGGCCTCAATGTATTTCCCCCACCACATCCAGTAGATATCTCTGGTGAGAGCACTTTTTAAGGAAAAGATCCTTTGTCTAAATTATTTAGGCTCCTAATGGCCTAAATCTTGTCAGACACTCAGTCATGTCTGACTCTTTGTGACTCCATGTATTGTAGTCCATCAGACTCTGCTGTCCATGGTATTTTCCTGGCAAGATTAGTGGAATGGGTTGCTATTTCTTCCTCTGGGGTATCTTTCCAACCCAGGGAGCAAACCCACATCTCTTATTTCTCTTGCATTGACAGGCTGATTCTTTACAACCTGTGCCACATGAGAAGCCCTAGGCTACTAAAGAAGAAATCAAAGATATTGTTATGAATACTCTAGAAAGAGGAATCAGGACCCTGCCCAAGCCTGCATCACCATTTGATTGCTCTTCCCTGATTCTATCTTCCCTTCCTTCCTTTATTCAGTTCAATTCAATCACTCAGTTTGAGACTATCTACGAGTCAATGGACTGCATTACACCAGGCTTCCCTGTCTTTCACCATCTCCTGGAGCTTGCTCAAACTCACGTCCATGGAGTCGGTGATGCCATCCAACAATCTCAACCTCTGCCATCTCTTTCACCTTCTGCCTTCTATTTTTCCCAGCATCAAGGTCTTCTACAATGAGTCATCTCTTCGCATCAGGTGGCCAAAGTGTTAGAGCTTCAGCTTCAGCATCATACTTCCAATGAATTTTCTTGTATTAACAACTATTTGATTCTTCCAAGGAGGTTGAATGAAGCCTATATGTCAAAAACAAGAAAGAAAGAACACAGAAAGTATTTGTACTCCAGAGCCCCACAGAGTCCTGCATTATTTCAGTTCATGTAAATGAGCGACAATGGCTCCGGCCAGTTCTTGCTATAATGGATTATAGCCTTGACTCATTTTGGAGAATAGACACTTAATTGGAAATATTTCTGAATTCCAAGTCCTATATTTGAGTCTTCCATGATTAAAACCTCAGCCCATTGTTCTGAAAATGTTAGTTTACCATACATAATTAGAAGTAGTTGGAGGAGTGACAATTGGAATTTTAATAGATAAATCTTTATTCATTTTTTTTTTCCCTGGGAACTTCAGAAGAATAAACCTAAAACTTAGTCTGTACCTCACACCTTGTGGAGTCTTGTAGCCATATAGCAAGTTGTTTACTTTTATCTAAGTTTTAACTTCCAATGTGATATTAACATGTGCAAAACTGGAGCTACTGGCCACTGTATGGCTCCTTTTTCTACTAATATCTGATCTAAAGCAATTCCGTTTTCTAAAATGTAGTAGTTACAAGATGATAACTTTAAAAACTAAGGTTGCAGTTACCTGCTGCAAGCAGACATTGCTTTGAGAGTGATCAGTGCCATCCCAACTCTAACACAACTCAGAAAACTTGAGTTCTCAGTGATACAAGGACTTGTTTGAAATCACATCCATAATACCACCTAGTGTTACCTTGGATGTATGAACCACAGTTACTCCATTTTGACTTTTAGTTCTAATTTTGTTTTCCTTAATAGTCAAAGCAAATGTCACTTTTAGTGGTGTTATTTTATTTTATTTTTTTAGGTATGAGAAGATGCAATAATTTGGACTCAAAAAATCTTCTGAAAATATCAACTATCTGAAGACCTGTTCTGCCAGTCTTTCTCAGAGCACACAGTGTCTGTTTCCTGATTTTCACCTTGAATTCCTCTCAAGGAGTGTTGAAGATCAGCAGCTTCAGGAACCCATGATTTAATCATCATAGAGGTGAATGGCAAGTGTCAATTTGTAGGTGACAAGGCCTTTTTGTGGCCATAATTTTAACCATGCTTTAACAGGCATTTTTATGAGCATTTTATCCCATAATGCAAGGAATTCTCATTCACGGCTCTGTAAAAATTTTTTTGATTGACTACTTAATGTGCTCTTACTAAACTAGGCCTTATGAGCAGCCAAAAGTCAGAATTAAATAGTTGCTATAATGGATTATAGCCTTGACTCATTTTGGAGAATAGACACTTAATTGGAAATATTTCTGAATTCCAAGTCCTATATTTGAGTCTTCCATGATTAAAACCTCAGCCCATTGTTCTGAAAATGTTAGTTTACCATACATAATTAGAAGTAGTTGGAGGAGTGACAATTGGAATTTTAATAGATAAATCTTTATTCATTTTTTTTTTCCCTGGGAACTTCAGAAGAATAAACCTAAAACTTAGTCTGTACCTCACACCTTGTGGAGTCTTGTAGCCATATAGCAAGTTGTTTACTTTTATCTAAGTTTTAACTTCCAATGTGATATTAACATGTGCAAAACTGGAGCTACTGGCCACTGTATGGCTCCTTTTTCTACTAATATCTGATCTAAAGCAATTCCGTTTTCTAAAATGTAGTAGTTACAAGATGATAACTTTAAAAACTAAGGTTGCAGTTACCTGCTGCAAGCAGACATTGCTTTGAGAGTGATCAGTGCCATCCCAACTCTAACACAACTCAGAAAACTTGAGTTCTCAGTGATACAAGGACTTGTTTGAAATCACATCCATAATACCACCTAGTGTTACCTTGGATGTATGAACCACAGTTACTCCATTTTGACTTTTAGTTCTAATTTTGTTTTCCTTAATAGTCAAAGCAAATGTCACTTTTAGTGGTGTTATTTTATTTTATTTTTAGGTATGAGAAGATGCAATAATTTGGACTCAAAAATCTTCTGAAAATATCAACTATCTGAAGACCTGTTCTGCCAGTCTTTCTCAGAGCACACAGTGTCTGTTTCCTGATTTTCACCTTGAATTCCTCTCAAGGAGTGTTGAAGATCAGCAGCTTCAGGAACCCATGATTTAATCATCATAGAGGTGAATGGCAAGTGTCAATTTGTAGGTGACAAGGCCTTTTTGTGGCCATAATTTTAACCATGCTTTAACAGGCATTTTTATGAGCATTTTATCCCATAATGCAAGGAATTCTCATTCACGGCTCTGTAAAAATTTTTTTGATTGACTACTTAATGTGCTCTTACTAAACTAGGCCTTATGAGCAGCCAAAAGTCTCTGGATCGCCTGAGTTACTAATCTCTCATGGTACATAAATATAACCCCTCTTGTTGCTTCTTCCTGTATCTAGAGCTGCACTATTACCATTATTGATTTATAGGGAACTTTATATCATCATTTTATCAGAAGCTTAGCCACATGTGTGGTAATGTAAGAAATAACAATTTTGTTAATACCAGCAAACTACAAATAACAAAGCTAGTGGTATTAGTAAGAAGTAAGAATTACACCAAGAACTTCCATTAGATGCAGCCCAGTATACCCCAGTTTATCTGACTCAGGCTGTTCTGTTGTTGTTCAATCACCAAGTCGTGTCTGACTGTTTGCGACCCTGAAGACTGCAGCATGCCAGGCTTCCCAGTTTCTTGCCATTCCCCAAAGTTTGCCCAAGTTTGTGTCCATTGAATCAGTGATGGCATCTAATTATCTCATCCTCTGTTGCCCTCTTCTATTTCTGCCATCAATCTTTTCCAGCATCAGGGTCTTTTGCAATGAGTTGGCTCTTCGCATTATGTGCCCAAAGTATTGGAGCTTCAGCTTCAGCATCAGATTTTCCATTGAGTATTCTGGGTTGATTTCCTTTATGACTGACTGGTTCGATCTCCTTGTTGTCCAAGAGACTCTCAAGAGTCTTTTTCAGCATCACAGATTGAAAGCATCAGTTCTTTGGTGATTTGCCTTCTTTATGGCCCAGCTCTCAAACCCATACGTGACTACTGGAAAGATCACAGCCTTGAGTAGATGGACCTATGTTGGCAAGGTGATGTGTTTGTTTTTACCACAGTGTCTAGGTTTGTCATAGCATTCCTTCCAAGTAATCATCTGATTTCATGTCTTCAGTCATAATCCACAGTGATTGTAAAGCCCAAGAAAAGGAGATCTCTCACTGCTTCCACATTTTTCCCTTGTATTTGTCATGAAGTGATGGGATCAAATGCTATGAACTATTTTTTTTTTTAATACTGAGATTTAAACAGGCTTTTTCACTCTCCTCCTTCATTCTCATCAAGAAGCTCTTTTGTTCTTCTTCACTTTCTGCCATCAAAGAGGTATTCACATATCCGAGGTTGTTGGTATTTCTCCCAGCAATCTTTATTCTAGATTTTAACTCATCCAGCCTCTCACTTTCCATAATATTCCCTGCTTATAAACAAAATAAACAGGGTGACAGTAAACAGCTTTGTCATAATCCTTTTCCAGTCCTCAGTCAGCTGTTCCATATAAGTGTCTAACTTTTGCTTCATGGCCCACATACAGATTTCTTAGGGTACAGGTAAGACGGTTTGGTATTCCTGTCTCTTTAGGAATTTTCCATAGTTTGTTATGATCCACACAGTCAAAGGTTTTATTATGGTCAATGAAACGGTAAGTGTTTTTTCTGGAATTCCCTTGCTTTCTCAATGACCCAGTGAATCTTGGCAATTTGATCTCTGGTTCCTCTGCCTTTTCTAAACCCAGTTTGAACATCTGGAAGTTCTCACAGCATGTGATGCTGAAGCAAAACATGCAGGAGTTTGAGCATAACCTTACTAGCATGAGAGATGAGTGCAATTGTCTGGTGGTTTGAATATTATTTAACACTGCCCTTTTTGGGAACTGGAACAAGGATTGACCTTTTCCATTCTTGTGGCTCTGTTAGATTTTCCAAATTTGATGACATTTTGATAGCACCATTTGTTTTTAGTATTCTGAATAGATCTGAGGTTCATTTCCAAGGTAAATCATTCAGCATCACCGTAATTCAAGTCTATGCCCTGACCACTGATGCTAAATAAGCTGAAGCTGATCAGTTCTATGAAGACCTTGAAGAATTCCTAGTAGTCTCTTCTATACGAATCCTTATCTTTAAGGGATATTATATGTTGGTTTACTTACTTAGTGTCCATAAGGCATCCAGACCTGTTTCCTAGTTTACTAGGCAGACTATCCTTAGCATGATTTATTTGTTCCCAATATGGAGGAGCCCTTAAACTGAAATTTCCATAGCCTGGTATTAACTGCATAAATTATGCTCATAACTGTGATAGATTTCATCCCTTGGCTGGAATTTTGCTTGCTGTTCTGATTGAGCTTGAGTAATACAGGAAAATTCATATTTATGTTCAAGGTCAAAGCAGACACTTTGAATTGTCCAGGTGAGGAGATCCCCTCTAATAACATCATGAGTGACCTGAACATGACTCTATCTCTCTCTCTCTCTCTCTCTCTCTCTCTCTCTATATATATATATATATATATATATATATATATATATACTTTTTTTTTCTTTTAAAGTAAATTTCCTAAGGGTCAGCCAATTAGAAACTTGAGAAGTGGAGAAATTCACCAAAGTAACCCAAAGAGAGATTTTGTAGCATCATTTTCTGAAATAAGTCATGAATTAGGAATTGCCATATATAACTCAGTGGCCTATAAATAAATTTGGAATAGGTAAAAATTTAGACGGCCTCCTCACCACTCCCTTTTTTCTCAGTCTCAGGAGTTGGATATGATCTAGATAAGACAAGTGATCCTGAGATCCCTGGTCTCGAGGCTCAGGCAGAGAAAATCAAGTCCTCAGGATCTGAACTCTCAATTTGATCTCGGGTTTCCTCTGCCTTTTCTAAACCCGGGTTGAACATCTGGAAGTTCTCACAGCATGTGATGCTGAAGCAAAACATGCAGGAGTTTGAGCATAACCTTACTAGCATGAGAGATGAGTGCAATTGTCTGGTGGTTTGAATATTATTTAACACTGCCCTTTTTGGGAACTGGAACAAGGATTGACCTTTTCCATTCTTGTGGCTCTGTTAGATTTTCCAAATTTGATGACATTTTGATAGCACCATTTGTTTTTAGTATTCTGAATAGATCTGAGGTTCATTTCCAAGGTAAATCATTCAGCATCACCATAATTCAAGTCTATGCCCTGACCACTGATGCTAAATAAGCTGAAGCTGATCAGTTCTATGAAGACCTTGAAGAATTCCTAGTAGTCTCTTCTATACGAATCCTTATCTTTAAGGGATATTATATGTTGGTTTACTTACTTAGTGTCCATAAGGCATCCAGACCTGTTTCCTAGTTTACTAGGCAGACTATCCTTAGCATGATTTATTTGTTCCCAATATGGAGGAGCCCTTAAACTGAAATTTCCATAGCCTGGTATTAACTGCATAAATTATGCTCATAACTGTGATAGATTTCATCCCTTGGCTGGAATTTTGCTTGCTGTTCTGATTGAGCTTGAGTAATACAGGAAAATTCATATTTATGTTCAAGGTCAAAGCAGACACTTTGAATTGTCCAGGTGAGGAGATCCCCTCTAATAACATCATGAGTGACCTGAACATGACTCTATCTCTCTCTCTCTCTCTCTCTCTCTCTCTCTCTCTATATATATATATATATATATATATATATATATATATACTTTTTTTTTCTTTTAAAGTAAATTTCCTAAGGGTCAGCCAATTAGAAACTTGAGAAGTGGAGAAATTCACCAAAGTAACCCAAAGAGAGATTTTGTAGCATCATTTTCTGAAATAAGTCATGAATTAGGAATTGCCATATATAACTCAGTGGCCTATAAATAAATTTGGAATAGGTAAAAATTTAGACGGCCTCCTCACCACTCCCTTTTTTCTCAGTCTCAGGAGTTGGATATGATCTAGATAAGACAAGTGATCCTGAGATCCCTGGTCTCGAGGCTCAGGCAGAGAAAATCAAGTCCTCAGGATCTGAACTCTCAGTTTAAGAATTCTGAAAAGAAGTTTTATCAAGTTTCCTATTACCAATTACATACATATAGCCAGTTTTGGAAATTTCAAGAGTTTTACCTAAACCGGATATATCCACAGTCTAAACAATGTGATGGCCACATAGTGTTATAATAAAATATATTTTTCTTAGTTATAGGTTTATCGTTAAAATCTTTCCAGTCAGACAGAATTCACACAAGAAGGATTTACATTTGAAAAATACCAGATTTTGCCATTTCACAAGGTGGGAATGACCATTACAAAACATAGAACACAAAATATAGAACAGAGACATGCATGGCCATACTGATCAGACCCTCCTTAAATACAAGATTGCAGTCTCTTAGAAAACCTCTTACAGAGAAACAGAATTTCAGGTCTGAGTACTTACAGAATAAACAGAAGTACCTTAGGTCTTCAGAGATTTCAAAGGAGGAAAGGAGGTCAGGTTTAAAAAACAGGAATAGGAGGGGGAAGAAAATAGGTTAACTTATGGATGTCTCCTGCTACCTCTAGACACCTAGGCATTATAAGACATATTTTCCTGGGCTACCATGGAGGGGGGAGGGAACATGGCCATACTGTAAACCAGATACAAAATACAAGACCAGAATTTGAGTTTTCCTTTCACCAGAGGTGATCAGGCTCAGAGCTCAGATTAGGCTGATGCCCTTTAACCAGCCTCCTGCAGCAGCACACAGATAGAATTTAAGTAAATAAATAAAAGTATAGAATACGAGGGATTGAAATGAGGAAAGACAGAGGGAAGGAGAAAAAGATCAATAAAGCCTTTATTTTTTACCCAATTACTCTGGTCAGTCATTCACATCAGGAGCTGACCAGGGACAAAAAGGTCCTGCTTGCAGCCACTGGGTCTGGTACATCAGTGGGAAAGCTAATATCTGAGTACCCCAAGTAATCAATATATCAGTCATAGTGACGAAGAGGCCACCATTTGTTGC
This sequence comes from Tragulus kanchil, assembly GCA_022376925.1. Lineage (NCBI taxonomy): Eukaryota > Metazoa > Chordata > Mammalia > Artiodactyla > Tragulidae > Tragulus > Tragulus kanchil. The sequence continues at coordinate 49,058,891 of JAIOJX010000003.1, read as the reverse complement.
AGGAAGGTAGACCCCATCAAGGGTCTTAAAGTGGAGTCTTGTCTTACATGAATTGTCTGAGAAGACACAGGTGATGACCAAGCAAAAAGCTTTTTTAGAAAGTGGCAACCGCAGCAGGATGAGGGAACCAAGGAGAACAGCTCTGAGGTTTTTTGAGAAAACATCAAAAAACTGGTTTTATGGTAATGGAGTTTGTTTCTGGATTTTCTTTGGTCTATCTTTCTAAACAATGTGATGGCCACATAGTGTTATAATAAAATATATTTTTCTTAGTTATAGGTTTATCGTTAAAATCTTTCCAGTCAGACAGAATTCACACAAGAAGGATTTACATTTGAAAAATACCAGATTTTGCCATTTCACAAGGTGGGAATGACCATTACAAAACATAGAACACAAAATATAGAACAGAGACATGCATGGCCATACTGATCAGACCCTCCTTAAATACAAGATTGCAGTCTCTTAGAAAACCTCTTACAGAGAAACAGAATTTCAGGTCTGAGTACTTACAGAATAAACAGAAGTACCTTAGGTCTTCAGAGATTTCAAAGGAGGAAAGGAGGTCAGGTTTAAAAAACAGGAATAGGAGGGGGAAGAAAATAGGTTAACTTATGGATGTCTCCTGCTACCTCTAGACACCTAGGCATTATAAGACATATTTTCCTGGGCTACCATGGAGGGGGGAGGGAACATGGCCATACTGTAAACCAGATACAAAATACAAGACCAGAATTTGAGTTTTCCTTTCACCAGAGGTGATCAGGCTCAGAGCTCAGATTAGGCTGATGCCCTTTAACCAGCCTCCTGCAGCAGCACACAGATAGAATTTAAGTAAATAAATAAAAGTATAGAATACGAGGGATTGAAATGAGGAAAGACAGAGGGAAGGAGAAAAAGATCAATAAAGCCTTTATTTTTTACCCAATTACTCTGGTCAGTCATTCACATCAGGAGCTGACCAGGGACAAAAAGGTCCTGCTTGCAGCCACTGGGTCTGGTACATCAGTGGGAAAGCTAATATCTGAGTACCCCAAGTAATCAATATATCAGTCATAGTGACGAAGAGGCCACCATTTGTTGCAGGAAGGTAGACCCCATCAAGGGTCTTAAAGTGGAGTCTTGTCTTACATGAATTGTCTGAGAAGACACAGGTGATGACCAAGCAAAAAGCTTTTTTAGAAAGTGGCAACCGCAGCAGGATGAGGGAACCAAGGAGAACAGCTCTGAGGTTTTTTGAGAAAACATCAAAAAACTGGTTTTATGGTAATGGAGTTTGTTTCTGGATTTTCTTTGGTCTATCTTTCTGATTCAGGGTCTTTTCTGGTGGCACACCCATCTTTCAGCCAAGATGAAGTCCAGCAAGAAGGATTCTGGGAGTCAACAGGACATATAAGACTGATGTATTCTCTCATCTTTTGACCTTCCTTATATTTTTATGGTTGGTGGTAGCTTGTTAGTTCCATGTTCCTTACCAGAACACCTTTTTGTTAAATGCAAAAGGTTGCTATTTTGCCTGGCCAGGATGGTTTCAGTCAGTAGTTTCCCTAACAATGCTTCCACACTAGAGTGTAAGCATAATATTTTTATGCACTAGGAATCCAAAAGCATTGTATGGCTCACTTTATTGTGGTTGTTGTCGTTAGATCACTCGATCATGTCTGACTCTGAGCAAGTCCATGGACTGTAGCATGTCAGGCTTCCCTGTCCTTCACCATCTCCTAGAATTTGCTCAAACTCATGCCCATTGAGTCAATGATGCCATACAACCATCTCTTCCTCTGGTGGTATGGAACAAAACTCACAATATCTCTGAAGTGTGCTTGTAGATTCATTATTGCTACCACATACACACATGTGCATATAAACTCATATAAAACATTTGTTGCTACTATGGATTTAAAACATAATTATTTTTAACAACTTGACAGGTTTTTCAAAAATAATTACATTTATTTACCTATTTTTGTCTGTGCTGGGTCTTCATTGCTAAGCGGGTTTTCTCCAGGTGTAGGCTTCTTATTGTGATGTCTTTTCTTTTTTGAGGAGCATGGACTCTAAGGTGCAAGGGATAGAGTAGTTATTGGACACAGATTTAATAGCTTTGTGATACCTCTGATCTTTGTATATGATATATCATCTGTTGGAAATAATTCTTTCTTCAGTCCTTTCTCATTGTGCTTATAAAATGACTTCTTCATACTACCTAAACATTTAAATAACACTTCCACTGGGATTTAGAAAGACATCAAAGACTGGTTTTAGGGTTTTACATGGCGGGGTTGACCAAGCAAAAGCTTTTTAGAAAGTGGCAACCAGCAGGATGAGGGAACCAAGGAGAACAGCTCTGAGGTTTTTTGAGAAAACATCAAAAAACTGGTTTTATGGTAATGGAGTTTGTTTCTGGATTTTCTTTGGTCTATCTTTCTGATTCAGGGTCTTTTCTGGTGGCACACCCATCTTTCAGCCAAGATGAAGTCCAGCAAGAAGGATTCTGGGAGTCAACAGGACATATAAGACTGATGTATTCTCTCATCTTTTGACCTTCCTTATATTTTTATGGTTGGTGGTAGCTTGTTAGTTCCATGTTCCTTACCAGAACACCTTTTTGTTAAATGCAAAAGGTTGCTATTTTGCCTGGCCAGGATGGTTTCAGTCAGTAGTTTCCCTAACAATGCTTCCACACTAGAGTGTAAGCATAATATTTTTATGCACTAGGAATCCAAAAGCATTGTATGGCTCACTTTATTGTGGTTGTTGTCGTTAGATCACTCGATCATGTCTTACTCTGAGCAAGTCCATGGACTGTAGCATGTCAGGTTTCCCCTGTCCTTCACCATCTCCTAGAATTTGCTCAAACTCATGCCCATTGAGTCAATGATGCCATACAACCATCTCTTCCTCTGGTGGTATGGAACAAAACTCACAATATCTCTGAAGTGTGCTTGTAGATTCATTATTGCTACCACATACACACATGTGCATATAAACTCATATAAAACATTTGTTGCTACTATGGATTTAAAACATAATTATTTTTAACAACTTGACAGGTTTTTCAAAAATAATTACATTTATTTACCTATTTTTGTCTGTGCTGGGTCTTCATTGCTAAGCGGGTTTTCTCCAGGTGTAGGCTTCTTATTGTGATGTCTTTTCTTTTTTGAGGAGCATGGACTCTAAGGTGCAAGGGATAGAGTAGTTATTGGACACAGATTTAATAGCTTTGTGATACCTCTGATCTTTGTATATGATATATCATCTGTTGGAAATAATTCTTTCTTCAGTCCTTTCTCATTGTGCTTATAAAATGACTTCTTCATACTACCTAAACATTTAAATAACACTTCCACTGGGAATATCTATCCTTCAAAATGTGTTTAGTCCTCTCCCTTATGCCCTTTCTTATCCTACTCACATTTTTTTTTTAGATATTTTTCTTTAATTTTGACCTCTTTTATTTTTTAAATTAATTTATTTTTATCCATCTTCATGCCTTGGCCTGTGTGGGCCTTCCATTGCAGTGACCTCTCTTGCTGAAGAGCACTGGCTCTGGGCTCATGCACCCCAGAGTGCTGGCTTGTAATTGGACACATGGGTCCAGCCACTGCATGGTACCCGGGCTGGAAATCAACCTGATGCCCCTTGCACTACAAGATGGACTCCTTACACAGTGGACAACCAGGGAAGCCTCTAATCACACTTTTATTTCATATTATATATAATTCTGTATTTTCTGACCTTCATAACCAAATTTAAAACCCTTGAAGACAGATAATGAATAGTTTTTCACTGAGTCTCTGTACTGTCTGATACAGATTATTTTATCAGTGAGTCTCTGGATGAATTTAAGTTGACTAATATAAAAACTTTTTTCTAGTTTGACTTATTTTAAAATATTAGTATAGTATCCTTTCTGAATTTTCTCTTTTCTTTTTTTCTCTGACATCACTGATAGCTCCTAGAGTAATCTAGCAACAGAATAATCTTAAATTTAATTCTGAAATATCGGTCTCTGCCTACAGGAAAATAAATTATAGAAAAGATCATCAGAGTTCTTAATAGATGTGAATACTTCTCTAGATGGTTAATAGCTTGTAGATTCATATACACATCACATGTGCATATAAACTCATATAAAACATTTGTTGCTACTATGGATTTAAAACATAATTATTTTTAACAACTTGACAGGTTTTTCAAAAATAATTACATTTATTTACCTATTTTTGTCTGTGCTGGGTCTTCATTGCTAAGCGGGTTTTCTCCAGGTGTAGGCTTCTTATTGTGATGTCTTTTCTTTTTTGAGGAGCATGGACTCTAAGGTGCAAGGGATAGAGTAGTTATTGGACACAGATTTAATAGCTTTGTGATACCTCTGATCTTTGTATATGATATATCATCTGTTGGAAATAATTCTTTCTTCAGTCCTTTCTCATTGTGCTTATAAAATGACTTCTTCATACTACCTAAACATTTAAATAACACTTCCACTGGGAATATCTATCCTTCAAAATGTGTTTAGTCCTCTCCCTTATGCCCTTTCTTATCCTACTCACATTTTTTTTTTTTAGATATTTTTCTTTAATTTTGACCTCTTTTATTTTTTAAATTAATTTATTTTTATCCATCTTCATGCCTTGGCCTGTGTGGGCCTTCCATTGCAGTGACCTCTCTTGCTGAAGAGCACTGGCTCTGGGCTCATGCACCCCAGAGTGCTGGCTTGTAATTGGACACATGGGTCCAGCCACTGCATGGTACCCGGGCTGGAAATCAACCTGATGCCCCTTGCACTACAAGATGGACTCCTTACACAGTGGACAACCAGGGAAGCCTCTAATCACACTTTTATTTCATATTATATATAATTCTGTATTTTCTGACCTTCATAACCAAATTTAAAACCCTTGAAGACAGATAATGAATAGTTTTTCACTGAGTCTCTGTACTGTCTGATACAGATTATTTTATCAGTGAGTCTCTGGATGAATTTAAGTTGACTAATATAAAAACTTTTTTCTAGTTTGACTTATTTTAAAATATTAGTATAGTATCCTTTCTGAATTTTCTCTTTTCTTTTTTTCTCTGACATCACTGATAGCTCCTAGAGTAATCTAGCAACAGAATAATCTTAAATTTAATTCTGAAATATCGGTCTCTGCCTACAGGAAAATAAATTATAGAAAAGATCATCAGAGTTCTTAATAGATGTGAATACTTCTCTAGATGGTTAATAGCTTGACAGATATTTGTCATAATCAACAGTAGATATTTATGTGCTCATAATTACTTTAAAAACACAGCAGATAATCTGATTGTCCAATGATGTGAGGAAATGCTAGTGACAGCAACAAAGTACTCACATTAAGTTTTGGGTGTTTATGAAGCTGCAAAAACTGTTGATGGATGAGTTTTTTCATATGATTCCTCTGTCTCTATACACGCAAATTTTCTCAGAGTCAAGCAAAGATAAATGATATATGTAAGGACAGGAAAAGGTGATTGCTGTTCTCATCTTGAAGGAAAGCAATGGGTTATTAAGAAGTTTACTTCTGGGCTTCCCCTGGTGGTCCAGTGGGTAAGGACATCGCCTTGCAGTGCAAGGGGCGTCGGTTCGATCCCTGGCCTGGGAAGATCCCACGTGCCACAGAGCGGCTGGACCGATGTGTCCAATCACCAAGCCGGCGCTCTGTGACGACAGAGGCCACCGCGATGGGAGGCCTGTGGGGACCTTTTGCAGAAAGGAAAGACAGCAGGATTGCCCCCGGCTGAACCGGGAGATCTCGGAGAAAGGCAAACCTTGACTGCCCGCCCCCCAGCCCCCTGGCTCAGGCAGAGGACAATCAGATGCAACAGGGGTTCCATCGAAGTAGTTCCGCTTTATTGATGAAGATCCACAGCTTTTATAGGCAAGTGAAGAGGGTTTTGCATGGGACTTCCTATAGATTACACCAATCAAGGGAAAGGCCAAGCAATCATTTTTCCCAAGCAATCATTCACGAGCGCGGAAGCCAGGGGAACCAATCAGAAATTTTGACCATCAGTAACAATTTAGATCACACCCTGTCTCTTCCTGTAGGCGTCATCTTAGCTGCAAACACGTGCTTAAGCTTCTTTAAACAATGCACTTAAGCTTCCCTTCATTCCCACGTCCCTTCCTGTAGGCGCCATCTTAGCTCCAAGCTGAAACAATGTGCTCAAGCTTCTTTTCACTCCCACACCCCTTCCTGTAAGCGCCATCTTAGCTCCAAACTGCAAACATGTGCTTAAGCTTCTTTATGCTTGCAACGGTCCTCTTACAATTCAGAGCCCCACAGAGGCCCACAGGAGCCAAAGAACAAAGACGGATGAAAATAGAGAAATGAAAGACCAATAGAAGTGGCCCCCCTGTCCCCCTCCCTCCCCATCCTAGCCCCCAAAAGATAAATAAATTAAAAATAAATGTTTAAAAAAAAAAAGTTTAGTTCTCTATAATTGTTCTTACTAACCTTTCCACTTTCCCAGGCATACCACACACACACACACACACACACACACACACACACACACACACCACAGTTTCTCCTTTACATGATATTGTCCTGTCATGGAAGATAATAAACTACTATAAACAGTTCACATAAAAGAACAGAGATTTCTGATATTCCTTTGCAATAGAAATATATTAAATCATTCTTCCTTCATTAAAGAAAAGAGAAGCCTTCAAGCAGTACTAGGTGAGCTTACATGCTCAATGAGTTCAACATGAAATACTGCAGACTGTTTTCTATTTTTTTAGACTCCATTTCATGGAGACCTCAGAGACTCCACACATAAAATCCTATACCCCTAGAGTGGAAATTGTGATCCCTAATCATTACATTTTGCCAAGCCTGCTGTAGCACAGTTGAATCATAATGTCAATTACAATAGTTTAGTACAGATTCCAATCTTTGATCTTTCTGAACAACAGAAAATCCCCACAGATACCTTCACCATGTACATTCACACTTTCACAGTAGACTCATGTTGCTAGTGCCAACAGAAACTCTCATTTCAGTTTGAGACTGATCTCTTATCTTAGAATTTCAGATATTATTGTAATCATTCAAGATTTAATCCCCAACCCCAGTAAAGAGAATCCCCCATGAGATTAGTTTCAGAGAGCATAAGGGAATGCAAAATAGTTCATACATCAACTCTTTTCCTCTTCTGATGCACAAGGGCTCAGTTTCCACCCCTGGTTCAAGTAAGGTTACATGTAGGGCATGTGACTATTCTCCATGTTGTTTTCTTCTCTCCTGTGATGATGATCTCCTCTTTGCACATTTATGTTTTCAAACTTTTCTTCTATGATGATATCCAGATGAAGATGATCATCATACTATCTTCAACCAACACACTTACTTCTTACTAGAAATCCAAGGAAAGGGTAGAGGGACTTTCAATGTCCCTTCCCCCCTGTGGGAGGCGCTCCTCTCACAGAGACATCGTAACTTCTCTTATTCCTTTATTAGGGGGAATGGAGAAGGTATAACAAAGAAATGTAAAGAAGTGTAAACATAGACCTCTGTTACCAACAATAAAAATTAGATTTTAGATAAAAATATCTGCATATTCCAGCATGAATTAGATATTTATTTGTTAGCATCTACCATAAATTTTATTTTTACTTATCCTCTGAGAATACCATACTAATAGTTCAGATATATTCATTTGATTAAAAGGGATTATGATATACAATTTTATTCTCATTTTCTTATGTTAAACTTAAAGAAGTCTGTTATCATTGCCTTATCTTTTGCTTATTATTCATTAAGAAAGGGCCTTATTTGTAAATGTTCTCACTGTTTTCTTGATAAAAATTGAAGTTTACCTAGTGGACCCAAACTCAAGTTCTGCATTTCATGATATTCTAACTCATGCAGGGATTTGTTTTGTCTTAGAATTCAAAGTATCAGAATGCATAAAAATACACTATCCAGAAATCAGTTTAGGCTTTGCTCTAGGAGAGAGAACAGAGACTTCTGAAATCCATATAGAGAAATGAAAGCAAAAACTCTCTCTAGAGCTCATGTTTTATTTAATTGGTAATATTTCAGCAGGAAGAGAAATGGTACTATAAGTTACTTTCTATCAATAAAAATAAATATTTTATTGTGACAGCTAAAAGGAAGAAATTTGAGACTGATCTCTTATCTTAGAATTTCAGATATTATTGTAATCATTCAAGATTTAATCCCCAACCCCAGTAAAGAGAATCCCCCATGAGATTAGTTTCAGAGAGCATAAGGGAATGCAAAATAGTTCATACATCAACTCTTTTCCTCTTCTGATGCACAAGGGCTCAGTTTCCACCCCTGGTTCAAGTAAGGTTACATGTAGGGCATGTGACTATTCTCCATGTTGTTTTCTTCTCTCCTGTGATGATGATCTCCTCTTTGCACATTTATGTTTTCAAACTTTTCTTCTATGATGATATCCAGATGAAGATGATCATCATACTATCTTCAACCAACACACTTACTTCTTACTAGAAATCCAAGGAAAGGGTAGAGGGACTTTCAATGTCCCTTCCCCCCTGTGGGAGGCGCTCCTCTCACAGAGACATCGTAACTTCTCTTATTCCTTTATTAGGGGGAATGGAGAAGGTATAACAAAGAAATGTAAAGAAGTGTAAACATAGACCTCTGTTACCAACAATAAAAATTAGATTTTAGATAAAAATATCTGCATATTCCAGCATGAATTAGATATTTATTTGTTAGCATCTACCATAAATTTTATTTTTACTTATCCTCTGAGAATACCATACTAATAGTTCAGATATATTCATTTGATTAAAAGGGATTATGATATACAATTTTATTCTCATTTTCTTATGTTAAACTTAAAGAAGTCTGTTATCATTGCCTTATCTTTTGCTTATTATTCATTAAGAAAGGGCCTTATTTGTAAATGTTCTCACTGTTTTCTTGATAAAAATTGAAGTTTACCTAGTGGACCCAAACTCAAGTTCTGCATTTCATGATATTCTAACTCATGCAGGGATTTGTTTTGTCTTAGAATTCAAAGTATCAGAATGCATAAAAATACACTAGCCAGAAATCAGTTTAGGCTTTGCTCTAGGAGAGAGAACAGAGACTTCTGAAATCCATATAGAGAAATGAAAGCAAAAACTCTCTCTAGAGCTCATGTTTTATTTAATTGGTAATATTTCAGCAGGAAGAGAAATGGTACTATAAGTTACTTTCTATCAATAAAAAATAAATATTTTATTGTGACAGTGTTTCATGACATATAAATGGAAGAAATCACCTTTATGCTCATTATACTTAGGTCAAAGATTCTCACTTTTTAAGAATAGCTTGAAATATATTTATTTCAGAAAGCATACAATCCCTGATACTAGATAGCATTTTGCCTTTTATGTGTTTTACTTCTTCAAAATTAATTCTTATGGTTATTAAACCATACACTTGAATTTCAAAACAAAGTAGAACAATGGAAAGATACAGCCATCAATCTCCTCTATTGAGAGGTGAAAAACTAATTGACTGTATTCTAAAAAAAAGGTTGAGGCAATCATAAGCACAGGAAAAATTATATTTTGTATTTGTATTTTATTGAAGGTTTCCAAATGAATTTCATTTTAACACCAAAACTAGTTGAGTGAAAGGCAAGAAACAAGTATGATTTTTTGTAATAATATAACAAAAATCAGTGGACTGTTGTGGTGAGTCAATTTACTCATGGTCACACAGTTCAAAATTAAGTTTAGATTCTAATTCAAATCCTTTGATGCCTAGTTTACATTATTTTGAATTCTCAAATGGAATATGTCATGGTCTTAATGAATTCTTTAGGATACTTGTTAAAAATTGTAGATCCTGACGCTTCTTTCCTGGAAATATTGAATCAGTATTCTGAAAAATATATTCATGTGTTCCATTTACTACCTTATAAAAGTCAGAACATGATAAAAAACTTATTTTTTATGAAACTGTCTGTTATCATTGCCTTATCTTTGCTTATTATTTATTAAGAAAGGGCCTTATTTGTAAATGTTCTCACTGTTTTCTTGATAAAAATTGAAGTTTACCTAGTGGACCCAAACTCAAGTTCTGCATTTCATGATATTCTAACTCATGCAGGGATTTGTTTTGTCTTAGAATTCAAAGTATCAGAATGCATAAAAATACACTAGCCAGAAATCAGTTTAGGCTTTGCTCTAGGAGAGAGAACAGAGACTTCTGAAATCCATATAGAGAAATGAAAGCAAAAACTCTCTCTAGAGCTCATGTTTTATTTAATTGGTAATATTTCAGCAGGAAGAGAAATGGTACTATAAGTTACTTTCTATCAATAAAAAATAAATATTTTATTGTGACAGTGTTTCATGACATATAAATGGAAGAAATCACCTTTATGCTCATTATACTTAGGTCAAAGATTCTCACTTTTTAAGAATAGCTTGAAATATATTTATTTCAGAAAGCATACAATCCCTGATACTAGATAGCATTTTGCCTTTTATGTGTTTTACTTCTTCAAAATTAATTCTTATGGCTATTAAACCATACACTTGAATTTCAAAACAAAGTAGAACAATGGAAAGATACAGCCATCAATCTCCTCTATTGAGAGGTGAAAAAACTAATTGACTGTATTCTAAAAAATAGGTTGAGGCAATCATAAGCACAGGAAAAATTATATTTTGTATTTGTATTTTATTGAAGGTTTCCAAATGAATTTCATTTTAACACCAAAACTAGTTGAGTGAAAGGCAAGAAACAAGTATGATTTTTTGTAATAATATAACAAAAATCAGTGGACTGTTGTGGTGAGTCAATTTACTCATGGTCACACAGTTCAAAATTAAGTTTAGATTCTAATTCAAATCCTTTGATGCCTAGTTTACATTATTTTGAATTCTCAAATGGAATATGTCATGGTCTTAATGAATTCTTTAGGATACTTGTTAAAAATTGTAGATCCTGACGCTTCTTTCCTGGAAATATTGAATCAGTATTCTGAAAAAATATATTCATGTGTTCCATTTACTACCTTATAAAATTGTTGGTGAACAACAAAACTCTGTAAAACCTTTAAAATAAAGAAGTAAAATAAATAAATCAATCAATAAATAAAGTATAGAACTCCTTATATATATATATATATATACACACACATATATATATACATATATATATTGCTTAGCTTATATATATATATATATATATTGCTTAGCTTAATATTAACATGATTATATATATATACAATATTAATGTTAATATTAAGCTAAGCAATTTAATTAAGCTAGAATGGTAACACATTTGTTGTACACTAATACTGTCAGAGCAGAAACTGAGCCAATGAAAACAGAAAGACGGGGAGATGGTGAAGAAAACATCCTACTAAAATCCAGATGCTCTCTTGCCTAGATCTCCAAATTCAATTTTTCAAATGAGGACAACAAGGCTAACCCATGAAGGAAACAACTTGAAGCATGTGTTTAGCTTTTCAGCACAGAAATTTCATAGAGACTTTTTATTACCAAATCACATTAGTACTTTTTCACACAAAATTGAAAGCAAGATCTCATGTAAAGTGCAAAACAGTAATTTTAGGATAAAGTACATCAAATATGTCAGTATGAATTACAAATACATTACATTAAATATTTCACAAAAAAGTACACTTAAATAAGGTGAGTCTCCGGCAAAGAATGTCATAAAACAAGTAACATGGATATTATGAAATAATTGTAATTCTGCATAATATAAATGCCAGAAGCATATTTACTACCATAAACTTAACATCTTCAGGAACAATATTATTTTCCTTGGCCATAATATAATTGATATCAGGCCTAGTATGACTTGCTTCATTTTCATTTGGTGTGAGTAGAAGATTTATCGAGGTCAAAAGAAGAATCTATTAACACCAAAACTAGTTGAGTGAAAGGCAAGAAACAAGTATGATTTTTTGTAATAATATAACAAAAATCAGTGGACTGTTGTGGTGAGTCAATTTACTCATGGTCACACAGTTCAAAATTAAGTTTAGATTCTAATTCAAATCCTTTGATGCCTAGTTTACATTATTTTGAATTCTCAAATGGAATATGTCATGGTCTTAATGAATTCTTTAGGATACTTGTTAAAAATTGTAGATCCTGACGCTTCTTTCCTGGAAATATTGAATCAGTATTCTGAAAAAATATATTCATGTGTTCCATTTACTACCTTATAAAATTGTTGGTGAACAACAAAACTCTGTAAAACCTTTAAAATAAAGAAGTAAAATAAATAAATCAATCAATAAATAAAGTATAGAACTCCTTATATATATATATATATACACACACATATATATATACATATATATATTGCTTAGCTTATATATATATATATATATATTGCTTAGCTTAATATTAACATGATTATATATATATACAATATTAATGTTAATATTAAGCTAAGCAATTTAATTAAGCTAGAATGGTAACACATTTGTTGTACACTAATACTGTCAGAGCAGAAACTGAGCCAATGAAAACAGAAAGACGGGGAGATGGTGAAGAAAACATCCTACTAAAATCCAGATGCTCTCTTGCCTAGATCTCCAAATTCAATTTTTCAAATGAGGACAACAAGGCTAACCCATGAAGGAAACAACTTGAAGCATGTGTTTAGCTTTTCAGCACAGAAATTTCATAGAGACTTTTTATTACCAAATCACATCAGTACTTTTTCACACAAAATTGAAAGCAAGATCTCATGTAAAGTGCAAAACAGTAATTTTAGGATAAAGTACATCAAATATGTCAGTATGAATTACAAATACATTACATTAAATATTTCACAAAAAAGTACACTTAAATAAGGTGAGTCTCCGGCAAAGAATGTCATAAAACAAGTAACATGGATATTATGAAATAATTGTAATTCTGCATAATATAAATGCCAGAAGCATATTTACTACCATAAACTTAACATCTTCAGGAACAATATTATTTTCCTTGGCCATAATATAATTGATATCAGGCCTAGTATGACTTGCTTCATTTTCATTTGGTGTGAGTAGAAGATTTATCGAGGTCAAAAGAAGAATCTATTGACCAGCAGTTCATTCAAAGAATTATTAGAGATTTGCTGATACTGTTAATCATTTGAGATGTTTTTCCTGATGACTTTAAAATTACAGAGCAGACAAAAAGTGAAATCTAAGAAGAGCAAATACTATAAACCTAAGAAAAGATAATTGTTCGTATTTCTATCAGGGGTTTAATTTGACACTTTCTTAAATATGTTTGATTTTTTGTTTGTTAGTTTCTTTGCTTTATTTTTGTGTGTTTATTGCCTTGGGTTGCCATTTTCTCTTCCAGGGGATCTTCCCAACCAAGGGATTGAACCTGTATCTCTTATGTCTCCTGCATTGGCAGGTGGATTCTTTAGCACTAGTTTCACCTGGTAAACTCATTCTGACCAGAAGCATATGAAAATAGAAAGATATTTACTCCTGGTTTTCTTTCAAGGTAAAGATCATCTTGCTTCCCAGGTTGCACAGTGGTAAATAATCCTCCTACAATGCAGGAGACACGAGAAATGAGTTTGATTCCCCAGATCAAGATCTCCTGAAGTTGGACATGGCAGCCCACCCCAGTATTCTTGCCTGGAAAATACCATGGATGGAGGACATTGGTAGGCTACAGTTCATGGGATCACAAAGTCGCTGGTGACGATAGACTGGTAAGTACTAAAAGTTAATAATAATGAAAAAATTTGCCACTTAAGTTACTCATGATTAGGATGTAACAATTAGCATCCAGCGATCCTGCTCTACTGTAAGGAAAACTATACTATAGGTATAACTATGAAATAATCAAATGTTATATGCTTTGTTTAATATGTCATTTACAGCTTCCTATGAGAATGAGGTGCTTTGCAAGTACATACAATGAAGAACATCTAGATTCTGGAGCCAAATCTGATTTTTAGTATTAGGAGAGATGATACTAATATGAGATATCCCTAAAAACAATAAATACTTTTTTTTTTTCAATTATTTAGATAATTTCAAGTGAAAGTGTTAAGTTTTATTTTTTTTTTTTTAATATATCACACGTGAGGGAACTTGAGATTTGCCTCTCATCATCCTCACTGTTTGTTTATTATGTATTATTTTATTATGATAACTAGGTTAATAATACTTTTTATGCATATACTGAGTAGCAAGGTTGTGGTCTGAAGAGAAGGGATATAAATAAGGGATATAAATAAGGCGTGTAAAGTAATATACAATATTCAACATCATTACATCATTACATCTTCTGAATACTTCACTTTGATCAAAATCTGTGGGGCTCTGAATTGAAAGAGGACCGTTGCAAGCATAAGGAAGCTTAAGCACATTGTTTCAGTTTGGAGCTAAGATGGCGCCTACAGGAAGAGGGCGTGATCTAAATTGTTACGTGATGGTCAAAATTTCTGATCGGTTCCCCTGGTTTCCGTGCTCGTGGATGATTGCTTGACCTTTAGCTTGATTGGTGTAATCTATAGGAAGTCTCATGCAAAACCCCCTTCACTTGCCTATAAAAGCTGTGAATCTGCATTAATAAAATGGAACTGCCTCTACAGAACCCCTGCCCTGTCTGATTGTCCTCGGCATGCGCCAGCGGGCTTGAGGGGTGGGGGGGCAGGCGGCAGCAAGGCTTGCCTCTCTCCAAGATCTCCCGGTTCAGCCTGGGGCAGTCCCGCTGCCTTCCTTTCTGTGGAAGGTCCCCGTAAGAATCATATCAAATAAACTTAAAAAATATGTCTTCTTTGTTAAAATAGTTATTTAATACTAAAAGAGTGATTTATACTAAGGAATTCCCCAGTGGGCTACATGTTACAGAGCTTGATTTGCCCCAATGTCTTGTTCAGACACTAAGTCATGTTAAACTCTTTCCAGTCCCGTAGATTGCAACACACCAGGTTCCTCTGTCCTCCACCATCTCCCACACTTTACTCAAATTCATGTCCTTTCAGTCAATGATGCTATCTACCCATCCCCTCCTCTGCCATTCCCTTCTCCTTTTGCCTTCAATCTTTCCCAGCATCAAGGTCTTTTCTAATGAGTTGTCTCTTTGCATCAGTTGGGCATAGTATTGGAGCTTCAGCTTCAGCATCAGTCCGTCCAATGAATATTCAAAATTAATTTCCTTTAGGATTGATTGTTAAGATTTCTTTGATATCCGAGGGATTCAAGAGTCTTCTCAGGCACCACAATTTGAATATTGAAAAATAGTGGCAAAATTGAAATTTCCTCATTCCTAGAGAAAATCAAAAGATAGGAGACATTCATGCCTTTCTAGAAAGTTGATCCTTATAAACTGTGTAAGTGGGCAGAGTGTTTATCCAGTGATTTTTTTTTCCATAACATTTGGTGGGGTAAAAAATAACTCCTATAGCTATCATTTCTCTTCTCACATTTGTGACAGCTCATCATCAGTGACATGACATTAGTGTTCAGGGTGTCCATCATAGGAAAATGCATTATTCATTTACATTATGAATGAACTTTCAAAACAAAAATGTCATAGATGGTCTGCAGGAACTGGAGAAAATATAATGTATCTAATTATACAAGGAAGCACCAACTGATATACAAGGCCATCTTTCACATTTTTAGTACATGATTTATAAGTTATGATAGCATTACATGTGCACTTTTGTTTTAAGACAAGTATTTTTAATATATGGGACAAGATAGGCATATACACACATCAATGAACATTTGCACACACAAGCTGCATATTATTTTTTTAAATAATGTCTTCTGTAGCAATGCTTTGGTAATGAAAATAGAGAGCATCTGATGGTTATAAATCTTAATTTTTGACAACTAGCATGAATATTGTCTCTTTGGTTTGGTAGTGACAAGCTTTAGTGGCCAAGTTTCCAAATGTAATAAGAGTATTTCTGAGATGTAATAGAATCTTGATGATAGGTATACTTTATGCTTTAAGGATATAGAACTCAATTCTTTTTGAATACGTTATTTAATTTTCAGTCTTTTTTCTTCCCCAGAATTTCCATTTTAATAACAATGTATTGTTTTATCAGAATATCTTACAGAATGCATAAACATATTTATTAGATACCCAAAGCATATATAATGCATATATATATATATGAATAACAATGTTAACTTCTATGTACTCACTATCAACTAAAGAATTAGAACCAAAGAAGGAAAAGTTAGAAAATAATGACCAAGTGGCTGAACGAAAGTACCACAAAGGGCTTTAAGGTAAAGAAAATGGAAATTGGGTTCCCTGAATATCAGTTAGTTTGACTAAACTTTATTAAGTTTGATGGGTATCATATTTTTCCAACTTCATAAGCTTCCAAACCTTGGGCTATTCCTTTTCTTGATTTTTCAGGGACTTCTTCATAGATTATATCTTTAAAAAAAAAAAAACAAAAAAAAACAAAAAACCTTTTACTCAGCTAAATAATGATAGAAATGATGATCCTTGTCTTTTTTAATTTCATGTTAGGTGGGGAGCATTACTACCAAGTGCCAGGTATGGTGGAAAATATAAGTAAATCAGATTGCTCCTAGACTTCAAAGGACATTAAAAAAAAGTTTTGATGTGGAGTTTACACTTTTTGCCTGGCAGCCACTGCCCTCTATCATATTTCTTTATTTTCCTTACCTTAAAGTGTCAATCTAAATGTCATTTCCACCCATAAAATGGGTTTTTATCCTCTTAAAAACTGTTAGTTCCTGGACATGAGGAATGAAGTCAAATCCATCACTGTTTTTCTTTCTTTCTTACCCAGTAATGAATTCTTCATTTTCTTCAGGGTGTTTATACATGTGCTCTGGGCAGCCAGGTTTTTCCTTCTAGAACATATATACAATATTAGCACTCTGTTTCGAAGTGGAATCCATGTATATATTCTTGTTATTTTATCTCATAATTGATACTTGTATGACAATTGCTTGCTGTCTTTTCCAATATTCTGCCATGTCTATGATACTAGCAGCCATGTTCTTTGATCACCATTGTATATCCTTCACCTCACACATCTTTCTAATTAAGGCATGATAAATATAATGCTTATTAAGCAGGTGAATTTAGGTTGAGGATGATGATATCTTGCATGAACAAAAGGAGAACAGTCTTTCATAATCAAAATACTCAACAAAAATTGTCAAGATGTATATTTGTATGTATCTAGTTTCTATCATATCTAACTGTTTTCCAAGAAGATAGCTAAGTACATTGCAAATCTTTTGCTAAGCAATTTTTTTTAAGCTAAAAATAAAAGTAGATTGAAATCAAGGAACCATGAGACTCTCTCAAACTTTTATAAAAGCTAAGTCCAAAGATACGCATTTTAATGATCTGGGACCAGTATCCCAAATGTATAATGCTTCCTGTTTTTCTCCATCTTGAATTTCCCTCAGAAAATACCATATACCATGGGTGATAGAGGGGAGGTGTCTGTAGAGGTTGATGACTTGATTTTTGTATAATTGGGATTGCAGACCATATTCTTGATTTATTAGAATGACAGGCAATATTCCCTTTCCATAGTAGCCTCAAATCTGAAGGCCTTGAATGAGGTGTTTAGAACCAAAATCACATCAGCAATCTTTCCTGATTTTACCCCTCTGAGTTTTTGCAGTATGAGCATGAGCTCTGAGAGTTTTCTAGGTTAGGCAGGGAGATTGTCCAACATAAGCAGTACCATCAACAATAGTACTGATATCACCCATAAGGTTGAAACGTTAATTTCTTTATTTTCCTTACCTTAAAGTGTCAATCTAAATGTTTCCACCCATAAAATGGGTTTTATCCTCTTAAAACTGTTAGTTCCTGGACATGAGGAATGAAGTCAAATCCATCACTGTTTTTCTTTCTTTCTTACCCAGTAATGAATTCTTCATTTTCTTCAGGGTGTTTATACATGTGCTCTGGGCAGCCAGGTTTTTCCTTCTAGAACATATATACAATATTAGCACTCTGTTTCGAAGTGGAATCCATGTATATATTCTTGTTATTTTATCTCATAATTGATACTTGTATGACAATTGCTTGCTGTCTTTTCCAATATTCTGCCATGTCTATGATACTAGCAGCCATGTTCTTTGATCACCATTGTATATCCTTCACCTCACACATCTTTCTAATTAAGGCATGATAAATATAATGCTTATTAAGCAGGTGAATTTAGGTTGAGGATGATGATATCTTGCATGAACAAAAGGAGAACAGTCTTTCATAATCAAAATACTCAACAAAAATTGTCAAGATGTATATTTGTATGTATCTAGTTTCTATCATATCTAACTGTTTTCCAAGAAGATAGCTAAGTACATTGCAAATCTTTTGCTAAGCAATTTTTTAAGCTAAAAATAAAAGTAGATTGAAATCAAGGAACCATGAGACTCTCTCAAACTTTTATAAAAGCTAAGTCCAAAGATACGCATTTTAATGATCTGGGACCAGTATCCCAAATGTATAATGCTTCCTGTTTTTCTCCATCTTGAATTTCCCTCAGAAAATACCATATACCATGGGTGATAGAGGGGAGGTGTCTGTAGAGGTTGATGACTTGATTTTTGTATAATTGGGATTGCAGACCATATTCTTGATTTATTAGAATGACAGGCAATATTCCCTTTCCATAGTAGCCTCAAATCTGAAGGCCTTGAATGAGGTGTTTAGAACCAAAATCACATCAGCAATCTTTCCTGATTTTACCCCTCTGAGTTTTTGCAGTATGAGCATGAGCTCTGAGAGTTTTCTAGGTTAGGCAGGGAGATTGTCCAACATAAGCAGTACCATCAACAATAGTACTGATATCACCCAAAACAGTACCATTTGTAGTTGAAACGCAAAGTTTTATATATTTAAAGCTACTTTCTAATCACAGTAAGTTACAATTTCAAGTTATTTTTAACTTCCAAGCTCCTCTGCTTCCAATAAGAAGTTTTGCTTCACAGTATTTACTTTGAAAGTTGTTTCCATTAACATCTACTATGATGTATACATTCTTGTAGCAAAGCTTAAACTTAAAATTGTGATTTCTTCGGACTCTGGTTTATATTCTAGCTACTGAACCCATAATGGAAATAATAAATGTATTTGCTTGCTTAGATACATGAATCTCTATTTATACCTGTATATTGGAGCACTTTATATGAACTATGCAACCTGAAAAACCACTATTAAAACAAAAATTCCACTATAAAAATATTCACACTCAGTTCAGTGTTCTTGTCTTTAGGTAAACTTAGCTGACTCTATGAATTACTCTTATGTTTATTCGAATTCCATCAATAATATTCTATTTTGCCTAAAATTTCTGTGAAGTTATGAACAACTTTTGTCCTGAATAGGCTTATTTTGCCCTTCAGAATCCCCTCTTCTGTCTGTGACCCTGAGGTTCTTATTCTACATGCTTTTTCATGAACCATCTGGGAAATTTTCCAAGAGTATTGAAGCACAGCCAGGAAGCTGAGGAAATGTTGAAGAGAGCTGGAGAAAGACTGCTGGGAGGGTCAGAAGAATGTCAGAGAAGGTCAGGAAACATCAAACCTAGAAAGACTCCAAATACATACCCTGAGGTCAATATCATGCCAGAGCCAAACTTTAAAAATCCCAAGGTTAGAAAAGCTACTTTGCATCAATTTTTATCCGTCTTCAGTGTCTGGCTTTATAAGTTTTACTACTAAGTAGATAAATAGTATAGCAATAGAAATATATTATCAATAATACTGCAGTTCAGATGACAATGGATACTTAATAATGAGCATAAAAGCTACAAATTATTAGGATCAATCTGTTATAAGCTTTATATTGATCACTGCACGTACATAAGCTCATATGATCCCCATAATAATTTTGTGGTATTATTATCTAATTTTTGTGATGCAGATTCTGAGATCCAAAGGACTTATGTTTAATAAGCTCGTTTAGCCATTAAGTGAAATTCAGAACCAGATGTACCTATCCTTAAAGTTAATTTAATTATGCTATGGCAATGACTTTTGCAATTGTCTAAATACTGTGTTTATACAGTTACTAAATTAACCGTAAGTAAAATTTTATTTCTCTTCTTGTAAACCAAACTTCAGGACAAAAAATAATTCTGATCTACAGAAAGGTTTAGTAGACCAAACTTTTTTTTTTTTTTTAACTCATCTCAATTCTTCAACATTTATTTATTTATTTATTTATTTTTGGGGGGGCGGGTTGGGGTAGGAAGGGGTGAGCAGGCCACTTCTATTGGTCTTTCATTTCTCTATTTTCATCCGTCTTGTTCTTTGGCTCCTGTGGGCCTCCCATCGCGGTGGCCTCTGTTGTCGCAGAGCACCAGCTCTGGGAGCATGCACTCCAGAGCGACGGCTCGGTAATTGGACACATTAGTCCAGCCGCTCCGCGGCAAGTGGGATCTTCCCAGGCCAGGGATCGAACCGGCACCCCTTGCACTGCAAGGCAGTGTCCTTACCCCTGGACCACCGGGGAAGCCCAGACCTAATATTTTTAATCCAAAATATATCATCTTGTAGGAAAGTCTTTATGGTGTCTTCATTGTAATTGAGTTTGTTTTTCAATT
Source organism: Tragulus kanchil (assembly GCA_022376925.1). Taxonomy (NCBI): domain Eukaryota; kingdom Metazoa; phylum Chordata; class Mammalia; order Artiodactyla; family Tragulidae; genus Tragulus; species Tragulus kanchil. Next base: position 49,038,288 of record JAIOJX010000003.1, on the reverse strand, counting down.
TTTAACAGAAAAAAAAAAAAAAAAGCCAGAATTATCCCCCAAAATAATCTTAAATTATATGTTTGAAATTATTTAAAAATTGAATTTTTTCTTATAATTCTTATAAAAATACTCAAGTGTCATCATCAGCTGCTAACAAAGAGAACTCATGAGAATTGTATGATGGAACAAATATCCTATGTTACGATAGATTCATGAATGAAAGGGCTCATAGAAATTGACATGAACAGAAACAGAGCTGTGCCTTTGAGGTATGGAATTTATGAATTTTAAAAATGTTATATTCTGACCTTTGGTAGATCCACTTATATCACTGAAGTAGTGTGAGATCATGTTTATATTAGTTGCATTGAATTACTGAAGTATAACTTTAAATTTGTGAGCCATTATTTCCTATCATTAAATGATGAATGTATCACTTTTTGAGGTTGGATGTTTTGAAGTAGAAGTAAAAAAGCATAAGATTTTTAAAATAATTTGCCCGCTAATATGATTTAATTCCTCATAATGATATTTGATTTCAGTTTAAAGATGCTAAATATATACTATATTCTATATACTGTGGCATTTCTAGATAAAAGAGGCAAATAATTTATGATACTTGCCTCTACAAAAGGTTTTATCCCAAATAAAAGACATGTGCAAAGCATATTGTTCTAATGTAATGAATTACATGATCATATAGAGTCTAAAAGAAGCATTACTACATGCTAAGAATGTGAAACTTAATTTTATGAATTTGGATAGCTCACGAGCTGCCTTTCAGTATAAGCTTAACATGTGCATCTATTGCTGTTTTTCATATTCTATGCACAACTGGCCATACTGGTACTATTATTTATGTTTTGTACTATTTTTATTTCATCAGGCCAGATTGATACAGCTATTTAATCTGTCTCTTGCAGTAAAAGACAATAAAACAGATTTATTTTGTACACATTGAGAGGACTATATTATATCTATTACTAAATTTCCAGAACCTATCACAGTGTGGAAATAAAGTCAGTAATCAGGAGATACTTTAAACGAATAAATAAGGAGTAAATCGAAACTGTTGAAATAATATTCTCACCCAAAAATATATTGAAAAGCACTTAGATCTTGAAATACTTTTAATTTTCAGAGTTTCTTCTCATTCCTTTTTACCATTAAAAAAAAAGACCAACTCCTTAATATTGATATGGGTAAAGTTATTATATTAATCTATAGAAAAGTTCAAATTATAATGGAAAAAAATCACTCACCATGTGTAAGCATGGTGAGTGAAAAATGACTTGAGACAGCTTAAAATTCTACAGAACTATTAAGGATTTTACTTGCATGATATGTTTAAAAATATTTTAAATATCCAGAGGACTGCAGAAAAACTGAGCACACTGTTCACATTTAAGCAAACATTTTTACAATACCCAGAGCTAAAGATATAATTTAAGAAGAGTGTGAACCATTTCTAGAGGTGAAAAAGAATGATAAAACTAAATATTCTTCTCTGTTTTCTTCTTGACATCTCAGCCGGTAGAATATTACAGATCATTGGTAATGGTTTGAATGTGAATTATGACTCGCTTTGCCCCAGGCACACAGGCTTTTGTTTTGTTTCTCCAAGTCTAGCTTCCTTTACGTCTAAACAGAATTCTGTGAGAAAACTCTCACTGATCCTTTGACTAATTGAACTCTACTCTTCCTCTAGCTGTCAAGACTAATATAACCAACTAAGGAAAAATTCCCTGAACTCTATCAGCTCTCCATGATTTAAGCACTCATAACAACATAAAATATTCATAGCATGCATCAGAGTTTCTGGATATATATTTACTTGCCTCCTAGTGGAATCAGCGTGTCTCAGCTTTAAGTAATGTGTGAACAGAGATGATCCTGTAGACAGAATAATGATCCCTAAAGATTCCACATTACTATGTTATGTCACATGACATAGAGAATTAAATTTGCCATTAGAATCATGATGCAATCACTTGGTCTTAAATTGGGAGGCTTTTCTGGATTTTCAAAAAGTGGGTATCAGGGAATCACATGCAGTGCCAAAATAATTCAATGTGAGAAAGACTACACCAATAATTAATGGTTGAAAGATTAAAAGTGGCCATAAGTCAAGGAATATGGGTAGTCTTTAGAAGATGGACAACTCAAGAAGGTGGATTCTCCTTGGTGCTTCAGAAAATGCAGCTCCATCAACAACATTTAAGCCTAAGATAAAAAGGATAATGATGTAAGATAATAAAGATTGCAGTGCTAAGTCACTAAGTGTGTTAGTTTATTATTTCAGTTATAGAAAGCAAATAGGAGATGATATTCTCAGAGCCTAGTGCATGCCTGGCACATGAGGTTTGATATTATTTGCCTAAAAAACAGATAACGAGCCTGAGAGATGGACGATGTCCATTGTATGATATTAAGGCCCTAATATTGCCTTCTGTTTTCATTTATAAGTAAATTATTCTTAGTTAAAAAACTAAGAAAACCCACAAAGGTCTACAATCCCTATTTTAGCATTTGAAAATTATAGACCATAGTCTATTAAACCTGCATGTGTGGTAGATACAGAGTGAGAATCTTTATCACCTACTTTCACCATGTCTGTTTGTTTGAACCTTTGTTGTGGCTCTGAGAGTAGAACCAGAGAGATAATATGAAAGAGCTAAAGCTGATCCAGTGCTGAAACATTGATCAGAAATCAAATGTAGTACAATATTTGTCTCATTTTAAATGATTGCCACTATTTTGTGATGATAATTACCATTTCTTTCTTCATTTTCTTTCTCAATTGCCACAGTCTTATAGGTGACCTATTACTAGTCCTATTTTCATATTATAAATCCAGATTCAACACATCTAGTGAGTGTTGGTCCTTATTGGGTTAAGCATGAGAGCTTATTAAATCCTGAATATTCATAGCATGCATCAGAGTTTCTGGATATATATTTACTTGCCTCCTAGTGGAATCAGCGTGTCTCAGCTTTAAGTAATGTGTGAACAGAGATGATCCTGTAGACAGAATAATGATCCCTAAAGATTCCACATTACTATGTTATGTCACATGACATAGAGAATTAAATTTGCCATTAGAATCATGATGCAATCACTTGGTCTTAAATTGGGAGGCTTTTCTGGATTTTCAAAAAGTGGGTATCAGGGAATCACATGCAGTGCCAAAATAATTCAATGTGAGAAAGACTACACCAATAATTAATGGTTGAAAGATTAAAAGTGGCCATAAGTCAAGGAATATGGGTAGTCTTTAGAAGATGGACAACTCAAGAAGGTGGATTCTCCTTGGTGCTTCAGAAAATGCAGCTCCATCAACAACATTTAAGCCTAAGATAAAAAGGATAATGATGTAAGATAATAAAGATTGCAGTGCTAAGTCACTAAGTGTGTTAGTTTATTATTTCAGTTATAGAAAGCAAATAGGAGATGATATTCTCAGAGCCTAGTGCATGCCTGGCACATGAGGTTTGATATTATTTGCCTAAAAAACAGATAACGAGCCTGAGAGATGGACGATGTCCATTGTATGATATTAAGGCCCTAATATTGCCTTCTGTTTTCATTTATAAGTAAATTATTCTTAGTTAAAAAACTAAGAAAACCCACAAAGGTCTACAATCCCTATTTTAGCATTTGAAAATTATAGACCATAGTCTATTAAACCTGCATGTGTGGTAGATACAGAGTGAGAATCTTTATCACCTACTTTCACCATGTCTGTTTGTTTGAACCTTTGTTGTGGCTCTGAGAGTAGAACCAGAGAGATAATATGAAAGAGCTAAAGCTGATCCAGTGCTGAAACATTGATCAGAAATCAAATGTAGTACAATATTTGTCTCATTTTAAATGATTGCCACTATTTTGTGATGATAATTACCATTTCTTTCTTCATTTTCTTTCTCAATTGCCACAGTCTTATAGGTGACCTATTACTAGTCCTATTTTCATATTATAAATCCAGATTCAACACATCTAGTGAGTGTTGGTCCTGGTAGTGACATATGAAAGAAGAAGGTTAAAGACACTGAGAGCATCCCTGACATCTTTAAAAAAATATCCTGCACATAATGATAATAAAAAGCAAGCCAGCTTTTTGTTCTTTCCTCTCTTCATTTCTCTGTGAACAATGCATTCTCTCCCTGGCTCCCTCCACAACATTTAGACGTGCAGTTTAAAGCAAACTCATTGAATCTAGCATCTACTTTTCTCCAATTATGTCATGTTTTCTGTCTAGAATGAGTCTGCCTGTATTAAAGTTATTTTCAAATTTGAGTATTGTTTGTCCTTTTTCTGACTGAGTTTAACCATCTGTAAAGCAACAGTACCTATCTCAAAGGTTGTTGTTAGATTTAAATGGTTTAATATATGAAAAAGTGCTTAGGATAAGATTGGTCATAGAATAGCACTTGTGACATGTTAGTTCTAAAATTGTCACTGGAAAATCTTCTCAGTGTGAGTTTGGAAGAAATATTTTGCTAAACAGCATGAGGTGACTGAGGAGACAATCCTATGAAGCCTGGGTAATATAGTTGACCTAGCATGCCTTCTAAAAATGATGAGTTGGGTTAGCTGGAAGGTTTTAGTTTGATGACTCGTGTGTTCAATGTTGCAGGACAAAGTTGACTCTTTGGACCAATATAACTTCATCAAAACTGTTTTTTTGAGTCACACCACCCGAGTTCCTCAGCTCTGCCATTCATTATGTCTGTAACTCTGGGCAAATTAATTCACCTTTTGAAGCTTCTATTGTATTATATATGATAGGGATAAAGATAATGCCAACCTCACAGTGTTCTGGGTGCTAAACAAGTTGATATTTGAAATGTACCTAACATAGTGACTGTCTCATTATTGCAGGAAGGGGATTCCTTCCAGGGTCTGAGAGCAGGCTCTTGTCTACCACTCAAAAATGAATTGTTTGAAGAGATGCATGTGTTGACAAAGCAAAGGTTTTCCCCAGGCATAAAGCAGCAGGTTAAGGGGACCCAAGAGAACTGTTCCGCCACATAGCTCACAGTCTAGCCTTTTTCCTATTTTGTGATGATAATTACCATTTCTTTCTTCATTTTCTTTCTCAATTGCCACAGTCTTATAGGTGACCTATTACTAGTCCTATTTTCATATTATAAATCCAGATTCAACACATCTAGTGAGTGTTGGTCCTGGTAGTGACATATGAAAGAAGAAGGTTAAAGACACTGAGAGCATCCCTGACATCTTTAAAAAAATATCCTGCACATAATGATAATAAAAAGCAAGCCAGCTTTTTGTTCTTTCCTCTCTTCATTTCTCTGTGAACAATGCATTCTCTCCCTGGCTCCCTCCACAACATTTAGACGTGCAGTTTAAAGCAAACTCATTGAATCTAGCATCTACTTTTCTCCAATTATGTCATGTTTTCTGTCTAGAATGAGTCTGCCTGTATTAAAGTTATTTTCAAATTTGAGTATTGTTTGTCCTTTTTCTGACTGAGTTTAACCATCTGTAAAGCAACAGTACCTATCTCAAAGGTTGTTGTTAGATTTAAATGGTTTAATATATGAAAAAGTGCTTAGGATAAGATTGGTCATAGAATAGCACTTGTGACATGTTAGTTCTAAAATTGTCACTGGAAAATCTTCTCAGTGTGAGTTTGGAAGAAATATTTTGCTAAACAGCATGAGGTGACTGAGGAGACAATCCTATGAAGCCTGGGTAATATAGTTGACCTAGCATGCCTTCTAAAAATGATGAGTTGGGTTAGCTGGAAGGTTTTAGTTTGATGACTCGTGTGTTCAATGTTGCAGGACAAAGTTGACTCTTTGGACCAATATAACTTCATCAAAACTGTTTTTTTGAGTCACACCACCCGAGTTCCTCAGCTCTGCCATTCATTATGTCTGTAACTCTGGGCAAATTAATTCACCTTTTGAAGCTTCTATTGTATTATATATGATAGGGATAAAGATAATGCCAACCTCACAGTGTTCTGGGTGCTAAACAAGTTGATATTTGAAATGTACCTAACATAGTGACTGTCTCATTATTGCAGGAAGGGGATTCCTTCCAGGGTCTGAGAGCAGGCTCTTGTCTACCACTCAAAAATGAATTGTTTGAAGAGATGCATGTGTTGACAAAGCAAAGGTTTTACTGAAAAGGGGTCCCCAGGCATAAAGCAGCAGGTTAAGGGGACCCAAGAGAACTGTTCCGCCACATAGCTCACAGTCTAGGATTTTATGGTGATAAGATTAATTTCCAGGTAGTCTCTGGCCAGTCACTCTGGTTCAGGGTCCTTCCTGGTGGCACACACATCACTCAGTCAAGATACATCCCAGCAAAAGAATTCTGGCAAGTTGGTAGGACATGTGGCTTAGTCCTTCCTGTCTCTTTTTGACCTTTCCTGAATTATTCCATTTAGTCACAGCTTGTTAGTTCCCTATTCCTTACAAAGGACCTCCTATTGAAAAATTACTCATGCAAATGGTTACTGTGGTGCCTGGTCCAAGTTGGTGGCTTCTGTCAGTATTTCCCATAATAATATAACTGCCCCATAGTCAATACATATTTATATCATAATATTCCAAAGTGGTCTTTTACAAAGTCATAATAATTTTAAACTGAAAGTATTATTTTCTTTCACAGTAGACTTGTAATGGTTGGAATAACTAAAATAACAACAACAAAGCAAACAGCATATGTTCTTCAGAGCCAAGGTCACCTACCATAAATAGATTGGAGATAAACTTACTTTACATATTCACTAGCTAGTTTAGTTACAAAAGGAGGTTTTAAGAATTTTGTTGTTGAAAACTTAAAGTTAAATTTATGGCAATGGAATATTTTGAAGCTTTTTTGTTTCATTTTCTGGTATATGAAAATAACTTTCAAAAAGCTAAGTGGTGTGCTTGTATTTGTTTCCTGTCACATATTCTAAATGGCCTTTAAAAGTCAGTAGCTGTTACTCAAGAATAATGAGGTATATTATACTCTCAATGCACATGCAAATCTCCAATTAACACTAATGGGATTTATGGCAGTGAAACCAAAGAAAAATCTACTGCAGTGTTTCAGAATAAGGAATCTTTATTTTTTATACTTACCTTTTTACCATTTAAGAAGCACAGTCAAGCAAAAATAAACAAATTAGTGTTAAGCATCAATTTGACACTTCCATTCATGTTGACATTCTGAAATACTGTCTTTAAACAGTAATGTGTTATAAAACAGAAATGTGGCTTTAGATATCAGTTAAGAACTTATATATCCCTCCTTTTTTCTGCCATTAATATTAAACATATAAAGAGCAAGCATGAGCAGTCCTGGTAATGCCTGAGAAGTACAGAAAGGATGAATTTTTCAAGTAAATATGGCAAAACATCTTTAAAAACAGCATTTCAGAAGATTATCTCTTATGCACATGCACATATTGAATCCTATCTCTCTAATTCACAATCATATATCCTGGTTTAGTGAATCTTATTTAGATTTCTATAACTTTAGTCTTAATCAAGTAGTCAAATCTTCCTGGAAGCCACCTTGTAAGTAGAAAGTAAAAAAAAAAAAAAAACATTAAAATACTGCTGAACTGAAATAGCATGCTAAAGAATATATTTTTAATGTATTTGTGTAACTATTGTTGAAGATTTGAGAGCACAGCTGACATCATTATATCATCATTTCTATTTGTCTAAGTGTCTAATGATCTATAAATGCTCCAGTCATAGGTCCTTGGTAGAATTTCAGTCTTTAAGACAATTATTTAAAGACATTTAACTACATAGTTAAGAGGTAAATCCCTGTGTAAAGAGAACAAAGAAGCCCAGTTGAATAGAATTCAGTCAAAAAAGACTTATGTGGAGCCAAGGTCACCTACCATAAATAGATTGGAGATAAACTTACTTTACATATTCACTAGCTAGTTTAGTTACAAAAGGAGGTTTTAAGAATTTTGTTGTTGAAAACTTAAAGTTAAATTTATGGCAATGGAATATTTTGAAGCTTTTTTGTTTCATTTTCTGGTATATGAAAATAACTTTCAAAAAGCTAAGTGGTGTGCTTGTATTTGTTTCCTGTCACATATTCTAAATGGCCTTTAAAAGTCAGTAGCTGTTACTCAAGAATAATGAGGTATATTATACTCTCAATGCACATGCAAATCTCCAATTAACACTAATGGGATTTATGGCAGTGAAACCAAAGAAAAATCTACTGCAGTGTTTCAGAATAAGGAATCTTTATTTTTTATACTTACCTTTTTACCATTTAAGAAGCACAGTCAAGCAAAAATAAACAAATTAGTGTTAAGCATCAATTTGACACTTCCATTCATGTTGACATTCTGAAATACTGTCTTTAAACAGTAATGTGTTATAAAACAGAAATGTGGCTTTAGATATCAGTTAAGAACTTATATATCCCTCCTTTTTTCTGCCATTAATATTAAACATATAAAGAGCAAGCATGAGCAGTCCTGGTAATGCCTGAGAAGTACAGAAAGGATGAATTTTTCAAGTAAATATGGCAAAACATCTTTAAAAACAGCATTTCAGAAGATTATCTCTTATGCACATGCACATATTGAATCCTATCTCTCTAATTCACAATCATATATCCTGGTTTAGTGAATCTTATTTAGATTTCTATAACTTTAGTCTTAATCAAGTAGTCAAATCTTCCTGGAAGCCACCTTGTAAGTAGAAAGTAAAAAAAAAAAAAAAACATTAAAATACTGCTGAACTGAAATAGCATGCTAAAGAATATATTTTTAATGTATTTGTGTAACTATTGTTGAAGATTTGAGAGCACAGCTGACATCATTATATCATCATTTCTATTTGTCTAAGTGTCTAATGATCTATAAATGCTCCAGTCATAGGTCCTTGGTAGAATTTCAGTCTTTAAGACAATTATTTAAAGACATTTAACTACATAGTTAAGAGGTAAATCCCTGTGTAAAGAGAACAAAGAAGCCCAGTTGAATAGAATTCAGTCAAAAAGAATATAAGATATGACTGTTAGGTTGATGGAGGCCCATGGGGCCTAGCCATTCCAGGAGGCAGTGGTCTCAAAAGATTTCCCGCTGACTCATCACTGGCTCTAGCTGCATCTGGAATTTTCCCGCCAGACCCAGTACAGCTCAAACAAAGAAGATGCCTCTGCACAGGAGCAAGACCTTATCCCTCCCCTGACTTTACCCTGAGCAGATAAAAGCCCCTTATCCCACCTCTGGGCACGTCTTCACTGGCCCACGTCTTGGACCCGTGAACCTCGCCCGGGAGCAAGATCCAAATAAAACTTAACTTTTGCTTATAATTTGGCCAACTTGCCTGTCTCTTGCTGCATTGAGATCTTACAATGATAATATACAGAATATATGTTGATAGAGCTAAAGTCTATTAACTTGTTATTTAAGCTTATTTCCAAATGCCTGAATAAACACATCTTTCAGGAATCTTATAGAAGGAGAGTATAGCAAATAAATAAATAACTGAAATAGAGAAAAATATATTTTTCTAATTAGTAAAATGGAATACTTCCTTCTAAGAATCTTGATTGATAAAGTAAAATGGTCCTCAAGCTGAGATATTTATTTAGCATCAACTCATCTAGGATGCAATCATCTCTGAACAAGGGCTATCAGTCTTTACTAGTCAGAGAGAAGTTGACATTTGAAAAAGTTAAACTTTTAAAACAAGAGGTATTTTTTATTTTACATGCCCACCAGATAGTCAAAAGAAAATTTATTGACTTAGTGATTGGGTCTGGAAAAATGCCCAGAACACAGTAGGTACTTGATAAATATTTCTTAATTAATAAATTGACTTTTCAAAAATTCTATTTGAAACATCAAAAATGTATTTAAGGCTCTCCCCCATGACTTTCAGTGCGAGAAGCTGAGGATGAGATACATTAGTTGGTTTTATGAAGCTCAAAGTGTGCCTGGATATAGAGGAAAATGAAAGTTATTAAGATTTGATATAATATTAACACATAACTTAATAAATGACCTCTAAATAGAATAATGCCCTCCCATAGTATTAGATGCACACAAAAAGTTCATTTTTTGGATCAAGTGTTTGCTTATTTTAAAATGCATTATTCTGCGTGATTACTTTGTTAATTTCTATACATTTTAACCGATAGCTTACGTCAATAAACATATTTTTAAATATTCTAAACACGCACAAAGAATACTTGAAAATTGTTAATTATACTTTTGGATTCCAGTTGATTACTGAAAATTAAATATCTACAGTGTCTTAAATTCAGTTAAATCACTCAATCATGTCTGACTCTTTGCAACGCCATGGACTGCAGCAGGCCAAGCTTCCCAGTCCTCACCATCTCTTGAAGTTTGCTCAAACTCATATCCATTGACTCAGTGATGCCATCCAACCATCTTGTCCTCTGTTGTCCTCTATTGTCCCCTCCTTCATCTGCCTTATATGTTTCCCAACATCAAGATATTTTTACAGAAGGGAATGGCAAACCACTTCAGCATTTCTTTCCTTGAGAATCCCATGGACAGTGTCCTAAAGTTATACAAATAAAATGTTTTTATCTTCTCAATTTTAACGATTATCTTTTTTTTATAAAAAATGAAATCTAATTAGTAAAATGGAATACTTCCTTCTAAGAATCTTGATTGACAAAGTAAAATGGTCCTCAAGCTGAGATATTTATTTAGCATCAACTCATCTAGGATGCAATCATCTCTGAACAAGGGCTATCAGTCTTTACTAGTCAGAGAGAAGTTGACATTTGAAAAAGTTAAACTTTTAAAACAAGAGGTATTTTTTATTTTACATGCCCACCAGATAGTCAAAAGAAAATTTATTGACTTAGTGATTGGGTCTGGAAAAATGCCCAGAACACAGTAGGTACTTGATAAATATTTCTTAATTAATAAATTGACTTTTCAAAAATTCTATTTGAAACATCAAAAATGTATTTAAGGCTCTCCCCCATGACTTTCAGTGCGAGAAGCTGAGGATGAGATACATTAGTTGGTTTTATGAAGCTCAAAGTGTGCCTGGATATAGAGGAAAATGAAAGTTATTAAGATTTGATATAATATTAACACATAACTTAATAAATGACCTCTAAATAGAATAATGCCCTCCCATAGTATTAGATGCACACAAAAAGTTCATTTTTGGATCAAGTGTTTGCTTATTTTAAAATGCATTATTCTGCGTGATTACTTTGTTAATTTCTATACATTTTAACCGATAGCTTACGTCAATAAACATATTTTTAAATATTCTAAACACGCACAAAGAATACTTGAAAATTGTTAATTATACTTTTGGATTCCAGTTGATTACTGAAAATTAAATATCTACAGTGTCTTAAATTCAGTTAAATCACTCAATCATGTCTGACTCTTTGCAACGCCATGGACTGCAGCAGGCCAAGCTTCCCAGTCCTCACCATCTCTTGAAGTTTGCTCAAACTCATATCCATTGACTCAGTGATGCCATCCAACCATCTTGTCCTCTGTTGTCCTCTATTGTCCCCTCCTTCATCTGCCTTATATGTTTCCCAACATCAAGATATTTTTACAGAAGGGAATGGCAAACCACTTCAGCATTTCTTTCCTTGAGAATCCCATGGACAGTGTCCTAAAGTTATACAAATAAAATGTTTATCTTCTCAATCAACGATTATCTTATGAAATTAGCAATTTGTACTAATTTCATTGATGATAGTATCAGTTTTATAATGTGAAATGTTGGTTAGACATACTCTAGGGAGATATAGGAGTAATTTTCTTTTTTGTGTGTGTGATCATGTTCATGACAATTGGGATTTTATTTACATATGACTGCTAGATTTAATTGTTTCATGTTGATTTGTAACCATAACAATTTTTAACTGCTTATTCTCAAATATGACCACACAACTAATCTCGGCTGACAGTGTTTTATCTATGGAGTGGTGGTACCACATTAAATGGTGAAACCAAAGCAAAGTATTTTGGGGGGGTTACTGAACCCCTTTCATTTTGAATTTCTTTTTTTGAGAAGTTCTAAATCTTTGTAAGACTTGATACTTCATGATGTTTACTTTTTCCTTAGGTTCCCTTCAAAGAAAAAGAAAAAAATTGTCTTCCTATGTTTTATTTGAATATAACTCATTTCATCCCATAATTAAAATATGTTTATTGTGTCATTTTTATGAATCTAACATTTGTGTTGGATCTTAGTTATCTTATATTTTCCATACAATGAAATAATTTTATTACTTATGTTCAAAATTATTTCATGGTTGTTTGTCCATTTTCTCAAATATTAAAGAAAATATCTAAAATGAAAAGAAAAAGGAATGGAAGAATGAAGGAATCATCTAGAAAGATGATGAAATGAGACACTGATCATCTCACATGTTGGGCCAAAATATTGCATCAAAATTTAGAATTTTAAAATGTATTCTGTTAGTGGCAAAACTGAAAGGAGATATGTCACAATGATATGAATCAAAAGATGAATGCTTTAAGAATTCATGATGGTGAAATCAGTTATATAATTCTTCAAGCTATCACGCAGTCCTCACCATCTCTTGAAGTTTGCTCAAACTCATATCCATTGACTCAGTGATGCCATCCAACCATCTTGTCCTCTGTTGTCCTCTATTGTCCCCTCCTTCATCTGCCTTATATGTTTCCCAACATCAAGATATTTTTACAGAAGGGAATGGCAAACCACTTCAGCATTTCTTTCCTTGAGAATCCCATGGACAGTGTCCTAAAGTTATACAAATAAAATGTTTATCTTCTCAATCAACGATTATCTTATGAAATTAGCAATTTGTACTAATTTCATTGATGATAGTATCAGTTTTATAATGTGAAATGTTGGTTAGACATACTCTAGGGAGATATAGGAGTAATTTTCTTTTTTGTGTGTGTGATCATGTTCATGACAATTGGGATTTTATTTACATATGACTGCTAGATTTAATTGTTTCATGTTGATTTGTAACCATAACAATTTTTAACTGCTTATTCTCAAATATGACCACACAACTAATCTCGGCTGACAGTGTTTTATCTATGGAGTGGTGGTACCACATTAAATGGTGAAACCAAAGCAAAGTATTTTGGGGGGGTTACTGAACCCCTTTCATTTTGAATTTCTTTTTTTGAGAAGTTCTAAATCTTTGTAAGACTTGATACTTCATGATGTTTACTTTTTCCTTAGGTTCCCTTCAAAGAAAAAGAAAAAAATTGTCTTCCTATGTTTTATTTGAATATAACTCATTTCATCCCATAATTAAAATATGTTTATTGTGTCATTTTTATGAATCTAACATTTGTGTTGGATCTTAGTTATCTTATATTTTCCATACAATGAAATAATTTTATTACTTATGTTCAAAATTATTTCATGGTTGTTTGTCCATTTTCTCAAATATTAAAGAAAATATCTAAAATGAAAAGAAAAAGGAATGGAAGAATGAAGGAATCATCTAGAAAGATGATGAAATGAGACACTGATCATCTCACATGTTGGCAAAATATTGCATCATCTTTTAGTAATGCATATTTTTTTTCTTTAGATTCACTAGGTACAGAATTCAGAATTTTAAAATGTATTCTGTTAGTGGCAAAAACTGAAAGGAGATATGTCACAATGATATGAATCAAAAGATGAATGCAGAATTATTCATAACAGTTCTGTTAACATTAATCATGATGGTGAAATCAGTTATATAATTCTTCAAACCACATAATGAATGATTAAGGGCCAAAATGAAATATAAGACTTCTCTGGTGGCCCAGTGGATAGAAAGTCTGCCTTGCAGTGCAAGGGGCACCAGTTTGATCCCTGGCCCCAGAAGATTGTAAGTGCCCTAGAGCAGCTGGGCCGGTGTGTGTAATTTAGAGCCATTGCTCTGGAGTACATGTGCCCAGAGCCAGTGCTCTGAAATGGGAAAGGTCACTGAAATGGGAAGCCCACCCAGATCAAAGAATACAGATGGATGAAAACAAATGATGACTTACAGGCAAACAAAAGAAAAAATATATATATAACTTCTTCCAGTTGGTAATGTAATAGGTGAAACTTTGTCATGCAATGGACCATTACTTTTCCCCAAAAGAATATATGGCAATATTCACTCAGTTGTATTTTTCTTGGCATGCTGAGGGTTAAATGACCACCCCAAGGTCACAGAAAACCATATATAAAGTGTTCAGTATTGCATACTTCAGAGATGCTGTCTAAAAAAAAAATAGGAAAGTTTTGTGTCTTAATAGGCATTCAAACTCATAAACATCCACATAATCATAAGGTCGGAAGGATTCCCAGAATTTTTTCAGAAACTTCTCAGCAGGTTTGATACATGAATGATTATGTTTCTAAATGCAGGCCACTTTTCAAATCACAAAATAATTGACATACTTCTAATGAAAACAAATTTATTATAGTGTTTGTTCTTAAATAAAAAATAATTTAATAAAAAATTAAGTCATGATGAAATCAGATTTGTGTCCCAGTAATTCTCAGCCCAAAAGGAACACTTTGACTGAGGATCGCAATTGTGAGGGTTTTCTCAAATATTAAAGAAAATATCTAAAATGAAAAGAAAAAGGAATGGAAGAATGAAGGAATCATCTAGAAAGATGATGAAATGAGACACTGATCATCTCACATGTTGGCAAAATATTGCATCATCTTTTAGTAATGCATATTTTTTTTCTTTAGATTCACTAGGTACAGAATTCAGAATTTTAAAATGTATTCTGTTAGTGGCAAAAACTGAAAGGAGATATGTCACAATGATATGAATCAAAAGATGAATGCAGAATTATTCATAACAGTTCTGTTAACATTAATCATGATGGTGAAATCAGTTATATAATTCTTCAAACCACATAATGAATGATTAAGGGCCAAAATGAAATATAAGACTTCTCTGGTGGCCCAGTGGATAGAAAGTCTGCCTTGCAGTGCAAGGGGCACCAGTTTGATCCCTGGCCCCAGAAGATTGTAAGTGCCCTAGAGCAGCTGGGCCGGTGTGTGTAATTTAGAGCCATTGCTCTGGAGTACATGTGCCCAGAGCCAGTGCTCTGAAATGGGAAAGGTCACTGAAATGGGAAGCCCACCCAGATCAAAGAATACAGATGGATGAAAACAAATGATGACTTACAGGCAAACAAAAGAAAAAATATATATATAACTTCTTCCAGTTGGTCATGTAATAGGTGAAACTTTGTCATGCAATGGACCATTACTTTTCCCCAAAAGAATATATGGCAATATTCACTCAGTTGTATTTTTCTTGGCATGCTGAGGGTTAAATGACCACCCCAAGGTCACAGAAAACCATATATAAAGTGTTCAGTATTGCATACTTCAGAGATGCTGTCTAAAAAAAAAATAGGAAAGTTTTGTGTCTTAATAGGCATTCAAACTCATAAACATCCACATAATCATAAGGTCGGAAGGATTCCCAGAATTTTTTCAGAAACTTCTCAGCAGGTTTGATACATGAATGATTATGTTTCTAAATGCAGGCCACTTTTCAAATCACAAAATAATTGACATACTTCTAATGAAAACAAATTTATTATAGTGTTTGTTCTTAAATAAAAAATAATTTAATAAAAAATTAAGTCATGATGAAATCAGATTTGTGTCCCAGTAATTTACAAGTCAGCCTCAAAAAAGGAACACTTTGACTGAGGATCGCAATTGTGAGGGAAAAAAAATAAGAACAGATATAAAATAAAGAAACATATATATATTTATATATATAGCTGATAGATTGATAAACTACCAGGAAATCTGTGTTAGAAGGCTTTAGGGGTGATTATCAAGTGTATTTTATTTTTGAAAAATATGGTCTTACTGTTTTTTATGAATCTTCAGGCAAAAAAATAAAATTTTTCTTCACTGGGTTTTTAGCAAAAAAGTATCTTGTGAAACTACTGATTGATAATTGCAGATACAGTAAAAGTACATGATAACCTACATATTTTTTCCAGGCGATATGGATATAATTTCTTTGTAGGGGAAGTAATAACCCTAAATTTTAGCCTAAATACCTAGTTTATTATGTTATACTTACTTAATATATCTTATTATATATAAGTATATTAATATTGTAAGTATATTGTAAATTAATATACTTATATATAATATGTATATTATATATATTATAATATAATATATTATATACAATATACTGCTTGAATATTATATTCATCTTTGTACCTACATGAGACGTTTATTCTACATAAAATTAATTTATCAAATTCATGTAAATACCTAGTCTATTAAATGATTTAACAATTTGGAAAT
The DNA here is from genome assembly GCA_022376925.1 of Tragulus kanchil. Lineage (NCBI taxonomy): Eukaryota > Metazoa > Chordata > Mammalia > Artiodactyla > Tragulidae > Tragulus > Tragulus kanchil. Next base: position 49,021,996 of record JAIOJX010000003.1, on the reverse strand, counting down.
CTTAAAGGATTTCCCATTAACATATGATTTGGACAAATATTTAATGTATATTAATTATATAATTTCATTAGTCAGTTTCTTAAATTTTGAAAATTTTATTTCAGCAGTTTTAGAGTTTCTCCCAAGTTGAGTAACCTGATTATCATCTAAACAGTGTTATTTAAGAAGTGTACCTCATGGACTGCTTAAGCCTTGACATGCATTTTCTTATCCTATAGAGTGAATCTTAAGGGGTAGCAGAACATTAACTTTCTGAGCATGTTTTTTTTTTTGTTTTTTTTTTTTTAACATTTATTTTATTTATTTATTTTTTGGAGGGTGGGGGGAGAGGGAGGGAGCAGGCGGGCCACTTCTATTGGTCTTTCATTTATCTATTTTCATCTGTCTTTGTTCTTTGGCCCATGTGGGCCTCCCATCGCGGTGGCCTCTGTTGTCGCAGAGCACCGGCTCTGGGCGCACGAGTGCCAGAGCTCTGGCTCAGTAATTGGACACATCGGTCCAGCCGCTCCGCGGCACGTGTGATCTTCCCAGGCCAGGGATCTAACCTGCGCCCCTTGCTGATAGATTGATAAACTACCAGGAAATCTGTGTTAGAAGGCTTTAGGGGTGATTATCAAGTGTATTTTATTTTTGAAAAATATGGTCTTACTGTTTTTTATGAATCTTCAGGCAAAAAAATAAAATTTTTCTTCACTGGGTTTTTAGCAAAAAAGTATCTTGTGAAACTACTGATTGATAATTGCAGATACAGTAAAAGTACATGATAACCTACATATTTTTTCCAGGCGATATGGATATAATTTCTTTGTAGGGGAAGTAATAACCCTAAATTTTAGCCTAAATACCTAGTTTATTATGTTATACTTACTTAATATATCTTATTATATATAAGTATATTAATATTGTAAGTATATTGTAAATTAATATACTTATATATAATATGTATATTATATATATTATAATATAATATATTATATACAATATACTGCTTGAATATTATATTCATCTTTGTACCTACATGAGACGTTTATTCTACATAAAATTAATTTATCAAATTCATGTAAATACCTAGTCTATTAAATGATTTAACAATTTGGAAATCTTAAAGGATTTCCCATTAACATATGATTTGGACAAATATTTAATGTATATTAATTATATAATTTCATTAGTCAGTTTCTTAAATTTTGAAAATTTTATTTCAGCAGTTTTAGAGTTTCTCCCAAGTTGAGTAACCTGATTATCATCTAAACAGTGTTATTTAAGAAGTGTACCTCATGGACTGCTTAAGCCTTGACATGCATTTTCTTATCCTATAGAGTGAATCTTAAGGGGTAGCAGAACATTAACTTTCTGAGCATGTTTTTTTTTTTGTTTTTTTTTTTTTAACATTTATTTTATTTATTTATTTTTTGGAGGGTGGGGAGAGGGAGGGGGATGGGCGGGCCACTTCTATTGGTCTTTCATTTATCTATTTTCATCTGTCTTTGTTCTTTGGCCCATGTGGGCCTCCCATCGCGGTGGCCTCTGTTGTCGCAGAGCACCGGCTCTGGGCGCACGAGTGCCAGAGCTCTGGCTCAGTAATTGGACACATCGGTCCAGCCGCTCCGCGGCACGTGTGATCTTCCCAGGCCAGGGATCTAACCTGCGCCCCTTGCACTGCAAGGCAGTGTCCTTACCCACTGGACCACCAGGGAAGCCCTCTGAGCATGTTTAACTGCATTTTTTTTCTTTTTTCTTCTCTAATGATTTTACAATTTTGTTTTTGTTTTTGTTTCTGCTTCAGTCACATTCAGTAAGAATTTTCCATACGGAGTCTGTACCTCCTAAGTCCTATAGGATGTTTGGCGTGATTGGAGCAAAGCTACCAGCTAGAAAGTGAAGGTTACTTTTTTGTAGACTGAAAGCTTTAGCAAAGTTGGGATACTTCAAAATTAGTAGACTTTACACACAAAACTGCTACATTTTGTAGGCAATTGTCAATTCTCTGGCTGAGTAGTTACAGAATAGATTTAAAACAGGAGGGAAGGGAGCAGAGCACAACCTTTCAAATAATGACATAGTCGTGTGTGTCTGTTTATTTGTTAGGCACTTACTTGTGTCTGGCTCTTTATGATCCCATGAACTATAGCTCACCAGGCTCCTCTGCCCGTGGAATAGTCCAGGCAAGAAAACTGGTGTGGGTAGCCATTCTCTTCTCCATGGGATCTTTCTAAACTAAGGATCAAACCCAGGTTTCCTGCATTACAGGCAGATTCTTTACTAACTGAGCCACCAGGGAAGCCCCACATAGTCATATAACATAGCAGGGAGTGGTTAGAACCAACTAAGTCCTAAATGTAGGGAAGACTTGACTTCTAATAGACCTTGAGACCTTTATGTGCTGACTGTAATACATTATCATGCTAAATGACACACCCACCAGCCCATGACAGTTTTGAAGCCAACTATGAAAGATCAAAATGTTGACAGTGGCCCAATTTCTGGAATCCCAATCCCTTCCCAAAAATAATTGAAATAATAGTCCTAATCATTAGCCTATAAAATAGTCAACCCATAAAATTATTGTGCCTTCTAAAATAGCCAGCACTCTGTCTGTGGAGTATGTCTCTAAATGAATCCACTTCTTGTCTATAACTTTGCCTTTCACTGTATTCTTTCTGTAATGAGACATACAGAACTTCAGATCCTCTGAGAAAAACTGGCAATTTCTTAAAACAAGATGACAATGAAATTTGCTACATTGATTGACTTTTTCTTTCATGTATGACTTCTCTGTATCACGCAGTGCTGTTTAATAGTATTTTGAGAAAAGTAGTGTTATCAAGTAAGTAACCTGGATTCACACACAAGCAAGGCCAAGATTCCATGTCTTAACCAGGGAGGTTCTTCAACTGCTTGGAATCCTATAGCCAACAAGGAAACTGATGTTGATCCTGGAAAAGCACAGCTTTACTCAATGAACAAAGAATGGAGAAGTGGGAACTTATTTCACAATCTTCTCAGCACAATCTGGGTAGGGACATTATATAGTGTATATGTAGTGCATACATGGATCCCTCTGCTATCTCAGATGGTAAAGAATTTGTCTGTATGCAGGTGACCCAGGGAAGGTAACTGGGAAGATCCTCCAGAGAAGGGAATGGCTACCTACTCTAGTATTCTTGCCTGGAGAGTTCCATAGACAGAGGAGCCTGTCCAGTTACAGTCCATGGGGTCGCAAAGAGACATGATTGGACAGGTAACATTTTCACTCCACTTTCACATATATATAGGTTGAGGTAAAAGTAAAGGGTTTGGAAAGAGTTGGGGTTAAAAATCTTAGTCGCTCAGTCGTGCCTGACTCTCTGAGGTCATACCCTTGGTAATAATAGAATACCAGGAAGCCCACATAGTCATATAACATAGCAGGGAGTGGTTAGAACCAACTAAGTCCTAAATGTAGGGAAGACTTGACTTCTAATAGACCTTGAGACCTTTATGTGCTGACTGTAATACATTATCATGCTAAATGACACACCCACCAGCCCATGACAGTTTTGAAGCCAACTATGAAAGATCAAAATGTTGACAGTGGCCCAATTTCTGGAATCCCAATCCCTTCCCAAAAATAATTGAAATAATAGTCCTAATCATTAGCCTATAAAATAGTCAACCCATAAAATTATTGTGCCTTCTAAAATAGCCAGCACTCTGTCTGTGGAGTATGTCTCTAAATGAATCCACTTCTTGTCTATAACTTTGCCTTTCACTGTATTCTTTCTGTAATGAGACATACAGAACTTCAGATCCTCTGAGAAAAACTGGCAATTTCTTAAAACAAGATGACAATGAAATTTGCTACATTGATTGACTTTTTCTTTCATGTATGACTTCTCTGTATCACGCAGTGCTGTTTAATAGTATTTTGAGAAAAGTAGTGTTATCAAGTAAGTAACCTGGATTCACACACAAGCAAGGCCAAGATTCCATGTCTTAACCGGGGAGGTTATTCAACTGCTTCGAATCCTATAGCCAACAAGGAAACTGATGTTGATCCTGGAAAAGCACAGCTTTACTCAATGAACAAAGAATGGAGAAGTGGGAACTTATTTCACAATCTTCTCAGCACAATCTGGGTAGGGACATTATATAGTGTATATGTAGTGCATACATGGATCCCTCTGCTATCTCAGATGGTAAAGAATTTGTCTGTATGCAGGTGACCCAGGGAAGGTAACTGGGAAGATCCTCCAGAGAAGGGAATGGCTACCTACTCTAGTATTCTTGCCTGGAGAGTTCCATAGACAGAGGAGCCTGTCCAGTTACAGTCCATGGGGTCGCAAAGAGACATGATTGGACAGGTAACATTTTCACTCCACTTTCACATATATATAGGTTGAGGTAAAAGTAAAGGGTTTGGAAAGAGTTGGGGTTAAAAATCTTAGTCGCTCAGTCGTGCCTGACTCTCTGAGGTCATACCCTTGGTAATAATAGAATTTCTTTCAAAGTTGGAGCAAATCCTCTCAAACCTCACCAATGCTTTGCCACCTAAATTCATGTAATATTCTCAATCCTTTGTAGTCATTTCAGCAATCTTCTCAGTATTTTGACTAGGAGTAGATTCCATTCCAAGAAACCACGTTCTTTACTCACCAACAAGCAGAATCTCCTCTACCATGAAAGTTTATCATGTGATTGGAGAAATTTGGTTACATCTTCAAGTTTCCCTTCTAATTCTAGTGCTCTTATTATTGGTTACATACTCCACTAAGTCATCCATGAGAATTGAAGTCAATTTCTTCCAAACTTCTGTTAATATTTTGACCTCTTTCTATGAATAACAAATGTTCTTTATAGAATCTAGAGTAGTGACTCCTTTCCAAAATTTTCTAACTTGCTTTGCCCTTATCTATCAGAGGAATATAGAAAATGTAGCCTCTCAAAATGCATTTGTTAAATAATAAGAATGAAATCCAAGATTACATCTTGACTCATGACCAATAGGATGCTTGTGTTAGCAGGCATGAATGCATTCATCTCATGGTCCATCTCCAAAAAAGATCTTTAGCAAATAGGTGCATTGACATTGAGCAGTAATATTTTGAAATGAAGCATTTTTTGCCTCCAGAGTACTTCTTTGCAACAGAGTTTCAAATATTCGGTAAACCATATGTTACTGTCATCTAGGCTTTGTTGTTCCATTTATAGATTACAGGCAGAATGTGTTTAGCATCATTCTCAAAGGCTTTAGTATTTCTGACATGCTATAGGAACATTGGTCTTTATGTAAAGTCACCAGCATCATGCGGTCCTAACATAAGTCAGACTATCCTTTGAAACTTTGAAGGTATACATTGACTTCTCATCTCTAACTATGAAAGTTCTAGATGGCGTCTTCCAATAGAAAGCTATTTCATCTACATAAAACATCTCTTGTTAACTGTAGTCACCTTCATTAATTATCTTAGCTGGATCTTCTGTACACCTTGCTTCAACTTCTATATCAGCACTTGCTGCTTTACCTTGCACTTTTATTTTATGAAGAGGAATTCTTTTCTTAAACCTCACACATCAACCTCTGTGGGCTTAAGACGTTTTTTAGCAGCTTCCTCACCTCTCTCACCCTTCATAGAATTGAAGAGTTTAAGCCTTGCTCTGGAATGCTGTGGATGATTTAGTTTTCTATCCAGATCACTCTAACATTCTCCATATCAGCAAAAAAGCCATTTTGCTTCATCTTCCATGTGTTCCCTGGAGTAAGTTTTTCAATTTTCTTAAATAACTTTTCCTTTACATTCACATCTTGGCTAACTCATGTAAGTGGTCTAGCTTTCAGTCTATCTCACTTTTTAACATACTTTCCTCACTACATTTACTCATGTATAGCTTTCGACTTAAAATGTGGTATCTGTGACTGTTCGCTTTACTTGAATACTTACAGACCATTGTTTAAGCTAATCAGCTGACATACTTTCAATGTGTCTATCTTTGGAAACAGGAAGTTCTGAGGACAGGATGAAATGGGAGATGTCCAGTTGGTGGAGCACACATTATCGATTACAATTAAATTTACCAAGAGATTGATGTTTATTAATTAAATCTACCTTCTTAGATGGATGCAATACCTGGCACCAGAAAACAGTCACACTATTAACATCAAAGATCACTGATCACAGATCACCATAATGCATTCAGTAGTAATTAAAAGGTTTTAAATACTATGAAAATTGAGCAGTACATCTCATGGTCCATCTCCAAAAGATCTTTAGCAAATAGGTGCATTGACATTGAGCAGTAATATTTTGAAATGAAGCATTTTTTGCCTCCAGAGTACTTCTTTGCAACAGAGTTTCAAATATTCGGTAAACCATATGTTACTGTCATCTAGGCTTTGTTGTTCCATTTATAGATTACAGGCAGAATGTGTTTAGCATCATTCTCAAAGGCTTTAGTATTTCTGACATGCTATAGGAACACTGGTCTTTATGTAAAGTCACCAGCATCATGTGGTCCTAACATAAGTCAGACTATCCTTTGAAACTTTGAAGGTATACATTGACTTCTCATCTCTAACTATGAAAGTTCTAGATGGCGTCTTCCAATAGAAAGCTATTTCATCTACATAAAACATCTCTTGTTAACTGTAGTCACCTTCATTAATTATCTTAGCTGGATCTTCTGTACACCTTGCTTCAACTTCTATATCAGCACTTGCTGCTTTACCTTGCACTTTTATTTTATGAAGAGGAATTCTTTTCTTAAACCTCACACATCAACCTCTGTGGGCTTAAGACGTTTTTTAGCAGCTTCCTCACCTCTCTCACCCTTCATAGAATTGAAGAGTTTAAGCCTTGCTCTGGAATGCTGTGGATGATTTAGTTTTCTATCCAGATCACTCTAACATTCTCCATATCAGCAAAAAAGCCATTTTGCTTCATCTTCCATGTGTTCCTGGAGTAAGTTTTTCAATTTTCTTAAATAACTTTTCCTTTACATTCACATCTTGGCTAACTCATGTAAGTGGTCTAGCTTTCAGTCTATCTCACTTTTTAACATACTTTCCTCACTACATTTACTCATGTATAGCTTTCGACTTAAAATGTGGTATCTGTGACTGTTCGCTTTACTTGAATACTTACAGACCATTGTTTAAGCTAATCAGCTGACATACTTTCAATGTGTCTATCTTTGGAAACAGGAAGTTCTGAGGACAGGATGAAATGGGAGATGTCCAGTTGGTGGAGCACACATTATCGATTACAATTAAATTTACCAAGAGATTGATGTTTATTAATTAAATCTACCTTCTTAGATGGATGCAATACCTGGCACCAGAAAACAGTCACACTATTAACATCAAAGATCACTGATCACAGATCACCATAATGCATTCAGTAGTAATTAAAAGGTTTTAAATACTATGAAAATTGCCAAAATATGACACAGAGACATGAAGTGAACAAATGCTGTTGAAAAATGGTGCCAGAAGACTTGTTCCATGCAAGGTTTCCATAAACCTTTGACTTGCGCATTATTATACATAATATAAACAAAGCACAAAGAAGTGAAATACAATGGAGAGAGGCATTTCTGTAACTGTATATGTCAGTTTGTCAGAAGAGTTTCAATTCTGAAATGACAGAAATCCAGCTAAAATCACCTCTAAAGAAAAAAAAAAACATGGTATGCAACTGGCAGGTCCAAAGAGTGGGACTGTCCTTGAGGACTACAGAACTGCAGACTCCATGGTGTCATCCGAAGTGGATGTTGTCCCGCATTTTTACACATATTTTCTTATTACCTTTATTCTCAGGTAGGCTCTTTCTATGAGGAGACACAGTGACTTCACTGTGAGTCTTTTCTTAATTTATTGTGCTGGACTCTTTCTAGACTTTTTAGTCTGGAAACATTTATTATTCAGATCTGGGAACCATGTTCATATTATTACAAGGATACTAACCTCATTTCCATTCCCCCTTTCCCTTTTCCTGAAATCTGAATTGTGTTAGTCAAGTGTAGCAATATAATTTTCTTATCATTCCCATTTCAGTCTCAAAATTCCCTTTTTTTTCTCAGCAATTTTTCAAGTCTATAGTTTACATTTACTCTCTATTTTCAAATTCTAATGTCTTTCTTTCTTTTTAGTCTAAACTTTTTACTGATTCTAATGTTTTTCTCTTTTTCTGCACATTCCTTTCTTTTATCTGGCCTAAGTTTTTAGGAACTTTCTTTAAATATCAGGCCGTTATTAAGTGTGCTGTCGTAGTTACGTGTAAGGTGCTAAGAAATTAATGGAAGAATTATCTGCATGTGGGCAGAACTGTTGTGGATGAGTGAGTTTTATTTTGTGTTGATCAGATAAAAGTGCAGCTATTTCTTTGAGAGATCATGAAAAGTCAGTATCTATTGGTCTTTTCTATTCCATTTAACTTTTCATATGTGGAATTCCTTAGTCATTTGATTGCATATATCTCTGTTTGTCTCTGTTTTGCAAGACAATATGAAAAATAGGAATATGAGGACTTCACACAAAAATATTCGCTTAATATTACCCTAACATTTGTATTTGGTGTCTATGAAAAAAGAAGTTCTCTTAATCAACCCTTTCAGAAAGTCAGATGTCAACAAATTATAGAAGTTACATGAGTTCTTTCTATTTATTCCTTAAATTAGCAATTCAAAACAAAAACTATCATTTACTATCTCTTTTAGTTTTGCTAGAACCAAAATTCAGAAGCAGCTTCTCTGGGCAGTTCTGGCTAAGAGTCTTTCAATGAGGTTCATAGCTGCCAGGTGTCAAGTCATCTTCAGGCATCACAGGAGCTTGGAGGATTTACTTTCCAAGGTAGTTAACTGACATAACTGACAAGTTGAACTGGCCATTGGTAGAAATCCTCCATCTCTCCAAGAAAGGGATGCCTCCAGGACTACTGGAGAGTACTCTTCCTATAAAAAATATATAAACTATATCTATATATTTGTGTATATATATATATATATATATATATATATATATATATATATACACATATCTATCAGTAAGGCCTCATGGATAATACTGTATTGTTCACATCATTGTCCATGTAGTTTCAGGTTTGACAATCGGGAACTCTTTCAGTTGGTTTGTTTGTCCTTTTGACACGTCCTATCTTTTGTTTTCTCTCTCTTTTTTTCCCCTTTTCTCTTTTTTTAAGCATTTTCTTATTTTCTGACATTTCAAACTTCACATGTTGATATTTATATATTCCCTGTCCTATCCCTAAAATCAGTCATTGTGAAGAAGACTTTCTTTATATTTGTAGACAATATTAGAAATTAGGATTAGGTGTTGTGTGTTCACTGTTATTGGTGTATTATTGGTACTGGGCCCTTGTGGCAGATGGAACTAGAACATATATACATGTGTTTTAATCCATGGACACACACACATATACAATGGTTACTTATCAATCTACCTAGAATTATACTAACCATGATTTATAGTGATGCCTCCAAGTAATCCCACACCACATGGCTCATTCTAGCTTTTTCCAGGATATTTACTTTTTGTAGCACAGAATCTGAGTAAAGACCCTAGACTCAAGGTATTTCTTTGGTTAAGTAATATAATTCAAGTAGACAACTTTTGCTGAAGAAGTTCAAAATCCATCCTAAGGGAAAAAGTCATTTTGCATATTATTTGTTTTTTTTTCTTTTTCATTTTTTTCTCTTATGCATGATTTTCTCTAGTTCAGATGTCTCTTTAGAGATTTGGGGGGGGAAATAATAACAGTAGATGATTTAGTTTAGCTGAATTTCAGTATTTTCAATCTCAAATGGAGCCATTAAAATTAACATGTCCAGTTAAGTTCTATGTGTTTTAACATCAGTGGTACTAAACTGATTAAGATATTAATATTTTATGAGATGATATCCCAAGTGTCAGAGTATATTAGAGCTGCTTAACATTAGTGTCTCCTGTAGAATTTACCTTTCCCAGCAGTGAACCATTTTAAAAGTCAAATCTCTAAACACAAACGTTTATAGGTAGTTTTTATATTCACCAGCCTTGTGTGTTCCAGCACAACAATGATCTAAGCATAAAGTCTGTTTTATAGTAAGTAGAAGGAGCGGCTTTTTTAATTACAGTGGAGTCTCAGTGGAAAATTGCACTAGTCCTTACTGGAAAAGGAAATAAATAAAGGAATATCATTACCATCCTTATAATTGTACCCTAATAATCTTCATCTGAAATTAGAGAAAATTGTTAATGATTTGCCTATACGTAAGATATGCCTTTTGACACGTCCTATCTTTTGTTTTCTCTCTCTTTTTCCTTTTTCTCTTTTTTTAAGCATTTTCTTATTTTCTGACATTTCAAACTTCACATGTTGATATTTATATATTCCCTGTCCTATCCCTAAAATCAGTCATTGTGAAGAAGACTTTCTTTATATTTGTAGACAATATTAGAAATTAGGATTAGGTGTTGTGTGTTCACTGTTATTGGTGTATTATTGGTACTGGGCCCTTGTGGCAGATGGAACTAGAACATATATACATGTGTTTTAATCCATGGACACACACACATATACAATGGTTACTTATCAATCTACCTAGAATTATACTAACCATGATTTATAGTGATGCCTCCAAGTAATCCCACACCACATGGCTCATTCTAGCTTTTTCCAGGATATTTACTTTTTGTAGCACAGAATCTGAGTAAAGACCCTAGACTCAAGGTATTTCTTTGGTTAAGTAATATAATTCAAGTAGACAACTTTTGCTGAAGAAGTTCAAAATCCATCCAAAGGGAAAAAGTCATTTTGCATATTATTTGTTTTTTTTTCTTTTTCATTTTTTTCTCTTATGCATGATTTTCTCTAGTTCAGATGTCTCTTTAGAGATTTGGGGGGGGAAATAATAACAGTAGATGATTTAGTTTAGCTGAATTTCAGTATTTTCAATCTCAAATGGAGCCATTAAAATTAACATGTCCAGTTAAGTTCTATGTGTTTTAACATCAGTGGTACTAAACTGATTAAGATATTAATATTTTATGAGATGATATCCCAAGTGTCAGAGTATATTAGAGCTGCTTAACATTAGTGTCTCCTGTAGAATTTACCTTTCCCAGCAGTGAACCATTTTAAAAGTCAAATCTCTAAACACAAACGTTTATAGGTAGTTTTTATATTCACCAGCCTTGTGTGTTCCAGCACAACAATGATCTAAGCATAAAGTCTGTTTTATAGTAAGTAGAAGGAGCGGCTTTTTTAATTACAGTGGAGTCTCAGTGGAAAATTGCACTAGTCCTTACTGGAAAAGGAAATAAATAAAGGAATATCATTACCATCCTTATAATTGTACCCTAATAATCTTCATCTGAAATTAGAGAAAATTGTTAATGATTTGCATTGAAATTAAAATAGTGTCAAAGTATAAATATACGTAAGATATGCTTTTGAATTTTAGTTCATGTATACTCTAAAAAATCACATAATATGGTATTTTCCCTATAGAGTATCTAGTACAACAATATTAGCAAAACAATCTTATGTCCTAAAGGAGAAAATTGATTCAAGAGACATTAAATGTAGGGAAAGAAAGAGCTCAGTTTAAGGCCTCAGACTAACCTAGCATACACAAATTACCTACTGTGTAAAATCAGAAAAATGAAATAATCTCCCTAAGCCTCATTTTATTTTTTGGTAAAATTAGAAATTATTACATATATTTCATGGGTTTATTCTTGGGATTCAATGAGACAAAATGTGTGACAGGCCCCTAGTCAGTGACAGGCTTGGTTCTTTTTCACTTCTCTATGCAGCATGTGGAGCAAATACTGCATAAATCTTAAATTGCTGTCTCTTATTCTGGTGTTAATAAGAACTTCAGATAATTACAAAATACTCAAAACAACAATTCAAATATCCCCATGGCTTAAGTCCACTCTACTATGAATCTTCCAAGTGGTGTGTTTAATCTATAAGTGAAGTAGAAATCAGTGTTTGAAAAAGGAAGTCCATTCTGCAATATTATTTTTCCATTATTGGTTTCCTTTTGAGTGACACAGAAGAAGTGTGGGGTTCTGAATTGAAAGAGGACCGCTGCAAGCATAAAGAAGCTTAAGCACATGTTTGCAGTTTGGAGCTAAGATGGCACCTACAGGAAGAGACAGGGTGTGATCTAAGTTGTTAATTGATGGTCAAAATTTCTGATTGGTTCCCCTGGCTTCGGCGCTCATGAATGATTGCTTGACCTTTAGCTTGATTGCTGTAATCTATAGGAAGTCCCATGCTAGACCCCCTTCACTTGCCTATAAAAACTGTGCATCTTCATTAATAAAGCGGAACTACTTCGATGGAACTCCTGCAGCGTCTGGATTGTCCCCTGCGTGAGCCAGGGGGCTAGAGGGCAGGCAGCCAAGATTTGCCTTTCTCTGAGATGTCCCGTTTCAGCCAGGGGCAATCTCGCTGCCTTCCCTTTCTGTGGAAGTTCCCCGCAAAAAAACAAAAATGTTGGGCTCAGGTTCATGGCTCCAGTGGTACTAAGGAAAGGTGCTATGGAGACCTATACAAAGATCACATGGGTAAAGCCTCATACCAAGGCCACAGATGTGGAGTCCTATACCAAGTTCATCTTTGAAATTGATCAAAACCCATAGCAACTATTGCCATGGACCCCCTGACCTAAACTGGCCAGCTCACTGACACCATATTAGATAAAAAATACCTGCTCTATAGCATCCTAACCAATCACCAAATGCAACCTCTCCAGCAGGAAATTTTGGCCTTGAGACTATAATAATTGATTACTAGCCCATGAAAGTGCTTGGCTCTCCTTTGGGCCAGCCTGCTGTCCAAACAGCATCTCACACTGTGATAAATTCTATTCTCCTCTCATTCTGCATCATATCTGGAAATTCTTTTCCAACTGGTGCAACGACTACAAGAGGAGTTACATTGGGGCCCTTAATAATAGTTTTGGAAGTCCATGTACCACTTTCTGTTTTCAAGTTTTATCAGGTTACCTGATTCTGAAGACAAAGGGACCAAAAAGGAGGAAAATTATATGCCTATATATAATACATACATACATATATATAGATTATATACAAATATTTCTCTATATATTATACATATAAAGAGAGGTAGATTGAAAAACACAGAGAGTAATGAAAAGAACTGTGGTGTTGAAGAAGACTTTTTTGTTGTTGTATATCTATTTTTTAATTAGAAATCTGGTATACTATTCATACCAAGTCAAACAAGTGGAATAAAAATGTCACAATTTTTTAGTTTGGCAAAAATTCATGTATTCTAAAATATATATTATACATATTTATATAAAAGTTTTTCTACTACAGTTGAGAAAGACTTGAGAAACAATATCAAAAAAAGAGACGAAATGTAGAAATTAGAAAGCATAAACTAAATGAAATGGGAACAATGAATATGAAATAGAAAACATGAAACAAACTAGATAAAAGCAAAAGATCATCATATAGTTCAGTTGGAACTACTTCGATGGAACTCCTGCAGCGTCTGGATTGTCCCCTGCGTGAGCCAGGGGGCTAGAGGGCAGGCAGCCAAGATTTGCCTTTCTCTGAGATGTCCCGTTTCAGCCAGGGGCAATCTCGCTGCCTTCCCTTTCTGTGGAAGTTCCCCGCAAAAAAACAAAAATGTTGGGCTCAGGTTCATGGCTCCAGTGGTACTAAGGAAAGGTGCTATGGAGACCTATACAAAGATCACATGGGTAAAGCCTCATACCAAGGCCACAGATGTGGAGTCCTATACCAAGTTCATCTTTGAAATTGATCAAAACCCATAGCAACTATTGCCATGGACCCCCTGACCTAAACTGGCCAGCTCACTGACACCATATTAGATAAAAAATACCTGCTCTATAGCATCCTAACCAATCACCAAATGCAACCTCTCCAGCAGGAAATTTTGGCCTTGAGACTATAATAATTGATTACTAGCCCATGAAAGTGCTTGGCTCTCCTTTGGGCCAGCCTGCTGTCCAAACAGCATCTCACACTGTGATAAATTCTATTCTCCTCTCATTCTGCATCATATCTGGAAATTCTTTTCCAACTGGTGCAACGACTACAAGAGGAGTTACATTGGGGCCCTTAATAATAGTTTTGGAAGTCCATGTACCACTTTCTGTTTTCAAGTTTTATCAGGTTACCTGATTCTGAAGACAAAGGGACCAAAAAGGAGGAAAATTATATGCCTATATATAATACATACATACATATATATAGATTATATACAAATATTTCTCTATATATTATACATATAAAGAGAGGTAGATTGAAAAACACAGAGAGTAATGAAAAGAACTGTGGTGTTGAAGAAGACTTTTTTGTTGTTGTATATCTATTTTTTAATTAGAAATCTGGTATACTATTCATACCAAGTCAAACAAGTGGAATAAAAATGTCACAATTTTTTAGTTTGGCAAAAATTCATGTATTCTAAAATATATATTATACATATTTATATAAAAGTTTTTCTACTACAGTTGAGAAAGACTTGAGAAACAATATCAAAAAAAGAGACGAAATGTAGAAATTAGAAAGCATAAACTAAATGAAATGGGAACAATGAATATGAAATAGAAAACATGAAACAAACTAGATAAAAGCAAAAGATCATCATATAGTTCAGTTGCTTTTAAGCATGGCTGCTCATTAGAAACATATCTGGAGCTCTGGGGGAAAATAAACAATACTTGGGCATTTGCATTTTTCAGAAAATTTCAACATAATTCTGATATGCATCTGAATTTTAAAAAGCAATTCAGGTTTTTATATTAAATCCTAGTTTTTGTATATAGTGTTCTATAAATTTCTGTTGAACAAGCATGATATAATTGTGTTAAGTGGGTAATAGTTATATAATCACAATAGTAAAATATATTTATCAGTTTTTACAATCAATAGCCAGACCAAAACAAAATATAATAAAAGATAACTATAATCACAAGCCATAATGGGAACATGATTAACTTAACAGTATAAAATAATTACATACAGTTTTAAGGGGTCAAGCAGAGCAAGGTAGTAAGTCAAGTGCATAGTTGGACATGTTTTCATCCACCCAGACAGTCTTTGTGTTTTGGTGGGTGCATTTAATCTATTTACTTTTAAATAATTATTGATATGTATCATCCTATTATTGTTTGATCAATTATTTGGAGTTTCTTTTCTATAGTTTTTTTCCTTCTCTTTGCTTCCTACCTAGAGAGTTTTCTTTGGCATTTGTTGTAAAGGAGACTTGATGGTGCTAATTCTCTTAAATTTTGCTATTTTGGAAAGCTTATGATTTCTCCATCATATCTGAAGAAGATTTTTGCTGGTAGAGTATTCTAGGTTGTAGGTTCTTTCCCACTTTAAATATATTGTGGTATCTCCCTCTGGCTTGTAGAGTTTCTGTTGAGAAATAAATTGACAACCTGATGAGGATTGCCTTGTATACTTTTTGTCATTTCCCCTTGTTTGTTTGTTTGTTTGTCTGTTTGTTTTTCTGACCACTTCTATTGGTCTTTCATTTATTTATTTTCATCCACCCTTGCTCTTCGGCTTTTGTGGGCCTCCCATCGCAGTGGACTCTCGTTGTAGAGCACCGGCTCTGGGCACATGGACTCCAGAACACTGAGAAACAATATCAAAAAGAGACGAAATGTAGAAATTAGAAAGCATAAACTAAATGAAATGGGAACAATGAATATGAAATAGAAAACATGAAACAAACTAGATAAAAGCAAAAGATCATCATATAGTTCAGTTGCTTTTAAGCATGGCTGCTCATTAGAAACATATCTGGAGCTCTGGGGGAAAATAAACAATACTTGGGCATTTGCATTTTTCAGAAAATTTCAACATAATTCTGATATGCATCTGAATTTTAAAAAGCAATTCAGGTTTTTATATTAAATCCTAGTTTTTGTATATAGTGTTCTATAAATTTCTGTTGAACAAGCATGATATAATTGTGTTAAGTGGGTAATAGTTATATAATCACAATAGTAAAATATATTTATCAGTTTTTACAATCAATAGCCAGACCAAAACAAAATATAATAAAAGATAACTATAATCACAAGCCATAATGGGAACATGATTAACTTAACAGTATAAAATAATTACATACAGTTTTAAGGGGTCAAGCAGAGCAAGGTAGTAAGTCAAGTGCATAGTTGGACATGTTTTCATCCACCCAGACAGTCTTTGTGTTTTGGTGGGTGCATTTAATCTATTTACTTTTAAATAATTATTGATATGTATCATCCTATTATTGTTTGATCAATTATTTGGAGTTTCTTTTCTATAGTTTTTTTCCTTCTCTTTGCTTCCTACCTAGAGAGTTTTCTTTGGCATTTGTTGTAAAGGAGACTTGATGGTGCTAATTCTCTTAAATTTTGCTATTTTGGAAAGCTTATGATTTCTCCATCATATCTGAAGAAGATTTTTGCTGGTAGAGTATTCTAGGTTGTAGGTTCTTTCCCACTTTAAATATATTGTGGTATCTCCCTCTGGCTTGTAGAGTTTCTGTTGAGAAATAAATTGACAACCTGATGAGGATTGCCTTGTATACTTTTTGTCATTTCCCCTTGTTTGTTTGTTTGTTTGTCTGTTTGTTTTTCTGACCACTTCTATTGGTCTTTCATTTATTTATTTTCATCCACCCTTGCTCTTCGGCTTTTGTGGGCCTCCCATCGCAGTGGACTCTCGTTGTAGAGCACCGGCTCTGGGCACATGGACTCCAGAACACTGGCACAGTAGTTGGACACATAGGTCCCTGCTCCACGGCACGTGGGATTTTCCCAGGCCAGGAATCGAACTGGTGCCCCTTGCTCTGCAAGGTGGTGTCTTTACCCGCTGGACCACCAGGGAAACCACTTGTTGGTTTTAATATTTTATCTCTTTTTTGATTATTTGTTTTATTTCTTTTGGGGGAGCACTTCTATTGATCTTTCATTTATCTGTTTTCATCCATCTTTGTTTCTTGGCCTGTGTGGGCCTCCCATCGCAGTGGCCTCTGTCTCTGCAGAGTGCTGACTCTGGACGCATGCACTCCAGAGCAGTGGTTTGGTAATTGGACACGTCGGTCTAGCTGCTCTGTGGCATATAGGATCTTCCCAGACCAGGGATCTAACCCATGTCGCTTGCACTGCAAGGCGGTGTCCTTACCCACTGGACCACCAGGGAAGTCCTTATTTCTGTTTTTTTTTTTTTTTTTAAAGATTTATTTATTTACTTATTTATTTATTTGGGTGAGGTGGGGTGGGGAGAGAGCGGAGCTGGCGGGCTACTTCTATTGGTCTTTCATTTGTCTATTTTTACCCATCTTTGTTCTTTGGCCCGTGTGGGCCTCCCATCACAGTGGCCTCTCTCGTCGCAGAGCACCGGCTCTGGGTGCATGCATTCCAGAGCTCCAGCTCGGTAATTGGACACATTGGTCCAGCCGCTCCACGGCATGTGGTATCTTCCCAGGCCAGGGATCAAACCGGTGCCCCTTGCACTGCAAGGCAGTGTCCTTACCCACTGGACCACCAGGGAAGCCCCTTATTTCTGTTTTTAATTTTTGTTAGTTTGATTACTTGTGTGTATTGGTGTGTTCCTTTTCGGGTTGATCCTTACTGGGACTCTGTTCTTCCTGTACTTGGTTGACTATTTCCTTTAGCATGTTAACGAGATTTTCAGCTATTATCTCTTCAAATATTTTTCAAATGTTTTTTCTCTCCCTTCTTCCTCTGAGAGAGCTATAATGTAAATGTTGGTTCATTTAATGTTGTCCCAGATGTCTCTTAGGCTAAAGCTACAGTCATCAAGACAGTCTGATGCTGGCACAAAAACAGAAATATAGACCAATGGAACAAGACCAATGGGATCCTGGATCATCTTCACTATCATTATTCTGAATATTTTTCCTGGAAGGTTGCCTATCTCCACTTTAGTTGTTTTTTTTCTGGCATTTTATCTTGTCCTTTCATTTGGGACATAACTTTCTGTTTTTTCATTGTGATTAACTTTCTGTAATATGATTTCTGTTTTAGCATCTGTGAGACTATGCTTCTTGAGTCTTCTCTCTGCCCTTTGAAGGATAAGGCTAAGAGACTTGTGTAAGGTTGTCATTGCTAGGGACTGGTAATGGGAAAAACAGAATCTTGCTCTGGTGGGCAGGGCTTTGTTCAGTAAAACTTTTTTTTTTTTTTTGGCTTTTTAAACCTTTATTTTGCTTTTAACTTTTACAGAGTTTTGTTGTTTACAGATATGTATGTTCCCAGATTAGTCATACAATTATTTGCTGATGGGTGAGGTTGTGCTCTGTCCTTGGTAGTTGTTTGGCCTGGGTACTATGGGCTCTATGATAGGATTAATGGTGAACTCCAAGAGGGTTATTACCAAGGGGACTTTCCTGGCCTGACGCTGCCAATGCTCCAGGCCCTGTGGCAAGACCCTGCTGACACACATCTCAACAGAACTCATCTAACACTTGCAGGTATTTTTGGCTCAGTCTTTGTGGGTTCACTGCTCCTTTCCTATAAGTATTAATTAGTGCACATCAAATTTTGTTTGTGTCCTCCAAGAGTGGAGGATTTGTTTCTCCCAAGTCCTCTGAAAAACTGTAATCAAATCCTGTTGGCCCACAAGAACAGATTTCCTGAAGGTTCCCATCAACTTTGTCAAATACCCAGGCTGGCAAGCCTGACATGGGGTTCAGAACCTTCACAACAGTGGAAAAACCCTTTGGTATTATTGTTCTCAGGTTTGTGGGTCAACCGCCCAGAGGGAATGGCATTTGACTTTATTATGATTCCACCGGTACTATTATCTTGCTGCAGCTTCTTGTTTGTCTTTGGATGTAGGACATCTTTTTTTGTTGTTTTGGTGGGTTCTGGTGTCCTCCTGTTGATGGTTGTTCAACAACTAGTTGCTTATCTCTTCAAATATTTTCAAATGTTTTCTCCCTTCTTCCTCTGAGAGAGCTATAATGTAAATGTTGGTTCATTTAATGTTGTCCCAGATGTCTCTTAGGCTAAAGCTACAGTCATCAAGACAGTCTGATGCTGGCACAAACAGAAATATAGACCAATGGAACAAGACCAATGGGATCCTGGATCATCTTCACTATCATTATTCTGAATATTTTTCCTGGAAGGTTGCCTATCTCCACTTGAGTTGTTTGTGTTGTGGCATTTTATCTTGTCCTTTCATTTGGGACATAACTTTCTGTTTTTTCATTGTGATTAACTTTCTGTAATATGATTTCTGTTTTAGCATCTGTGAGACTATGCTTCTTGAGTCTTCTCTCTGCCCTTTGAAGGATAAGGCTAAGAGACTTGTGTAAGGTTGTCATTGCTAGGGACTGGTAATGGGAAAAACAGAATCTTGCTCTGGTGGGCAGGGCTTTGTTCAGTAAAACTTTTTTTTTTTTTTTGGCTTTTTAAACCTTTATTTTGCTTTTAACTTTTACAGAGTTTTGTTGTTTACAGATATGTATGTTCCCAGATTAGTCATACAATTATTTGCTGATGGGTGAGGTTGTGCTCTGTCCTTGGTAGTTGTTTGGCCTGGGTACTATGGGCTCTATGATAGGATTAATGGTGAACTCCAAGAGGGTTATTACCAAGGGGACTTTCCTGGCCTGACGCTGCCAATGCTCCAGGCCCTGTGGCAAGACCCTGCTGACACACATCTCAACAGAACTCATCTAACACTTGCAGGTATTTTTGGCTCAGTCTTTGTGGGTTCACTGCTCCTTTCCTATAAGTATTAATTAGTGCACATCAAATTTTGTTTGTGTCCTCCAAGAGTGGAGGATTTGTTTCTCCCAAGTCCTCTGAAAAACTGTAATCAAATCCTGTTGGCCCACAAGAACAGATTTCCTGAAGGTTCCCATCAACTTTGTCAAATACCCAGGCTGGCAAGCCTGACATGGGGTTCAGAACCTTCACAACAGTGGAAAAACCCTTTGGTATTATTGTTCTCAGGTTTGTGGGTCAACCGCCCAGAGGGAATGGCATTTGACTTTATTATGATTCCACCGGTACTATTATCTTGCTGCAGCTTCTTGTTTGTCTTTGGATGTAGGACATCTTTTTTTGTTGTTTTTTTGGTGGGTTCTGGTGTCCTCCTGTTGATGGTTGTTCAACAACTAGTTGCAATTTTGGTGCTTTTATTTGGCCATCTTGGAGAAAACTCTTGAGAGTCCCTCAAGATTAAAAAGGTCAAACTAGGCAATCTTAAAGGAAATCAATCCTGAGCATTCATTGGAAGGGCTGATGCTGAGGCTGAAGGTCCAATATTTTGGCCACCTTATGTGAAGAGTGGTCTCATTGGAAAAGACCCTGATTTTAGGAAAAATTGAAAACAGGAGGAGAAAGGCATGAGAGAGAATGAAATGGCTGGATGGCATCACTGATTCAGTAGATATGAATTTGAGGAAACTCCAGGAGATAGTGAAGAACAGGGAAGCTTGGCATTCTTCAGTTCATGGGATTGAAGTGTTGGGAATGACTGAGCAACTGAACAACAATAATCCTCCTCCATCCTCCAAACCACTGAGCATAAAAATTTGATTATGTAAATTTACAGGCTTTGTGTCTAAGCATATTTTCAGAAACATATATTGCAAATTTGAAAGTTACTATAAAGAAATTATCTGTAACTTCTTTATCTCTATGTAGATTCTCCTTAGTAAGTGGCCATTATTTTCTTTTTAGAAATGGATGTTTTCTGGAAAAATTTAAGTAGTCAATTTTAACCAGATCCTCTCAAATTTGCATATTTATGTCATTACAGTCATATAGATGTACATTTTAATTAGTCCTACAAAGGTTTTATCCATAGATGTTTTAAGATTAAAATGACATTTCCACTAAAATATTAAAGATATGCATTGGTTATCCTAGAAATATTTGTTTTAGAAATGACGTAAGTGTGTGTGTGTTTTGAAACACCAATGGGTGTAGGTGAAGTAATTTTTTTTATTCATTTATGGAAGACACCGTATAATCTTACGCTCCAAATATTTGCAGATGCAAATACTGAAAAGATCATAGTTGCAACAATTTGATTATACTGGGTTATTCACAGCTGCAAATGATAATATGACTAGCCCCCCTTAGCACCTAGAGCAGTAAGAGCAAATAACTAGAAAAATCTTGTGATAGTAATGCATCATTGTGAAAACATTTAGATAATGTTTATGTTTTAAATAGTACCTTTGCATGAGTCATTGAATTTGATTATAAGACATTATATGCCTTTGGAAATATTGTATCATTTTCTTCTCTGATTGGCTTTTTCTATAGTTGTTTTTCCAATGCTTGTCTAAAGTCACCTCTCCATTATCTTAGTGCTAGGCACATTATTGATCAGTTTGCTGTAGCTGGGATGTACTATTTCTTCTCAGAATACTGGCCAGCACATAAGAGTTTCTTGTGATAATTGGAAGTAAATCTCACACTGTTTCAATATACCTGACCTTTTAAACTTACTGGTAAGCTTTCCATTACTGTATAGACCAATGTCTTCTGTTCATTTGTAGGCAAGTGTATAACCACTAAAAGATAATTACCATATCATTCTGCTTCCCTGGAGATATACCTCAGCAACTGCTGTATAACATTTCTGTCCATAATCACGGGGGTTTCACACATGACTCTAAGGGTAAAGGACCTAGTGTCAATGCAGGAGATGAAAGAGATGTAGGTTCTTTCCCACTCCCTTTAAGTAGGAAATGGAATCCCATTATAGTACACTTATGGGAAATCTCATGGACGGAGGAGCCTGTGGGCTACAGTCCAAAGGACTGCAGAGAGTTGGATGTGCCGAAGCATAGAACAGTACCATAATCATATCCTTACACCTTTATACACACGCATGTAGACAAATAAATATACACACATGCATTTCTTACATGACTTTGCACCTGGGAGAAAAGTGTAATTCTGTGGGGCCTTAAATGAAAGAGGGCCTTTGCAAGCATAAGGAAGGAAGAGACGAGGGCGTGATCTATGCATGATTGCTTGACCTTTAGCTTGATTGGTTTAACTATGGCAAATCCCTTAGGAAACCCCCTTCACTTGCCTATATAAGCTGTAAGTCTGCACTAATAAAACAGAATTGTTTTGACGGAACCCCTGTCGCGTCTGATTGTCTCTCGCTCGCCGAGGGGCTGGGTTGGCGGACAGCAGGCTCACGCCTTTCTGATCTTCCCGTGTCCTGGCTACAGGCAGTCCCACTGCCGTTTCTCCTATGTGGGCTGGCCCCACATAATTCTTCAACTCTGTTCTTGACCTTAGAGTTAGAAATTAGAATATCATGTAAATCTTCAGCAAACTTCTAAAATGTTTGTCTCAATAATATATGGATATGTAATAAAGTACCCCAAAGCTTACCCAATTTGTTTGATTTGCTCATAATTTTGTGGGTCAGCACTTTTGGCTGGATTTAGTTGATGTTTATTCTACCAGTCTCTCTTTAGATAACTTATGTGGTTTTGATGCCTGAGGGGTTAAATGGAAATGGATAAGTTAATATGACCTCATTCACACATCTGGGCTGCATCTGGGTGTTGACTGGGTCATGGAATCCAGCAGACTGGAACAGGCTTCTCACATGTTGGGGAAAGAGTTCAAGTCAGCAACATGAGAGGGATAACCCCTGTGTGTAAGTGTGTTTCAAGACACAGGTTCTATTATATCTGCTAAAGTGTTATTAGCCAAATCAAACAGGTACACCAATTGTCAGTGCAGAAAAGGACTACATGAGGACATGATAAAAACATAATTTATTAAAGGACATTAATCTATCAGTATCCTATGTGCATTATTATATCAGAGTCCTTACCTGCCTCCTAGAAAGCCTGGATATAGGGCAAAAAGCTATTGTCAGCCAGTTTATTTAATTTATATGAGTGGTAAATCATGCAAAATGCTGGGCTGTATGAAGCACAGGCTGGAATCAAGATTTCTGTGAGATGTATAACTTCAATAACTTCAAGTATACAGATGACACCATCCTTATGACAGAAAGAAAAAGGAACTAAAGAGCCTCCTGGTGAAGGTGAAAGAGGAAAGTGAAAAAGCTGACCTAAAACTCAATATTTGAAAAACAAAGATCATGGCATCTGGTTCTATCACTTCATGGAAAATAGATGGGAAAACAATGGAAAAAGTGGCAGATTTTATTTTCTTGGGCTCCAGAATCACTGTGGATGGTGATTAAAGGCAGGAAATTAAAAGACGCTTGCTCCTTGGAAGAAAACTATGATAAACCTAGACAATACATTCAAAAGCAGAGGCACAACTTTGCCAACAAAAGTCCATATAGTCAAGACTATGGTTTTCTCAGTTATGGTTGTGAAAGCTGGGCCATGGAAAAGGCTGAGCACTGAAGAACTGATGCCTTTGAACTCTGCTGGTGGAGAAGGCTCTTGAGAATTCCTTGAACTGCAAGGAGGTCATTTTGCTATAATTATGTGGTACCCAATTACCCTTGTTTGTTTGCTCATAATTTTGTGGGTCAGCACTTTTGGCTGGATTTAGTTGATGTTTATTCTACCAGTCTCTCTTTAGATAACTTATGTGGTTTTGATGCCTGAGGGGTTAAATGGAAATGGATAAGTTAATATGACCTCATTCACACATCTGGGCTGCATCTGGGTGTTGACTGGGTCATGGAATCCAGCAGACTGGAACAGGCTTCTCACATGTTGGGGAAAGAGTTCAAGTCAGCAACATGAGAGGGATAACCCCTGTGTGTAAGTGTGTTTCAAGACACAGGTTCTATTATATCTGCTAAAGTGTTATTAGCCAAATCAAACAGGTACACCAATTGTCAGTGCAGAAAAGGACTACATGAGGACATGATAAAAACATAATTTATTAAAGGACATTAATCTATCAGTATCCTATGTGCATTATTATATCAGAGTCCTTACCTGCCTCCTAGAAAGCCTGGATATAGGGCAAAAAGCTATTGTCAGCCAGTTTATTTAATTTATATGAGTGGTAAATCATGCAAAATGCTGGGCTGTATGAAGCACAGGCTGGAATCAAGATTTCTGTGAGATGTATAACTTCAATAACTTCAAGTATACAGATGACACCATCCTTATGACAGAAAGAAAAAGGAACTAAAGAGCCTCCTGGTGAAGGTGAAAGAGGAAAGTGAAAAAGCTGACCTAAAACTCAATATTTGAAAAACAAAGATCATGGCATCTGGTTCTATCACTTCATGGAAAATAGATGGGAAAACAATGGAAAAAGTGGCAGATTTTATTTTCTTGGGCTCCAGAATCACTGTGGATGGTGATTAAAGGCAGGAAATTAAAAGACGCTTGCTCCTTGGAAGAAAAACTATGATAAACCTAGACAATACATTCAAAAGCAGAGGCACAACTTTGCCAACAAAAGTCCATATAGTCAAGACTATGGTTTTCTCAGTTATGGTTGTGAAAGCTGGGCCATGGAAAAGGCTGAGCACTGAAGAACTGATGCCTTTGAACTCTGCTGGTGGAGAAGGCTCTTGAGAATTCCTTGAACTGCAAGGAGGTCAAATCAGTCAATCCTAAAGGAAATCAACTCTGAATATTTGTTGGAAAGAATGATGCGAAGCTGAAGCCCCGATACTTTGGCCACCTGATGTGAAGGTAAGACTCATTGGAAAATAGACTGATACTGGGAGAAAACAGAAGGCAAAGGAAAAGGGGACAACAGAGGATGAGATGGTTGGATGGCATCACTAAGTCAATGGACATGAGTTTGAGCAAGCTCTGGGAGATGGTGAAGGACAGGGAAGCCTGGCATGCTGCAGTCCGTGGGGTCACAACGACTCATACACAACTGAGCAACTGAATAAACCTGATAGGCTTTCACATAGTCACATGCTAATAAGGTGAAAACTTCAAGTGAAAATATCAGCAGATTATTTTTAAGTCCGCATGTTACACTCATTGATTTAGTGAATTAAACAAGTTCTAAAATCATATCTTCCTCTGTTTTTTCCATCTGTTTTTCTGACAAAGGCATTATAAAAACCTGGAGGCACTTAATTAGATTACTGCTTTTGCTGAATATTTATCAGATTCATAGAATTGATTAATAAAATCAGAATTCTATTCAGAATTTTATGGAAAGCACCATAGCTGGTTTGATCTAGCCTAATATTAGGTTAGTGGCTTCCCAAGTAGGTCAGTGGTAAAGAGTCTACCTGCCAAGCAGCAGATCTGAGTTCAATCCATGGGTTGGGAAGATCCCCTACAGAATAGAAATGGCAATCCACTCCAGTAGTCTTGCCTGGAAAATCTCATGAACAGAGTAGCCTAGCGGGCTATAGTTTATGTGGCCACAAAGAATCAGACATAGCTTAGTGACTGTGAAATGACAATTTAAAATGAATATCACTCATGTCATAATAGAGAAGGCATTCCTTATAAGATCAGGCCTCCTGTACTTGATTAACTAAGATTTTTCAAACCTGGACAAAGCTGGACTAGGTAAGGCTTTGTTTAGGTAAGTGATATCTAAATGTTTTTACCTTACACTCTCCTATTAAGTCAGTTTTGTACACTCACTGAAAAGTCTATACCTTAATTCATGCAATATTTTTCTAAGTACTACTAATACTTTACTAATACTATAATATTTTAAATATTATAAGACATATAAATATACTCTAAAAACAGGTTAAAATGAAACAATAATAAATATGTGTTAGTTGTGATTCCAATATTTTCTTCCTGTATTGCACTGGACAGGTATGCTCATACGCCACCTATGAGGACCACTGGCCTGCACTTCCGATTTTCCATCAGTAACTTTCCACAGTTAATGATGCATATTAACATATACATAGCTAATAATTAATGTGCATTGTATTGACCAGAAAGTTTGTCTGGATTTTTCCATAATATTGCAGAGAAAAACTCAAATGATCTTTTTGGCCAACTCACTACATAACTCCCATGCTGGTTAAGTCATAGGAGGTTGATGAGACTGTTACATGTCTTTTAGTGTATACTGCAAAGCTGTACTAGTATCTTGGTAGTCATTATGTTTGGATCTCAAAAGTTAATTCCAGTACTGTATTTCTCTCTTTGCCAAGTAATTGTAACACTTACTATAGTTTATGTCCTGTAAGTTACATTTATCACTATTGCAACGTTCCCTTAAATATTTTTACAAGTCAAATTACCGGTTTAAGTATGTGTTAAAATACTCAATTTAAAACTGCAAATATGCTGAAACCTTGACACTTATTCCTTCATGACAAAAGAAGTTATTTAGCAGCTATACAGAAACCATCAGTGATGTGAAATATAGCTTTTTAATGTTGATTAATCCATAGAATCCCGAAGTATAAGGAAGCACTTTGCAGATTAAATTGTCTTTCACACATAAAAAAAGGTGTTGATAGAATAAGTGTTTTTTTGCCAGTCTAATTTCTAAAATGTTGTATTTGCCAATGTTGCAATGTTTGCAACTCAGAGCCCTTGAAATATGTAAAACAATTCCAATCTTTTCCCGATTTGCAGAAGAAAAAACTGGCTAGTCTACTTCTGAAAGTAGCAGTATTTTTTATAAGATTTTTCAAACCTGGACAAAGCTGGACTAGGTAAGGCTTTGTTTAGGTAAGTGATATCTAAATGTTTTTACCTTACACTCTCCTATTAAGTCAGTTTTGTACACTCACTGAAAAGTCTATACCTTAATTCATGCAATATTTTTCTAAGTACTACTAATACTTTACTAATACTATAATATTTTAAATATTATAAGACATATAAATATACTCTAAAAACAGGTTAAAATGAAACAATAATAAATATGTGTTAGTTGTGATTCCAATATTTTCTTCCTGTATTGCACTGGACAGGTATGCTCATACGCCACCTATGAGGACCACTGGCCTGCACTTCCGATTTTCCATCAGTAACTTTCCACAGTTAATGATGCATATTAACATATACATAGCTAATAATTAATGTGCATTGTATTGACCAGAAAGTTTGTCTGGATTTTTCCATAATATTGCAGAGAAAAACTCAAATGATCTTTTTGGCCAACTCACTACATAACTCCCATGCTGGTTAAGTCATAGGAGGTTGATGAGACTGTTACATGTCTTTTAGTGTATACTGCAAAGCTGTACTAGTATCTTGGTAGTCATTATGTTTGGATCTCAAAAGTTAATTCCAGTACTGTATTTCTCTCTTTGCCAAGTAATTGTAACACTTACTATAGTTTATGTCCTGTAAGTTACATTTATCACTATTGCAACGTTCCCTTAAATATTTTTACAAGTCAAATTACCGGTTTAAGTATGTGTTAAAATACTCAATTTAAAACTGCAAATATGCTGAAACCTTGACACTTATTCCTTCATGACAAAAGAAGTTATTTAGCAGCTATACAGAAACCATCAGTGATGTGAAATATAGCTTTTTAATGTTGATTAATCCATAGAATCCCGAAGTATAAGGAAGCACTTTGCAGATTAAATTGTCTTTCACACATAAAAAAAGGTGTTGATAGAATAAGTGTTTTTTTGCCAGTCTAATTTCTAAAATGTTGTATTTGCCAATGTTGCAATGTTTGCAACTCAGAGCCCTGTGAAATATGTAAAACAATTCCAATCTTTTCCCGATTTGCAGAAGAAAAAAACTGGCTAGTCTACTTCTGAAAGTAGCAGTATTTTTTTATATGATTTGTTGTTTCAATTTATTTTTGCACAGAAGGAAACAGCATTATGAGCAGATCTTTTATTAGAGCCACATGTTCTGAAACATAATATATTTTATACCATAGTCAATATTTATTTCCATATTCTAACTTCACTTTAAAGAAAAACATTGTTGAACGATTGTATCATTTTGTTAGATTACTTTGTTAGTAATGATTGCATGATAAATATATTATTTGACTATGAACTAATTAACTTTTTATAACAATCATGAAACTGAGATACAATTTTATCAAGACAGGAAAACATACATTTATCTGTAACTTGATTGGTGGTTAATATATATACATATGTATATATTTATAAAGCATGTACCTACAGACTATATATATAGTCAATTGAAAATTACTTTATCTATAATAAAACCAAAAATATTCTGTCAGTGTTAGTTTGCAACTGAATTGAAGCACAAATTAAAATCATTGTATAAATCATGTTATAAAAAATGCCTCTAAGAGATCAATTATTTTCAGGGACGAAGGCAAGTAGATTATGTGATGCTTTTTTAAATTCAAAAATTTGTATTTCATTAAAGTGTTTAACACTTTCCTGTTTGATTACATGGATTGAAAACTGAAATTCCACAGTAAATACAGATTAAGAAAGTATCTACAAATCTGCCCTGTTTAAAATGAGATTACATCTGGATAAACTCATTGTAAGTTAAAAATGCATTTAGGGCACCTAACATGCAGAACATCATAGCTTAGCCTAGATCACAGTAAATATGCTCAGGACACTTGCAATAGCCTACAGCTGGGCAAAACCATTCAACATAAAAGTCAATTTTATTATTGTATTGAAAAACTCATGTAATTTATTGACCGTAATAAAAGTCATAAACAAAATTTTTATGGAAACAGAATGCTTTTAAGGGTAGAGTTTGTTTTGGATTGTAAGTGTATTTCTTGTTGACCCTCATGATCCAGTCATAGATTGGGAGCTGTGGTTCACTGCTGCTGTTTAACATTGTATCTCTAGCCCTGAAATAGACCAACATTCAAGATTTGAAGTGCAATTTCTATTAAATGTGTTTATGAAGTTGAAAAAAATTAAGTTAATTTTTGTAAGTCAGGGGCAACTGTAATAATTTGACTTAGACAATAGAAAAAATAATACTGAGATATGATAGTTGTTAAGACACTGGTAATGCCAAAGAAGATAAAGTTGAATGAAGATAAAGTCTATGAAGACCTATAAGATCTTGTAGAACTAATACCAAAAAAAAGATGCCCTTCTCATCATAGGGGACTGGAATGTAAAAATGGAAAGTCAAGAGATACCTGTAGTAACAGGCAAGTTTGACCTTGCAATACAAAATGAAGCAAGGCAAAAGCTAATAGAGTTTTGCAAAGCGAACACACTGGTGATAGCATATACTTTCTTTCAATGACTCTACACACGGACATTAGCAGATGGTCGATACAGAAACTGGGTTGATTAGATTCTTTGCAGCTGAAGATGGAGGAGCTCTATAGAGTCAGCAGGGGGGAAAAAAAAGGACCAGGAGCTTATTGTGGTTTGAATTATGAGTTTTTTATTCCAAAATTCAGACTTAAATTGAGAAAATAGGGAAAACTACTTGGCCATTCAGGTATGACATAAATCAAATCCATTATGATTAGACAGTGGAAATGACAAATAGACTCAAGGGATTAGGTCAGATTAGGTCAGAGAGACGGAGTACCTAAAGAACTATGGATGGAGGTTCATAACATTGTACAGGTGGCAGTGACCAAAACAATCATCAAGAAAAAAGAATGCAACAAGGCTAAATGGTTATCTGAGGAGGACTTACAAATACCTAAGGAAAGAAGAAAGCAAAGAATAAAAAGAAAGATATACCCAGTTGAAAGCAGAGTTCCAAAGAAAAGATAAGAAAGCCTTCTTAAGTGAACGATGCAAAGATATAAAGGAAAATAAGAAAGGGGAAAAAAACTAGAGATTGCTTCCAGAAAATTAGAGATACCAAGGGACCATTTCATGCAAATATAGGCATAATACAGGACAGAAATGGTACGGATCAGAAGCAGTTGATGTTAAGAAGGGGTGGCAAAAATAGACAATAGAACTGTACAAAAAAATATCTTAATGACCGGGATAACCATGATGGTGTGGTAACTCACCTAGACCCAGACATAATAGAATGTTAAGCCAATTGGGCCTTAGGGAGCATTACTATCAACAGAGCTAGCAGAGATGATACAATAACAGCTGAGCTATTTCAAATTCTAAAAGCTGATGCGGTTAAAGTGCGGGATTCAGTTTGTCAGCAAATTTGGAAAACTCAGCATTGGCTACAGGACTGAAAAAGGTCAGTTTTCATTCCCATCCCAAAGAAGGGCAATGCTAAAGAATATTCAAACCACCACATTGTTGTGCTTATTTCACATGCTAACAAGCTAATCCTCAAAATACATCAAGTTAAGCTTCAACAGTGTATGAACCAAGAACTTTCAAGTGTATATAAGCTAGATTTAGCAGAGGAGGGGAACCAGAGATCAAAGTGCCAACATAAATTGGATCATAGAAAAAGCAAGGATATTCCAAAAGAAAATGCTGCTTCTGCTTCAGTGACTACACTACAGCCTTTGACTCTGTGGTTCACAACAAATTGTGAAAAATTCTTAAAGAGATAGGAATTCTTAAAGACATGCTTGCCTTCTGAGAGACACCTGTATGCAGATCAAGATGAGACAGTTAAAACTAGACATGGAACAAAGAACTGGCTTAGAATTGGAAAAGGTGTATGTCAAGGCTCTATATTGTCATCCTGCTTATTTAACTTATATGCAGAGTATATCATGGGAAATGCTGGGCTGGATGAAACACAAGCTGGACTCAAGATTGCTGGAAGAAATATCAACACCCTCAGATAGGCAGATGGAACAACTTTAATGGCAGAAAATGAAGAGGAACTAAAGAACATCTTGATGAAGATGAAATAGGAGTGTGAAAAAGCTGGCTTAAAACTCAACGTTCTGAAAACTAAGATCATGACATATAGTCCTGTCATTTCATGACAAATAGATTGATGAGAAATTGAAAAGGTTGCAGATTTTATTCTGGAGGTTTCTAAAATCACTATGGGTTGTGAGAGCAGCAGTGAAATTAAAAGACATTTGTTCCTTGGAAAAAAGGCTATGACAAACCTGGACAGTGTATTAAAAAGCAGTAACATCACTTTGCTGACAAATTTCTGTGTAGTCAAAACTATAGTTTTTTCATTAGTCATGTATGGATGTGAGAATTGGACCATAATGAAGGCTGAACCCTGAAGAATTGATGCGTTCCAACTGTGGTACTGGAGAAGACTCTTGAGAGTCCATTGGAAAGCAGAGATGAAACAAGTCAATCCTAAATACAATCAACCCTGAATACTTATTGGGGGGACTGATGCTGAAGATGAATCTCCAATACTTTGGCCATCTGATGAAAGAGCCAACTCATTGCAAAAGACTCTGATGCTGGGAAAGATTGAGGGCAGGAGGAGAAGGGGGCAACAGAGAATGAGATGGTTGGATGGCATCATTGACTCAATGAACATGAGTTTGATCAAAGTCTGGGAGATAGTGAAGGATAGGGAAATGTGGTGTGCTACATTCCATAGCTTCATAAAGAATTGGATACAACTGAGCAACTGAACAATAAAAACAAAAGAGTTTAGCACCCATGATCAGAATGAATTTTTAATAATGTAGAAACATGCATTTTTAGAATAGCTGTATAGATATGTGATTCTTTCTATTTGAGGGGAAACCCTTCTCTTTTGAAAGGAGGTAAATTTACCAAGAGGCTATTATAGCTTAATCTTAAGGACCCCTCTTAGCATAGGCTCCTTTCTGACAATACTTTCTTAATGTCATATGTCTATGTAAAACGTGTACAGGTACACAATAGATGGAATAAGTGTTCTTTGTACTGATTTTCTCTCCATCACAATTCCATACTAATGGGTGACACTGAAGACACCTTAGGCATTTTCTGGAACTAAACAGTAGGAAACTGAATGGAACACATTTGTGTCAGGCAGTTGGTGATACTTACGTGGTTCACAGGCACTTCCATGTCTAGTTAATTACCTTTCACCTCATTTCCACTGAAAACTGTCAACGTGCTGAAAACTAAGATCATGACATATAGTCCTGTCATTTCATGACAAATAGATTGATGAGAAATTGAAAAGGTTGCAGATTTTATTCTGGAGGTTTCTAAAATCACTATGGGTTGTGAGAGCAGCAGTGAAATTAAAAGACATTTGTTCCTTGGAAAAAAGGCTATGACAAACCTGGACAGTGTATTAAAAAGCAGTAACATCACTTTGCTGACAAATTTCTGTGTAGTCAAAACTATAGTTTTTTCATTAGTCATGTATGGATGTGAGAATTGGACCATAATGAAGGCTGAACCCTGAAGAATTGATGCGTTCCAACTGTGGTACTGGAGAAGACTCTTGAGAGTCCATTGGAAAGCAGAGATGAAACAAGTCAATCCTAAATACAATCAACCCTGAATACTTATTGGGGGGACTGATGCTGAAGATGAATCTCCAATACTTTGGCCATCTGATGAAAGAGCCAACTCATTGCAAAAGACTCTGATGCTGGGAAAGATTGAGGGCAGGAGGAGAAGGGGGCAACAGAGAATGAGATGGTTGGATGGCATCATTGACTCAATGAACATGAGTTTGATCAAAGTCTGGGAGATAGTGAAGGATAGGGAAATGTGGTGTGCTACATTCCATAGCTTCATAAAGAATTGGATACAACTGAGCAACTGAACAATAAAAACAAAAGAGTTTAGCACCCATGATCAGAATGAATTTTTAATAATGTAGAAACATGCATTTTTAGAATAGCTGTATAGATATGTGATTCTTTCTATTTGAGGGGAAACCCTTCTCTTTTGAAAGGAGGTAAATTTACCAAGAGGCTATTATAGCTTAATCTTAAGGACCCCTCTTAGCATAGGCTCCTTTCTGACAATACTTTCTTAATGTCATATGTCTATGTAAAACGTGTACAGGTACACAATAGATGGAATAAGTGTTCTTTGTACTGATTTTCTCTCCATCACAATTCCATACTAATGGGTGACACTGAAGACACCTTAGGCATTTTCTGGAACTAAACAGTAGGAAACTGAATGGAACACATTTGTGTCAGGCAGTTGGTGATACTTACGTGGTTCACAGGCACTTCCATGTCTAGTTAATTACCTTTCTCCTCTCCACTGAAGGAATGGCCTCCAGGTATATTTCTATTATTTACTGTGCTTATTGCCCCGGCTTATACAATGAATTTGCAAGGTGAGAGACCCTATTACAAGAAGAAAATTTCTTATGATATAAATGATGAAATATAAACAAGATTATCCATGTACAAAACCAGAAACTACTACTCTGTGGTAAAATTAAATGTAACATTGGAAAGCAGGTAATTATAATTGAATTTAAAACAGATAAAACAGACACCAAGTATATTATTAATTTGTTTTCATTTTGTGGTGATTTGTCAGTTTTATAGAATACCTAACATTTTAAACTGTCTTCTCCCTGCAAATATAATATATACTTGAAAATTAGTCTTGAATTTTTTTAAAGAGACACCTCTAATTTTGTGATCCTGAAACCTGAATGCTTTCTTTGATATGAAGTATCTTGTACCTTTCTTAATTTAGAGAAGTGTCTTCCTGGTAGGCATTTCAAAATGTGTGGCGGCAAGGGATTAATTTACATGTAATGAAGAGATTTTTTTCACATAGTTTATTCTTAAATATATACAATATATGACATGCTCAGAGTTCTTTTCCCAATATAAATTATAAAATGGCCAGTATGTGATATGTGTATGTATTACCTTCTCACTAAGCAAAATCTTAGTGTTTTACTATGGAATTACAATATAAACTGCTTCATTTGTTCTTAAGTGTTTCATATTCTTATATTCATCTAAAAGTAGTCTAATAAATTTTAATGTTTAAAATTATTTATGTCATGATCAATTATGATTTTGTTGCAAATATAATTTTAGTTTACATACACACACACTTGTACTTTGGGTATGAAACCTAATTGGCTTAAATGTAATTTGAGTGGGTCAAGGATTTTGATGTTTATTATAAACTGATATAAAATCTTTGCCATTGATTATATATGAAGTATGTCTCAACATGACAGTGAAGCAATTGAAATTTAAAGAGAAAAAAAGAATTTTGATGTTTCTGTTTGATCTGTTACCTTATCATGAAGGTCTCTTCTTATCCATTCCTTATTTTCCAGTGGACTTCACTTTATTCAGTTCTGTCTGACTTTTTGTGACCCCATGGACTATAGCACACTGGGCTCCCAGTCCTTCACCTTCTCTTGGAGGTTGCTTTTACTCATGTCCATTGAGTCAGTGATGCCATCTGTCCATTTTCCAACTTACATAAATTAAAACAATCTGCTTGGTGAGAATACAATGTGAGATTAAGGTATGTCATTCCATATGTTGTCAAATGTTATGACCTTTAAAATATCTTCCAGCATAAACAATCTAATAGGCTAATAGTACTTCATAGAAGTGAAGCAAGTAATTCACTTCATTTTATAGATGAGGAAATAGAGGAAAAACATGTTTAATTTTTGCATAGATACATAGTTAGCATGTTTAGAGTTCAAATTTGAATCCAAGAGGATTCCAGGACCTCTGCACAAACCACCAGTACAGAATGTCTCACTTCTGTGCAGACTCTGTCCATGTTTTTTGTCAGTCAATCACTGTTACTCTTTTCTACCATCAACCATTAATTGAAAAACACTGTCGATTAATCACAACCATTAAGTCATCCATCACCTTTTATGGCTCTCTGTTCTTGAATCGTCTGGGCTCCAAATGACAAAACATCCTTGTTATTGCTTTCTGATAATACTCCAGTATGTGATATGTGTATGTATTACCTTCTCACTAAGCAAAATCTTAGTGTTTTACTATGGAATTACAATATAAACTGCTTCATTTGTTCTTAAGTGTTTCATATTCTTATATTCATCTAAAAGTAGTCTAATAAATTTTAATGTTTAAAATTATTTATGTCATGATCAATTATGATTTTGTTGCAAATATAATTTTAGTTTACATACACACACACTTGTACTTTGGGTATGAAACCTAATTGGCTTAAATGTAATTTGAGTGGGTCAAGGATTTTGATGTTTATTATAAACTGATATAAAATCTTTGCCATTGATTATATATGAAGTATGTCTCAACATGACAGTGAAGCAATTGAAATTTAAAGAGAAAAAAAGAATTTTGATGTTTCTGTTTGATCTGTTACCTTATCATGAAGGTCTCTTCTTATCCATTCCTTATTTTCCAGTGGACTTCACTTTATTCAGTTCTGTCTGACTTTTTGTGACCCCATGGACTATAGCACACTGGGCTCCCAGTCCTTCACCTTCTCTTGGAGGTTGCTTTTACTCATGTCCATTGAGTCAGTGATGCCATCTGTCCATTTTCCAACTTACATAAATTAAAACAATCTGCTTGGTGAGAATACAATGTGAGATTAAGGTATGTCATTCCATATGTTGTCAAATGTTATGACCTTTAAAATATCTTCCAGCATAAACAATCTAATAGGCTAATAGTACTTCATAGAAGTGAAGCAAGTAATTCACTTCATTTTATAGATGAGGAAATAGAGGAAAAACATTTTTAATTTTTGCATAGATACATAGTTAGCATGTTTAGAGTTCAAATTTGAATCCAAGAGGATTCCAGGACCTCTGCACAAACCACCAGTACAGAATGTCTCACTTCTGTGCAGACTCTGTCCATGTTTTTTGTCAGTCAATCACTGTTACTCTTTTCTACCATCAACCATTAATTGAAAAACACTGTCGATTAATCACAACCATTAAGTCATCCATCACCTTTTATGGCTCTCTGTTCTTGAATCGTCTGGGCTCCAAATGACAAAACATCCTTGTTATTGCTTTCTGATATCCATAATCTAGTGTTCTCTGAGACCACCCCTCTCACAATGACCAACAAACAACTGGGCTTAACAGGGATACCAAGACGGGCTCATTCCTAAAACAGTGAGACTCTTCCAATGGATGACTTGGCTCAGGATTCCCATTTGGCCTCATCAAAATTATGAAGATTGCCCTCAAATCTGAGATTCTTTCATCCTGCATTTCTTCTTTCCCTCTTCTTTCTTTTCCCAAGGCTCAGAGCTTACATCTTGTTCTCTAAGCTGTCCCAGTCTCCTTGGCTCTCCCTTTCTTGTCCAAGTGTTTTCCTTAATAAATTCCTTGGATGTTTAATTCCATATCATCTCTGCTTCTTGGAGGACCCTAAATAACATGTATTTTTACCAGTTGGCCAACAGCACAAAGAACTATTTTGTTGTTGTTGTTGTTTAATTTCATTATGCAGCATTTCCTTCCAGTTCAAAGGTTGCCTGTGTATGTATTAATCACTAAAATATTTTTTTCTGTCCATTATGACTTAAACTGTGAAGCCACATCAGAAAGTTAATGAGACCTGAAACCTGACTTCTGGAAAAAGAAGCTATATTTTTAAATAGTTTATATTTCTCATTAAAAAATATTTATCAAAACAAATAGCCAGAGTTTATTGTTGAAAAGGAAATTGGACTTTATTTTAAAAATCGCTTTAATATATCAAAAATTTTAATTAAAAATTTAACATTAAACAATCTAATAGGCTAATAGTACGTCATAGAAGTGAAGCAAGTAATTCACTTCATTTTATAGATGAGGAAATAGAGGAAAAACATGTTTAATTTTTGCATAGATACATAGTTAGCATGTTTAGAGTTCAAATTTGAATCCAAGAGGATTCCAGGACCTCTGCACAAACCACCAGTACAGAATGTCTCACTTCTGTGCAGACTCTGTCCATGTTTTTTGTCAGTCAATCACTGTTACTCTTTTCTACCATCAACCATTAATTGAAAAACACTGTCGATTAATCACAACCATTAAGTCATCCATCACCTTTTATGGCTCTCTGTTCTTGAATCGTCTGGGCTCCAAATGACAAAACATCCTTGTTATTGCTTTCTGATATCCATAATCTAGTGTTCTCTGAGACCACCCCTCTCACAATGACCAACAAACAACTGGGCTTAACAGGGATACCAAGACGGGCTCATTCCTAAAACAGTGAGACTCTTCCAATGGATGACTTGGCTCAGGATTCCCATTTGGCCTCATCAAAATTATGAAGATTGCCCTCAAATCTGAGATTCTTTCATCCTGCATTTCTTCTTTCCCTCTTCTTTCTTTTCCCAAGGCTCAGAGCTTACATCTTGTTCTCTAAGCTGTCCCAGTCTCCTTGGGCTCTCCCTTTCTTGTCCAAGTGTTTTCCTTAATAAATTCCTTGGATGTTTAATTCCATATCATCTCTGCTTCTTGGAGGACCCTAAATAACATGTATTTTTACCAGTTGGCCAACAGCACAAAGAACTATTTTGTTGTTGTTGTTGTTTAATTTCATTATGCAGCATTTCCTTCCAGTTCAAAGGTTGCCTGTGTATGTATTAATCACTAAAATATTTTTTTCTGTCCATTATGACTTAAACTGTGAAGCCACATCAGAAAGTTAATGAGACCTGAAACCTGACTTCTGGAAAAAGAAGCTATATTTTTAAATAGTTTATATTTCTCATTAAAAAATATTTATCAAAACAATTAGCCAGAGTTTATTGTTGAAAAAGGAAATTGGACTTTATTTTAAAAATCGCTTTAATATATCATTTAATAATTTAACTTAGACAAGGCATTGGCTATTTCTACTGGATACATTTACCCTATTATATTGTATTTAAGCAAATTAAATCATCAAGCATTATTGTATATATATAATGTACAAAGGCGCTGTGTGAGATAGTAAAATAAAAGGGTGAATAGGTGCTACGTTAGTAAGTGATGTTTCTAACATCCACATTCGCTACTTCCAAAGTAGTGAATTATGTAAATGTGTGTTTAATTAATGAAGACGCAAGTTAGTTAGGAAAGTGTTGGTAGACAAAAAGGAAGTGAGGAAGACGCATGAAAAGTTTAAAGTAACTATGAACATGAATATAATATTGTTCCCAGGAAGTTATAAGTTTTCTGGAAGATGACTTTTCTAATTTTCTGTGGAAAGTTTATTTTAATAGCTTAATATTTGAAAAGTTAGAGCTATTTAGGTTGGAGGAAAGGCTTCAGAAAGCATACCTGTTCAATATCATGATATATTTATTTCCTCAATTAAGAGCCTTAATTAAGGAATCTATGACAAATAGTTGCACAGTCAGAGAATTAATCCTGAACTGAATATTTATGGCCACAAAGGTGTCCCAAGCAAATTGTCTGCTGATGTGTTAATGTTCATCCTTCTTCAAGAGTACAGCGTAATTTAAAAAATATGGTTGCAATCTTTTATTCTAACTCTTCCCTTGAAATGCAAAAAAAATGGACTCTTTGAGGAGATGGGAGCAGAGGAACCATTGTACAGTATTTATGCTTTTGCCAGTAATTCTCCTTTTCACAAATCTAACCCTTCATAAATCAAAAGAATATGAAAGAAATGCAATGACCACTTACCTGTATATAATTTCACATCCCTTTTCTCATAAATCCATTGCATTCTACTCCTACCCCAACTGCAAAAGACATTTGTCTTATTTGGGTCCCCTGATGCCAAGTGGACTTTTTGGATCCAATGTATCTATTGGTAATAATTTCCTCACATAAACATATTTATGGTATCAAATATATCTCAGACAAATAATGCATAGCCATATTGATATTATTTCTTCTAAGGAGAATAGGGATAATTTCCCAGATATTATTTTGCTCATATAATTTTTTTTTTGCTTTAATATATCATTTAATAATTTAACTTAGACAAGGCATTGGCTATTTCTACTGGATACATTTACCCTATTATATTGTATTTAAGCAAATTAAATCATCAAGCATTATTGTATATATATAATGTACAAAGGCGCTGTGTGAGATAGTAAAATAAAAGGGTGAATAGGTGCTACGTTAGTAAGTGATGTTTCTAACATCCACATTCGCTACTTCCAAAGTAGTGAATTATGTAAATGTGTGTTTAATTAATGAAGACGCAAGTTAGTTAGGAAAGTGTTGGTAGACAAAAAGGAAGTGAGG
This sequence comes from Tragulus kanchil, assembly GCA_022376925.1. Lineage (NCBI taxonomy): Eukaryota > Metazoa > Chordata > Mammalia > Artiodactyla > Tragulidae > Tragulus > Tragulus kanchil. Next base: position 48,983,087 of record JAIOJX010000003.1, on the reverse strand, counting down.
AAGACGCATGAAAAGTTTAAAGTAACTATGAACATGAATATAATATTGTTCCCAGGAAGTTATAAGTTTTCTGGAAGATGACTTTTCTAATTTTCTGTGGAAAGTTTATTTTAATAGCTTAATATTTGAAAAGTTAGAGCTATTTAGGTTGGAGGAAAGGCTTCAGAAAGCATACCTGTTCAATATCATGATATATTTATTTCCTCAATTAAGAGCCTTAATTAAGGAATCTATGACAAATAGTTGCACAGTCAGAGAATTAATCCTGAACTGAATATTTATGGCCACAAAGGTGTCCCAAGCAAATTGTCTGCTGATGTGTTAATGTTCATCCTTCTTCAAGAGTACAGCGTAATTTAAAAAATATGGTTGCAATCTTTTATTCTAACTCTTCCCTTGAAATGCAAAAAAAATGGACTCTTTGAGGAGATGGGAGCAGAGGAACCATTGTACAGTATTTATGCTTTTGCCAGTAATTCTCCTTTTCACAAATCTAACCCTTCATAAATCAAAAGAATATGAAAGAAATGCAATGACCACTTACCTGTATATAATTTCACATCCCTTTTCTCATAAATCCATTGCATTCTACTCCTACCCCAACTGCAAAAGACATTTGTCTTATTTGGGTCCCCTGATGCCAAGTGGACTTTTTGGATCCAATGTATCTATTGGTAATAATTTCCTCACATAAACATATTTATGGTATCAAATATATCTCAGACAAATAATGCATAGCCATATTGATATTATTTCTTCTAAGGAGAATAGGGATAATTTCCCAGATATTATTTTGCTCATATAATTCAAATTTGTTATTTATTTTGCATATGATATTTTTTAATTGTGAATATAGCTAATAGAAAATTTGAAAATGTTAAAATGATTTCCACCTTCTATCAAATTTATGCTCTTGATCCACTACCCATATCCATGGAAATCTAATTTAACACCAATGTGTCTGAATTTTTGATATGTTGGGTCACTCAATCAGTTCCTGTCTTGTTTATAGGGAAGCTTTCTTCTCTTGATACAGTGATTTATTCTATCTACTCAAAGCTTGTACTTTGCATTTTCCATTTTCTATACAACTGAATTAAATTAATCATATAAGAAAGATAGAAAGTGAGTCAGAAAGTTCCTTTTGTTTATTCTTTTTAATATAAACCTCTGTAATCTCTAATTCTTAAAATTCAGTAAGGAAGCTTTCCTTTCTTCTCTAATGAGATATCAAAAAGTTAATTCCAAAGACATTAAAGCAAGCACATTAAGTGGCTTTAAAGAAAATCTACAGGGGAAATAAAATGCTATGTTTGTAAGAAAAAAAAAATTCTATAAAATGGGACCACTATGCATGTTTCTTGTTAATGTCTGAGCTAATGATTATATTGTTCATTCCCCCTTCCCCTGACCTTGGATATATACTGTTACTGCAGAACCTAGTAACTAAGGAAAGTACATGAAATTCACCTTGACAACCCTAAACATAAACCTGGCAGCCTTACCTAGGTCTATCCTGCCTTCTCACAGGCTGGAGAGAAGGAAAGGCATTTCCCTCATATCATAACCAGTTTAACTGGTTTTTAGAATAATTTCAAGTTTCAGAGTAGGATTATTGATACTCACTATCAAACAGTTTAAAATGTAATATTATATCTTTCTGTTTGCTAGTCATGTGAAAACTCTTGTTTAAGCTTATACAAATAGCACATGCATTTCATTTTCTCAGTGTTTCAGTGGTCCGTGTACATTTCATATTGTCCTGCTCTCACTTTCTTTCTCTATTTTTCTATATCATCATTTCTCAATATTATTTTCTTCCCTACAGTTTCCACAGTCCACCCAGTTACTTTTCATCAATTGTTTTTCTTCCTCTCTTTCTTTGTTGCTATATTTTTAGTCATTCTGTCTTTTCCTGTAATTCTTCATTTTCCTCCACATCTTTCATTTCTTTCTTCCCCTGACTTCCCATTTTTCCTCTATCCATTTCTCACATATTTCTAGTGCCAACACGATTTCTCTTTTATCAAAATGTAAGTACCACATTAAAACTCTATTACTGGTAATAGAGTTAATATGAAAATACAGATTACCTATAATTTATGACAGAGTAATTCTATGTCTTAGTATAATGAGTTGCCAATTTAATTTAAATGTATTAGATACTCACCAAATGGATACTGAGCTATTTTTATGCATTTAATGTAGAACTGATCATTACTGGATACCTAAAACATCATCCTGCAAGATTTTTAGCATAATAAAGTTGTGTTGGGTCCTAAATCACAATTAGAAAATAGAATTATTAACACCAAAGTTTTATAGTACCTGATATTATTTTTATATCCTTTCCTTTTCTATTCTTAGAAATGAATTTGCTTGTTTGTCTATTTCAACTTTTTCTTTTAGAGTAATATTAAGATTCTTACAAACAGGGATTGTTCCAATAAAGAAAGTTTAATAGGCAGTTCCTAAATTACCTGTATAACAGTCATACATGCCCTTGGGATATTCAATCATTTGTTTAACACTTAGCACTTGCTAAATGTTACTGCAGAACCTAGTAACTAAGGAAAGTACATGAAATTCACCTTGACAACCCTAAACATAAACCTGGCAGCCTTACCTAGGTCTATCCTGCCTTCTCACAGGCTGGAGAGAAGGAAAGGCATTTCCCTCATATCATAACCAGTTTAACTGGTTTTTAGAATAATTTCAAGTTTCAGAGTAGGATTATTGATACTCACTATCAAACAGTTTAAAATGTAATATTATATCTTTCTGTTTGCTAGTCATGTGAAAACTCTTGTTTAAGCTTATACAAATAGCACATGCATTTCATTTTCTCAGTGTTTCAGTGGTCCGTGTACATTTCATATTGTCCTGCTCTCACTTTCTTTCTCTATTTTTCTATATCATCATTTCTCAATATTATTTTCTTCCCTACAGTTTCCACAGTCCACCCAGTTACTTTTCATCAATTGTTTTTCTTCCTCTCTTTCTTTGTTGCTATATTTTTAGTCATTCTGTCTTTTCCTGTAATTCTTCATTTTCCTCCACATCTTTCATTTCTTTCTTCCCCTGACTTCCCATTTTTCCTCTATCCATTTCTCACATATTTCTAGTGCCAACACGATTTCTCTTTTATCAAAATGTAAGTACCACATTAAAACTCTATTACTGGTAATAGAGTTAATATGAAAATACAGATTACCTATAATTTATGACAGAGTAATTCTATGTCTTAGTATAATGAGTTGCCAATTTAATTTAAATGTATTAGATACTCACCAAATGGATACTGAGCTATTTTTATGCATTTAATGTAGAACTGATCATTACTGGATACCTAAAACATCATCCTGCAAGATTTTTAGCATAATAAAGTTGTGTTGGGTCCTAAATCACAATTAGAAAATAGAATTATTAACACCAAAGTTTTATAGTACCTGATATTATTTTTATATCCTTTCCTTTTTCTATTCTTAGAAATGAATTTGCTTGTTTGTCTATTTCAACTTTTTCTTTTAGAGTAATATTAAGATTCTTACAAACAGGGATTGTTCCAATAAAGAAAGTTTAATAGGCAGTTCCTAAATTACCTGTATAACAGTCATACATGCCCTTGGGATATTCAATCATTTGTTTAACACTTAGCACTTGCTAAATGACAAAACTCTATATGGCACTGGAGATGCATTAATGAATAAAACATCATCACTTTTCTGGAAGGGTTTATAATCTCGCTGAAAAAAGATGAACAAAGGAACAGAGAATCATAACATATCCTGATATGATAATGAGATATCACAGAGTTCTCTAGGAGCACATGATATTCTTCAAACCCAGAATGTTAGCAAGTTCCTGTGAAACCTTCAGAAGAAGTGATGGTTCCATTAATTTTTCAGGATGAAACATTGCTAATGAAGTGGGAAGACAAAATGTGGTGAAGGTGTGAGGAACACTTCAGACCAAAAAAAAAAAAAAAAAGCAATTTTAAAGTTTAGAAACAAGAAAAATTCCAGGAAATGTTTGTAATAGAAATTGTTCAGTAAGTCTGAGATATGAGCTGTGGAGTATGTGAGTAGAGTAGGAAGAAAAATAGTGATAAAACAGAAAGGTCTGGAAGTAGCCAGGAATCAGATAGGGAAGGGATTCTCATGATATTATATATATTAAACAACAAAATGTGGAGAATGGATTATAGAGGAAACATTTAAGACACAAAGGCAGTTAGAGGGTGTTGCAAACTATTAAATTATCATGTTGATGGATTCAGTTGTTGAATGACTCACAAGGTTCAAGACACAATCAAGAATATTGATTCTATAAGATACTGGGGGGTTCAGACAGATTTGTGAAGGGAAAAAGAGTTTGGCTTTACTTGGATGAGGGAATAAATAAAGCAAGAGTCCAAGATAATGAATGTGTCTCTGGTTAAGCAATGGAAGGCATCATAGTGCTCATCCCGAGACAAGGGAAAATCAGTACTACCTTGATGGGTGCGGTTGGTGTTGTGTAACCAGTTCTTTTAGGTTCCGCTGATTTGATGAAGCTCTTGACTCTTAGAACTGGACCTATCCAGCAATGGGATATGTGTGGCAGGTGGTTTGGTTGTTGCTCTGTTATTGCTTCCTATGTTCTTTCTAAGCCCCACTCCTTTTCCATCTCAAATAACTCTTTTGCTTCAGGAGAGATTTCTGTTAAGAGTCTAAAGCAGAGCAGCTTATGTAAGAAAATCTATGCAAATGGAGTTGTTAGAAGAAGTGCAATAGAGGGACTTTTAGGATAGGAAAAGAGAGATCTGCTGAGCCCATATCTTGGTGGGAGTCTGACTTGCAGGGTTACTCGGGAGCTGGCAGGAGATTATAGGGAAATGATACATTAAATGATACATTGCCTTAGGAGGCTGTCTCAAAATGTGCTTTGCTTAAGAGGGTGAGAAAGCCACTTAAGCTCTTCATTCAAAAAACTATTTGAGCTTCAGAAATAGGCGCTAGTACTAAATGCCAACAATCCTCTCTCTGTCTTTGAACAAGTATTTCATACTCTTGTGAGTCCCCAGGAAGATGCCACCAGCCTCCAAACACTACCAGATCATATAACTGATAGAAAATACTCTATAATTTAGATAGGATGGGTCCTGAGTCTAATCTGAATTGTTCTTTTAGCTTGAAGTACTAAGACTCTCTTGCACTCCTCAGTGCAGGATGAATACATATGAATGGGGATATCAGGAAAATATTTTTGCCAAAAAACAACAACACATATGTTAATAGTTGGTTACAATGTGATGGAATTAGGAAAGTCAGTGACTAAATTTTAAGATTCCAGATCAACAACAGCAGATATTAATTTATGTGGAATACATACCTCCCTAATTCAATGGCCACATGAAGTGTGCCTATCTCTGATATTTGGAGGCCTGGCTTTAGCTCCTCTGGCCATCTCTGTATTTCCAACTGTGGGATTTCCCCAGTCTGTGCAACTCAGAGGTGAAGTTTAAAGGTGCATTGGTTTCCTAGGGCAGCCATAACAAACACTTAAACAATAGAAATTGACTGTCTGGCAATTTGGGAGGCTAAAATGACTAGGTGCCATGGTAAGCTCCTTCTGAGCACTGTGAGGGAGAATCTATTTTCTGTCTCTCCTAGTTTGGGGTGGTCTGTCACAACTTTATTTGACTATAGGTCCATCACCCCAATCTGTTTTTGTACTCACATGGCATCCTCTCTCCCATGTGCATGTTTGTCTCTCTGTCCAAATGCCCCCCTTTTTAAAGGACACCAGCCCTATTGGTTTAGAATCCACCCTAATGACTTTATTTTAGCTTGATTAACTCTTACTTCAAAATACTTCGAAGTAAGGTCTGAGTTACTGGGGGTTAGGACTTCAACACGTCTTTTTTTGGATGCTATTGTTATGTATGTTGTATTATGTTGTATTATGTTGTATGTTAATACAACATAATCAACTCATCATGCAAAGTTATCATTAGAGGATGAGAGGAAATCTCTCTGATGTTGAGTTACTTTTGTTCCCCTAAGATATTTTCTTTTGGTTCCCCTTCCCTAACCAACAAAAGAAAGGAAGATAAAAATCTTGGCCAGTTGCCCCTTATAATAAATTGCTGCCTCTACCAATTTATTTTTATGGGCATGCCGCACAACATACAGGAATGTATTATCCAACCAGGGATTGAGCCTGTGCCCCCTTATGTGGCAATCCTGAATCTTAACCACTGGACTACCAGGGAAGCCTCTGTCTCTTCCATTCTATTGACAACATTTTTTTATTCCACAAGAATGTGAAGGCAGAAGATGGAAAACAAAAAATTAATAAAATATATAATCACTGTTCTAACTGCATTTACTAATCTTCTAACAGACAATCAGGGTGTTCTTTCTCTAGAAACTTTAGAAATTGGCAGTCTGGGTGGTTTGAATTCCATCTCTGCTGTCTACTAGTTGTATGACTTTAGGCAATTGCTTAACATTTCTGGCTTCTAACATTTCTTATTTTATAAAATGACAATAATGCCAGTATATGCCACATAAGGCAGCCTTCAGGAGTAAGTAGATTTATATATGAAAAAGAATTTAGGATTACACAGCATAGAACACCACCACCTGAATATTAGTTCTTGTTCCAAGGAATGCCAAAGTTATTGTTGGACATTGCTATCAGCAAAAGTGCTATGAAGACATGCTTTGCTAATTTATAAAGAATTATAGGTAAGACACTCCAAAAAAGGAGTATGTTAGCAACAAAATGTAGTCTAAATAACCTTCTAGAGCTGATTTGGGCAAAAGCAAAGCATTCATTTGCTAAGTGGGACAGCAAATTTCAGGATGAAACTGAGTCATACTGGACAATATAGAAGAAATTCAAAAATGCCATCCACAGGCCTTAATCTCTCTTTTCTTTTACAAGTGCTCAATCTTGGGAGAAATTTTAAAATAATATTGTTTTAAGGAATGACTGATATATTAAATTGTACAGAATTCACTTTTCTTAGCCTGCTAGAATTTGTTCTTAAATCTGCCCTCCAACCAGTCCAAGTGATTCTTATCCCTAAAATTTTGATATTCTTAATCCAAATAGTTAAGATACACTATAGGTTGTGTGGCACAGAGGTAAAGAATTTGCCTGCCAATGCAGGAGACACAGGATATGTGAGTTTGATCACTGGATTGGGAAGATTCACTGGAGAAGGAAATGGCAACCCACTCCAGTATTCTTACCTGAAAAATTTCATGGGAAGTGAAGCCTGGCTGGCTACAGTCCATAGGGTTACCAAAGAGCCAGACATGACTGAGCTCTACCTCCTCCACCTCCTCACAGGTTATATAAGGTATTGACCATCAGACGTTGATCTGCTGTAACCTCATTCACATGACTAAAATAATTTTAAACATTAGATTGTGAAATAGAAACCAGGGACTCATCTCAATCCCTCATTTGTAAGTTGGGGATTTATTAGACAGAGTTATGCAATCAGTTTGTGCCTCAAAAGATGAACATTTCACTTTATCAAACTACTGAGGCATCTTAAAGGATTGAAATAAGATCCTTAGAACAACATACTTATTTTTTAATTATCCCTCTCTGCTTTCTTCCCTCTCAGCTTTCTTCTTTCTTTCTCACTCCCTCCCTCCCTCTTTCATTTTTTTCTCTTTCCTTTCCTTATTCCCTTTCTGTCATCTTACTTATTTGATCTTTTAATTTTCATTTAAAATCAACACTGGTCTTAAAGAAAATAACTTTGAAAACAACCTCTGAGGGGGGGAAAAAGTTGAGCCTGTCAGGTCTTTTCTCTGTCACTTATAAAGAATTATAGGTAAGACACTCCAAAAAAGGAGTATGTTAGCAACAAAATGTAGTCTAAATAACCTTCTAGAGCTGATTTGGGCAAAAGCAAAGCATTCATTTGCTAAGTGGGACAGCAAATTTCAGGATGAAACTGAGTCATACTGGACAATATAGAAGAAATTCAAAAATGCCATCCACAGGCCTTAATCTCTCTTTTCTTTTACAAGTGCTCAATCTTGGGAGAAATTTTAAAATAATATTGTTTTAAGGAATGACTGATATATTAAATTGTACAGAATTCACTTTTCTTAGCCTGCTAGAATTTGTTCTTAAATCTGCCCTCCAACCAGTCCAAGTGATTCTTATCCCTAAAATTTTGATATTCTTAATCCAAATAGTTAAGATACACTATAGGTTGTGTGGCACAGAGGTAAAGAATTTGCCTGCCAATGCAGGAGACACAGGATATGTGAGTTTGATCACTGGATTGGGAAGATTCACTGGAGAAGGAAATGGCAACCCACTCCAGTATTCTTACCTGAAAAATTTCATGGGAAGTGAAGCCTGGCTGGCTACAGTCCATAGGGTTACCAAAGAGCCAGACATGACTGAGCTCTACCTCCTCCACCTCCTCACAGGTTATATAAGGTATTGACCATCAGACGTTGATCTGCTGTAACCTCATTCACATGACTAAAATAATTTTAAACATTAGATTGTGAAATAGAAACCAGGGACTCATCTCAATCCCTCATTTGTAAGTTGGGGATTTATTAGACAGAGTTATGCAATCAGTTTGTGCCTCAAAAGATGAACATTTCACTTTATCAAACTACTGAGGCATCTTAAAGGATTGAAATAAGATCCTTAGAACAACATACTTATTTTTTAATTATCCCTCTCTGCTTTCTTCCCTCTCAGCTTTCTTCTTTCTTTCTCACTCCCTCCCTCCCTCTTTCATTTTTTTCTCTTTCCTTTCCTTATTCCCTTTCTGTCATCTTACTTATTTGATCTTTTAATTTTCATTTAAAATCAACACTGGTCTTAAAGAAAATAACTTTGAAAACAACCTCTGAGGGGGGGAAAAAGTTGAGCCTGTCAGGTCTTTTCTCTGTCACTTACTAACTGCCTGACCTTGGGCAAGGTATATAATTTCTCAGGCTTCTGTTTCTAATCTGTAAAATAAAGTGACTTGAACTAGGTGATCTTTAATGTCCTTTTTTCTCCTTTAAAAAGTCAGAGTCTAAGTATGGTAACACTGATTTTTGAACAAGTGCCAATTAGCTATTCTACAATTGTATTTAAACCTTCGAAGATATTTGGAAGTGTAGAGCCTAAATATAGATGTGAGTTAAAATATTCTTTTGTAATTCTATATGAAGATAGCTTTTTAACAAAAATAGATTATTAAAAGCCAGAAAATACAAAAATATATGAGAAAAATTTTCTTTCAGTAAAAATATTCATTCTGAGACTGAGAGCTTAACTGTGAGCCTCAGTGAAGTAAAATATCTCTACCATGGAAATTCCATTCTTGCATTTGATTTTTATTAAATTTTAAGACCTTGATAGCTGGAGCCAAATTGTAAATTATTAATACTAGAATTAATAGAGATCTGTTGCAGAGAGTGGACCAGAATAAAATGATTTATATTTAATTGTTTGATGCGAGTGCACTTAGATCTTCCTTCTTTTTTCAATTATAGTTCTTTTATTTCTCTGTACCCAAGTTTAAATCTATCTGCCTGTGACACAGTGCTATTTGAGAGGCATTAAACAGTGGCATACCTCACACAAATGGATGGGTTGGGGGAGGACATTGAAATGTGTTTAACTATTACCCTCAATAAGTGTGTATTACAACCTATTAGCCTTAGTGAGGTATTATAATCTAAGAGTTCTGCACTGTGTTCACATTAATATGCAAATGGATTAGAATACAAAATTAAATGAAAGTGAAATTTGGAAGCTAATTGACATTTTTGTCACAAAAGCTCAGAGAAACACTATTTATGGTTTAATGGTAAGAGGCTAATATGTCATCCTAGGGAGGGGGCCACATCAATCTCAGCTACAGTTATTTCCCCAAGTACAGTGCTCAACACTGTTTGTGTATGCAAGTTGCCAGCCTTCCTCACTTAGGTGGTCCCATCACTGTAAACCTGCACTAAATTGCTACCATCCATTATACACAGTGGCTGCCTGGATGGCTGCCTGGCACTGACTTACACAGGCCATCTATTCCTGTCAGAAATATGATATGTCACTGACAAAAGCTTAATTACACCATTAATTAATAGGACAATTTTCAAAATGCCTCGAAATGCAGCTTGACACTCATTAGTGCCATTTATGAATAATTTCTCCTAGGGAATAGTACTCTGAAGAGCACTTTAACACAAATACAGTTTTAAAGCGAATGTATCTATAAAACAAAATAAATACATGTCTGGAAGCTGCTTTTCTTCCCTGCCTCTCTCAAATGTGGCCTATGTGTTCAACAGTAGCAATTTTTTTTTTTTAATATTGAAATGATTGTTACAATTTTGCCACAAAATGCCCCATTTTGCTTGTTTTGTGCTCACTTTAGTAAAAATAGGCACTTGTTTTCATCTTTTTAGAATCCTAATTACTTTTTAAAAACACACCACGTTTGAGACTTTAAATAGTAATAAAATAGCATTAACCTCAAAATAGGTTTCTAAATATTTATTGGCATGAAAAGTATCATTTTGCTTCCCTCATTTTTCTGTATATTAGCACTGGCATGTGTGACAAACAGGAAAATCAAATGTGAATTTTAGTGGTGATCACAATTTAAATCTATCTGCCTGTGACACAGTGCTATTTGAGAGGCATTAAACAGTGGCATACCTCACACAAATGGATGGGTTGGGGGAGGACATTGAAATGTGTTTAACTATTACCCTCAATAAGTGTGTATTACAACCTATTAGCCTTAGTGAGGTATTATAATCTAAGAGTTCTGCACTGTGTTCACATTAATATGCAAATGGATTAGAATACAAAATTAAATGAAAGTGAAATTTGGAAGCTAATTGACATTTTTGTCACAAAAGCTCAGAGAAACACTATTTATGGTTTAATGGTAAGAGGCTAATATGTCATCCTAGGGAGGGGGCCACATCAATCTCAGCTACAGTTATTTCCCCAAGTACAGTGCTCAACACTGTTTGTGTATGCAAGTTGCCAGCCTTCCTCACTTAGGTGGTCCCATCACTGTAAACCTGCACTAAATTGCTACCATCCATTATACACAGTGGCTGCCTGGATGGCTGCCTGGCACTGACTTACACAGGCCATCTATTCCTGTCAGAAATATGATATGTCACTGACAAAAGCTTAATTACACCATTAATTAATAGGACAATTTTCAAAATGCCTCGAAATGCAGCTTGACACTCATTAGTGCCATTTATGAATAATTTCTCCTAGGGAATAGTACTCTGAAGAGCACTTTAACACAAATACAGTTTTAAAGCGAATGTATCTATAAAACAAAATAAATACATGTCTGGAAGCTGCTTTTCTTCCCTGCCTCTCTCAAATGTGGCCTATGTGTTCAACAGTAGCAATTTTTTTTTTTTAATATTGAAATGATTGTTACAATTTTGCCACAAAATGCCCCATTTTGCTTGTTTTGTGCTCACTTTAGTAAAAATAGGCACTTGTTTTCATCTTTTTAGAATCCTAATTACTTTTTAAAAACACACCACGTTTGAGACTTTAAATAGTAATAAAATAGCATTAACCTCAAAATAGGTTTCTAAATATTTATTGGCATGAAAAGTATCATTTTGCTTCCCTCATTTTTCTGTATATTAGCACTGGCATGTGTGACAAACAGGAAAATCAAATGTGTGAATTTTAGTGGTGATCACAATTTCACAATTTATTCTTACTTATCCAGCCTCTGGCTTCTTTGATTTACTAAAACGGTGTCATATTTCTTTTAGGTCAGCAGCGTACCAACTCAAGGCACTTTGCTGTAATCTGTGATTAAAATAAGATATAATTTAATATTAAAACATTACACCCCAAATAATTTCTTTGAACAAAAAACTCAGCATGATTAAGTTGTTTAAGTCCCTTGCATACTGTGCATAATTAATGTCCCCTTTGTTACTATTTGTTTTTGGCTACAGTAGTTCTGTGTTTATTGCACTCTATAATGGCAAACTGGATGGGTTTCCAAGGTTAAAGCCAAATTGGTTTCTCCTCAAGGATAAAGGGAAGAATTAAACATCTCAGATAAGAAACTGCAACTGAAAATCAGAGATGGGTGACAGAATGAGAATAAGACCTTATTTTTCGAGATGTAGAAGATGTCAATGTGTCTAAATGTGACTGGGTTATTGACTGTTTCTTTTTATCTCAAGGTGGGCCAAGAGATAACAAAAGAGGATCACAAGCTGGTACCTGTAATGTTGCATCAGGCATTAAACTGTGATTCCTGACAATGTTGAGGAAGGGTTATCAAATTATCTGGGAAGGTATTTCAAGTAACCCATGTCAATTATTTTTGAGGATGACTCTGTTCCTTTAAATTCCACATCCTTACTAACTTTCAATTCCACTGCTTTCCAAATATCTTAGTTCATTCTTTAAAAATCTCTTAATTGGATTACTGAAACAGACTTCCAGTTTTCTGGATGCCAGTTATGCTATTCAATCTATTTCTGTATTACAGCAACAACTAATCTTCTCAAGTAAACTAGAAAACGCTAAATCTCAACAACAGTAATCTTTAAAGAGAATGGAGAAGTTCATGACCAAATGATTTTGAAAAATACTGTATAATAAAATAGCATTAACCTCAAAATAGGTTTCTAAATATTTATTGGCATGAAAAGTATCATTTTGCTTCCCTCATTTTTCTGTATATTAGCACTGGCATGTGTGACAAACAGGAAAATCAAATGTGTGAATTTTAGTGGTGATCACAATTTCACAATTTATTCTTACTTATCCAGCCTCTGGCTTCTTTGATTTACTAAAACGGTGTCATATTTCTTTTAGGTCAGCAGCGTACCAACTCAAGGCACTTTGCTGTAATCTGTGATTAAAATAAGATATAATTTAATATTAAAACATTACACCCCAAATAATTTCTTTGAACAAAAAACTCAGCATGATTAAGTTGTTTAAGTCCCTTGCATACTGTGCATAATTAATGTCCCCTTTGTTACTATTTGTTTTTGGCTACAGTAGTTCTGTGTTTATTGCACTCTATAATGGCAAACTGGATGGGTTTCCAAGGTTAAAGCCAAATTGGTTTCTCCTCAAGGATAAAGGGAAGAATTAAACATCTCAGATAAGAAACTGCAACTGAAAATCAGAGATGGGTGACAGAATGAGAATAAGACCTTATTTTTCGAGATGTAGAAGATGTCAATGTGTCTAAATGTGACTGGGTTATTGACTGTTTCTTTTTATCTCAAGGTGGGCCAAGAGATAACAAAAGAGGATCACAAGCTGGTACCTGTAATGTTGCATCAGGCATTAAACTGTGATTCCTGACAATGTTGAGGAAGGGTTATCAAATTATCTGGGAAGGTATTTCAAGTAACCCATGTCAATTATTTTTGAGGATGACTCTGTTCCTTTAAATTCCACATCCTTACTAACTTTCAATTCCACTGCTTTCCAAATATCTTAGTTCATTCTTTAAAAATCTCTTAATTGGATTACTGAAACAGACTTCCAGTTTTCTGGATGCCAGTTATGCTATTCAATCTATTTCTGTATTACAGCAACAACTAATCTTCTCAAGTAAACTAGAAAACGCTAAATCTCACAACAGTAATCTTTAAAGAGAATGGAGAAGTTCATGACCAAATGATTTTGAAAAATACTGTATAATAAATCTCACTCTATGACATCAGTAATGAATGTCAACATATTAATGACAGCATGAAGTTACACATTAAAGAATTTCATTTAATTGTATTTAACCTACTGGCTCATTTATGTATTTGATGACAGACTGTATGCTTTATGGTCTAAGAAATAAACTTGATCATGACCTTGTGATGCTTAGCCACAAAGGCTATCAGTTGATTACAGAATAAATTCTCATCTCCTTGGCATTTTATTCAAGTTTTTGTTTTTTTGTTTACTATTTATTACTTGTCCATCTTCATTCCACACATCCTCTTCCTTCATATTCCTTATTCAATCTATATTAAACAAATATTAATATATTGGTCTTTCTACCTGCCTTTTAAGATTGTGTATTTGTTGTTTTATAGCCCACAATTTTATTTTAGATGTTATAATGACTTGAGTACAGGATAATAAACAGCTCCATAGTTAAATCTGAATGTTCTTAAACAAAAACCCACATTGTTTTGACCATTTTATGTTCCTTTAAACTCAGGATCATAATCACAGTTTTGGAAGGAGCTTAAGGAATCAGCTAATGCAGACTCTTCTCAGAGCATATCTGATATAAAGCATCCTTTAGGCCAAGTGCCTTCTGACCCTTTTTTCTTCAAGGTACTCTGGATCTCATCCTGCTCTATACTGCAAAGCAAAACCTTAAACAAAGCAAAAATCAAACAAGTACATTTTTCAAATAAAATCATAGATTGTTTTCTAAGCAAAAAATTAATAAATGTAGTTTTATGAATTATAAGAATTAACTATTTTAATCACACTGTTCATTATCCTAGGCAATTTTACTTCCTTTTTTGATGTTTCATTTACTCTCTTTATTGCTATATTATCTATGAGTAAATCATTTCTGCCTATTTATTAACTTAGGTGAGATAAAAAATGGATTGCTAGTGTAATAAGAGGGAATATAACTTTGTCATGTTGTGTAGATTTGAGGGACACTGGATATAAATGAGTCCATGAGCTAGTCTTTCCTCTCTCTGTCTTTCCCTGGTTTTGTTTTATTTATTTGTTTTGCTGTCTTAGCTGGCACTAAGTAGAAAAAGGACTTCAGTCAAGTAAGAAGATGAAAATGGCATATTACAAAACAAAAGCTTGAAGTTATAGACTCTTTTTTGAAGTAGAAAAGACTTAAAAATCATCTTTCAATAGACTTCAACATAGGCCTTTTTATTCCTAGGGAAACTTGAAGGGTGTAATGGATTTCATGAGCTATTTTGAAAAAAAATTTTTTAAATCCCTGTACAGAAGAAACTAGCACATTTTACACCATTGGCACAGTCTGACATTACAAATACACATAGACTTCTTCTACAACTGTGGTTAAAGAGTAAATTGACCACAATGTTCATATATTTGTTGTACCTTGTGAAGTTATGGAAAACTGACCAATATTGTCCTGTTGAACTTTTACATTCTGTAGCAGTTTGCTGTAACTTGCTTTTCTTTTCTTTAAGTTAATTCTGTACCATAGGAACCAATGCATTTTGAACTTAGTCTTCCATGGGGAAGGCATGAAGACGGATAATATGTATAATATTTTCACTAGACACACTTGCTAGTCTTAATTATTAAACAGAAAAGAGAAGAAAGAAAAACAGGAAAATATAATGCAAATAGGATATTCCTAAAGTCTCATTAGATATATGATATAATATAATTGGTGACATCTCTAAAAACCAAGTTAAAC
Source organism: Tragulus kanchil (assembly GCA_022376925.1). NCBI lineage: Eukaryota > Metazoa > Chordata > Mammalia > Artiodactyla > Tragulidae > Tragulus > Tragulus kanchil. The sequence continues at coordinate 48,967,666 of JAIOJX010000003.1, read as the reverse complement.
TAGATAGTTCTATACCCATGGCTTGTCTACAGTATGGCATCATGTTACCTTTCATGTAAAATTTCACTTTCCTAGAAGTAAATGCTACTAATTTGGGGGTATTTTTTTTTTTTAATATTTTAAGATTTATTTGTTTATTTATTTTGGGCAGGGGTCGGGTTTGGGAGGGAGGGGAGCAGGCGGGCCACTTCTATTGGTCTTTCATTTCTCTATTTTCATCCGTCTTTGTTCTTTGACCCGTGTGGGCCTCCCATCACGGTGGCGTCTGTCGTCGCAGAGCGCCGGCTCTGGGTGCATGCGCTCCAGAGCTCCGGCTCGGTAATTGGACACATCGGTCCAGCCGCTCCGCGGCACATGGGATCTTCCCAGGCCAGAGCTCGAACTGGCGCCCCTTGCATTGCAAGGCAGTGTCCTTACCCACTGGACCACCAGGGGAAGCCCTGGGGGTAATGTTGAGTTAATGGTCTTCATTCATTTAGGGTCCTGTTACATTGCATTGAACTTAATGAGTCACAATAATATTGAAGAATGTTAGACTTGAAAACAATTTTTAGTATCAGCCATGTAACTAGTTGAACATTCTTTAGTACTGCCCTTCCAGGGAACAGTGGTGAGCATGGACCTTTTCCAGTCCCGTGGCCACTGTTGACATTTTCAGATATGCCTTCGATACTAGCATCTTTTTGAATTTTCTTTTTTTTACTTTATTTTTTAATTGAAGAATAATTGCTGTACAAATTTGTGTTGTTTTCTGTCAAACATTAGCATGAATATGCCAGTATACGTATATCCTCACCCTGTTGAATTTCCCTCTCATCTCCTTCCTCATCCCACCCATCGAAGTTGTTGCAGAGTCCCTGTCTGAGCTCCCCAAGTCTTACAACAAATTTCCACTGGTTATATATTTTACTTATGATAATGTAGGTTTCCATGTTTCTCTTTCCATACACCTCGGCCTCTCTTCCCTTCTCCCACCCAAGTTCATAAGTCTGTTCTATATGTCTGTTTCTATATTGCTGCTCTGCAAATAAATTAATCAGTACTATCTTTCTAGATTCTCTATATATGCATTAGTATACTATATTTATCTTTCTTTTTCTGACTTACTTCACTCTGTATAGCAGGCTCTAGTTCACCCACCTCATTAGAACTGACTCAAGCACATTAATGACTGAGTAATATTCTATTGCATATATGTACTTCAACATCTTTATCTATTCATATATTGATGGATATCTAGCTTGCTTATATGTTCTAGCTACTGAAGAAATCAAAACGGAAATTTAAAAAATTTCTAGAAACAAATGACAATGAAAACAAAACAACTCAAAAACCTAGGAAATGCAGCAAAAGTAGTTTTGAGAGAGAAGTACAAGAAAAGCATTGACTAGACAACTTAATTTTGCACTTAAAATCACTGGAAAAAAGAACAATAAAAAGTTAGCTGAAGAAAAGCAATCATAATGATCAGAGCAGAAATAAATGAAAAACAAATGAAAGAAATAATAGTAAAGATTAATAAAACTAAAACCTGGTTCTTTGAAAAGATAAACAAAATTGACAAACCTTTAGCCAACTCATCAAGAAAAAGAGAAAGAATGATCAAATCAGAAAAGTTAGAAATATAAAAGAAGCTACAATAGATTATGCAGAAATATAAAGGAATATAAGAAACTATTATGAGCAATTTTATGACAATGAAATGAACAACCTGGAAGAAATGGACAGATTCTTAGAAAAGTTCAATCTTTCAAGATTGAATCAGTAAGGAACAAAAATTAAGAACAATCCAATTATAAGCACTGAAATTGAAACTGTGATAAAAAATTTTCCGCCAAATTAAAGTCCAGGACCAAATGGCTTCACAGTTGAATTCTATCAAACATTTAGAGAAGAGTCAATGTCTATCCTTCCATAAATCTTTCAAAAAATTACAGAGGACGAAACACTTTTAAACTTATTCTATGAGGCCACAATCACAGGCATACCAAATACAGGTAAAGACAACACACACACAAAAAAATTACAGTCTAATATTACTGATGAACATAGGTGTAAAAATTCTCAATGAAATTCTAGCAAAGAGAATTCAACAACACATTAAAAATTCATTAATTAAATCTGGTTTACTCCAGAGATGCAAAGATCCTTCAATATTCACAAATCAATTCATGTGACCACGTTAACAAACTGAAAGAAAAAAAAAATCATACAGTAATCTCAGTATAAGCAGAAAAAGCCTTTTACAAATTTCAGCACCTATTTATGATTAAAACACTTCAAAAAATAGGCATAGAAGGAACCTACCTCAACATAGTGAAGGCTTTATATGATAAGTCCACAGCAAACATTATTCTGAAAGATGAAAAACTGAAAGCATTCTCTGTAAGGTATTTTAGGATTTTAAATAGCTCTGCAGGAATTCCATCACCTCTACTAGCTTTACTGAAAATGGCAATTCCTAAGGCCCACTAGACGTCACACTCCAGAATATCTGTCTCTGCGTGAGTCACCATACCATCGTGGTTACCCAGGTCATAAAGATTTATTTTTGAAAATTCTGTGTTATTCTTTCCATATCTTTTTCACCTCTTCCTTTCTTATTAAAACTTTACAATTTCTGTCCTTTATTGTGTCCCTGTTTGGATGAAATTATCATTTGATATTTCCAATTTTCTTGAAACAAACTCTAGTTTTTTTGCTTCTGTTGCTTTCCTCTATTTCTTTTGTATTGTTCATTGAAGAAGATCTTCTTACATCTCCTTGCAATTACACAGGGCACTGCATTTAGTTGAGTATACTTTTCCCTTTCTACTTTGCTTTTTGTTTCTGTTCTTTGGCTATTTATAAAGCCTCCTCAGATAAACACGTTGCCTTCTTGCTTTTCTTTTTCTTTGGAATGGATTTGTTTACTGCCCCCTGTAGAATTTTTAACTGCTGTCCACAGTTCTTCAGGCACTCTGTTTACTATATTTAATCCCTTGAATCTATTCATCACCTCCACTGTATACTCACAAAGAATTTGGGCTTCCCTGGTAGTTTGGCTAGTAAAGAATCCCCTCATAATGCAGGAGACCCTGGTTCAATTCCTAGCTCAAGAAGATTACCTGGAGAAGGGATAGACTCCCCATTCTGGTATTCCTGGGTTTCCCTGGTGGCTGAGAAGGGTAAAAAATAATCTGCCTTAAATGCAGGATATCTGAGTTTGAACCCTGGGCTGGCAAGAGTACCTGGAGAAGAAAATAACCTACTTCAGTATTCTTGCCTAGAGAATTCCATGGCTTATTCATTGGGTCCCAAAGAGTCAAAAATGACTGAGTGGGCTTCCTTGGTGGTTCAGTGGGTAAGGATACCACCTTGCAGTACAAGGGGTGCCGGTTCCATCCCTAGCCTGGGAAGATCCCACGTACCACAGAGCAGCTGGACTGATGAGTCTAACTACCAAGCCAGAGCTCTGGAACGCATGCGCCTAGAACTGGTGCTCTGCAAGGAGAGAGGCCACTGTGATGGGAGGCCCACACAGGCCAAGGAACAAAGATGGATGGAAATAGATAAATGAAAGAACAATAGAAGCAGCCAAAAAAAAAAAAAAAAAGGACTGAGTGACTTCCACTTCACTTCATTTGTTGGCCTAATGGTCTTCCCTACTTTCTTTAAGGCTGAATTTTGCTATGAGAAGTTGATGGTCTGAGTCATGGTCAGTTCCAGGTCTTGTTTTTGCTGATTGTGTACAGCTTCTCCATGTTAGACTACAAAGAATATAATCAATCTGGTACTACTCTAAAGGCAGAAAGCAAAGAGGAACTAAAGAACCTTTTATAGAGGGTAAAAAGGAAAGATTTCCCATTTCATTTGATATTTCCAATTTTCTTGAAACGAACTCTAGTTTTTTTGCTTCTGTTGCTTTCCTCTATTTCTTTTGTATTGTTCATTGAAGAAGATCTTCTTACATCTCCTTGCAATTACACAGGGCACTGCATTTAGTTGAGTATACTTTTCCCTTTCTACTTTGCTTTTTGTTTCTGTTCTTTGGCTATTTATAAAGCCTCCTCAGATAAACACGTTGCCTTCTTGCTTTTCTTTTTCTTTGGAATGGATTTGTTTACTGCCCCCTGTAGAATTTTTAACTGCTGTCCACAGTTCTTCAGGCACTCTGTTTACTATATTTAATCCCTTGAATCTATTCATCACCTCCACTGTATACTCACAAAGAATTTGGGCTTCCCTGGTAGTTTGGCTAGTAAAGAATCCCCTCATAATGCAGGAGACCCTGGTTCAATTCCTAGCTCAAGAAGATTACCTGGAGAAGGGATAGACTCCCCATTCTGGTATTCCTGGGTTTCCCTGGTGGCTGAGAAGGGTAAAAAATAATCTGCCTTAAATGCAGGATATCTGAGTTTGAACCCTGGGCTGGCAAGAGTACCTGGAGAAGAAAATAACCTACTTCAGTATTCTTGCCTAGAGAATTCCATGGCTTATTCATTGGGTCCCAAAGAGTCAAAAATGACTGAGTGGGCTTCCTTGGTGGTTCAGTGGGTAAGGACACCACCTTGCAGTACAAGGGGTGCCGGTTCCATCCCTAGCCTGGGAAGATCCCACGTACCACAGAGCAGCTGGACTGATGAGTCTAACTACCAAGCCAGAGCTCTGGAACGCATGCGCCTAGAACTGGTGCTCTGCAAGGAGAGAGGCCACTGTGATGGGAGGCCCACACAGGCCAAGGAACAAAGATGGATGGAAATAGATAAATGAAAGAACAATAGAAGCAGCCAAAAAAAAAAAAAAAAAGGACTGAGTGACTTCCACTTCACTTCATTTGTTGGCCTAATGGTCTTCCCTACTTTCTTTAAGGCTGAATTTTGCTATGAGAAGTTGATGGTCTGAGTCATGGTCAGTTCCAGGTCTTGTTTTTGCTGATTGTGTACAGCTTCTCCATGTTAGACTACAAAGAATATAATCAATCTGGTACTACTCTAAAGGCAGAAAGCAAAGAGGAACTAAAGAACCTTTTATAGAGGGTAAAAAAGGAGAGAGAAAAAGCCAACTTAAAACTAAATATTAAAATATATATATAAACTAAGATCATGGGATCAAGCTCCATCACTTCATGGCAAACAGAAGGGGGAAAAAGGGGGAAGCAGTGACAGACTTTCTCCTCTTAGGCTCTAAAATCACTGTGGATGGTGAGTGCAGTCATGGAATTAGAAGACAATTACTTCTTGGCAGGAAAGCTATGACATATCTAGACAGTGTGCTGAAAGCCAAAGCCATCATTTTGCCAACAACAGTTTGCATAGTTAAGGCTATGGCTTTTCTAGTAGTCATGTACGGTTATGAGAGCTGGAAAATAAAAAAGGTAGAGCACCAAACAATTGATGTTTTTAAATTGTGGTGCTGGATAAGATTCTTGAGAGTCCCTTGGACAGCAAGGAGATTAAACCAGTCAATTATAATGAAATCAATCCTTAAGACCCATTGGTAGGACTGATGCTGAAGAGGAACTTCCCATAATTTGGCCACCTGATTCAAAGAGCAGACTCATTGAAAAAGGTACTGATGATGAGAATGATTGATGGTAGAAGGAGAAGAGGGTGACAAGATGAGATGGTTGCATGACATCATCAATGCAATGGGCATTGGTGAACTTCAGGAGATGTTGAGGGACAGGGAGACCTGGTTTGCTACAGTCCATGGAAAAATCCATTTTGATTCAAAGAGCTAAAAAAATGAGCATTTTCCTAGGTGGTTCAGTGGGTAAGGAACCACCTTGCAGTACAAGGGGTGCCGGTTCCATCCCTAGCCTGGGAAGATCCCACGTACCACAGAGCAGCTGGACTGATGAGTCTAACTACCAAGCCAGAGCTCTGGAACGCATGCGCCTAGAACTGGTGCTCTGCAAGGAGAGAGGCCACTGTGATGGGAGGCCCACACAGGCCAAGGAACAAAGATGGATGGAAATAGATAAATGAAAGAACAATAGAAGCAGCCAAAAAAAAAAAAAAAAAGGACTGAGTGACTTCCACTTCACTTCATTTGTTGGCCTAATGGTCTTCCCTACTTTCTTTAAGGCTGAATTTTGCTATGAGAAGTTGATGGTCTGAGTCATGGTCAGTTCCAGGTCTTGTTTTTGCTGATTGTGTACAGCTTCTCCATGTTAGACTACAAAGAATATAATCAATCTGGTACTACTCTAAAGGCAGAAAGCAAAGAGGAACTAAAGAACCTTTTATAGAGGGTAAAAAAGGAGAGAGAAAAAGCCAACTTAAAACTAAATATTAAAATATATATATAAACTAAGATCATGGGATCAAGCTCCATCACTTCATGGCAAACAGAAGGGGAAAAGGTGGAAGCAGTGACAGACTTTCTCCTCTTAGGCTCTAAAATCACTGTGGATGGTGAGTGCAGTCATGGAATTAGAAGACAATTACTTCTTGGCAGGAAAGCTATGACATATCTAGACAGTGTGCTGAAAGCCAAAGCCATCATTTTGCCAACAACAGTTTGCATAGTTAAGGCTATGGCTTTTCTAGTAGTCATGTACGGTTATGAGAGCTGGAAAATAAAAAAGGTAGAGCACCAAACAATTGATGTTTTTAAATTGTGGTGCTGGATAAGATTCTTGAGAGTCCCTTGGACAGCAAGGAGATTAAACCAGTCAATTATAATGAAATCAATCCTTAAGACCCATTGGTAGGACTGATGCTGAAGAGGAACTTCCCATAATTTGGCCACCTGATTCAAAGAGCAGACTCATTGAAAAAGGTACTGATGATGAGAATGATTGATGGTAGAAGGAGAAGAGGGTGACAAGATGAGATGGTTGCATGACATCATCAATGCAATGGGCATTGGTGAACTTCAGGAGATGTTGAGGGACAGGGAGACCTGGTTTGCTACAGTCCATGGAGTCTCAAATAGTCAGACAGGTTTATGGAGCTTGAAAAACAGGAAGGAAGCATATAATGAGATAGAATATAATAAAATTGAGCACAATGGATGTATTTTAGCCCTTAGGATAGAGGTTTAGACCCCATGATATCAATGCTTGCTAAACAATTTATGCCCTATCATGGTTGTTATATAATGAGTTTTAAACAGAGATACTTATATTATGAAAAGTTAGAAACAATAACTAGTTAGAACCTGTAGAATCATTTTAATTTTACTTAACAAGTAATTAATTTTCACAACCCCTTTCACATACACTTCATGGGAGAAGTTAGGATAACAGAGTGGGAAATGTTGAAAAAAATCACAGCAATCATCCAAGTAGCAGGGGGACCTACAATGAAATGTACGTGACCAATGGTTCCATCAAGTTCAACTCTGTGAAGGTTAGTTATTGTTTACCTTGAGAATACATACGTTATGAGCTATCTCTTCTTGCCTATATATAAAAGAAGGAGATTAATTCTCATCTGTGCAATCTTTTGGGGCATTGGCTGTGATGTATAGCACATTCTGGCTTTACTGCTTATTCAAGAATGATTTTTTTCTCTTACCCTATGGCCTTTGCAAAGGGGTTTTCTGAGTTGAAAGGAGATTTGGGTTTTAATTATATTTCTCCAACATCAGTGTATGCATGTGCATATATATGTGTGCATGTGCTCATTTTGGAAAATACTAAAGACAAAAATGAAGTTACTTCTGTCGAGGTCCGTGTGTGGGTTGGGAAAGAATTTCCAGACATGAGGCAGAGTGAGGGGAAAGTAAAGTTTATTAGAGTGGGGGAAGGGAGAGTCGCTGCCAGTATAGCAGCCGGTATAGGGGAGAATCAGCATGGAAGATGCTGCTAGAACAGCAGGTCGGCTCAAAGAGAACCAACCTTAAGCAAGGGTCTTTGATTCTTTTTATAGCTAGGGTCTAAGGAGTGGCATAGGGGTCTTAAGGATCATTGCTGATTGGACGATGTACTGGGTGGGTAGAGTGATGACTACAGCATGCAGCAGGGTTCAAGGAATGGCTCTGGGGTCCTAAGGATTGGGTGGTGCACTATAGCCTGGGGGAGGGGAGGACAATAAGGGTCTTGCATTCCAAGACCCTCCTGGTTTGCCTTGTTCTTTCATCATTGGACACCACAACTTCTACAGCTGACCCTTGATTAAAAGGGATTATGGGCATTGACACACTACCTCATTAAAAATGTCTGTATAATTACAATCTACACTTTGCATCACTAGTTTTGCATTCATGGACTCAGATCCATGTATAATTGAATCTGCATAATTTAAGCCCATGTTGTTCAGGAGTAACTATATATTGCATATATATTGTACTCAATCCAAATAACTAATTTGTTCCATTAACTAACATACTGTCAACTAAAAAAAGATAAACAACAAGAGAGTTGCAGATTAACTTCTATTTGGGGCACACTTAGAACTGCAACCTGGGAGGCAGCACCCCAGATAGCTCTTAGAAACTACTCCAAAGAGGCAGCAGGAGGAAAATCAATACATAAGGTTTTGATGAAGGGGGAGTTCAAGACCAATAAACAGTCATTTTACAAAGGGTTTTCCATTAGTCAGGAGTTTCTAATGTTACCATAGAGGGATTTAGAGCTTTTCTAAATAAGAAGAGATGCAAGGATTGAGATAATACAATCTTTTCCTAAAAAAAAATCCACCTATCTAAAGACCTGCTCCACCAGATTCCCTGGAGCACAGAGTGCCTCACTCCACCCTGCACCACCTGAGGGATTTTTGAAGGTCAACATCTCCCAATAGTGTTTAGTCCCTGCAGAGACAGATGACAAATGCCCTTGTTGTCCAGTCATTGGCAGTATAGTGGAAAATGCCAGTTTGTAGTTGACAATACCAATAGAACTCATTGCCCATAGATAATAAGTTAATACTGATAGATGATGGTAGGTAGTTTAAGGTTCATGGTGCCAGATTTGTTAACTCCAAAGGAGAAAATTTCACTTCATGATCAAAAGACACCACATTGATCACTTAGAGCTTTGTGCAGCAAAAGTTTTATTAAAGAAACAAAGGGATAGAGAAAGCTTCCAGAAAAAGGCTCTGGAAGTGGGTATGAGAGTAGCCTGGAGAAGCTAGCTTAGGTGAGGCATTTTTGTACTTTTTTCAGTTGATAATTAACAAGGTTGTAAAAGTATTACTAGACCCACTCTCACAAATATTAAGAATAGCCAAAAGATAGTCTCTGGACAGAAGACTAGATGAGACATTCCAATGCAAAATAGTTTGCATCTCAAAAGCAATAAAGTTACTTTCAGGGCAGATCTTTATCATGGCAATATTTAGGCTAGAAAATTCCTCCTCCTTGGAAACTGCTGGTCTCTTTAAGTTTTCCTTTTTCCCCCTTTCAACAGTTTGATATTGTACTCAATCCAAATAACTAATTTGTTCCATTAACTAACATACTGTCAACTAAAAAAAGATAAACAACAAGAGAGTTGCAGATTAACTTCTATTTGGGGCACACTTAGAACTGCAACCTGGGAGGCAGCACCCCAGATAGCTCTTAGAAACTACTCCAAAGAGGCAGCAGGAGGAAAATCAATACATAAGGTTTTGATGAAGGGGGAGTTCAAGACCAATAAACAGTCATTTTACAAAGGGTTTTCCATTAGTCAGGAGTTTCTAATGTTACCATAGAGGGATTTAGAGCTTTTCTAAATAAGAAGAGATGCAAGGATTGAGATAATACAATCTTTTCCTAAAAAAAAATCCACCTATCTAAAGACCTGCTCCACCAGATTCCCTGGAGCACAGAGTGCCTCACTCCACCCTGCACCACCTGAGGGATTTTTGAAGGTCAACATCTCCCAATAGTGTTTAGTCCCTGCAGAGACAGATGACAAATGCCCTTGTTGTCCAGTCATTGGCAGTATAGTGGAAAATGCCAGTTTGTAGTTGACAATACCAATAGAACTCATTGCCCATAGATAATAAGTTAATACTGATAGATGATGGTAGGTAGTTTAAGGTTCATGGTGCCAGATTTGTTAACTCCAAAGGAGAAAATTTCACTTCATGATCAAAAGACACCACATTGATCACTCAGAGCTTTGTGCAGCAAAAGTTTTATTAAAGAAACAAAGGGATAGAGAAAGCTTCCAGAAAAAGGCTCTGGAAGTGGGTATGAGAGTAGCCTGGAGAAGCTAGCTTAGGTGAGGCATTTTTGTACTTTTTTCAGTTGATAATTAACAAGGTTGTAAAAGTATTACTAGACCCACTCTCACAAATATTAAGAATAGCCAAAAGATAGTCTCTGGACAGAAGACTAGATGAGACATTCCAATGCAAAATAGTTTGCATCTCAAAAGCAATAAAGTTACTTTCAGGGCAGATCTTTATCATGGCAATATTTAGGCTAGAAAATTCCTCCTCCTTGGAAACTGCTGGTCTCTTTAAGTTTTCCTTTTTCCCCCTTTCAACAGTTTGACATTGTACTTCTAATTAAGGGGACATATAAAATAAAAATTCTCATTTTTAATCATGTGATGATATCTATCCCACATTGTACAAATATTGTCCAAAGTCACAATAATGATATTTCAAATTTAAATAACATTGTAACTTACCATAACTCATAGGTATTTACTGTTGAAATAAATTTCTAGGTCCAAGATGTGGCTCAAGATTAGAGTGCCACATCAGCAGTTTGAAGTTTAGATAATTTTTGTGTCCCTGTAAATATTCATCTTGATGAGAAATGAAATATTCAGTCAGTCAGTCTCAGAGCACTGAACCAGCTCTTACTTCATAGCTCCTTCTCACCCCTAGAAAGGTGGATTATGTGTCCCGAGGCAATCAAGTATTTTCTATTTATCACTCTTATTCTATTTTCTTTATCCTATAAATTGTCTTGTCTTCTATTCCAGGTTGCATTTCTACAATAAAGTGTTATAATAATTTTGTTTGCATCATCTGAATTAGCTTCTGTAAACTTTTTAAACACTGCCTGAAAAGAAATTCATTATTCAGTATATCAAAGACATGTGGTCAGGAACTAGACAAGATTAGAGATTCTGGGAACTAGGTAGCAGTTATTCTTTCTATGGAAAGAAGAGCCAAGAGAGGAAGAGGACCATGAGGACTAAGAGAGCATGGAGGGCGAAGAGGGCCAGGCAGTGGCAGAGTGAAATTCAAGAGGGGAATCTAAGAGCAGGATGGCTCCAGGGGATGGGGTTTGAGTAGCTGGGATGGGGCCAGGGGAGGGACTGATGCTGAGGTGAGTCAGCAGGTAGGATGGGCTTTGTGGCCACAGAGGTTATAGGGAGAAGTTCTGGGCGGGGAGGAGGGAGGGAGGTATTGTTGTTCCTTCAAGTTGGCCATGGGTCTGAGGACTAACTCACCTCTTTGCAGATTTTCAACTCCATCATATAGGATGGCTGATGGTAAAATTCAAAAGTCTCAAAAAATTTCCTTCAGTTAATTGTAAAGGTTAATAATGGGACATACTTTTTAAAACTATTTCTAAGGTCAATTGATGTTGTCACATTGAATTAAATACACTTTAAAATACATTCCAGTTTTGTGTAATAGTGGGAGACTACAGGTCATGTATTTTGACTTACAAGAAAAGAAAAGCTTCGAAGAACAGGTCAAGAAATGTACATTAATGTGTTAAAATTTCAAACATCTAATACATACAGTTCCAATGACAAATGGCATATATACATACATTTATCTCTTTGCCCCCCAGAATCTTATTTAAAAAGGATCTGGGCAGGTGTATCACTTCTGTTGTTGTTTGTATAAACCTTTTAAACTCAGCGTATTGTGTGTTTCACAGTGATTTAAAACATCATTTGCCAAATATCTAGTAATTTCAATTCAGATGCCATTTTACTCAAATGTTCAGCTATTTTCCCATGACTTTCTGGTAACCAACAAAAAAATTCCCTTTGGTATTAGATCCTTGACTATTTTGGAATTCTAAACAAAAATGGATATTGGATTTTGTCATTTTAATGATATCATATTACTTTTTGAGAAATGGTACGGAGCTTAAATGGAGTGATTAAAATCTAACAAAAGAAAATGTCAGCTTTCAACATCTTCAGACCTAGAATCATCTTCCTTGCGCTCTCCAAGTCTCAGTTTGATTTCCCACACACCCAGATTTAAACATTGCTATAAAAGGAAAGACAAAAGACAGCCTTGGATAGACTATATCCCATTTGATTTAATCTTACTCATATTTTTCTGCAGCAGTTTAAATTTTCAAAGGATGAATGCATTTTCTTTTCAAATCACAGTATGAAAAGAACTATTATGCCCCTGTAAAATTTCACATATATGGCCCTAAATAGTATTTTTATGGGGTTATCACTTGGTTTAATGAGCACCACTTATGCACGGAGGAGTACTTACCTCTGTCATAATGTGCCATCTCATCAATTCTAGAATAAATGGATCAGCTAAGACACTGATATCAGAAATAGTTTGGTTGTTTTATTATAAAATTAACTTCAGGATCCCAAAAGCTTAAGCCATATGCAAACTAATTGTGCATAAGTTATTATCTTTAATACATTTATTTCTAAGGTCAATTGATGTTGTCACATTGAATTAAATACACTTTAAAATACATTCCAGTTTTGTGTAATAGTGGGAGACTACAGGTCATGTATTTTGACTTACAAGAAAAGAAAAGCTTCGAAGAACAGGTCAAGAAATGTACATTAATGTGTTAAAATTTCAAACATCTAATACATACAGTTCCAATGACAAATGGCATATATACATACATTTATCTCTTTGCCCCCAGAATCTTTTTTAAAAAAGGATCTGGGCAGGTGTATCACTTCTGTTGTTGTTTGTATAAACCTTTTAAACTCAGCGTATTGTGTGTTTCACAGTGATTTAAAACATCATTTGCCAAATATCTAGTAATTTCAATTCAGATGCCATTTTACTCAAATGTTCAGCTATTTTCCCATGACTTTCTGGTAACCAACAAAAAAATTCCCTTTGGTATTAGATCCTTGACTATTTTGGAATTCTAAACAAAAATGGATATTGGATTTTGTCATTTTAATGATATCATATTACTTTTTGAGAAATGGTACGGAGCTTAAATGGAGTGATTAAAATCTAACAAAAGAAAATGTCAGCTTTCAACATCTTCAGACCTAGAATCATCTTCCTTGCGCTCTCCAAGTCTCAGCTTGATTTACCACAAACACAGTTATAAACATTGCTATAAAAGGAAAGACAAAAGACAGCCTTGGATAGACTATATCCCATTTGATTTAATCTTACTCATATTTTTCTGCAGCAGTTTAAATTTTCAAAGGATGAATGCATTTTCTTTTCAAATCACAGTATGAAAAGAACTATTATGCCCCTGTAAAATTTCACATATATGGCCCTAAATAGTATTTTTATGGGGTTATCACTTGGTTTAATGAGCACCACTTATGCACGGAGGAGTACTTACCTCTGTCATAATGTGCCATCTCATCAATTCTAGAATAAATGGATCAGCTAAGACACTGATATCAGAAATAGTTTGGTTGTTTTATTATAAAATTAACTTCAGGATCCCAAAAGCTTAAGCCATATGCAAACTAATTGTGCATAAGTTATTATCTTTAATACATTTATTTCATTTTGATGTATTGCAGATGATAAGTTTGTTTGTGTTCATTTTGTTCATATTTTTTGGTGGTTAACATAGCTAAAAACAAATATTCTCTTTGAAGTTTGCAAATGCTTGGTAATAAAAGAGAATATAAGGAGATATATTTTTAAAACATAATTAGCATTGATTGAATTTACACATATAAATCCTAAAACACAAATGTTCAGAAATTTCCCTAGAAACTATTATCTACAGGAACATTTTAATCTGACTAAAAAAAAAAAAAAAATCACCAACATAATATAGTTTTAAGATACTTAAATAGGTAAGGTTGGGAATATGCCCTGGAGAAGGAAATGGCAACCCATACCCAGGTATTCGTGCCTGGGAAATCCAATAGACAGAGGAATCTGGTAGGCTACAGTCCATGGCATCTCAAAAAAGTCTGAGACAACTTATGGACTAAACAACTGAAACAAAAGAATATAAAACAATTGCTTTCCCAGAGAAATCAAGCATTTTCAAAGCAAAAATTCCATGTCAGGAAACTAGAAAATTTGGAATCTATTTAGTGGAATAGATTTGGAATCTATTTATTGCATTGTGACCAAATTAGGTTATTGGTTAGGTATATTTTATGAATTCTTTGACTTTTTCTAATATTTAATTTAATAAATTAAAATAAGCAACTAATTAATGGTTTGACTGACCACTTTTAGGGGATAGGACACCTTTCAGACTGACACTTCAAAAATGCCTGTTTGGCTAGCTGAGACTATATCCCATTTGATTTAATCTTACTCATATTTTTCTGCAGCAGTTTAAATTTTCAAAGGATGAATGCATTTTCTTTTCAAATCACAGTATGAAAAGAACTATTATGCCCCTGTAAAATTTCACATATATGGCCCTAAATAGTATTTTTATGGGGTTATCACTTGGTTTAATGAGCACCACTTATGCACGGAGGAGTACTTACCTCTGTCATAATGTGCCATCTCATCAATTCTAGAATAAATGGATCAGCTAAGACACTGATATCAGAAATAGTTTGGTTGTTTTATTATAAAATTAACTTCAGGATCCCAAAAGCTTAAGCCATATGCAAACTAATTGTGCATAAGTTATTATCTTTAATACATTTATTTCATTTTGATGTATTGCAGATGATAAGTTTGTTTGTGTTCATTTTGTTCATATTTTTTGGTGGTTAACATAGCTAAAAACAAATATTCTCTTTGAAGTTTGCAAATGCTTGGTAATAAAAGAGAATATAAGGAGATATATTTTTAAAACATAATTAGCATTGATTGAATTTACACATATAAATCCTAAAACACAAATGTTCAGAAATTTCCCTAGAAACTATTATCTACAGGAACATTTTAATCTGACTAAAAAAAAAAAAAAAATCACCAACATAATATAGTTTTAAGATACTTAAATAGGTAAGGTTGGGAATATGCCCTGGAGAAGGAAATGGCAACCCATACCCAGGTATTCGTGCCTGGGAAATCCAATAGACAGAGGAATCTGGTAGGCTACAGTCCATGGCATCTCAAAAAAGTCTGAGACAACTTATGGACTAAACAACTGAAACAAAAGAATATAAAACAATTGCTTTCCCAGAGAAATCAAGCATTTTCAAAGCAAAAATTCCATGTCAGGAAACTAGAAAATTTGGAATCTATTTAGTGGAATAGATTTGGAATCTATTTATTGCATTGTGACCAAATTAGGTTATTGGTTAGGTATATTTTATGAATTCTTTGACTTTTTCTAATATTTAATTTAATAAATTAAAATAAGCAACTAATTAATGGTTTGACTGACCACTTTTAGGGGATAGGACACCTTTCAGACTGACACTTCAAAAATGCCTGTTTGGCTAGCTGATCTTATACTTAAAAATTATAACAGATTTCACACTGAAATGTACATTTCCAGACAGTCATCCTTCTTCAAAAAAGAATGGAATGATTGGATTGGAAAAGCCAATACAAATGATCTCATTTTGTTGTGAATATTTTTTATCTTGTAAAACCAAAGGAGCAGTCATTTTAATTGTTAATATTCAATGACAAATTAAATTATGTTATAGAATACTGTTAATAAAGATTCTATTTTTAAAATAGATACACTAAAATTAGAACATTTTATAAATATAAGAATTATGCTATGAATTATAAACTTTAATATTTTTCTTAAAAAGTAATTTTAAAACAAAATTAAGTAGAGAATATTTTTATTCTGTAATTTATATGTTTCTATGGTATTAATACAATGAATATCCATTATTTTATAATTAGTAAAAAGAGAGATGTATAGGGAATTATGTGAGTATCGTATTCTTCTATGTAGCACTTTACATAGTAAAGAGTATGGATATATAATATTGAAAAAGAAAATAGAAGTGAAAACCTTTATGATGATATCTTGTGTGAATACTACTTTAGATCTAAGCAATCTGGAAATTCAATTTTATAATTAGAGAAAATCAGGATTGTTCCTGGACCTGTATTCAATTTGAAGGTCATTTTAAGGATTCAATTTTTACAATAATACCTGGGTTACCAAAATGGCAGCCCATACCCAGGTATTCGTGCCTGGGAAATCCAATAGACAGAGGAATCTGGTAGGCTACAGTCCATGGCATCTCAAAAAAGTCTGAGACAACTTATGGACTAAACAACTGAAACAAAAGAATATAAAACAATTGCTTTCCCAGAGAAATCAAGCATTTTCAAAGCAAAAATTCCATGTCAGGAAACTAGAAAATTTGGAATCTATTTAGTGGAATAGATTTGGAATCTATTTATTGCATTGTGACCAAATTAGGTTATTGGTTAGGTATATTTTATGAATTCTTTGACTTTTTCTAATATTTAATTTAATAAATTAAAATAAGCAACTAATTAATGGTTTGACTGACCACTTTTAGGGGATAGGACACCTTTCAGACTGACACTTCAAAAATGCCTGTTTGGCTAGCTGATCTTATACTTAAAAATTATAACAGATTTCACACTGAAATGTACATTTCCAGACAGTCATCCTTCTTCAAAAAAGAATGGAATGATTGGATTGGAAAAGCCAATACAAATGATCTCATTTTGTTGTGAATATTTTTTATCTTGTAAAACCAAAGGAGCAGTCATTTTAATTGTTAATATTCAATGACAAATTAAATTATGTTATAGAATACTGTTAATAAAGATTCTATTTTTAAAATAGATACACTAAAATTAGAACATTTTATAAATATAAGAATTATGCTATGAATTATAAACTTTAATATTTTTCTTAAAAAGTAATTTTAAAACAAAATTAAGTAGAGAATATTTTTATTCTGTAATTTATATGTTTCTATGGTATTAATACAATGAATATCCATTATTTTATAATTAGTAAAAAGAGAGATGTATAGGGAATTATGTGAGTATCGTATTCTTCTATGTAGCACTTTACATAGTAAAGAGTATGGATATATAATATTGAAAAAGAAAATAGAAGTGAAAACCTTTATGATGATATCTTGTGTGAATACTACTTTAGATCTAAGCAATCTGGAAATTCAATTTTATAATTAGAGAAAATCAGGATTGTTCCTGGACCTGTATTCAATTTGAAGGTCATTTTAAGGATTCAATTTTTACAATAATACCTGGGTTTAGCCAGGCTGTGCCATTGAGAATAAGATCCATGTCCAGAGGCAAACACTGAGGAAAAGAGAGAAATGGAAATTTATAAAACAAAATTAAAAAAAAAAAAACAGATCATCTCCAGGAGAGCATGATGTATTATGTTTTTGACCCAAGAATATTTTAGGATGTAGCCTATTTGTTGAAGGACAAATGTAGAAAGAATCCATGGCCAAAATGTTATTTTTTTCTACCGGAAAATAAACTATTCAGAGACCTAACAGAACTCAACCAACCACAGGGGGCCATTCAGTCGGAGATAGATTCCTACAGCTAAAGAAGCAGAACTAAAGTCAGTCAAAGGCCAGAGATCCAATCAGAGAAATGTCAGTTTGAAAAATAGTGAGAAAAAGTAGCATGTGAGTCAGGAGTTTCAGAAACTCCTTGGCATTTGTTTGGACAAAAAAAATGTAATGGCTTTAGCGGAGTTTCCATTTTCTTTGTAGATGGATAGATTCAGGGAAAAACTGGCAGATAATGATGGAGCTAGGAGTATAAGTTCTGAGGCAGCCTTGGTGATGAGAAAAGAAGGGATCAGAATAAATGCGGAGGTCACGGTCTTTATTTTATCAAACGAGAAGGAAGAAGACAGGAAAGTCCTGTTTGAAAAACTCTGCTATTTAAGAAACTAAGAAAAACAAATAGTAAACTAGAAGTAAACAAGTAGAAGTAGAGAAGCAGTCATGGGAGAAGAAAATGAAGTACTGAGTAAAAATGCTAAGTTGAATAGCATTGAGGAGAATTGAAAACTAGAATTAGTGAAGAAAAGTAATAATATTAGCTGGCAGAACTGAAAAACATTGAATTTGTTTTTCAAGCTATGTGTCTCAACACAGAAAAAGAAGTTGCAATTACACAAAAGAGTGAAAGGAGGGAAAGGAAAGCACAGAATTAAATAATTATAATTAACCTGAATCTAAATTAGGTGAAGAAGAGAATGAGGAGAACTTGCAGCTAAAGAGTTCAAGAAAAGATTTTCTAGTTCAGTTTGATTCAGTTGATTGTCTTGATTGCCTGAATGTTGAAGTATTAACACCAGGGTCTAGAAAAATCTCTAATAAGCTCTGTAGCTCAATATAGTTTCCTAGTAGTGTAAGTAAATTTCCAATTCAAAAATGTGAAACCTCAACTGAGAACATAATTGATTGAACGGCAAACTAAATGCCAAATAAAATTTTTTATTGTTGTTGCTACTACCACTACTACTACAACTAGTACTACTACTTTTATTATTGGTCCTATGAATAAACCTCTTTGTAGCTCAATTCCATGCAAAAGTACTATAGTTTTCATTAATGTAATAATAAAAGCCAGGAGTTTTTTCCTTGGGGTTGGAGTTTCAAAATAAAGCATTAACTTTGTCATCAATTATATGGATTTTAGGCCACATTGATCTTCTTTAATGTGAAATATAGACTATATGCTATTCAGTTTCTTGCTAATGATGTCGAATTTGATTTCTTTGCCATCTAAGTACTCTTGAAAGTCTGCTGATGCAGCTGGTATCTGAGAGCATGAGGAATAAGTTTGCTCTTCTTACTTCCCAATTTTCCAGGATGCATCCTTGTATTAAGTCAGCTTCTTGGAAATGATATACCTGAACTACAATCCTCTGTCCCACTCCCACTTCACACTGCCTCTGCTAAACAGACCATCATTTATGTTCAGTCTTCACCAAGAGAATCTAGTGCAGCAGTAAAAGAAAATGTCTCTTACTATTAAGAATGTGATTGATTTGAACTCACTGCACACTATACAGAAACCTCTGTTGCAAGTCTCTCTAAGAAGCTGGCCATTGGAAGGGTTAATTTCTCTTGATGATATGCTCTGGTTTGGTATACTTGATGACGAAAGTTCTCTGACATGTTAGTTTATTTCTTTGCCTTGTCTGCTCAGTTCCTGAACTTTTTCTTTTTTTGTTTATTCTCTTTTCTCTAGTTAATTTTGTAACCGAAGGTCTACTTATAACCTATATAGTAAACCAGGAGATTAAATTAGCAGTCAAATTAATTATATTGGTGTATTTTTGTATCATTAATTTAATCAATTTTATATTATTAATCATTATTGGACTTCTGGCATATTTTACAGGGAATTTGAAGTACTTGTTTTCCTAACCTTGTATGATAATAATCCACTAAACATAACCTAGTTGTTATTTGAGTTTAAGGTGGTAAATGTGAAACCTCAACTGAGAACATAATTGATTGAACGGCAAACTAAATGCCAAATAAAATTTTTTATTGTTGTTGCTACTACCACTACTACTACAACTAGTACTACTACTTTTATTATTGGTCCTATGAATAAACCTCTTTGTAGCTCAATTCCATGCAAAAGTACTATAGTTTTCATTAATGTAATAATAAAAGCCAGGAGTTTTTTCCTTGGGGTTGGAGTTTCAAAATAAAGCATTAACTTTGTCATCAATTATATGGATTTTAGGCCACATTGATCTTCTTTAATGTGAAATATAGACTATATGCTATTCAGTTTCTTGCTAATGATGTCGAATTTGATTTCTTTGCCATCTAAGTACTCTTGAAAGTCTGCTGATGCAGCTGGTATCTGAGAGCATGAGGAATAAGTTTGCTCTTCTTACTTCCCAATTTTCCAGGATGCATCCTTGTATTAAGTCAGCTTCTTGGAAATGATATACCTGAACTACAATCCTCTGTCCCACTCCCACTTCACACTGCCTCTGCTAAACAGACCATCATTTATGTTCAGTCTTCACCAAGAGAATCTAGTGCAGCAGTAAAAAGAAAATGTCTCTTACTATTAAGAATGTGATTGATTTGAACTCACTGCACACTATACAGAAACCTCTGTTGCAAGTCTCTCTAAGAAGCTGGCCATTGGAAGGGTTAATTTCTCTTGATGATATGCTCTGGTTTGGTATACTTGATGACGAAAGTTCTCTGACATGTTAGTTTATTTCTTTGCCTTGTCTGCTCAGTTCCTGAACTTTTTCTTTTTTTGTTTATTCTCTTTTCTCTAGTTAATTTTGTAACCGAAGGTCTACTTATAACCTATATAGTAAACCAGGAGATTAAATTAGCAGTCAAATTAATTATATTGGTGTATTTTTGTATCATTAATTTAATCAATTTTATATTATTAATCATTATTGGACTTCTGGCATATTTTACAGGGAATTTGAAGTACTTGTTTTCCTAACCTTGTATGATAATAATCCACTAAACATAACCTAGTTGTTATTTGAGTTTAAGGTGGTAACTGTGACCTCACCTCAGTCATGAACTTTTAAGTAATTCTGTTCTGTTAAATGAAGAAAGACAAGAATTTACCTTATCAAGATACTCACAGTACTTAAAACAGTGATTTTCATTTTCATCTTGTAATTTCTCTTTATAAGAGCAGATTTAGGTGATTCAAGTTTTTATGTATCCTTATTTGTATGAGTAGTGCTTTTATAAGAATTTGAAAGTTCAAGGTCCAGTGAATAGCAATGTCAATATTCTGTTAAAGAGAGAAGTACTCTACAAAATTACACCTGAAAAAATGTTTAATTTTCTGTGGATTTAAACAGTTAGTAGATGAGTAATTAGCCAAATGTTAATTGCATTTCTTTTTGTTTTTCAAAATTATATCTGATCTAAGAGATCACAAGATTCATTTCAAAACAAAACTGAAAGAAATCAGGACAGTTTTCTTCAGTTTTAGTCTCATATCCCACAGGGAACCAAATCACAGATATTTTTATATTGTTTTCAGGTTTCTGCCTCCAAATTTCTAAATGACATGTTCTTGGGCTTCCCTGGTGGCCCAGTGATAAAAAATTCACCAGCCACTGCAGGACACAAGGGTCTCATCTCTGAGTCAGGGGACCCCACATACTGCAGAGCAGCTAACCTGATGCCACAACTACTGAGCCTGCACTCTAGAGCCCTGGAACCCTAACGATTGAGACCACATGCTATAGCTACTGAAGTCCACGCACCTATGAGTCCATGCTCCACAAAATGAGAAGTCACCACACAGAGAATCTTGAACACCACAACTAGAGAGTAGCCCCTGACTACTCCAATTCACAAAAGCACACAAAGCAACGAAGACTCAGTACTGCTAAAATAAATTGTGAGAAAAAATTTAAGAATGTATTAAATAATAAGTGTTTTCTCCTTCATTCTGTCCCAGCCTCCTGTGGCATCTTTTTGCCAACTCTCTTTTTCTGTTTTTCGGTTTTAGATACTATTGTTTATTGCTTATGTCTAATATAGACATAAGAAAATTAGTAATAAATACCTTTTTTGCATATCCAATTCTAAATTTTCCTTCTCTTATATACCCATTAGAAATAGATTAGAATTTGTAGCTAAATCAATATATGGTTTTCATATTATTATAATTTGCAACTGAGAACAGCTGACCTGCTTTAGTATATTCAAATTTTGAGTTTTGAAACAATTTTAGCTTGTTCTTCATCATTCACTCTTACTGTTGTTCAGTCAGTAAGCAGTGTCCAAAGCTTTGCAATACCATGGACTGCAGCAAGTCAGACTTCACTGTCCTTCATTGTCTCCAGGAATTTGCTCAGACTCATGTCCATTACCTGGAGGAGGGCATGGCAACCCACACCAGTATGTTTGCCTGGAGAATTCCATAGATAGAGGAGCCTGGCATGCTACAGACCATAGACTCGCAAAGAGTCAGACAACTGAAATAGCTTGCATGCATGCATCTCCATTGAGTCGGTGATGCCATCTAACCATCTCTTTCTCTCTCACCCCCTTTATCCTCCTGCCCTCAATCTTTTTCCATCATCAAGGTCTTTTCCAATGAGTTGATTCTTTGTATCAGGTGACCATAGTTCTAGACCTTCAGCTTCAGCATCAGTCTTTTCAAACAAATAATCATGGTTGATTTACATTAGGACTGACAAGTTTGGTTTCCTTGCAACCCAAGCAATTCTCAAAAGCCTTCCCAAGCACCATATTTCAAAAGCATCAGAGCAGCTAACCTATGCCAATCTGAGCCTGCACTCTAGAGCCCTGGAACCCTAACGATTGAGACCACATGCTATAGCTACTGAAGTCCACGCACCTATGAGTCCATGCTCCACAAAATGAGAAGTCACCACACAGAGAATCTTGAACACCACAACTAGAGAGTAGCCCCTGACTACTCCAATTCACAAAAGCACACAAAGCAACGAAGACTCAGTACTGCTAAAATAAATTGTGAGAAAAAATTTAAGAATGTATTAAATAATAAGTGTTTTCTCCTTCATTCTGTCCCAGCCTCCTGTGGCATCTTTTTGCCAACTCTCTTTTTCTGTTTTTCGGTTTTAGATACTATTGTTTATTGCTTATGTCTAATATAGACATAAGAAAATTAGTAATAAATACCTTTTTTGCATATCCAATTCTAAATTTTCCCTTCTCTTATATACCCATTAGAAATAGATTAGAATTTGTAGCTAAATCAATATATGGTTTTCATATTATTATAATTTGCAACTGAGAACAGCTGACCTGCTTTAGTATATTCAAATTTTGAGTTTTGAAACAATTTTAGCTTGTTCTTCATCATTCACTCTTACTGTTGTTCAGTCAGTAAGCAGTGTCCAAAGCTTTGCAATACCATGGACTGCAGCAAGTCAGACTTCACTGTCCTTCATTGTCTCCAGGAATTTGCTCAGACTCATGTCCATTACCTGGAGGAGGGCATGGCAACCCACACCAGTATGTTTGCCTGGAGAATTCCATAGATAGAGGAGCCTGGCATGCTACAGACCATAGACTCAAAGAGTCAGACAACTGAAATAGCTTGCATGCATGCATCTCCATTGAGTCGGTGATGCCATCTAACCATCTCTTTCTCTCTCACCCCCTTTATCCTCCTGCCCTCAATCTTTTTCCATCATCAAGGTCTTTTCCAATGAGTTGATTCTTTGTATCAGGTGACCATAGTTCTAGACCTTCAGCTTCAGCATCAGTCTTTTCAAACAAATAATCATGGTTGATTTACATTAGGACTGACAAGTTTGGTTTCCTTGCAACCCAAGCAATTCTCAAAAGCCTTCCCAAGCACCATATTTCAAAAGCATCAATTCTTTGATGCTTAGCCTTCTTTATGGTCCAACTCTCACATCTGTACATGACGAGAGGGAAAGCCATAGCTTTGCCTAGATAGACCTTTGCCAGTAAACTGTTTAATAATGCAGTCAATGTTTGTCATAGCTTTTCTTCCAAGGAGCAAGCATCTTTTAATTTCATGGCTGCAGTCGCTACCCACAGTGATTTTGGAGACCAAGAAAATAAAATCTGCTCACTGGTCAGACATTTTTTTCTGTATATTCGCCATGGAGTGATAGGACTGGTTGCCACATTTTTCACTTATTAAGATTTTTGTTCTTTGCAGCATGCTTATTTCAATCTCTTGCTCACTGTTTTCTTATTTGATATTTTCCAATTATAATAAATTCATGTTCCCTCAGAATATTCAGGGTTTTGTCTCATTTTCTTTCATTTTCTATTTTATTCTTAAGAAGTTCCATGACCTTTTAATTCTGGATGATTTTCTTTTCATTTATTTCTGGCTATCTGCTTCTCTAGTATATTTTACCTAACAAATTTTTTTTGTTTGTTTGTTTTTTTATTTTAGAAATATGATGCATCTCAGAATGAAGTATTTTTAAACTTTTTCTATTTTAAAATTATTATGAGCTCTTATTGGGGTTTATTAACCTCTTTTACTTCTGAGACTGTGGATTTTCTTTGTAATTTTTATCTTGTTATTTGGATATCATATTATTTTATTGGTTAATATTCTTTTCTAACCTCTTTTGTTATACCTATGTTTTTTATTGTATTATTGGGAAGATATTATTAATTGTGCATTACAATATATAATTTCTGCCATCATGTTGTCTTCAAGTTCTTTTTATTTTCCTCTCAGAATGTTTATTTTGATTATGTTTAAAACAGCACTGTGTGATTTAGTTCAAAAGTGAAATATTTAAAGTCTTGTTTATTTTTTCATATACTTAAAAATATGCTCCCCACATAAAGTTCTTACTTTTTTTGTGTGTGTCTCAGTAATTCCCTTCCATGTTCGGAAGTTTTCTTCATATGGGGTACTTGTCGGCTCCTTGTTGTATATGAGAATGGAACACTAAAATACTATTTGAACCTCTGTGTGTGTGTGTGTGTGTGTGTGTGTGTGCTGGTAGAAGAGAATTCTTTAATGTGTAACATATATGTAGGCTGGCTTGGCAGCATCCTGATCATTTCATGAATGACTCTCATGATTGAAATCTTGAGGATTTTTTTCTCCAGCAAGATAACTTCCCCAGAGAGAAGTTCTGAATTTTCCTACAATGATTGTGGGGAAAACTAACAGCAGGACTTTTGGTAGGGGCAGTCGCTACCCACAGTGATTTTGGAGACCAAGAAAATAAAATCTGCTCACTGGTCAGACATTTTTTTCTGTATATTCGCCATGGAGTGATAGGACTGGTTGCCACATTTTTCACTTATTAAGATTTTTGTTCTTTGCAGCATGCTTATTTCAATCTCTTGCTCACTGTTTTCTTATTTGATATTTTCCAATTATAATAAATTCATGTTCCCTCAGAATATTCAGGGTTTTGTCTCATTTTCTTTCATTTTCTATTTTATTCTTAAGAAGTTCCATGACCTTTTAATTCTGGATGATTTTCTTTTCATTTATTTCTGGCTATCTGCTTCTCTAGTATATTTTACCTAACAAGTTTTTTTTGTTTGTTTGTTTTTTTATTTTAGAAATATGATGCATCTCAGAATGAAGTATTTTTAAACTT
Source organism: Tragulus kanchil (assembly GCA_022376925.1). NCBI lineage: Eukaryota > Metazoa > Chordata > Mammalia > Artiodactyla > Tragulidae > Tragulus > Tragulus kanchil. Next base: position 48,942,598 of record JAIOJX010000003.1, on the reverse strand, counting down.
TTTCTATTTTAAAATTATTATGAGCTCTTATTGGGGTTTATTAACCTCTTTTACTTCTGAGACTGTGGATTTTCTTTGTAATTTTTATCTTGTTATTTGGATATCATATTATTTTATTGGTTAATATTCTTTTCTAACCTCTTTTGTTATACCTATGTTTTTTATTGTATTATTGGGAAGATATTATTAATTGTGCATTACAATATATAATTTCTGCCATCATGTTGTCTTCAAGTTCTTTTTATTTTCCTCTCAGAATGTTTATTTTGATTATGTTTAAAACAGCACTGTGTGATTTAGTTCAAAAGTGAAATATTTAAAGTCTTGTTTATTTTTTCATATACTTAAAAATATGCTCCCCACATAAAGTTCTTACTTTTTTTGTGTGTGTCTCAGTAATTCCCTTCCATGTTCGGAAGTTTTCTTCATATGGGGTACTTGTCGGCTCCTTGTTGTATATGAGAATGGAACACTAAAATACTATTTGAACCTCTGTGTGTGTGTGTGTGTGTGTGTGTGTGCTGGTAGAAGAGAATTCTTTAATGTGTAACATATATGTAGGCTGGCTTGGCAGCATCCTGATCATTTCATGAATGACTCTCATGATTGAAATCTTGAGGATTTTTTTCTCCAGCAAGATAACTTCCCCAGAGAGAAGTTCTGAATTTTCCTACAATGATTGTGAATCTAACAGCAGGACTTGGATGGAGAGCAGTGAAATCTGCACTAGCTACATAATTTAGGGATTCTTGGTTCAAAAATTATTAGGAATTTTAAGGAAGCAAGAGGAAAGCATTAAATCAAGAGTAGGACTCTCCTGAGTGTGGGCACTGTGGGACCTCTCACTGTTGAGTGAGGATGCATGCAGTCTTTCATGTGTCCTGGGGTGACTTGATGTTCAACAGAGCATAGATTCTCTCCTTCCATCTCTCCAGAGCTAACCTTCCTGTCCCTACTGGCAAGTGGCAGGGACCAAATTCTGGCTATAGAGGCAAAGTGGTGGGGAAATGGTTCTGAAGCCTAGTGTACCTTATAAAGACTTTCAATAATGATTCTGCTTTCAATCCCAGGAAGATTTTTTAAATTATTTACTTGTTTATTTATTTTTGACTTTGTTAGTTTTTTGTTGCTGCATGGGCATTTCTCTAGTTGCAGTGTGAAGGGTTCTCATTGCAGTGGCTTCTCTTCTTGTGGAACACAGGTTCTAGGGCAAGAGAACTTCAGTTGTGGTCCTGGGTTCTACAGCACAAGCTCACTATTTGGGACCCATGGACTTAGTTGCCCCGCAACAGCATGTGGGATCTTCCTGGAACAGGAACCAAAGCCATATCACCTGCATTGGCGAGTGGATTCTTTATCACTGAGCCACTAGGGAAGCCCAAGAAGATAATTTTAATGCACTGTGCTTAAATAGAAACTAAACATTTTTTTTTTAACTTTAAAAGAAAAAAAAATCTAGAAAATGTCTTTTAAAAAAATCTAGAAAATATGTCTTTAAAAATGTATTCCATATTATAAAACTATAGGATTTCTTTCTACAAAACAATGTTTTTCTCTCCTTTTCTATTGTTTGATCTTCTTTAACTGTAACAGAGTTTAGATTTAATCTAAACAATTTCCTCAATTTTATAAATGAGTTAATTAAAGCTCAGCTATTGAGAGGTATTCAATCAACACACAGCAAAAGAATGTCATGCTTTTTAAAGAGTATGAAAAGTATGGTATTTGATGCTTCAAAAACTATCATTTAGGCATAGAAGGTATAACTTCATTAAAACTATAAACATCAGAGAATGTCTGTTTACCTGAAAAGTATAGAATGCACACACCAAAAGTAATGCCTTTCACACCATAATGATTCAAAATTATTTTTGATTGATGATAGGAAGTCAGGATCATGTGTTAGCATTATACTCTGAGGCAATTAAATAAGAATTCTAGAAATTGTTAATGTTTAATTTTTAATATACCAAGAACTTTATTCTATTTGGAAAATAATGATTAAAAGTAAATTATTTTAAAACATTTTGTATTCATGTGTGTTTGTATCTTTGGTAAATTATTATCTCTAATTCACAAGTACAGAAAACTCTCATTATGACGTAAAATATATTTCCTACACATCTTTCTCCAAACTTTCCATATATGAATACTGATGCTATTTCAGAATAGAATTACAAATGCAATAATAATGTATCAATAATATTAGTCAAATTAAACATGCTTGCTTCAGACTTATGAATATTTTCTTATACCCTTGTAAACCAAGAATGAGCCTAGATGGAAGAGTACCATTATTCAAATAAAATTCATCATTTTATTTGTAGACTATAAATACTCAATTCTTTCAGTAAGTCCTAGATACTGAAAGGTTTTTCTCTGGAACCATTGCACAGGAAAAGCAATGTGTGCATTTTAAATCTTATTATTCAGCATTCAAGCTCTATTTGCATGTGTAATCCAGGTAGGTCAGTCTTTAACTTGTGCCTGTCTTATTGTGTTTCAGTAATAAATAGAATTATTCATTTTGCAGTATTTTTTGATGTATGAAGACCAAGGTAGAACTTCTTGAGATTTTCTTTCCACTCTTTTAGAAAGTTTCTTCCATGTACAGAATGAAATCTAGTGCTTTTTGAAGTCAAGCCTTGCATTGCTATGTTATTTTAGAAATAAGCTCAGCTGGTTTTTGTCCAGTGAGATGATCTGCCATAGCACAGTATTAAAAGAACCATGACAGGCTATTTTAAACATGGATAGACAAAAAGACAACTTTTTGTTGTCAGTTTATCTTTATACATATATAATTCATAGCAAGGTTTTTATCTCAATATTAAAATTGTATTTAGCTTCATTTAAAAAAACTATAAACTTTAAAAAAAAAAGAGAATGTCTGTTTACCTGAAAAGTATAGAATGCACACACCAAAAGTAATGCCTTTCACACCATAATGATTCAAAATTATTTTTGATTGATGATAGGAAGTCAGGATCATGTGTTAGCATTATACTCTGAGGCAATTAAATAAGAATTCTAGAAATTGTTAATGTTTAATTTTTAATATACCAAGAACTTTATTCTATTTGGAAAATAATGATTAAAAGTAAATTATTTTAAAACATTTTGTATTCATGTGTGTTTGTATCTTTGGTAAATTATTATCTCTAATTCACAAGTACAGAAAACTCTCATTATGACGTAAAATATATTTCCTACACATCTTTCTCCAAACTTTCCATATATGAATACTGATGCTATTTCAGAATAGAATTACAAATGCAATAATAATGTATCAATAATATTAGTCAAATTAAACATGCTTGCTTCAGACTTATGAATATTTTCTTATACCCTTGTAAACCAAGAATGAGCCTAGATGGAAGAGTACCATTATTCAAATAAAATTCATCATTTTATTTGTAGACTATAAATACTCAATTCTTTCAGTAAGTCCTAGATACTGAAAGGTTTTTCTCTGGAACCATTGCACAGGAAAAGCAATGTGTGCATTTTAAATCTTATTATTCAGCATTCAAGCTCTATTTGCATGTGTAATCCAGGTAGGTCAGTCTTTTTCTTGTGCCTGTCTTATTGTGTTTCAATAATAAATAGAATTATTCATTTTGCAGTATTTTTTGATGTATGAAGACCAAGGTAGAACTTCTTGAGATTTTCTTTCCACTCTTTTAGAAAGTTTCTTCCATGTACAGAATGAAATCTAGTGCTTTTTGAAGTCAAGCCTTGCATTGCTATGTTATTTTAGAAATAAGCTCAGCTGGTTTTTGTCCAGTGAGATGATCTGCCATAGCACAGTATTAAAAAGAACCATGACAGGCTATTTTAAACATGGATAGACAAAAAAGACAACTTTTTGTTGTCAGTTTATCTTTTATACATATATAATTCATAGCAAGGTTTTTTATCTCAATATTAAAATTGTATTTTTTTCATTTATTTGATGTTTCCTTCTCTATCTCATCAAAAAGAATTCTTCTTAATTTAATGCACCACTATTTCGGGTTTTGAAGCTAAAATATGCACCATTCTCAGCTGCTTACTTAGTTGCAAGAATATCCCCTATTCCTCTCTCACCAGCACATATGGAATTTATGTCAAAGTAACAAAATATAGATACGACATCTTAATTAGAAACATGACTCCTTTTTTCTAAATTTTTACTGTTGCATTTATGGTACTTATAAAAATGTGCTGAATGCTATGAATGTTATTCTGAAATTATTCTAATGCTACAAATTTAGTTGCATAAATTGCCATGAAATGAGGGATAGATAAAAGAAAAAAAAAGGCTAATATAAGTTGAATTCTTATTTGGTATTGTGGCCTTTACAATGATTACCACATTTAGTTTATTAAACCACCTTGATAAAGATATTTTTATTATTATAATTATTATTGTTAAAGAAAATAGAGGTTCAGATAAGTTAAATAGTGTGGACACATAAACAGAGGTAGCAAAAGTTACGTCTAGATTACAAACCCAAGCTATTCCAATTTTGAAGTTTAGCATATCTTCCAGTTAGAATGTTGATGAATGGTGAATAAGAATACAAAGTATGAAGTTGGAAGTTAAAGAATCAATTTGAAAAGATTCAAAGAGGGGACTTAAGAGATCAAATGGTTCAAGACCTAAGAGATTAAATGGTTTTTCAGTCTTTTTCTTGTGCCTGTCTTATTGTGTTTCAGTAATAAATAGAATTATTCATTTTGCAGTATTTTTTGATGTATGAAGACCAAGGTAGAACTTCTTGAGATTTTCTTTCCACTCTTTTAGAAAGTTTCTTCCATGTACAGAATGAAATCTAGTGCTTTTGAAGTCAAGCCTTGCATTGCTATGTTATTTTAGAAATAAGCTCAGCTGGTTTTGTCCAGTGAGATGATCTGCCATAGCACAGTATTAAAAAGAACCATGACAGGCTATTTTAAACATGGATAGACAAAAAAGACAACTTTTTGTTGTCAGTTTATCTTTTATACATATATAATTCATAGCAAGGTTTTTTATCTCAATATTAAAATTGTATTTTTTTCATTTATTTGATGTTTCCTTCTCTATCTCATCAAAAAGAATTCTTCTTAATTTAATGCACCACTATTTCGGGTTTTGAAGCTAAAATATGCACCATTCTCAGCTGCTTACTTAGTTGCAAGAATATCCCCTATTCCTCTCTCACCAGCACATATGGAATTTATGTCAAAGTAACAAAATATAGATACGACATCTTAATTAGAAACATGACTCCTTTTTTCTAAATTTTTACTGTTGCATTTATGGTACTTATAAAAATGTGCTGAATGCTATGAATGTTATTCTGAAATTATTCTAATGCTACAAATTTAGTTGCATAAATTGCCATGAAATGAGGGATAGATAAAAGAAAAAAAAAGGCTAATATAAGTTGAATTCTTATTTGGTATTGTGGCCTTTACAATGATTACCACATTTAGTTTATTAAACCACCTTGATAAAGATATTTTTATTATTATAATTATTATTGTTAAAGAAAATAGAGGTTCAGATAAGTTAAATAGTGTGGACACATAAACAGAGGTAGCAAAAGTTACGTCTAGATTACAAACCCAAGCTATTCCAATTTTGAAGTTTAGCATATCTTCCAGTTAGAATGTTGATGAATGGTGAATAAGAATACAAAGTATGAAGTTGGAAGTTAAAGAATCAATTTGAAAAGATTCAAAGAGGGGACTTAAGAGATCAAATGGTTAAGACCTAAATATTAAATTTTATTGGTAAAAGAAGGTTTTTATTTTTTAATGATGCATTCTTGGGCTATATGAGGAAAATAGATGTTATAAAGTCAAAGATTGTTATGTATTAGAAAAGTCAATAATGTAGTTGGTACAACTTCCAAAGATCTCAGTGGATACCTGCTACTCTGGTGCTCCTAACACAAAACCCGTAATGACTATAAAGCAGCAGTTATTTCTGGAAGACAACAAACACATTAGACTACATGGAAAAAACAAGAGCAAATGGGCTCAATTATCAGAGAGCATGACAGATTCATCTAATATAGGTAGGAGTGGGGGTCCACTAAGTTTAGTATATCTAGACTCATCCCAACTTTAAGTAACATATACATTTCTCTTATTCAGTGAATAAAGGGTCAAGTGAATAGTGTGTGTATGCTTAGTAGCTTCATTCTTGTCTGATTTTGCATAGTTTTTCTTTTTATTCAAATTCTAACAAGAAGGAGTTCACACCCTTATATAAGAATATTTTGCATCATTATATTTCAAGTAAAGGAAGTGATTCAAAGATTTATACATGCTGTATGGGAAAAGAGAGTAGTACATTACTAGTGCTAGGAAATATATCACCAACCCTAAGTCTAAAGGGACAAGAGCAGGGAAGGGTTAATAAAAGCTAAATGAAGTAAAGTTTGTCTTAAAAAGAACATTTACTTTCAATTGAGTTACAGCTAACTAAAGTAGTCTCCGAGGTTCATTTTGAGGAATTAATACCTGGACATAACTTTTCTTCTTTTCTTTTCTTCTACTACTCTTCTACATCATTTAATTTCTTCATACTAGCTGAATCCAACTGGAAACTTAAAAAAAAAAAAGAAAGAAAGGAAGAAAATATGTTTCAAGCAGAGAGTATGCTGGAGATGCATATGTAACAGGGAGGTAAAAAGAAGATGTCTAGAATAGTAACTGTGCCTGCCATTGCTATATCTGCTCTAAATGCTTCTAGAATTTATATCTCTATATTTTCTTAATAAACCTTTCATATTGTCCTCTCCCTCCAAAATGTTATATGCCTTATGTTCAGTTCCCATTTTAGGCTGTTAATCTGGATTTCTATTTCACTGATAAAACTAGAGCAATCAGAAATCAACTCCATGCTACATGGGAACCAAGATAGTAGAATGAAAGACACTGAGTTCACCACTCCCCAGGGACACATCAAAATTACAACTGCATATGGCATAGGTCTCATAGAGAATGACCTGTGCGGGGACCTTCCGCAGAAAGGGAAGGCAGCAGGGATTACTCCCGGCGGAACCGGGAGATCTCGGAGAAAGGCAAATCTTGAACTGTCCGCCCCGCAGCCCCTCGGCTGAGGCAAGGGACAATCAGACGCGACAGGGGTTCCATCGAAGTAGTTCCGCTTTATTAATGAAGATCCACAGCTTTTATAGGCAAGTGAAGGGGGTTTTGCACGGGACTTCCTATAGATTACACCAATCAAGCTAAAGACCAAGTAATCATTCACGAGCGCAGAAACCAAGGGAACCAATCAGAAATTTTGACCATCAATTAACAATTTAGATCACGCCCTGCCTCTTCCTGTAGGCGCCATCTTAGCTGCAAACATGTGCTTAAACTTCTTTAAACAATGCACTTAAGCTTCCCTTCATTTCCATGTCCCTTCCTGCAGGCGCCATCTTAGCTGCAAGCTGAAACAATGTGCTTAAGCTTCTTTTCACTCCCACACCCCTCCCTGTAGGCGCCATCTTAGCTCCAAACTGTAAACATGTGCTTAAGCTTCTTTATGCTTAAAACAGTCCTCTTTCAATTCAGAGCCCCACAGACCTGAAGACTAGAAGAACAGTTCTTCCACAACAAAGGTTATAAAGAAAGAATCACAAAGAGTCTGATTGGAAGGGAGGAGACTAGATCTACTCAGGACCCGTACATCTAGTGGGTGACCAACAAAAAGAGGGGAGTATTACAGACTAGGGAATAGTAACTATAGAGTGCAGAAGCCAAGGTCATTAATAGGCATCCAGACCTGGAGACCAGCAAAAGAAAGACAAGCCCCCTTAATAGACATGAAAAGTAGTGGGGTCTATTGGAAGACTGTAACAGCTCTGTACTTGAAGAGCTCATACATAGACTACCTTGCTTCTAGCCCCAGCATAGACAGTAGATTGAAAAATGTTTTCTGTTCTGTCGAACCTTCCAGAAACACCTCAGTGCACCTTCCAGCACACACTAGGCTCCTGCTCCAGTTTCTTTTGCTCTGGCATTGCTCCCTGCTAGGGGGAAGACTACCATTGTTATCACGTGCATGTGCACTGGGGTAAAGTGGAGTCAGCTCAGAAGTGTGGCTCCAAATCATCAGTCACTGACCCTATCTCTGACGAAGTTAGAGACTGCCATCACAACAGGCAGTAGTTTCACTCACTTTAGGGCACGTGCTCCAGTTACTTAGTCCTTGACCTTATCCTCCCCCAAAATAGAGAAGCTATCATTACAAGATTGATAGGAGTAAATACTCCTGTTCCAGTCCCGTAGCCCCTGGCCCTACCTTCCCAATATAGTAGCAGGCACCACTGAGCAACTGCTCTCAATGGAGCCTTCCTGCTCATACGTGACTTCAGTACTCACTCTTCTGACTCCAGTTCTACCTTCTACCTAAGTGGCAGCTGCAAACACACCCTTAGGAGAAGATGCAGCTCTTTCTCACTTCATTCTCATTTCTCCCACCAAAGCCAATGGACAGTCACAAACTACATAGGGATGTCCCCACACAGACACACCATCAAGACAGTATGGGTACCTGTTTTGTGTCATTTCATAGATACAGAGAAAGTTAATCAAATTAGAACACAGAAAAATATGTTTCAAACAAAAGAACAAGAAAAACACTCAGAGGAAAAACAATGAAATGTAGAAAACACAAAAAAAAATAAGAATCACAAAGAGTCTGATTGGAAGGGAGGAGACTAGATCTACTCAGGACCCGTACATCTAGTGGGTGACCAACAAAAAGAGGGGAGTATTACAGACTAGGGAATAGTAACTATAGAGTGCAGAAGCCAAGGTCATTAATAGGCATCCAGACCTGGAGACCAGCAAAAGAAAGACAAGCCCCCTTAATAGACATGAAAAGTAGTGGGGTCTATTGGAAGACTGTAACAGCTCTGTACTTGAAGAGCTCATACATAGACTACCTTGCTTCTAGCCCCAGCATAGACAGTAGATTGAAAAATGTTTTCTGTTCTGTCGAACCTTCCAGAAACACCTCAGTGCACCTTCCAGCACACACTAGGCTCCTGCTCCAGTTTCTTTTGCTCTGGCATTGCTCCCTGCTAGGGGGAAGACTACCATTGTTATCACGTGCATGTGCACTGGGGTAAAGTGGAGTCAGCTCAGAAGTGTGGCTCCAAATCATCAGTCACTGACCCTATCTCTGACGAAGTTAGAGACTGCCATCACAACAGGCAGTAGTTTCACTCACTTTAGGGCACGTGCTCCAGTTACTTAGTCCTTGACCTTATCCTCCCCCAAAATAGAGAAGCTATCATTACAAGATTGATAGGAGCAAATACTCCTGTTCCAGTCCCGTAGCCCCTGGCCCTACCTTCCCAATATAGTAGCAGGCACCACTGAGCAACTGCTCTCAATGGAGCCTTCCTGCTCATACGTGACTTCAGTACTCACTCTTCTGACTCCAGTTCTACCTTCTACCTAAGTGGCAGCTGCAAACACACCCTTAGGAGAAGATGCAGCTCTTTCTCACTTCATTCTCATTTCTCCCACCAAAGCCAATGGACAGTCACAAACTACATAGGGATGTCCCCACACAGACACACCATCAAGACAGTATGGGTACCTGTTTTGTGTCATTTCATAGATACAGAGAAAGTTAATCAAATTAGAACACAGAAAAATATGTTTCAAACAAAAGAACAAGAAAAAACACTCAGAGGAAAAACAATGAAATGTAGAAAAATACTTTATCAGCCAAATAGTTTTAAAAAATGAAATAATAATGTTCACTAAACCTGGGAAAAGAGTAGAGGAACACAGTAAAACTTTAAACAAAGGACTAAAACTATTGTGAAGATATTGAGCTGAAGAATAAAATAACTGAAGAGAAAAATACATTATAAAGAATTAAAACAGATTAAGTGATACAGAATAATGCATAAGCATTCTAAAATAAATAATAGTAAAAATATGTCCAATCAAAAGAACAAAAAGGAAAAGGAAACAAAGATAGTTTGAGGTAATTCTTGCACAACATCAAGCATACTGACATTAGCATTTTAGGGGTTCAGAAGGAGATGAGATAAAGGCAGATAAATTGTATTTGATGAAATTATATATGAAAACTTCGACAACTTGAAGAAGGAAAAAGATATTAAAGTCTAAAATACACAGAGTTTCAAACAAAGATGGACCTTAATATAACCGTATCAAGACAAATCATAATTAGAATGGTAAAGTTAAAGACAAAGACAGAATTTTTAAAGACAAAGAGAAAAGCAGAGTCACATAAAAGGGAACCTTTACAATGCTGTTAAATGAATTGTCAGCATAAATTTTGTTGGCCAGAAGGGAGTGGTATGGTTGATTTAAAATGCTGCAAGGAAAGGCCTACAACATTAAGACACTCTAACTAGCAAGATTATCATTCAGAATTGAAGGGCAACTAAGAATTTCCCATGCAAATGAAAATTAAGAGTTATCACTACCAAGCTGAATTTACAAGAAATGTAAGAGGGTTATTTGAGTAAAAATAAAAAGGTCATAACAAGAAATAAGAAAATATATGAAGGAGCAAAATTACTCATAAAGAGAAATTTTATATATGTGTGTGTGTGTGTGTGTTCATTGCTAAATCATATCTGACACTTTGCAATTCCATGGATTGGAGACTACCAGTCTCCTCTGTCCATGGAATCCTCCAGGCAAGAATACTGGAGTGAGTATCCATTCCCTTCTCTGGAAGGGGGCCTTTCAGACCCAGATCGAGGGATCAAACCCAAGTCGCCCACATTGCAGGCACAGTCTGTACTGTCTAAGCCACCGAGAAAGTCCAAATGGTCCAATTAAAAAACATAAAATAAGTGATTGGATTTAAAAGAAAAAGAAAGCAAAACAAGGTTTGTTTATATGCTACCCAATTATCCCATAGGACTAAAACTATTGTGAAGATATTGAGCTGAAGAATAAAATAACTGAAGAGAAAAATACATTATAAAGAATTAAAACAGATTAAGTGATACAGAATAATGCATAAGCATTCTAAAATAAATAATAGTAAAAATATGTCCAATCAAAAGAACAAAAAGGAAAAGGAAACAAAGATAGTTTGAGGTAATTCTTGCACAACATCAAGCATACTGACATTAGCATTTTAGGGGTTCAGAAGGAGATGAGATAAAGGCAGATAAATTGTATTTGATGAAATTATATATGAAAACTTCGACAACTTGAAGAAGGAAAAAGATATTAAAGTCTAAAATACACAGAGTTTCAAACAAAGATGGACCTTAATATAACCGTATCAAGACAAATCATAATTAGAATGGTAAAGTTAAAGACAAAGACAGAATTTTTAAAGACAAAGAGAAAAGCAGAGTCACATAAAAGGGAACCTTTACAATGCTGTTAAATGAATTGTCAGCATAAATTTTGTTGGCCAGAAGGGAGTGGTATGGTTGATTTAAAATGCTGCAAGGAAAGGCCTACAACATTAAGACACTCTAACTAGCAAGATTATCATTCAGAATTGAAGGGCAACTAAGAATTTCCCATGCAAATGAAAATTAAGAGTTATCACTACCAAGCTGAATTTACAAGAAATGTAAGAGGGTTATTTGAGTAAAAATAAAAAGGTCATAACAAGAAATAAGAAAATATATGAAGGAGCAAAATTACTCATAAAGAGAAATTTTATATATGTGTGTGTGTGTGTGTGTTCATTGCTAAATCATATCTGACACTTTGCAATTCCATGGATTGGAGACTACCAGTCTCCTCTGTCCATGGAATCCTCCAAACAAGAATACTGGAGTGAGTATCCATTCCCTTCTCTGGAAGGGGGCCTTTCAGACCCAGATCGAGGGATCAAACCCAAGTCGCCCACATTGCAGGCACAGTCTGTACTGTCTAAGCCACCGAGAAAGTCCAAATGGTCCAATTAAAAAACATAAAATAAGTGATTGGATTTAAAAGAAAAAGAAAGCAAAACAAGGTTTGTTTATATGCTACCCAATTATCCCATATACAGAGATATAATTATATATATATTTATATATTCTAAAATATATACTTTTCTTTATATGTATATATAGAAAAATATAACTTGTCAATCACTTAAGTAAACTAGTACATATATGTTGATAAACTAGTATACATATGTATATACATATATAAATATATGTACATACAATGTGCATATATAAAGAAAAATATACTTTTTCAATCTCTTAAGTAAACTAGTATAAAGGTTAAAAGACAAAATTATAATATCAAATATAGGTACAGTAAAGACTTAAGGGATAGACACTAAGATGTAAATATGACATAAATGTGTAAAATTTGGGGAAAGAAAAATGTAGACATTTTAGAATATCTTTGAACTTAAATGATTATCAGCTTAAAATAAGTAGATATTGTTATGGGTCAACATATATATACTACATGGTATCCCCAGGTCAAAAAATTAAAATAAATACTAAAAATGGTTATATAAACATAATATTACATAAAATCATAAAGCTACAGAAAAATAACGAATGAAAGAAACAAAAAAACAAAGAATAGAGAGCAATTACAAAAAGAAGAAAAACTAATAAAATAGCAATAAGTACCTATCAATAATCCATTTAAAAGTAAATTGATTAAATGCCCCAAGTAAAAAACATAAGATAAGTGGCTGGATTTTAAAATATGGTCCATTCGTATTCTAGCTACGAGAAACTTATTTCAGAACTAAAGACACATAAACATTTTGAATGAAGGGATTAAAAAATGCTGTATGCTAATGGAAATGGAAAGAATGATGTGCTAGCAATATTTATATTAGAAAAAATAGACTTGAAAGTAAAACATATAACAAAATAAAAAGTATTATATAGTAATAGAAAGTTCAATCCAAGAAGAGGATGTAATATTTTAAAATATATGTACATCTAATATGTGCTCAGTAGCTCAGTTATGTATGACTCTTTGCCATCACATGGACTGTAGCCCACCAAACTCTGTCCATGGAATTTCCCAGGCAAGAATACTGAAGTGGGCTGCTGTTCCCTTCTCACATACACCTAATATAGGAACATTCAAATATATAAAGCAAAAATAACAGGCATAAAGGAACAAATTATAGTAGTATGATAATAATACAGATTTTGTACCCTACTTAAATCAAGGGGCAGATAATCCGACAGAAAATGAAAAAGGAAAGAGTGCTCTTAAATGATATACTAGGAAAGATGGCCTTAATTAGCATCTATAGGACATTCCATCCAAACAAAAGTGACAACTGCCATTATAAACAATCATAAGAGAATACTCTGAAAAATTGCATGCCAAAAGATTGGAACCAAAAAAACCCAGAAAAAAAAATGGGATAAACTCCTAGACACTAAGATGTAAATATGACATAAATGTGTAAAATTTGGGGAAAGAAAATGTAGACATTTTAGAATATCTTTGAACTTAAATGATTATCAGCTTAAAATAAGTAGATATTGTTATGGGTCAACATATATATACTACATGGTATCCCCAGGTCAAAAAATTAAAATAAATACTAAAAATGGTTATATAAACATAATATTACATAAAATCATAAAGCTACAGAAAAATAACGAATGAAAGAAACAAAAACAAAGAATAGAGAGCAATTACAAAAAGAAGAAAAACTAATAAAATAGCAATAAGTACCTATCAATAATCCATTTAAAAGTAAATTGATTAAATGCCCCAAGTAAAAAACATAAGATAAGTGGCTGGATTTTAAAATATGGTCCATTCGTATTCTAGCTACGAGAAACTTATTTCAGAACTAAAGACACATAAACATTTTGAATGAAGGGATTAAAAAATGCTGTATGCTAATGGAAATGGAAAGAATGATGTGCTAGCAATATTTATATTAGAAAAAATAGACTTGAAAGTAAAACATATAACAAAATAAAAAGTATTATATAGTAATAGAAAGTTCAATCCAAGAAGAGGATGTAATATTTTAAAATATATGTACATCTAATATGTGCTCAGTAGCTCAGTTATGTATGACTCTTTGCCATCACATGGACTGTAGCCCACCAAACTCTGTCCATGGAATTTCCCAGGCAAGAATACTGAAGTGGGCTGCTGTTCCCTTCTCACATACACCTAATATAGGAACATTCAAATATATAAAGCAAAAATAACAGGCATAAAGGAACAAATTATAGTAGTATGATAATAATACAGATTTTGTACCCTACTTAAATCAAGGGGCAGATAATCCGACAGAAAATGAAAAAGGAAAGAGTGCTCTTAAATGATATACTAGGAAAGATGGCCTTAATTAGCATCTATAGGACATTCCATCCAAACAAAAGTGACAACTGCCATTATAAACAATCATAAGAGAATACTCTGAAAAATTGCATGCCAAAAGATTGGACAACCTAGAAGAAATGGATAAACTCCTAGAAATTTCCAACCTTCCAAGATAGAATTAGGAAGAAATAGAAAATCAGAACAGAGTGATTATTAACAGTTAAACTAAATCAGTAATCAAAAAATTGCCAACAAACTAAAAGACCGTTCACTGGGGAATTATACTAAATATTCCACTAAATATTAGAAAGACATTCTACTAAACATTCCTCAAAAAATTCCAAAAAGTTGAAGGAGAGGAAATATGCCCTAAACTCATTCCATGAGGCCAGAACTACCATCACACTAAAAGCAGAAAAAGACACCACCAAAAAGAGAGAGAGAGAGAGAGGGAGGGAGAAAATTATAGGCTAATACCACTTGTAAATACAGATGAAATTTTTCAATAAAAAAGAAAAAAAATTCTCAACAAAATACCAGCAAACTAAATTCAGCAACATATATGAAAATGCTAAGGTGGGATTCATTCCAAGGATATAAATATAGTTCAGTATCCACAAATCAATCAATATGATACACGACATTGACAAAAGGATAAAAATCACACCATCATCTCAATATATGCAGAAAAACTATTTATCAAGAGTCAATATCCATTTATGATAAAATCTCTGAACAAATTTTGTATCGAGTGAATATATCTTAGTATAGTAATGGTCATTTAAGAAAAATAACAGGAAAATAGAAGTGGGCTGCTGTTCCCTTCTCACATACACCTAATATAGGAACATTCAAATATATAAAGCAAAAATAACAGGCATAAAGGAACAAATTATAGTAGTATGATAATAATACAGATTTTGTACCCTACTTAAATCAAGGGGCAGATAATCCGACAGAAAATGAAAAAGGAAAGAGTGCTCTTAAATGATATACTAGGAAAGATGGCCTTAATTAGCATCTATAGGACATTCCATCCAAACAAAAGTGACAACTGCCATTATAAACAATCATAAGAGAATACTCTGAAAAATTGCATGCCAAAAGATTGGACAACCTAGAAGAAATGGATAAACTCCTAGAAATTTCCAACCTTCCAAGATAGAATTAGGAAGAAATAGAAAATCAGAACAGAGTGATTATTAACAGTTAAACTAAATCAGTAATCAAAAAATTGCCAACAAACTAAAAGACCGTTCACTGGGGAATTATACTAAATATTCCACTAAATATTAGAAAGACATTCTACTAAACATTCCTCAAAAAATTCCAAAAAGTTGAAGGAGAGGAAATATGCCCTAAACTCATTCCATGAGGCCAGAACTACCATCACACTAAAAGCAGAAAAAGACACCACCAAAAAGAGAGAGAGAGAGAGAGGGAGGGAGAAAATTATAGGCTAATACCACTTGTAAATACAGATGAAATTTTTCAATAAAAAAGAAAAAAAATTCTCAACAAAATACCAGCAAACTAAATTCAGCAACATATATGAAAATGCTAAGGTGGGATTCATTCCAAGGATATAAATATAGTTCAGTATCCACAAATCAATCAATATGATACACGACATTGACAAAAAGGATAAAAATCACACCATCATCTCAATATATGCAGAAAAACTATTTATCAAGAGTCAATATCCATTTATGATAAAATCTCTGAACAAATTTTGTATCGAGTGAATATATCTTAGTATAGTAATGGTCATTTAAGAGAAATACACTCAATGGTTAAACACTGAAACTTTTCCTCTATTTTAGGAGCAAGACAAAATATCCAGTGTTACAATTTCTATTGAATATAATATTAGAGGTCCTAGCAACAACAATCAAACAGTAAAATAAATTTAAATCATCTAAACTGGAAGAGAAGTAAAACTGTTATAATTTGCAGATGGCATGATTCTGTACATAGAAAATCTTAATCATTCAACTATAAAACTATTACAACTAATAAATGAATGCAGTGAATTTGTAAGATATAAGACTAATACACAGAAATCTGTTTTATTTCTATACTCAAATAATGAATTATCAGAAAGAGAAATTAAGAAAACAATTCCATTGACAGTTACATTCAAAATAATAAAATACCTAGTACTAAATTTACAAAAAGAAATAAAAGACCTATACTCTGAAAACTATAAGACTTTTGTGACAGAAATTGAAGAAGATACAAATGAATGGAAAGGTATTTCTTGTGAAAAGGTTATATGAATTAATACTGTTAAACTGTCTATACAACTGAAACCAAATCAGAAATGTAATGCAATCTCTATCAGAATAACCATGATGCTTTTTCACAGAACTAGAACAATCACAACATTTGTATGAAACCATCAAAGACCCTAAACAGTCGAAGCATTTATGAGAAATAAAAACAAAACTGGAAATACCACACTCCTGATTTCAGCCTTTACCACAAAGCTACATTAATCAAAACAGTGTGGTACTCATGCAAAACAGACATGTATACCAATAGAAAGAAATACAGGTCTCAGAAATAAACCCATATTTATATTGTCAATTAATCCATAACAGAGGACTGCAAGGAGATGAACCAATCAATCCTGAAGGAAATCAGTCCTGAATATTCATTAGAAGAACTGATGTTGGAACTTCAGTGCTTTGACCACTTGATGCAGAGAATCATCTCATTGAAAAATACCCTGATGCTGGGAAAGATTGAAAGCAAAAGGAGAAGTGGGTGGTAGAGGCTGAAATGTTTAGATAGCATCACTGATTCAATGGACTTTAGTCTGAGCAAGCTCCAGGAGACAGTGAAGAACAGAGAAGCCTGGTGCTTTGCAGTCCCTGGCGTTGCAAATAGTTGGCACGACTCAGGAGCTCAATAACAATATATCACTCAGGTCCCTTAAACTCAGATAGTTTCTTCTCTTTTGGGACTTCGAGGCAAGATCTGTTGAAAAGACTGAAACTACTTCTCTTCAAGAGAAGTAAAACTGTTATAATTTGCAGATGGCATGATTCTGTACATAGAAAATCTTAATCATTCAACTATAAAACTATTACAACTAATAAATGAATGCAGTGAATTTGTAAGATATAAGACTAATACACAGAAATCTGTTTTATTTCTATACTCAAATAATGAATTATCAGAAAGAGAAATTAAGAAAACAATTCCATTGACAGTTACATTCAAAATAATAAAATACCTAGTACTAAATTTACAAAAAGAAATAAAAGACCTATACTCTGAAAACTATAAGACTTTTGTGACAGAAATTGAAGAAGATACAAATGAATGGAAAGGTATTTCTTGTGAAAAGGTTATATGAATTAATACTGTTAAACTGTCTATACAACTGAAACCAAATCAGAAATGTAATGCAATCTCTATCAGAATAACCATGATGCTTTTTCACAGAACTAGAACAATCACAACATTTGTATGAAACCATCAAAGACCCTAAACAGTCGAAGCATTTATGAGAAATAAAAACAAAACTGGAAATACCACACTCCTGATTTCAGCCTTTACCACAAAGCTACATTAATCAAAACAGTGTGGTACTCATGCAAAACAGACATGTATACCAATAGAAAGAAATACAGGTCTCAGAAATAAACCCATATTTATATTGTCAATTAATCCATAACAGAGGACTGCAAGGAGATGAACCAATCAATCCTGAAGGAAATCAGTCCTGAATATTCATTAGAAGAACTGATGTTGGAACTTCAGTGCTTTGACCACTTGATGCAGAGAATCATCTCATTGAAAAATACCCTGATGCTGGGAAAGATTGAAAGCAAAAGGAGAAGTGGGTGGTAGAGGCTGAAATGTTTAGATAGCATCACTGATTCAATGGACTTTAGTCTGAGCAAGCTCCAGGAGACAGTGAAGAACAGAGAAGCCTGGTGCTTTGCAGTCCCTGGCGTTGCAAATAGTTGGCACGACTCAGGAGCTCAATAACAATATATCACTCAGGTCCCTTAAACTCAGATAGTTTCTTCTCTTTTGGGACTTCGAGGCAAGATCTGTTGAAAAGACTGAAACTACTTCTCTTCTTGTGAGTAATACACTTTCATCTGTGATTCAGTATTTGTAAGTCTTCTACTAGTATTTCTGGAATTGCAGTAAGCTTAATTGTAAGAATGATAAAACATAAAGTATAGATTCTTTTTATTGGTATACATTGTATTTATATCATACATCCACTCATAAATCTCTTTTCTTTGGAATGAAAATCCTTAAAGCTGTTGCTGTTATTTAAGATCTAATATTCCACTCCTGTCACTTTAACTGTAACACTTCACAGGAATCATTACTGAAATTTAACATAAAATTGCTTAATCCAATAGTCAATTCTAAGATCTCATCTTTCACTACTTATATTCAACATTTAATACATTTGATCACACTTTTTATCCAGTTTCACGGTCTTTCTTCACTCAGCTTCCAGATCAATACAATTATGTTCTTTGTTCTTCTGCATTAAATGCTCATTTTCAGTATCCTACAGATTTTCTCCTCACTTTTACGGTTTCCTAAGATTCCATCTTTTGCAATTAAATGGAAATACTTGAAATACTTCTTGAAATACTTCTCTTTGCAAAAGCACTTCCTTTAATATCTCTCTCTCTTTGCATCATGGTTTTAATTATCTATAGACACTGACAACCAGCATATTTATATCTATAGACCAAATCTCTCTCTAAGATATACAATTACTTTCAACTGCTTGGCACATTCACTTGGAAGCAAAATTGGTATATCAAACGTAACATGTCTATAATTGTACTACTTGTTTCCCCCACAAGCCTATTTCTTTCACAACCTTTAATTCTGTGTAATGTCAAACACGTACTTTAAGTTGCTTAAGCCAAGAACCTTAAAATTTTCCTTAACATCTTGCTTTTTCTCTTGTCACAAATCCAGTCTCTTCACAAATTCCTTTGCCTCTTCATTAAATTATATATGGATTATATGCTCTCTTTTTACCTCTAGTACCTCACCTTGTCTAAACCATCATAATCTATCTAGACCATTGCAGTAATCTCCTAAAAGATCTCAATATGTCTGTTTTTTTTTTAATGTTATTCTCACCAAAGTGGCCCAATAAACTAATATCCTGTAAAATGAACACCTTTTTTTTTCCTGGGCTCAAAATTCTCTGTTAGCTTGCCAACTTTTGCAAAGTATAAAACATAATCTTTACCATGACCAAGAAAACTCTTTACTTCACATTTTATCTCCTTTACTCTATGGCTCACTCAGGGCAGCTTATGTTGATTTATTTAATGTTCCTCAAATATTCCAGGCACTTTCCATCTTCAAGATATTCACACTTCTTCCAGGTATCCAGATACTTAGTCCCTTATTTTCCTCATTATCAATAAAAACTCATATGTCACCTTTTCTCTTAAACTTGTAAATTCCTGAGCCCATGAAAATTCTGTATCCCTACTCTTGTTTTGCTTCCTTAGCTCTTATACTATTTCACATAATTTGTATTGTTACTTAAATATTAACAGCTATATGTAGATTCTATAAGAAAATTATTTTTTTTAATCATTCTACAATCCTTTGGCAACCCACTCCAGTATTCTTGCCTGGAGAATTTCATGGACAGAGGACTCTGGTAGGCTACCACTCATCGGATTTCAAAGAGTTGGACATGACTGAGCACAATGTATAGTATTGTTGGGGGGATAAACGGAGGTGGGATTGCCCGTGGCCAAGCCATGGGAAGATTCGAGAGGGGACTGCTGCCTGCAACCCAGCCCCCCGGCAAACGCAAGGGACAATCAGACACGGCAGGGTTCCATCGAGTTAGTTTCGCTTTATTAGTGTAGATTCACAGCTTTTATAGGCAAGTGAAGGGGGTTTTACATGGGACTTCCTATAGATTACACCAATCAAGCTAAAGGTCAAGCAATCATCCACGAGCACAGGAACCAGGGGAACCAATCAGAAATTTTGACAATCACTTAACAATTTAGATCACGCCCTCATCCCTTGATGTAGACGACAAATTCCTTTGCCTCTTCATTAAATTATATATGGATTATATGCTCTCTTTTTACCTCTAGTACCTCACCTTGTCTAAACCATCATAATCTATCTAGACCATTGCAGTAATCTCCTAAAAGATCTCAATATGTCTGTTTTTTTTTTAATGTTATTCTCACCAAAGTGGCCCAATAAACTAATATCCTGTAAAATGAACACCTTTTTTTTTCCTGGGCTCAAAATTCTCTGTTAGCTTGCCAACTTTTGCAAAGTATAAAACATAATCTTTACCATGACCAAGAAAACTCTTTACTTCACATTTTATCTCCTTTACTCTATGGCTCACTCAGGGCAGCTTATGTTGATTTATTTAATGTTCCTCAAATATTCCAGGCACTTTCCATCTTCAAGATATTCACACTTCTTCCAGGTATCCAGATACTTAGTCCCTTATTTTCCTCATTATCAATAAAAACTCATATGTCACCTTTTCTCTTAAACTTGTAAATTCCTGAGCCCATGAAAATTCTGTATCCCTACTCTTGTTTTGCTTCCTTAGCTCTTATACTATTTCACATAATTTGTATTGTTACTTAAATATTAACAGCTATATGTAGATTCTATAAGAAAATTATTTTTTTTAATCATTCTACAATCCTTTGGCAACCCACTCCAGTATTCTTGCCTGGAGAATTTCATGGACAGAGGACTCTGGTAGGCTACCACTCATCGGATTTCAAAGAGTTGGACATGACTGAGCACAATGTATAGTATTGTTGGGGGGATAAACGGAGGTGGGATTGCCCGTGGCCAAGCCATGGGAAGATTCGAGAGGGGACTGCTGCCTGCAACCCAGCCCCCCGGCAAACGCAAGGGACAATCAGACACGGCAGGGTTCCATCGAGTTAGTTTCGCTTTATTAGTGTAGATTCACAGCTTTTATAGGCAAGTGAAGGGGGTTTTACATGGGACTTCCTATAGATTACACCAATCAAGCTAAAGGTCAAGCAATCATCCACGAGCACAGGAACCAGGGGAACCAATCAGAAATTTTGACAATCACTTAACAATTTAGATCACGCCCTCATCCCTTGATGTAGACGTCATCTTACCTCCAAACCGCAAACGTGTTTAAGCTTCCTTAAACAATGTGCTTAAAGTTCCTTTCATGACCACATCCCTTCCTGTAGGCGCCATCTTAGCTCCAAACTGAAACAATGTGCTTAAGCTTCCTTATGCTTTCAACGGTCCTCTTTCAATTCAGAGCTCCACATATTGTCCTTAGAACATAATTGGCATTCAGTAAATGTTTGTTAAAGGAATGATTTGCTTAAGACAAATGTGGACGTAATGTCTCAGAAAGTCTCCCAATATATTGTAAACATTCTTTGAAGGACTATTCTGAAAATGAATAAACATTTTTCTTTTCTTTCAAGCAAAAATTTTGATCGATACCACTATCTGGACACTTAATATAATTAATATCTACAAGTAGTTTATCACATTTTTCAATTTGTATATCAGTCTACTTTTTGTATAGAAAAATGATTAATAATCTATATCCCTCAAGTTTGGAATCAGCACTAGTAAATAACAAGTGGTAATTTTTATTTATGCAAATATGTTTTTCATTATGTTTGCTATCAGATGCAGGAGTTTTCAAAATCCCTCTCTTATTCTCATTAACCAAGTGTAACTTAATCTTTCATCTGTTTGCTTTTTTATTTTATTTTTTTGAGAAATTTGAGCTCCTCAGAAAGACATGCTAAAGTCCTATCCTGTGGTTTCTGTGAATGTGAATGTATTTGGAAATAGTGTTGTGGAAGATATAATCAAATTAAGACAAGGTCATCGTAATGAGCCTTAATCCAATACCAATGCAAATTAACACTCATAGCTATTGGCTTTATAAGAAGAGAAGAGGAGACATATACAGAGAGTATTATATAAAGATGAGACAGAGATTGGAATGGTGTATCTTCAACCCAGGGAATGTCAATGATTTCCAGGTATCACCAGAGACTTAGAGAAGTATGGAATATAATCTCAGCCTTCAGAAGGAATCAGCACTGCCAACAATTTGATTTCAGATTATCTGGCCCCCAAGACTGTGAGAAAGTAAATTTCTGCTGTTTTAAGATAATGTTTCATGGCATTTTTTATTATGGAAGGCCTAGGAAACAAATAACATTGTCATGTTCAGATAACAGTGAAGTTCACTATGTCCCACTGGACATAAGAAATAATATGAAATAGATGGCTAGGCAGGTGAGCTGTATTCTGGGCACAGTTTTCAAATCTCACCAGCAACTCTCTGGTTATCTGGTGTGGCAAGTGAGCAGCATGGTTATTTTAACTGCTTGTATCATAAAGGTTGCATGTTGACAAATGGTTGTTGATGGATCTTCTAAAGTTTGCCCATAATTATAGACAAGGCACCTTGAAATCCTACTGAAAAGGGAAAATTTTAAGTTCTCTTAGTAATAATGTAGATGAATTTATTTACAACATCAAAATTGCGGATTAAAGGTTTGAATTTGTATCTTAAGTTCAAGTATTTTAAAATATGCTATAAGGTACACACTTCAGATTGCCATCAAGATACATACTCGCTCTAGATGTAAAATTGTCTGTACATTTAGAAACGGATGTAGCTCAAGATTGTTTTTAGCTCTCTAGATATTATGAGCAAATTTGTCTATATATCCTACCTGGGTTTTTGCTTAAATAACTTATTTTGTATCTCAGAGTCTTTGAAATAACGTGGAATTTAGAAATCAGATGCATATATTTACAACCTGAATTTTTTGTTAGTTACTTCTTATGTAAAAATGTGAAAGAATAGTACCTAAAATTATTAAAAATGACGAGGTCAGTCATATAAAAGCCATTACAATTAAACAAAAGTGTATTTTCAGTCTAAGCATAAGCAAGAGTCCTCAGTCCAGTGCAGCTGCAAGAGAGCTAATTGTACATTTTAAGAAATTCTGGGCGTTTTACTCCTTAAGCGTTTGAAATGATTGAGTATAGTTTCTGAAATCACCAACTGCTACCTATTGGTGTAATCATTTTCTTTCTTTAAACATTTCTAAATAAAATATTGATTGAGAGCCTTCATTTCGATGAAATTATATCCATGCCATTAACTTTTGTTTTTAGCTTAAGGTTTCACTGTGTCTTATCTAAAGGATTTGAAAGTAATATTATCATTGAAATTAAATCTGTTAAGTTGCAATTGTGTAGGATGACTGCCAAGCCAGTATAAAACTTGACTGTAAACAATAAAATCTACTAAAATTTTCAGAAGGAAGCTTTTAAGACACAAAAGTGATTAAGTCATCTTTGAAGTCTATGAGCAAGGAGGAATAAAACAATAAATGTTAAAAGTGTCCTGGGCATTGCCCCAGGAAGAATGTGCCCTCATTTAGAAAAAAATCCTTACATCCATGCCTATACTGGAGTAGTCGTGAATTTTTTACTGTCATTGGCTAGGGACTCACATGAAAGTGACATATGATGATAATCCGGCAAGAGAACTGGGGAAGCCAGGATACAGTGGAAGTCAGAAAAGCCTGATTTCTTTTTCTTTTACTTTTTTAAAAATATTTATTTATTTATTTATATTTTTGGCGGGGGGCAGGTTGGGGAGGGAGGGGGGTGGGCGGGCCACTTCTATTGGTCTTTCATTTCTCTATTTTCATCCTCTTTGTTCTTTGGTCTGTGTGGGCTTCCCATCGCAGCGGCCTCTGTTGTCGCAGAGCACCGGCTCTGGGTGCATGCGCTCCAGAGCTCCGGCTCGGTAATTGGACACATCAGTCCAGCCGCTCCGTGGCACGTGGGATCTTCCCAGGCCAGGGATCGAACCGGTATCCCTTGCACTGCAAGACGGTGTCCTTACCCACTGGACCACCAGGGAAGCCCCAGAAAAGCCTGATTTCATTGTGATTTCAGCAGGGAAAGTTTATGCTTTCATTCTGTGAGATGGAAACTCCTAGGCACAGAGCAGATCTTTCTGCTCTCAACGTATATGAGTAACATGGAGGTCAGTCAGTGTCTCAAGGGTAGCCCTCCAAGATGAGCCACAGGCATACATTAGTGAAAGCAAATTCACACCATAGTTAGAGATTGATCTCAGGTATCTGAGAGACACGTTACCTCTACCTATTGGTGTAATCATTTTCTTTCTTTAAACATTTCTAAATAAAATATTGATTGAGAGCCTTCATTTCGATGAAATTATATCCATGCCATTAACTTTTGTTTTTAGCTTAAGGTTTCACTGTGTCTTATCTAAAGGATTTGAAAGTAATATTATCATTGAAATTAAATCTGTTAAGTTGCAATTGTGTAGGATGACTGCCAAGCCAGTATAAAACTTGACTGTAAACAATAAAATCTACTAAAATTTTCAGAAGGAAGCTTTTAAGACACAAAAGTGATTAAGTCATCTTTGAAGTCTATGAGCAAGGAGGAATAAAACAATAAATGTTAAAAGTGTCCTGGGCATTGCCCCAGGAAGAATGTGCCCTCATTTAGAAAAAAATCCTTACATCCATGCCTATACTGGAGTAGTCGTGAATTTTTTACTGTCATTGGCTAGGGACTCACATGAAAGTGACATATGATGATAATCCGGCAAGAGAACTGGGGAAGCCAGGATACAGTGGAAGTCAGAAAAGCCTGATTTCTTTTTCTTTTACTTTTTTAAAAATATTTATTTATTTATTTATATTTTTGGCGGGGGGCAGGTTGGGGAGGGGGGTGGGCGGGCCACTTCTATTGGTCTTTCATTTCTCTATTTTCATCCTCTTTGTTCTTTGGTCTGTGTGGGCTTCCCATCGCAGCGGCCTCTGTTGTCGCAGAGCACCGGCTCTGGGTGCATGCGCTCCAGAGCTCCGGCTCGGTAATTGGACACATCAGTCCAGCCGCTCCGTGGCACGTGGGATCTTCCCAGGCCAGGGATCGAACCGGTATCCCTTGCACTGCAAGACGGTGTCCTTACCCACTGGACCACCAGGGAAGCCCCAGAAAAGCCTGATTTCATTGTGATTTCAGCAGGGAAAGTTTATGCTTTCATTCTGTGAGATGGAAACTCCTAGGCACAGAGCAGATCTTTCTGCTCTCAACGTATATGAGTAACATGGAGGTCAGTCAGTGTCTCAAGGGTAGCCCTCCAAGATGAGCCACAGGCATACATTAGTGAAAGCAAATTCACACCATAGTTAGAGATTGATCTCAGGTATCTGGGAGACACGTTACCTCTACCTCTTTTATTAATTTCTTGGAGAAAAGTTGAATCCTTTGGGTTCTGTAGCAGTTTCAGATCCATCTGAGCATATAGTACACTTCTGTAGAGCTCACCAACTTCAGACAATTATGTGTATATAATACAATCCAGAGGAGAGGATTATTTAGTTTATTTACAACCTGTTTAATTGTGAAATGATTTTTATATCGAAATGAAAAGATGGCTAAATTTCTATACCAAATTCTTTGAGCAGTCATGGAGAAGTACAAAAACTTCACGATTTTAACATTTTAAACTACCTCTTTAACAAAAAGATTTCCTCTTTCTACAGGAAAGCACAATGCTCTGTGAATAATTAATCATTTCAAGCTAAATATTCTTAACTGGATGTGTAACGTAATAGGAAGACTATTAGTTTTTAACATATGAATAGCTCTGGACACCTAAGAATATCTGAATTATCTCACCTTGCCCTTTGTATTTTTGTAATTATTATCTGTAAAATGGGGATAATAAGAACTGCCAGATCTATTTCACATAGCTGTGCTTGTACATTAATGTAAAAATAACACGTCTGAAAAATAAAATCAATTATGAACCTAAAGAGGAACCATTGCTATAAATAGATTTGACAGAAGCATGTCTATGTGGGAATGATGGGCTTATATGCCTGAGTAAAATCAAATAAGAGAAAATGATGTATTGATATTAATAAACTAGTAGAATATAATTTTTAATTGAATGCATGGATCAAATATCTGATTTTTTAATTACTATGTATTCCAAAGTGATTAAATAATTTCATAAAGTTAAGATTAAACAATTCACTTTCTGATAATAATCAACTATGCATTATCAAACTCTGGTGCTCCATGTGGAATAAACCTGAAAATTGGCCTCTATATTTACCATACAACTATGCTTCAATAAGCCTAAGTTTGCACCTTTGTTCAGTGATTAATATTCCTGGAGCTGGAAATATTTGTGAACACTAAGTACACTGTAAACCATGATTTTCTTTCAAGATACTTTTAAAAATTACACTCATATCTATGAAAGATTTATCATTTACTTTCCCTTTTTAGTGAGAATTACAGGATTAAGTCCTCTGACAGCTACACCTATAAGAGTAAGTTAAGCACTTCATCTTCTACAATATGATATTGGAAGTACTGCATTTTTCATTTTCTTTCAGGATAAACTGATAAAAGTTCTATATTGGCCTTAAATTTAGCAGTTCCACTAAGTTGAAGAATTTTATCTTCACTTTGCAGTTGCTCAGATACTTCTGGGCACTTTGTGGTTTTATCTTTGTTGGCATAAGTATTTAGGCATTAAACTGCGACCAGAGACACTTTAACCAACTTGATCTTTATAATACTGTTACATGGGTTACTACCTAGACCTAGGTTAACAAGCCAGTGAAAGTGCTCTCTGGGGAGAGTGATTCCACTGTTTGGAGAGGGGCAAAAGCATTCTCTATTTCAAATTTTAAAAGCCAGGAAACAATTCTAATGTATTCCACCTTCCTCTTTAACTGTTGCTATAATGTATACCACTGGGCATGCTATACTTCTTATCATTATTTAATTTTATACTCTACTAAAATATTTAAAGTTAAGCATTTATCAAAAGTCAATAATTTTTGATTGTCTATTGCCTGACCTAAAATAAATCCTTAAATTCTATCATAGATTCAAAGCAGTCATTTATTTCAATGTGTTAAATGTAAGATATTTTGCAGAGAACAAATCAAGCTGCTTACATTATGAGAACCTAAGAAAGAAGAAAGATGATTTTTCCTTTACACTTGGTATCTCTTTTTTTCTAGAGCAAATTGGACTGGCCTTATATTTTTGCCTTGTCTTCATGAAAAGACGTCTAGGAAGATGAGAAAGAAGAAAGTGGACATCCCATTCGTTATTTAATAAACAGCTATATTTTTACTGGTAAGATTTATGAAGTCTTTATCAATTAGTCCTCTTTTCATTTTTCAAAAATTATAAAACAAATAAAACATTAAGAAGATACATGTTTTGTATAACTGGAATTAATCATTCGTGAAACAGTACATCCCAATCTTTTCACTTAAAACTTCTAATTTAAATGAAAGAGAATCTTTAAGAGGAATAATATTACTATTTATCTCTTTTTACAAGAACTGAATGTATGTAGACATATTTGTGTGTTTGACAGGAATAGAAGGAAAGAATGAATGGTGTATAATTTGAAGAAAAACACATGGTAATATGAAGAAAAATACAGTGTAATTTTAAGAAAGAAGTAGTGGAGTATGAAGCAGGCAGCTGATCCAAGTACTGCATTTTTCATTTTCTTTCAGGATAAACTGATAAAAGTTCTATATTGGCCTTAAATTTAGCAGTTCCACTAAGTTGAAGAATTTTATCTTCACTTTGCAGTTGCTCAGATACTTCTGGGCACTTTTTGGTTTTATCTTTGTTGGCATAAGTATTTAGGCATTAAACTGCGACCAGAGACACTTTAACCAACTTGATCTTTATAATACTGTTACATGGGTTACTACCTAGACCTAGGTTAACAAGCCAGTGAAAGTGCTCTCTGGGGAGAGTGATTCCACTGTTTGGAGAGGGGCAAAAGCATTCTCTATTTCAAATTTTAAAAGCCAGGAAACAATTCTAATGTATTCCACCTTCCTCTTTAACTGTTGCTATAATGTATACCACTGGGCATGCTATACTTCTTATCATTATTTAATTTTATACTCTACTAAAATATTTAAAGTTAAGCATTTATCAAAAGTCAATAATTTTTGATTGTCTATTGCCTGACCTAAAATAAATCCTTAAATTCTATCATAGATTCAAAGCAGTCATTTATTTCAATGTGTTAAATGTAAGATATTTTGCAGAGAACAAATCAAGCTGCTTACATTATGAGAACCTAAGAAAGAAGAAAGATGATTTTTCCTTTACACTTGGTATCTCTTTTTTTCTAGAGCAAATTGGACTGGCCTTATATTTTTGCCTTGTCTTCATGAAAAGACGTCTAGGAAGATGAGAAAGAAGAAAGTGGACATCCCATTCGTTATTTAATAAACAGCTATATTTTTACTGGTAAGATTTATGAAGTCTTTATCAATTAGTCCTCTTTTCATTTTTCAAAAATTATAAAACAAATAAAACATTAAGAAGATACATGTTTTGTATAACTGGAATTAATCATTCGTGAAACAGTACATCCCAATCTTTTCACTTAAAACTTCTAATTTAAATGAAAGAGAATCTTTAAGAGGAATAATATTACTATTTATCTCTTTTTACAAGAACTGAATGTATGTAGACATATTTGTGTGTTTGACAGGAATAGAAGGAAAGAATGAATGGTGTATAATTTGAAGAAAAACACATGGTAATATGAAGAAAAATACAGTGTAATTTTAAGAAAGAAGTAGTGGAGTATGAAGCAGGCAGCTGATCCTTGGGGCTGACAAAAGATCAAAGCAACCCTTATTTTGTGAAAAATAAATATGTATTGTTCATTTGTTTATACACACACATACACACACACACACACAGCTCTTCCTGAATATAGTTTGTGTTTTCCGTGTTAGGCCCTCAGATCACACCATGACCATGATAATCAGGAACAATGTGTAATAACTCTGCCTCTATTCTATTCCCAGACTGAACCTTGTAGGAAATTGATTCATGTCCTGAAGATAGCTCTTCATAAAAAAAAAAATTTTCACCACCAACAAAAAAGCTCTTGATATTGACACTTTTTGGCAAAAGGAAGCAGAATCTTGATCTCTCAAGATGGGAATGGGATTGCATTTTCCTCTGGATATGTCAATATACACAGAGGCCACTGAAGCACTAAGCAGTTTATCACTGGATGCTCTATCGCTGAAATAAACTTGCTTTGGCATAATGATCTGATTATCTGTTATTATATCATTTTTATGGGAAAATACATTTTCTATTTTAAATAACATCCTCACATATTTTAAAACAGCACAGCTGTTTTTTGCCCCTTTGGAAACTGCTTATACTATATTCCAAAATATGGACTCCAAATGACCTTTTGGAAAAGGTTATTACCTTTTTCATGCTTCTATTTTTCATTACTAAAATTATGCTGTTATAATTTGTTTCTCCATTTTGCCTTCATCCTGGTTGGCAGCTGTCCAAAGTTTCCAGTAAATTTATTTTAGTGAACTACTTTTCACCCCCTTGCACTTCTCTTTTGCTATCTCTCTACTGTTGCCTAGATGCCCATTATACCCCTGTAAACTTTACTGTAAGAGCAGGTGAAAAAAAAAATCTGTTTATGGCATTTGAGACAAGGGTTTTACTTGGTTCATACAGCTAACTGGTTCATGCAGCTCCTCTCTGTGGTTTATATTCATTGTGAAACAGTACATCCCAATCTTTTCACTTAAAACTTCTAATTTAAATGAAAGAGAATCTTTAAGAGGAATAATATTACTATTTATCTCTTTTTACAAGAACTGAATGTATGTAGACATATTTGTGTGTTTGACAGGAATAGAAGGAAAGAATGAATGGTGTATAATTTGAAGAAAAACACATGGTAATATGAAGAAAAATACAGTGTAATTTTAAGAAAGAAGTAGTGGAGTATGAAGCAGGCAGCTGATCCTTGGGGCTGACAAAAGATCAAAGCAACCCTTATTTTGTGAAAAATAAATATGTATTGTTCATTTGTTTATACACACACATACACACACACACACACAGCTCTTCCTGAATATAGTTTGTGTTTTCCGTGTTAGGCCCTCAGATCACACCATGACCATGATAATCAGGAACAATGTGTAATAACTCTGCCTCTATTCTATTCCCAGACTGAACCTTGTAGGAAATTGATTCATGTCCTGAAGATAGCTCTTCATAAAAAAAATTTTCACCACCAACAAAAAAGCTCTTGATATTGACACTTTTTGGCAAAAGGAAGCAGAATCTTGATCTCTCAAGATGGGAATGGGATTGCATTTTCCTCTGGATATGTCAATATACACAGAGGCCACTGAAGCACTAAGCAGTTTATCACTGGATGCTCTATCGCTGAAATAAACTTGCTTTGGCATAATGATCTGATTATCTGTTATTATATCATTTTTATGGGAAAATACATTTTCTATTTTAAATAACATCCTCACATATTTTAAAACAGCACAGCTGTTTTTTGCCCCTTTGGAAACTGCTTATACTATATTCCAAAATATGGACTCCAAATGACCTTTTGGAAAAGGTTATTACCTTTTTCATGCTTCTATTTTTCATTGCTAAAATTATGCTGTTATAATTTGTTTCTCCATTTTGCCTTCATCCTGGTTGGCAGCTGTCCAAAGTTTCCAGTAAATTTATTTTAGTGAACTACTTTTCACCCCCTTGCACTTCTCTTTTGCTATCTCTCTACTGTTGCCTAGATGCCCATTATACCCCTGTAAACTTTACTGTAAGAGCAGGTGAAAAAAAAAATCTGTTTATGGCATTTGAGACAAGGGTTTTACTTGGTTCATACAGCTAACTGGTTCATGCAGCTCCTCTCTGTGGTTACATTGAATGCATCATCTTTTCAAGTGCTGAGTTGAGCTAATTTAGAAACTTATATTATTTTTTAAAAGGATACTATGAAATATAGAAAGTCTTTTGTGTTTTTAAAGATAATCTACATTGCCCTAAACATTGCTGAACACTGAAGACAATATAACTCCCTACTTGAAGTATTTATCTGTGAATTATGGATATATGAAGACACCTAACATAATGAAATTACTGAAGCAGACAATTTAAAGCAGAAACACTCAAACATGGAAGGTTTTTAGGTCTTCAGAGACAGTAAAACATCATGGATTAATGGTCAGGCTTAAATTCAGAATAATAGTAAAGAGATTTGCTATTTATATTATGCATATGAAGCATGCATGCATCAAAAACATTCTTATCAGTATGTTACAGTGAAGGGTATACACAAATTTGCTGTGTTTAATGCAGTAACTTTGCTTTTCAGTGATTTATAATATTTCAGTTCATACATTTAAAACATTTAATGTTACAAAGGCTTGATTTAAAAAGACATAAAAATAATTTGACTTTGTTGTGTTTCAACTTATTAAATGGAAATGAATAAAATTAAAATAACTTCATCCAGTTTGATTATTGAGATTAACTTCACAGCCGGTACTTTATGCAAATTCTATAGGAAATAGTGACAGCCAAAGTTTAAACTAAATTATATGAAGTTGTATCTGGTCGCATTTTATTAGAGGAAAAAAAATCACAGAAATAGACAGTGTATTTGGCATCTTCTGCTTAATATTAATGTTGAGTATGTATTGGAATCAAAACAAAAATTGTATACACTACATACAAAAACAAAATAGAACAGGGAGTTGATAAAATAAGACTAAGGAGAAGATGCAGTTTTAGAGTAAATATTGAAATTATATTTTCTGTTTCAGAGTAGAAAGCTTCTGTAATAAGGGAAATCTTTTAGATCTAGGATAAAGTGGTGATTGTACTGAATATGAAACCTAAATCTTTCAATGATCAACCTGTGACCTTGAGCACATCGTTAAACCTATGCTCCAATAAATACTAAAAAGTGATTTACTGATACTTCTGTTCAAAAAGTGTTAAAATGCATAATCTATATTCTTCCATATTATTTATCTTTTGCAATTAACTGGTTTATTTTTACAAAGTTTTGCTGAGTTGAGCTAATTTAGAAACTTATATTATTTTTTAAAAGGATACTATGAAATATAGAAAGTCTTTTGTGTTTTTAAAGATAATCTACATTGCCCTAAACATTGCTGAACACTGAAGACAATATAACTCCCTACTTGAAGTATTTATCTGTGAATTATGGATATATGAAGACACCTAACATAATGAAATTACTGAAGCAGACAATTTAAAGCAGAAACACTCAAACATGGAAGGTTTTTAGGTCTTCAGAGACAGTAAAACATCATGGATTAATGGTCAGGCTTAAATTCAGAATAATAGTAAAGAGATTTGCTATTTATATTATGCATATGAAGCATGCATGCATCAAAAACATTCTTATCAGTATGTTACAGTGAAGGGTATACACAAATTTGCTGTGTTTAATGCAGTAACTTTGCTTTTCAGTGATTTATAATATTTCAGTTCATACATTTAAAACATTTAATGTTACAAAGGCTTGATTTAAAAAGACATAAAAATAATTTGACTTTGTTGTGTTTCAACTTATTAAATGGAAATGAATAAAATTAAAATAACTTCATCCAGTTTGATTATTGAGATTAACTTCACAGCCGGTACTTTATGCAAATTCTATAGGAAATAGTGACAGCCAAAGTTTAAACTAAATTATATGAAGTTGTATCTGGTCGCATTTTATTAGAGGAAAAAAAATCACAGAAATAGACAGTGTATTTGGCATCTTCTGCTTAATATTAATGTTGAGTATGTATTGGAATCAAAACAAAAATTGTATACACTACATACAAAAACAAAATAGAACAGGGAGTTGATAAAATAAGACTAAGGAGAAGATGCAGTTTTAGAGTAAATATTGAAATTATATTTTCTGTTTCAGAGTAGAAAGCTTCTGTAATAAGGGAAATCTTTTAGATCTAGGATAAAGTGGTGATTGTACTGAATATGAAACCTAAATCTTTCAATGATCAACCTGTGACCTTGAGCACATCGTTAAACCTATGCTCCAATAAATACTAAAAAGTGATTTACTGATACTTCTGTTCAAAAAGTGTTAAAATGCATAATCTATATTCTTCCATATTATTTATCTTTTGCAATTAACTGGTTATTTTCAGTTTTCAGTGTGACACACTATATAAGATTACTACACAGTTTGAAGAAAAAGAGGCATTAAGCATTCTGCTATTTGAAGCTTCAGTCAGAGTTTATATATAGCAAAACTTCAACAAATGTCAGAAGCTACATATTGCCTAGTGGTATACTATTTGATTGGGCATGAGACGAGGAAAAGCAATCTTATCCTGGGATAAAGAGAATCACAGCTGATGTTTCACTCTCTCAATAGTAAATTCAAAATTTCAATGTAGATACTTCCTCAATAAATAACTAAAAAAGAGAGGTAGTTGCTATAACTCATGTAAGAAGTGTTCAGTAGTATACAAAAATATGATTATCAATTCTTTAAAATACTGTCAAATAGCAAAGAACAGTGTTTAAATTAGGACTGTTTCATTACTAACCAGTTTCTTTGTATCATTTTACATATAATTTATTCTCAAAAAGCTTTATTAAATAGGAAATATTGCAGCTTTTATTTTGAATGTAGAAAGATTGATAGAGGCTGTAGGAAACAGTACTACATGTAAAGTTTTTGAAAATAGTGCATTTTGAATTCTCCGGTGGTGCAGTGCATAGGACTCTATGCTTCTACCATTGGGGTGGGAGGTTGATCTCTGGTAAGGAAATTAAGATTCTTCAAGCTACATGATCCCACCAAAAAATATAATAAATTAATAAAGTACCAAGAATATTAATTTCTTTTTATTACTACTAAAATTTAGTACAATGCCTTTTCATTTGGATGTTTTATGAACCACAATTATAAACTAATTTTCTTTAGGACAATGCATTCTCAAACTTAAAGCAGCAACACACTTTTGAAAGTATGTCTTAAAATACTGGAGAGAATAATAGTTTTGAGAGTACATATATTTTAAAGAATATTTTGTTTTGTTTATATAATTATGTGTTGGAATACAGTATTGTGACACATTGTTAATTTTTTTTTCTTTGAAACATGAGCTAAAGTTTGAAAGCCACTACTTCCATAAGTGTTTGCCTATGGGATAAATAGGGGGGGGACACAGTGGATATCACCCTCAGGGAAACATAAAAGGTATTATTTTCGTTTCTGTTACACAATGTAATATCATTCATCTCAGAAAATAATTATAATAGAAGTCAGCTAGTAATCTGAGAAAATAGTCACAAAACTATATGAGATCTGTTTAATTAATACATATCCACATTTGACATATGAAAATAGTTGTTGTAAATACTAATTATAGGTAAAATTAATGGATAATAAATATCATTCATGAAGAGCTTGCAATGTTCTGTGACCTATACTAAATTATTTGCATTTATATTAATTTATTACAGAGATTTTCTGGCTGAAATATAGATTTAGTAAAGTTATAGAAAGGAAATTCTGGGTCTGATTATTCTGGCTAGGTCGGTTGAGAAAACTCTGAGACCAAAGACAGTAAATTAATCGATGAAAATCACACAAGGAGAAAGTAGGGAAGCCTTGAGTATAAGTCAGAATCATCTGACTCATCTATATTTATTTCAGAAAGTTTCTGACACTCTGATATGTCTCTGTAATCATTACTAATAGGATGAAATAGAAGACTTTTCATCAGAAAATTCTAGCTTTCTTTCTCTGACTCTGTGGTGTTGGTTTCAGGGCTAAGCATACAATCTCCAAAACCCACTATGAATATGTGATCACTCTTAACTCTTTGCCACATTTTAACCATACTTACAAATACAATGGGGTAAAATTAAGACTCATTTAAAATTTAAATGCTTCTTTTATTAAAATGCAAATTGCAATTCCTGTGTTTAGAAACTTTTGACTACTAAGTAAGAATCGACACTCCTGAACATGTAAGAGATTGCTTTTCATTTGAGAAGGGTTTATATTTTAGATATGAAGAAATCATGATTGATTTTACCTGATAACTATTTGCATCCTTCCTTGATGGCTCAAATGGTAAAGAATCTGTCTGCTATACAGGGAACACAGAAAATGCAAATTTGATCCCTGCATGTTGAAGATCCACTGGAGGAGGGAATGGTAACCCACTGTAATATCCTTGCCTAGAGAATCCCAAGGACAGAGGAGCTTGGCAGGCTACCTTCCATAGGGTTGCAAAAAATTTGGGGACAACTGAGTGCACACATTCACATTTTCTTGTCTGGGCTGTCAATTTCTTTATTGCTTCATCACAAAGAGAAAATGGTTATGTATCACATTGAGACACAGGTACCAATGACTGTTTTCATCTAAGAAATCAAACCTGGTTATCTTTTACATACAGTGAGGAGTTCATTAGCATACCTAATTGAATATTGTTGTTTCAGACCTTGAGATCTCAGTTCTCACTCTCCATCCTTAGCCTCCAAGTGAACATGATGCTCCTAAACATTACAGCAAAAGTCATGGCCTTTTATGTATGTATGTGTTTACTTATTTATTTACAGAGATTTTCTGGCTGAAATATAGATTTAGTAAAGTTATAGAAAGGAAATTCTGGGTCTGATTATTCTGGCTAGGTCGGTTGAGAAAACTCTGAGACCAAAGACAGTAAATTAATCGATGAAAATCACACAAGGAGAAAGTAGGGAAGCCTTGAGTATAAGTCAGAATCATCTGACTCATCTATATTTATTTCAGAAAGTTTCTGACACTCTGATATGTCTCTGTAATCATTACTAATAGGATGAAATAGAAGACTTTTCATCAGAAAATTCTAGCTTTCTTTCTCTGACTCTGTGGTGTTGGTTTCAGGGCTAAGCATACAATCTCCAAAACCCACTATGAATATGTGATCACTCTTAACTCTTTGCCACATTTTAACCATACTTACAAATACAATGGGGTAAAATTAAGACTCATTTAAAATTTAAATGCTTCTTTTATTAAAATGCAAATTGCAATTCCTGTGTTTAGAAACTTTTGACTACTAAGTAAGAATCGACACTCCTGAACATGTAAGAGATTGCTTTTCATTTGAGAAGGGTTTATATTTTAGATATGAAGAAATCATGATTGATTTTACCTGATAACTATTTGCATCCTTCCTTGATGGCTCAAATGGTAAAGAATCTGTCTGCTATACAGGGAACACAGAAAATGCAAATTTGATCCCTGCATGTTGAAGATCCACTGGAGGAGGGAATGGTAACCCACTGTAATATCCTTGCCTAGAGAATCCCAAGGACAGAGGAGCTTGGCAGGCTACCTTCCATAGGGTTGCAAAAATTGGGCACAACTGAGTGCACACATTCACATTTTCTTGTCTGGGCTGTCAATTTCTTTATTGCTTCATCACAAAGAGAAAATGGTTATGTATCACATTGAGACACAGGTACCAATGACTGTTTTCATCTAAGAAATCAAACCTGGTTATCTTTTACATACAGTGAGGAGTTCATTAGCATACCTAATTGAATATTGTTGTTTCAGACCTTGAGATCTCAGTTCTCACTCTCCATCCTTAGCCTCCAAGTGAACATGATGCTCCTAAACATTACAGCAAAAGTCATGGCCTTTTATGTATGTATGTGTTTACTTATTTATTTAGGCTAAAGAAGCTTAAGTCAGTCTTGTGTTACAATAACTAGATTTTATTTTTGCTAGAGTTTTTGGCTCAAATGTCCATGTCTTTAAGTATAAGTATAAATGAGACCTGTGAACAAGTAGTAGTTATCATTGTCTTCAAAAGAAAAAATATTGCAGGATACAGTACAGATTCTGCTCACTCTGCTCAGGAAACAAGGACTTTTATTTAGGTCTGTGTAACTGACTTAAAATTTGCTTACTTTAAATCTTTCAGTCATTTACAGATTACAAATTCCTTATTATTAATTTCAAAGTTTGACTATTTCTGAAATCATTTTTCCTTATATTTGTGGCATGTGTATTGGTAGCAAAACATGAACTGAACTGATATGCATATATTCATAGTCTTTTTATATCTATTTCTTGTGAATGTCTATACCTTTTAGTATGGAAAAATAAAATATCAGTGTTTTGAGGACAGGGAGTTGCACAGGCCTCATACCATCATTGGGCACTTATAACACATGACTGTTTAATAATATTACCTTTGTAAGGTATGAAAGCTTCAGAATTTCAAGTGGTATCTAGGTCAACTAAAGTAGTCACTCAATAGTGTCCAACCCTTTGTGACCGCATAAAGTATAGCCTGCCTGTCTCCTCTGTCCATGAAGTTCTCACAAGAATATTGGAGTGGATAGTCATTTCTTTCGCCAGAGGATTTTTCCAACCCAGGGATTAAACACCAGTTTGCAGCCTTGCAGGCGAATTCTTTACCATCTAAGCCACCAGGGCATAAAAAATTGGAGGCCAGTATCCCTTTCTAAACATATTTTTCGTGGAATATAAAATGTGCTTCATATTTTTTAGGCTAATGAAAATAATTTTGAAAGACTGTCTTGGAGCTGCTAACAGGATTACCCTTTATGAAAATATTCCACTGCTTTCTTAATATCAGTAGAAATGTAATAATAATAAAATCAGTTTGATAATTTCATTTCAATTATAGAAGTCCACAGTATCAAAGGTAAGGTTTTTCCAGTAGTCATGTACACATGCGAGAGCTGAACCATAAAGAAAGCTGGGCACTGAAGTGTGGGGCTCTGAATTAAAAGAGGACCGTTGCAAGCATAAGGAAGCTTAAGAACATTGTTTCAGTTTGGAGCTAAAATGGCGCCTACGCGAAGGGACGTGGGAGTGAAAGGAAGCTTAAGCACATTGTTTAAAGAAGCTTAAGCACGTGTTTGCAGTTTGGAGCTAAGATGGTGCCTACAGGAAGAGACGAGGGCGTGATCTAAATTGTTAAGTGATGGTCAAAATTTCTGATTGGTTCCCCTGGTTTCCACGCTCATGGATGATTGCTTGACCTTTAGCTTGATTGGTGTAATCTATAGGAAGATTAATTTCAAAGTTTGACTATTTCTGAAATCATTTTTCCTTATATTTGTGGCATGTGTATTGGTAGCAAAACATGAACTGAACTGATATGCATATATTCATAGTCTTTTTATATCTATTTCTTGTAAATGTCTATACCTTTTAGTATGGAAAAATAAAATATCAGTGTTTTGAGGACAGGGAGTTGCACAGGCCTCATACCATCATTGGGCACTTATAACACATGACTGTTTAATAATATTACCTTTGTAAGGTATGAAAGCTTCAGAATTTCAAGTGGTATCTAGGTCAACTAAAGTAGTCACTCAATAGTGTCCAACCCTTTGTGACCGCATAAAGTATAGCCTGCCTGTCTCCTCTGTCCATGAAGTTCTCACAAGAATATTGGAGTGGATAGTCATTTCTTTCGCCAGAGGATTTTTCCAACCCAGGGATTAAACACCAGTTTGCAGCCTTGCAGGCGAATTCTTTACCATCTAAGCCACCAGGGCATAAAAAATTGGAGGCCAGTATCCCTTTCTAAACATATTTTTCGTGGAATATAAAATGTGCTTCATATTTTTTAGGCTAATGAAAATAATTTTGAAAGACTGTCTTGGAGCTGCTAACAGGATTACCCTTTATGAAAATATTCCCACTGCTTTCTTAATATCAGTAGAAATGTAATAATAATAAAATCAGTTTGATAATTTCATTTCAATTATAGAAGTCCACAGTATCAAAGGTAAGGTTTTTCCAGTAGTCATGTACACATGCGAGAGCTGAACCATAAAGAAAGCTGGGCACTGAAGTGTGGGGCTCTGAATTAAAAGAGGACCGTTGCAAGCATAAGGAAGCTTAAGAACATTGTTTCAGTTTGGAGCTAAAATGGCGCCTACGCGAAGGGACGTGGGAGTGAAAGGAAGCTTAAGCACATTGTTTAAAGAAGCTTAAGCACGTGTTTGCAGTTTGGAGCTAAGATGGTGCCTACAGGAAGAGACGAGGGCGTGATCTAAATTGTTAAGTGATGGTCAAAATTTCTGATTGGTTCCCCTGGTTTCCACGCTCATGGATGATTGCTTGACCTTTAGCTTGATTGGTGTAATCTATAGGAAGTCCCGTGTAAAACCCCCTTCACTTGCCTATAAAAGCTGTGAATCTACACTAATAAAGCGAAATTGCCTCGACAGAACCCTTGCCGTGTCTGACTGTCCCCTGCATGTGCTGGGGGGGCTGAAGGGGCACGGCAGCAAGACTTGCCTCTCTCCGAGATCTCCTGGTTCAGCTGGGGGCAATCCCGCTGCCTTTCTTTCTGCGGAAGGCCCCCGCACTGAAGAACTGATGTTTTTAAACTGTGGTGTTGGAAAAGGCATGAGAAACTCTTGGACAGCAAGGAGATCAAGCCAGCCAATTCTAAAGGAAATCACTGAATATCCATTGGAAGGACTGATGGTGGAGCTGAAGCTCTAGTACTTTGGCTATCTGATGTGAAGAGCTGACTCACTGGAAAAGACCCTGATGATGGGAAAGATTGTGAACAGGAGGAGAAAGGAGCGATAAAGAATGAGATGGTTGGATAGCATCATGACTCAGTGGACATGAGTTTGAATAAATTCCTGGAGAGAGTAAAGGTCAAGGAATCCTGGTATGCTGCAGTCTATGTGGTCACATAAAGTCAGACATGACTTAGCAACTGAACAACAACAACATAACATATATGATATGATATTTTAAATGTCACTTTTGTAGGAAAGATTTTTCTCACTGTTTGCCCTGTTCAAGGCAGAATTCATGTTCTCTTGTGTGGACTCTCATTCACCTGTTTTATAGGACATAACACATTGCCTGTGAAATATCTGCTTTGAGGATTGTGTTCTTCCTCTTAAATGTAGCTGTTTCTACCTTTGAATCCTCAACACCAACAAAGCCTGTAGCTCTTTTTTTTTTTTTTGGCCACTTCTGTTGGTCTTTCATTTATTCATTTCCATCCATCTTTGTTCTTTGGCCTGTGTGGGTCTCCCATTGCAGTGGCCTTTCTCGTTGCAGAGCACAGGCTCTGGGCGTATGTGCTCCAGAGCTCTGGCTCGGTAGTTGGACACATCCATCCAGTTGCTCTGCAGCACGTGGGATATTCCCAGGCCAGGGTCGAAATGGCACCCTTTTGCAATGCAAGGTGGTGTCCTTACAGACTGAACCGCCAGTAAAGCCTGCCTGTAGCTCTTAATAGGACCTCTTTTTATTTTTATTTGTACACAAATCTCATAACAATCCATCTTGTTTAAATTCACGTGTCCATTGAGTAAGATTAAATCAGTAAATATTTGTTGAAATAACTATAGAAGTTGAATGAAATTTTAGGTAAATATCAAACTGTATATACAGTGCTTTTTTTCTTTGTATTTTTTTAACTTTATTTTATATTGGAGCATAACTGAGTAACAAAGTTGTGTTAATTTTAGATATATAGCAAAGTGATTCAGTTACACATGTACATGTATCTTTTCCTTTTCAAATCCTTTTCCCATTTAGCTTGTTACATAATATGGAGCAGAGTTTCCTGTGCTATACAGTATGTCCTTTTCGGTTATCTATTTTTAAATATAGCAGTGTATACATGTCAAACTCTCTAAATATCCCTTCCTTCCACACTTTCCCTCTGGTAACCATAAGTTTGTTCTTGAAGTCTGTGAATCTGTTTATGCAATGAAATTAAATTCATTTTTATCTTGTCTTTTTAGATTCTCCATATAAGTGATATATATTTATGTGTCTGACTTACTTCAGTCAACAAATGATATTTTAAATTTTTTTTCACTTTTGTAGGAAAGATTTTTCTCACTGTTTGCCCTGTTCAAGGCAGAATTCATGTTCTCTTGTGTGGACTCTCATTCACCTGTTTTATAGGACATAACACATTGCCTGTGAAATATCTGCTTTGAGGATTGTGTTCTTCCTCTTAAATGTAGCTGTTTCTACCTTTGAATCCTCAACACCAACAAAGCCTGTAGCTCTTTTTTTTTTTTTTTGGCCACTTCTGTTGGTCTTTCATTTATTCATTTCCATCCATCTTTGTTCTTTGGCCTGTGTGGGTCTCCCATTGCAGTGGCCTTTCTCGTTGCAGAGCACAGGCTCTGGGCGTATGTGCTCCAGAGCTCTGGCTCGGTAGTTGGACACATCCATCCAGTTGCTCTGCAGCACGTGGGATATTCCCAGGCCAGGGTCGAAATGGCACCCTTTTGCAATGCAAGGTGGTGTCCTTACAGACTGAACCGCCAGTAAAGCCTGCCTGTAGCTCTTAATAGGACCTCTTTTTATTTTTATTTGTACACAAATCTCATAACAATCCATCTTGTTTAAATTCACGTGTCCATTGAGTAAGATTAAATCAGTAAATATTTGTTGAAATAACTATAGAAGTTGAATGAAATTTTAGGTAAATATCAAACTGTATATACAGTGCTTTTTTTCTTTGTATTTTTTTAACTTTATTTTATATTGGAGCATAACTGAGTAACAAAGTTGTGTTAATTTTAGATATATAGCAAAGTGATTCAGTTACACATGTACATG
The DNA here is from genome assembly GCA_022376925.1 of Tragulus kanchil. Lineage (NCBI taxonomy): Eukaryota > Metazoa > Chordata > Mammalia > Artiodactyla > Tragulidae > Tragulus > Tragulus kanchil. Next base: position 48,900,747 of record JAIOJX010000003.1, on the reverse strand, counting down.
TATCTTTTCCTTTTCAAATCCTTTTCCCATTTAGCTTGTTACATAATATGGAGCAGAGTTTCCTGTGCTATACAGTATGTCCTTTTCGGTTATCTATTTTTAAATATAGCAGTGTATACATGTCAAACTCTCTAAATATCCCTTCCTTCCACACTTTCCCTCTGGTAACCATAAGTTTGTTCTTGAAGTCTGTGAATCTGTTTATGCAATGAAATTAAATTCATTTTTATCTTGTCTTTTTAGATTCTCCATATAAGTGATATATATTTATGTGTCTGACTTACTTCAGTCAACATGGCATTCTCTAGTTCCATTCCTGTTGCTGCAAATGGAATTATTTCATTATTTTTAATAGTGAGCAATATCCCATTGTAATGGTGAGCAATATCCCAAGGGCAAGTATATATCATATATTATTTATACAATCCTCTGTCTATGGACATTTAGGTCACTTACATGTTTGATTATTGCAAGCAGTGCTGCATTGAACATTGCAGAGCATGTGTCCTTTCTGACTGTGTTTTTCTCTGGATATATGTCCAGGAGTAGGACTGCAGGTTCATACGGGAACTCTATTTTTAGTATCTAATTAATTCCATAAATGTCCACAGAATGCCTACAGAAGGCCAACAGGTACATGAAAAGATGCTCATAATTTCTAATTATTAGAGAAATATAAATCAAGACTACAGTGAGATAGTACCTTAAACCAGTTAAAATGCCCATCATGAAAATATCTACAAAAAATAAATGCAGAGTGTGTGGAGAGAAGGGAACCCTCCTATACTCTTGGTGGGAATATAAATTTCCATAACCAGTATGGAGAACCACTATCCAGAACCACTATGGAAGTTTTTTAAAAAAACCAAATCTACAAGACTAAATGATTTAATTACATAAATATTAAATTGATATTTCTAAATAAAGTATCTTCACAAATGTAAAATAAAACTATGACTTTTCACTTTTGCATTTTTGGTCTAGTTTAATTTATATATAACTGACATATAGCACTGGGTAAATTTAAGGTATAAGGACATTGCTTTGTTCTGCAAACAGACCGTAGAAAAATATTGATGTAGATTGTGGTATTCTTAGAGGTTTCCCTGGTGGCTTAGATGGTAAAGAATCTGCTTGCAATGTGGAGACCGGTGTTCAATCCCAGGTTCAGGAAGATCCCCTTGAGAATTCGATGGCAATCCACTCCAGGATTCTTGCCTAGAGAATTCCATGAACAGAGGAGTCTGGAGGGCTACAATCCATGGGTAGTATACTAAATTTATCAGTGTCAAACTCTCTAAATATCCCTTCCTTCCACACTTTCCCTCTGGTAACCATAAGTTTGTTCTTGAAGTCTGTGAATCTGTTTATGCAATGAAATTAAATTCATTTTTATCTTGTCTTTTTAGATTCTCCATATAAGTGATATATATTTATGTGTCTGACTTACTTCAGTCAACATGGCATTCTCTAGTTCCATTCCTGTTGCTGCAAATGGAATTATTTCATTATTTTTAATAGTGAGCAATATCCCATTGTAATGGTGAGCAATATCCCAAGGGCAAGTATATATCATATATTATTTATACAATCCTCTGTCTATGGACATTTAGGTCACTTACATGTTTGATTATTGCAAGCAGTGCTGCATTGAACATTGCAGAGCATGTGTCCTTTCTGACTGTGTTTTTCTCTGGATATATGTCCAGGAGTAGGACTGCAGGTTCATACGGGAACTCTATTTTTAGTATCTAATTAATTCCATAAATGTCCACAGAATGCCTACAGAAGGCCAACAGGTACATGAAAAGATGCTCATAATTTCTAATTATTAGAGAAATATAAATCAAGACTACAGTGAGATAGTACCTTAAACCAGTTAAAATGCCCATCATGAAAATATCTACAAAAAATAAATGCAGAGTGTGTGGAGAGAAGGGAACCCTCCTATACTCTTGGTGGGAATATAAATTTCCATAACCAGTATGGAGAACCACTATCCAGAACCACTATGGAAGTTTTTTAAAAAAACCAAATCTACAAGACTAAATGATTTAATTACATAAATATTAAATTGATATTTCTAAATAAAGTATCTTCACAAATGTAAAATAAAACTATGACTTTTCACTTTTGCATTTTTGGTCTAGTTTAATTTATATATAACTGACATATAGCACTGGGTAAATTTAAGATATAAGGACATTGCTTTGTTCTGCAAACAGACCGTAGAAAAATATTGATGTAGATTGTGGTATTCTTAGAGGTTTCCCTGGTGGCTTAGATGGTAAAGAATCTGCTTGCAATGTGGAGACCGGTGTTCAATCCCAGGTTCAGGAAGATCCCCTTGAGAATTCGATGGCAATCCACTCCAGGATTCTTGCCTAGAGAATTCCATGAACAGAGGAGTCTGGAGGGCTACAATCCATGGGTAGTATACTAAATTTATCAGTGATAATTTTCTTCCTGTAACTTTAATATAAACACACTGATGTTTGAGTAGATTTTTAGAAGTTATATAATTGTGTTAATAAATTTGTGTTATGAAACAATGTGTTGAATTAATTATAAAATATATCTACTTTTCAATAATAACCATAAATGGGATAAAATAGTTTAAACTTATTAATTCATTTGCCAATTAAAAATTGCTGTTAATTCATTTATCACTGATTTTAATCTCCAAAATATTACCTTAAAAGTTAAATTGAGATTTGTTTTCTGAACTTCCTTTTTTAAAAATAAAATTAAGTCAGTAAAATGCAAAAAAAAATTTCAAGTGGCTTTATTTTTATTTCTTGATAAAATGTGATATGCATTGATCCACCTTGCATTGAATTGTTGAAAAGACATCCAGTGTGCCTATTATCTGTATTCTCTAATCTAATGCTTGAATGCACAATACTGTGAGAATGTATCTGTTTTAAATAGATAACTAGTTCATTTGAATATTGATTACAGATTATGAAATTATTTTTATTGTAATTAATTGTTGTATCCTAAAACAACACTCATAAATGCTAATTTTAGCTTTATTTGAATGTTTTGAACAGGATTTATTTCCATTTGCATAAGATTTGCAATTTATGGATATATGCTATTTACATTTTCTTGCATTAGAAGAAAGCATGCAATTGGCATTAGGATACACCTAATTTCAGAACTGTTAAAAATAATCGAGGTGCTTTACTGATGATTAATATTTTTCTTGGGAAAAATTTCACACTCTACCGTAACACTTCTTAGTATATGGAGACTACATCAAGATAAAATGCAGGAGTATTTTTTACCCCAATATGTTACTGATTTCTTTGTGTTCAGAAACCAATAAAAGGCAAAACCAATAAAAGACAAAAGGAAAAGAATGTTTGTTTTTTCTTACTGTTAGTGATATTTCAGTTGCCAAATAATGCATGTGAGCAATAACTACATTATTTAGTGATAGAGACTGGACAAAACTATTTTGAGAAAGAAAATCAGATAGAGCATTACTAAACATAAGCCAGTTTTTAAAATGCCATACCAAAAGTTCACTTAAAAAAGTGTTCTACTTTTGAAAATAAATGGCAAAATATTTATAGAGCTTTAGCAAGCATGTCAGTCTAAGTCCAGCTAGTTTCAAGGGTGATTGGTCAAAATGATCATTAAGACCTTTTGTTGTACAGTTCTTTTGTGTATTCTTGCCACCTCTTCTTAATATCTTATGCTTCTGTTGGGACCATGACATTTCTGTCCTTTATTGTGTCTGTCTTTGCAGGAAATGTTCTCTTGGTAACTCGAATTTTCTTGAAGAAATTTCTAATCTTTCACATTCTTTTATTTTCCTTTATTTCTTTACATTGTTCTCTTATTTATTATTATTTTTCTTTTTTGCTTTTACAGAGTTTTGTTGTTTATAGATATGTATAATCCCAGATTACACATACCTGTTTCCTATCCACCTCCCATCTGCACTGTTCTCTTAAGAAGGCTTTATTATCTCTCCTCGGTATTCTTTGGAACTCTGTATTCAAATGAGTATATCTTTCCTTTTTACCTCTGCTTTTCACTTCCCTTGTTTTCTCCGCTATTTTTATGCACAATACTGTGAGAATGTATCTGTTTTAAATAGATAACTAGTTCATTTGAATATTGATTACAGATTATGAAATTATTTTTATTGTAATTAATTGTTGTATCCTAAAACAACACTCATAAATGCTAATTTTAGCTTTATTTGAATGTTTTGAACAGGATTTATTTCCATTTGCATAAGATTTGCAATTTATGGATATATGCTATTTACATTTTCTTGCATTAGAAGAAAGCATGCAATTGGCATTAGGATACACCTAATTTCAGAACTGTTAAAAATAATCGAGGTGCTTTACTGATGATTAATATTTTTCTTGGGAAAAATTTCACACTCTACCGTAACACTTCTTAGTATATGGAGACTACATCAAGATAAAATGCAGGGAGTATTTTTTACCCCAATATGTTACTGATTTCTTTGTGTTCAGAAACCAATAAAAGGCAAAACCAATAAAAGACAAAAGGAAAAGAATGTTTGTTTTTTCTTACTGTTAGTGATATTTCAGTTGCCAAATAATGCATGTGAGCAATAACTACATTATTTAGTGATAGAGACTGGACAAAACTATTTTGAGAAAGAAAATCAGATAGAGCATTACTAAACATAAGCCAGTTTTTAAAATGCCATACCAAAAGTTCACTTAAAAAAGTGTTCTACTTTTGAAAATAAATGGCAAAATATTTATAGAGCTTTAGCAAGCATGTCAGTCTAAGTCCAGCTAGTTTCAAGGGTGATTGGTCAAAATGATCATTAAGACCTTTTGTTGTACAGTTCTTTTGTGTATTCTTGCCACCTCTTCTTAATATCTTATGCTTCTGTTGGGACCATGACATTTCTGTCCTTTATTGTGTCTGTCTTTGCAGGAAATGTTCTCTTGGTAACTCGAATTTTCTTGAAGAAATTTCTAATCTTTCACATTCTTTTATTTTCCTTTATTTCTTTACATTGTTCTCTTATTTATTATTATTTTTCTTTTTTGCTTTTACAGAGTTTTGTTGTTTATAGATATGTATAATCCCAGATTACACATACCTGTTTCCTATCCACCTCCCATCTGCACTGTTCTCTTAAGAAGGCTTTATTATCTCTCCTCGGTATTCTTTGGAACTCTGTATTCAAATGAGTATATCTTTCCTTTTTACCTCTGCTTTTCACTTCCCTTGTTTTCTCCGCTATTTTTATGGCCTACTCAGACAACTATTTTGTCTTTTTGCATTTTTTTTTTTCTTGGGGAAGGTTTTCATCACTTCTCCCAGTTCCCATGCTGTGAACCTCTGTCCACAGTTCTTCGGGCCCTCTATCAGATCTAACCCCTTGAATGTATTTGTCACTTCCACTGCACAAGCATAAGCATTCAATTTAGGTTATACTTGAATGGCCTAGTGGTTTTCTCTAATTTCTTCAATTTAAATCTGAATTTTGTAGTAAGGAGTTCATATTCTGAGCCACAATCAGCTCCAGATCTTGTTTCTGCTGACTGAATAGAGCTTCTCCATCTTCAGCTGTAAATAATATAATCAATATGATTTTGCTACTGACCATCCAGTGATGTCCATGTGTAGAGTCTTCTCTTGTGTTATTGGAAGAGATTGCTTAACATGAGTAAATTCTCTTGGGAAAATTCTGTTAACCTTTGCCCTTCTTCATTCTGTACTCCAAGGCCAAAGTATGCACAATACCTCCCTCTGTTTCAGTCACAATTTTGCTTGCATAGAGTTCACTGAGTGGATTATACTATGGCTTCTCTTATAAAAAGAGGGTGGAAAACACCAATTCAAATCTTCACATACTACAAAAGCATTAGAATCCAGTGCTAAATATTTTCTCAGGAAGCATAATGATTCAAAGATATGTTAATAATCTCTCAAATAAACTATGCTTGACGTTGTTAATTCTTTTCAATTCTTCCAACTCAGCTCCAACATCACTTATTCAATGAATGATATCTAGATTCATTTGTATCTCTCACAGATACCAAGTCCTGTTTTCTGATTATAGAGTTTAATAGCATTACATTCACCCCCCTCAAATCACATGCTATTATAATGATTAAATTATTTGTTTAAAGTAGCTTTAAAAAAAAAAAAAAAGCATTAAGTAATTAGTAACCAAAAATTTGTCTTTTTCCAGTTATCTTTGCAGAATATAGCTTCTAGCACATAACCTATAAGCATTATGGATGATATTTTTTGCTAATTTTTCTTCTCTGTGTCTTTTCCCTGATGATAGCAAATTTATATTACCTATACTTATAGACAATTTTCTTTTCAAATGTTTTAATATTCCCAATATTTAAGGAAATAATAAAGTTATAAGGCAGGTTAGTCAGAATTTAACTTCCCATTTATCTATTTCTGAACTGTAGTTTTATCATATGCTTTTATTCACTGACTTTTTCTTTCAACTGCAGTTAGTTATTAAAAGTGAACATTAATTGTTCTCACTTTTAGAAAGTTTTCCTAATTAGAATTAAAACTTAAAAAAAAAAAAACTTTAGTTCAATTTTACCTTTATATTTGTAATAATTTATGTTGTATTCCCTTTACTTATGTTAAGGATACTTTTGTTACTTTCTATTTTTCGTACTGAATTATAGAAACTCCTCACTATAAATTATACTATGTTATGGTCTTTTTAATTAGTGTTGGGTTCAATTTAAATGGACTTTCTTTTTTTAAGATAAAAGATTCCTAAGGTTATGCACTGCTTAGCTGAACATTTTTGTCCTCCTTTTTCTGGTTCGTAGTGTTGCTAACTTAGAGAAATACCAATTATAGCTTATAAGATTTGGAAAAGTTTTCAAATTAGAAATTATAGTTGTCTAAACTGAAATGAAATTATGAAGCTAAAATATTTTCTACAATAAAAAATTTCCCAAACAATTTATCACCATTAGAAATAGCATTGTGTGTCAACTTGCATTTCAAATAAGAAACACAAATAGTTGTATGTAAAACATTTATATCATGGAATAAGATGCTTATACATTTTATGCATACATCATTACATAAGTAAATTATCAATAGGAAATTGTTCAAGTGGGAATAAAGGCATGAACCACGTTGACACTATGATCATGATACTGGATAGAACTTTATTTATTTACTATTGCTCTGGTATATAAATATTATACAGACTAAGCTTGGATTTCTTTTTTTTTTTTTGTAGAATGGGGAAGAAAAGAAATCGTTTAAGTTTGCCTGGAATTATCAGGAACATTTTCCTGAATTGGTATTTTATTCGATGATTATCTGATGTAGTAGAAATAAAGTAAGATTATACTTGCATAAATTTCAGTACTATACTCATATTTTAAGTACTGAATAAACATTGACTTTCATTTACTTTTCATTAAGTACACATTATCAGAAGTGGGAAATAGTTGTTCAAGGTAAGGATCCCATAGACTTTTTGAAAGGATCTCTGTCATTCACTGTTTATTTCAGTCCTTCCAAATTGAACACATTCAACCTTCTCATATTCCTCACTCACACACTTACTGCATTTCTTATGTCATTGAGCCTCAGCGTATGTTTGTTTGTCAACAGTGTTTGAGCATCCCTTCTCTGCCTGACTGGACTGAAATCTCCATAGTGACTGAAATCTTTGCTCACTCTTGAAGGTCCAGTGCTTAAAGTAGCATCTCCAGCGGCACAGGATTGGAAAAGGTCAGCGTTCACTCCAATCTCAAAGAAGGACAATACCAAAGAATGCTCACACTACAGCACAATTGCATTCATTTCACATGCTAGCAAGGTAATGTTCAAAATTCTCCAAAATAGGCTTCAACAGTACATGAACCAAGAGCTTTCAGTTGTAAAAACTGGATTACGAAAAGGCAAAGGGGAGGGAGGCCAAGATGGCGGAGGAACGAGGGGAGGATTTCACCAGCTCCCCGATAGAATCAACAGAACTAATCAAGAAATGAAACACCACAAACAAACCAGCCGCTAGATGACAAAAGAACTCCTTAGGTCTACGAGAGTCAAAGAGCAAACAGCCAGAACTTTCCAGGAGCTCCTGTTCTGAGAGCCCTGTACCCTAACCCCCACACTGGACCAGCGGAGAGAGTGCTGGGAAGTGCGCCGGGAGGACAGAAGGCAGCGCTCAGCGTGAAAATCCCATCTGGTCACTAGGCACCGGGTAAGTTGAGACACTGCTAGTGGGAGCATGTGGAACTTAATGCGGAAATTCCCCGCTGGTTGCTGCCCAGAGACCTCGCTCCAGCCGGACATGGAAGTGGCAGTGTGCATGCACCAGCAGTTGAAAAGTCCCTGCAGTCCCAGAGCTGCAGCAGGGAAGCCGCAGCAGCAGAGGAAACTGGGAGAAGAGCAGGGATTGGAGGCTACCAGTGGGTACACAGAAGAACTGGGGCCCCCTCCAGCATGGGATTGCTTGCACATGGCCCCTGCCCGACAGACTGGGAATAGCCCACCCCCCCAGCCAGCAACTGAGCTCCTGGCATAGCCTTTGTTTGCCAAAACCAAAAACAGAAACCATAGCAATCAAGGGAAAGACTAAGCCACTGAGTAGATGAGAAGATAAAAACCAGGAAAAGTATTTAACCTTTTTTTTTTTTTTCTGTTTTTTTTTTTTTTTCTTTTTAGTCTGTTTGTTTTGGATTGTTCTGTTTATTCACTTGTTTGGTTTGATTTGTTTGTCTCTTCCTGTGAATTTTTTTCTCTTTTTTAATTTTAATTATTTTAACTTTTAATTTTCTTTCCTCTTTGCCACTGTGTCTTCCCTCTATGTTTTAAATTTAAAATCTTTTCCTATATACTGCTATTCTCTATATAAATATTTCCTATTTTCCTGTCTCTACTATTCCCTTCCAGCTGCACCAAACTCCACAACACATTAGTCTTTGCTACCTAACTCTACAAAATCCTTGCAAGACAAATCTATTCCTTCTCATAACCCATACAAGCTCCTCCTCCTCACACCCAACACATGTCTTAGTTAAAAATTGCCTTCATGTTAATATTCCAAGCTGGGATCTTGCCCTGGATCTATTTTTCCAGGCAGTATTTTAGTTGATTTAAAGCTTAAGGGTCAGGTACCATCTTTGATTGTGCCGTTTGCCAGAAAAATTCTCTATGCTGCATCTCTGTAAGACTGTTCAGTTGTGGTTATTGATGTGTATGTATGTATGTATATTTTTGTACTATGTTAGAAAATTCCTGCATGCTTTCATTACTGTCACCCATCAGGGATGCACCTCTTGTTCCTCATATGCTAGTATTTGAACTAATATCACTGAACACAGTAGCAAACCAGTCTAGAGCCAATACCCCCCGACCACACATCAAACCGAGTATCCTCAGAGTGGAAGCCCTGATTCCAAGACCCCACACTATCAAAGAACATACAACACCAGCAATTATTCACCTGCAAATAAGACCTAACGCCACCCAAGACACAAACCACTGAACCCTTCTACAAGGACAGAAACCCAAAGGAAGGGAGAATTCAACCAAGGAGCCTGGTGGGAGAAAGGACTCCACACACACAGACACAAACAAACAAACAAAAATTAACCTGATAATGAAAAGACTGAGAACCATTGCACAAATGAAGGAATGAACTAGAGAAACACTGCTCCAAATGATGGAAGAGGAGATAGACAAATTATCTGAAAGAAAGTTCAGCAGAGCGATATTAATGAGGATTCAAAACACCGAAAACAGCATATTAGAGGAAATTAGTGCACTGAGAAGAGACTTGCAAGAAATGAAAAATAAGCAAATGGAGACAACCGACTCAATTGCTGAACTCAAAAATACTATAGAAGGTCTTAACAGTAGGGTATCAGAGGCAGAAAATCGGATAAGTGAGCTTGAAGACAGAATGGTGGAAATAACTGCTGAAGAACAGAACAAAGAATTAAAAGAACTGAGGATAGCTTCAGAGACCTATGGGACAATATCAAATGCACCAACATTAGAATCATAGGAGTCCTAGAAGAAGAAGAGTGAAAGAAAGGCAATGAAAAAATTCTTGAAGAGGTTATAGCTGAAGACTTCCCCAGCATGGGAAAGGAAATAGTTAACCAAGTCCAAGAAACACAAAGAGTTCCATACAGGATAAACCCCAGAAGAAACACACCAAGGCACATTCTAGTCAAACTAACACAGACTAAATAAATATAAGGAGAGAATACTTAAAGCAGCCAGGAGCAAACAACAAATAACATATAAAGGAAACCCCATACGTTTAACTGCAGATCTTTCAACAGAAGCCCTGCAGACCAGAAGAGAATGTCAGGACACATTTAAATGGTTAAAAGAGAATAACCTCCAACCAAGAATTCTATACCCAGCAAGAATCTCATTCAGAATTGATAGTGAAGTCAAAAGCTTTACAGACAAGCAAAAACGAAAAGAATTCTGTACCACAAAACCAACCCTACAACAAGTGTTAAAGGGCCTGATATAGCCAATAAATACATGAGTAGGAGAAGTCCTACAGATCAAACCCCAAACTTCTAAGAAGATGACAATAGGAACATTTGTATCAATAATTACTTTGAATGTAAACGGATTAAATGTTCCAACCAAAAGACACAGACTGGATGAATGGATCCAGAAGCAAGACCCATATATATGCTGTTTACAAGAGACCCACTTCAGACCTAGAGACACTCATAGACTGAAAGTGAGAGGCTGGAAAAAGATATTCCATGCAAATGGAAATCAAAAGAAAGCTGGAGTAGCGGTCATCATATCAGACAAAGTATGCTTTAAAGTAAAGAAGATTCTAAGAGACAAGGCAAGTCAGTACACCATGATCAAGGGATCTATCCAAGAGGAAGACATAACAGTCATGAATATCTATGCACCCAACACAGGTGCACCTCAATACATAAGACAGATACTTTCAGACATAAAAGAAGAAATCAACAATAACACAATAATAGTAGGAGAATTTAAGACTCCTCTCACACCAATGGACAGATCTTCCAAACAGAAAATTAATAAAGAAACACAAGCCTTAATTGCCACACTAGAAGAGATGGACCTCATGGATATTTTTAGGACCTTCCACTCAAAAGCAGAAGAATACACTTTCTTCTCAAGTGCTCACAGAACATTCTCCAGGATAGACCACATCTTGGGCCACAAATCTAACCTCAGTCAGTTCAAGAAAACTGAAATTATATCAACCATCTTCTCGGACCACAATACAACGAGACTAGAGATCTACTGGAGAAAAAAAACACTAAAAACACAAGTACATGGAAATTAAACAACACATGCCTAAAAAACCAACTGATTACTGAGCAAATCAAAGGAGAAATTTAAAAATTCCTAGAAGAAAAGGACAATGAACACACGACAGTGCAAAACCTATGGAATACCACAAAAGTAGTTGTAAGAGGGAAATTTATAGCAAGAATAACCTCCAACCAAGAATTCTATACCCAGCAAGAATCTCATTCAGAATTGATAGTGAAGTCAAAAGCTTTACAGACAAGCAAAAACGAAAAGAATTCTGTACCACAAAACCAACCCTACAACAAGTGTTAAAGGGCCTGATATAGCCAATAAATACATGAGTAGGAGAAGTCCTACAGATCAAACCCCAAACTTCTAAGAAGATGACAATAGGAACATTTGTATCAATAATTACTTTGAATGTAAACGGATTAAATGTTCCAACCAAAAGACACAGACTGGATGAATGGATCCAGAAGCAAGACCCATATATATGCTGTTTACAAGAGACCCACTTCAGACCTAGAGACACTCATAGACTGAAAGTGAGAGGCTGGAAAAAGATATTCCATGCAAATGGAAATCAAAAGAAAGCTGGAGTAGCGGTCATCATATCAGACAAAGTATGCTTTAAAGTAAAGAAGATTCTAAGAGACAAGGCAAGTCAGTACACCATGATCAAGGGATCTATCCAAGAGGAAGACATAACAGTCATGAATATCTATGCACCCAACACAGGTGCACCTCAATACATAAGACAGATACTTTCAGACATAAAAGAAGAAATCAACAATAACACAATAATAGTAGGAGAATTTAAGACTCCTCTCACACCAATGGACAGATCTTCCAAACAGAAAATTAATAAAGAAACACAAGCCTTAATTGCCACACTAGAAGAGATGGACCTCATGGATATTTTTAGGACCTTCCACTCAAAAGCAGAAGAATACACTTTCTTCTCAAGTGCTCACAGAACATTCTCCAGGATAGACCACATCTTGGGCCACAAATCTAACCTCAGTCAGTTCAAGAAAACTGAAATTATATCAACCATCTTCTCGGACCACAATACAACGAGACTAGAGATCTACTGGAGAAAAAAAACACTAAAAACACAAGTACATGGAAATTAAACAACACATGCCTAAAAAACCAACTGATTACTGAGCAAATCAAAGGAGAAATTTAAAAATTCCTAGAAGAAAAGGACAATGAACACACGACAGTGCAAAACCTATGGAATACCACAAAAGTAGTTGTAAGAGGGAAATTTATAGCAAGAAACTAGGAAAATCCCAAACAGACAACCTAATCCTCCACTTAAAACAACTGGAGAAAGAAGAACAAAAACACCCCAAAGCCAGCAGAAAAAAAGAAATCATAAAGATCAGAGGAGAAATAAACAAAAAAGACATGAAAGAAACAATAGTAAAGATAAATGAAACGAGAAGCTGGTTCTTTGAAAAGATAAACAAAATTGACAAGCCACTGGTCAAATTCATTAAGGGAAAAAGAGAGGAGAACTGGATCAATAAAATTAAAAAAGAAAAAGGAGAGATTACAACAGATAATGCAGAAATATGAAGGATTATAAGAGACTATTATGAACAACTATATGGCAACAAACTGGACAAGCTGGAAGAAATGGACAGTTTCATAGAGAAGATTAAACTCCCAAGACTGAACCAGGAAGAAATAGAAACTATGAACAACCCAATCACAAGCTCAGGAATCAACGTTTCAATCAAAAATCTACCCAAAAGTAAAAGCCCAGGGCCAGGTGGCTTCACAGGCGCATTCTCCCAAACATTTAAAGAAGAGCTAATGCCTGTCCCTCTAAAACTCTTTCGAAAAATTGCACAAGAAGGAACACTTCCAAACACATTCTATGAGGCCACCATCACCCTGATGCCAAAATCAGGCACAGACAACACAAAAAAAGAATATTATAGGCCAATTTCACTGATGAACATAGATACAAAGATCCTCAACAAAATCCTAGCAAACAGAATTCAACGACACATCAAAAAGCTCATACATCATGATCAAGTCGGATTCATCCCAGGCATGCAAGGATTCTTCACCATCCACAAATCAATCAATATGATATATCATATCAACAAATTGAGAGACAAACATCAATGATTATCTCAATAGATGCAGAAAAAGCCTTCGACAAAGTACAACACCCATTTATGATCAAAACTCTTCAGAAAATGGGCATAGAATATCTCTCCATCTGTTTAAGTCTTCTTTAATTTCTTTCATGAGTGTCTTGTAATTTTCTCATATATGGCTTTCACTATCTCAACATATATGAGAAGCCCACAGCGAACATTATCGTCAACTGTGGAAAATTGAAAGCATTTCCTCTAAGATCAGGAACAAGACAGGGGTGTCCACTTCACCACTACTGTTCAACATAGTCCTGGGAGTTCTAGCAACAGCAATAAGAGAAGAGAAAGAAAATCAAAGGAATCCAGATTGGAAAGGAAGAAGTCAAGCTCTCTCTTTTTGCAGATGACATATATTATACATAGAAAATCCCAAAGACAATATTACAAAGCTGCTAGAGATAATCAACGAATTCATCAAAGTCATGGGATACAAAATCAATATACAGAAATCACTGGCATTCCTATACACAAACAATGAAAAATCAGAAAATGAAATCAAAGAGGAAATCCCCTTCACCATTGCAACCAAAAGAATCAAATATCTAGGAATAAACCTACCCAAAGAAACAAAAGAATTGTACACAGAAAATTACAAGACACTCATGAAAGAAATTAAAGAAGACTTAAACAGATGGAGAGATATTCCATGTTCCTGCGTTGGAAGAATCAAATTGTGAAAATGACTGTACTACCAAATGTCATCTAAAGATTCAGTGTGATCCCTATCAAACTACCAATGACATTCTTCACAGAACTAGACCAAAGAATAACACAGTTCATATGGAAACACAAAAGACCCCGAATAGCCAAAGCAGTCCTTAGAAAGAGAAACGGAGCTGGAAGGATCAGCCTCCCCAATGTCAGACTATACTACAAAGCAATAGTCATCAAGACAGTATGGTAGTGGCACAAAAGCAGAACTATAGACAAATGGAACAAGATAGGGAACCCAGAGATAGGCCCACACACCTATGGATACCTCATTTTTGACAAAGGATATGAGATCTAAAATGAGACAAAGACAGCCTCTTCAACAAATGGTGCTGGGAGAATTGGACAGCTACATGCAAAAAAAATGAAGTTGGAACATTCCCTGACACCATGCACAAAGATAAACTCAAAATGGATTAAAGACCTAAATGTAAGACCATAAACCATCAGACTCTTGGAGGAGAATATAGGCAAAATATTCAAGGACATAAATCAAAGCAAGATCTTCTCTGACCCACCTACTAGAATAGCAGAATTAAACACAAAAATTAACAGGTGGGAACTAATGAAACTTAAAAGCTTTTGTACAGCAAAAGAAATCACAGAAAAGGTGAACAGACAGCCCACAGAGTGGGAGAAAATCATAGCAAATGAAACAACAGACAAAGAATTAATCTTCAAAATCTACAAGCAACTCATACAACTCAGCCCAGGAAAAATGAACAACCCAATCAAAAAATGGAAAAAAAATTTAAAGAGACATCTTACCAAAGAGGACATACAGGTGGCCCAAAAGCACATGAAATGATGCTCAACCTCGTTTATTATTAGAGAAATGCAAATCAAAACTACAATGAGATATCACCTCACACCCATCAGAATGGCCATATTCAACAAATTCAAAGACCATAAATGCTGGAGAGGGTGTGGAGAAAAGGGAGCCCTCTTGCATTGCTGGTGGAAGTGTAAATTGATACAGCCTCTATGGAAGGCAGTATGGAGATTTTTTAAAAACTAAAAATTGAAGCACCATATGACCCAGCAATCCCACTATTAGGCTTATACTTTGATGAAATCAAAACTGAAAGAAGCACCAGTACCCCAATGTTCATTGTAGCTCTCTATACAATAGCTACAACAT
Source organism: Tragulus kanchil (assembly GCA_022376925.1). Lineage (NCBI taxonomy): Eukaryota > Metazoa > Chordata > Mammalia > Artiodactyla > Tragulidae > Tragulus > Tragulus kanchil. The sequence continues at coordinate 48,885,426 of JAIOJX010000003.1, read as the reverse complement.
GGAAGCAACCTAGATGTCCATCAACGAATGAATGGATAAAGAAGCTCTGGTACATATATAGAATGGAATACTATTCAACTGTTTAAAGAAATGTAGAAGAATCAGTCCTAATGAGGTGGCTGGAGCTAGAACCTATTATAAAAAGTGAAGTAAGTCATAAAGAGAAAGACAAGTACAGTATACTAACACATATATATGGAATCTAGTAAGATGGTCATGATAACACATGCAGTAAACTCATGGAAAAACAGACAGAGAATAGACATATGGACGTTGTGGGGGAAGGAACAGTGGGTGGGAGGCATGGAGGAAGTAGCATGGAAACCTATACTATCATGTGTGAAAAATATAGCTACTATTGTTGTGCTAAGGGATTAGGAGTACTTAAAAAGGCTTGGTCGAAGGCCTGGAGGGGTGGAATGGGGGAGCCTGGGAGGAGGCAGGGGACCAGGGATATGCATATGACTGATCTGGGAACATGCATGCCTGTGAACAACAAAACTCTGTAAAAACTTTAAAATAAAGAAATAAATATATATATAAAAAGAAAAGGCAAAGGAACCAGACATCACATTGCCCACAGAGTGGGAGAAAATCATAGCAAATGAAACAACAGACAAAGAATTAATCTTCAAAATCTACAAGCAACTCATACAACTCAGCCCAGGAAAAATGAACAACCCAATCAAAAAATGGAAAAAAAATTTAAAGAGACATCTTACCAAAGAGGACATACAGGTGGCCCAAAAGCACATGAAATGATGCTCAACCTCGTTTATTATTAGAGAAATGCAAATCAAAACTACAATGAGATATCACCTCACACCCATCAGAATGGCCATATTCAACAAATTCAAAGACCATAAATGCTGGAGAGGGTGTGGAGAAAAGGGAGCCCTCTTGCATTGCTGGTGGAAGTGTAAATTGATACAGCCTCTATGGAAGGCAGTATGGAGATTTTTTAAAAACTAAAAATTGAAGCACCATATGACCCAGCAATCCCACTATTAGGCTTATACTTTGATGAAATCAAAACTGAAAGAAGCACCAGTACCCCAATGTTCATTGTAGCTCTCTATACAATAGCTACAACATGGAAGCAACCTAGATGTCCATCAACGAATGAATGGATAAAGAAGCTCTGGTACATATATAGAATGGAATACTATTCAACTGTTTAAAGAAATGTAGAAGAATCAGTCCTAATGAGGTGGCTGGAGCTAGAACCTATTATAAAAAGTGAAGTAAGTCATAAAGAGAAAGACAAGTACAGTATACTAACACATATATATGGAATCTAGTAAGATGGTCATGATAACACATGCAGTAAACTCATGGAAAAACAGACAGAGAATAGACATATGGACGTTGTGGGGAAGGAACAGTGGGTGGGAGGCATGGAGGAAGTAGCATGGAAACCTATACTATCATGTGTGAAAAATATAGCTACTATTGTTGTGCTAAGGGATTAGGAGTACTTAAAAAGGCTTGGTCGAAGGCCTGGAGGGGTGGAATGGGGGAGCCTGGGAGGAGGCAGGGGACCAGGGATATGCATATGACTGATCTGGGAACATGCATGCCTGTGAACAACAAAACTCTGTAAAAACTTTAAAATAAAGAAATAAATATATATATAAAAAGAAAAGGCAAAGGAACCAGACATCACATTGCCAACATCTATTGGATTACAGAAAAAAAAAAAAGAAAAAAACAAGGCACATTTTTTTTTTTTTTAAGATTTTATTTATTTATTTACTTTGGGCGGGGGTCGGGTTGGGGAGGGAGGGGAGTGGGCGGGCCACTTCTATTGGTCTTTCATTTCTCTATTTTCATTCGTCTTCATTCTTTGGCTCCTGTGGGCCTCCCATCGCGGTGGCATCTGTCGTTAGAGAGCACCGGCTCTGGGTGCATGCACTCCAGAGCTCCGGCTCGGTGATTGGACACATCAGTCCAGCCGCTCCACGGCACGTGGGATCTTCCCAGGCCAGGGCTCAAACCAGTGCCCCTTGCACTGCAAGGCGGTGTCCATACCCATTGGACCACCAGGGGAAGCCCAACAAGGCACATTTATTTCTGCTTCACTGACTATGCTGGAGCCTTTGACTTTGTGGATTACAGCAATCTGTTGATAATTCTTAAAGAGATGGGACCACTAGACCATCTTACCAGCCTCCTGGGAAATCTGTACGTAGGTCAAGAAGAAACAGAACTGGTCTTGGAACAACAGACTGATTCTAAATTGGGAAATGGGTATGTAAAGGCTATATATTGTCACCCTGTTCATTGAACTTTAATGCAAAATACACCATACAAAATGCCGGGCTCTATGAAGCTCAAATGGGGATCAAGATTGCCAGAAAAATATCTATAACTTCAGATATGCAGATGACTGAACCCCAAAGGCAGAAAGCAAAGATGAACTAAAGAGCCTCTTGATGAAGCTGAAAGAAGATGGCTTAAAACTCAGTCTTCAAAAACTAAGATCATGGCATCTGTTTCCATCACTTCATGACAAATAAATGGGAAACAATGGAAACAGTGACAGAGTATTTTCTTGGTCTCTAAAATTACTGTCAATAGTAACTGAAGCCACAAAATTGAAAGATGCTTGCTCCTTGGGAGAAAAGATATGAAAAAACTAGACAGCATATTTAAAAGCAGACAGCACTTTGCCGAAAAGGTCCATCTGTTTAAAGATATGGTCTTTCCTTTAGTCATGTATCAATGTGAGACTTTGACAATAAAAAATAAAAAAGGCTAGCTTCGGGGGCTTCCCTTGTGGTCCAGTGGTCTGTTTCCCTGGAGAGTCGACCTTGCAGTACAAGAGGCACCAGTTTGATCCCTGGTCCAGGAAGATCCCACGTGCTGAAGAGTGGCTGGGCCAGTGTTTCCAATTGCAAGCCGAGACTCTGGAGTGCATGTGGCCAGAGCCAGTGCTCTTCAACGAGAGAAGCCTCTGCAATGAGAGGGCCACACATACCAAAGAATAAACATAGATGAGAAATAAAAGATGATGACTTAGAGGCAAAAAAAAAAATTAAAAAAGAAAAAGTCTATCTTTGGAATTGTAGTACTGGAGAAGACACTTGAGAATCTCTGCAGAGTAAGGAGATTAAACCAATCAGCCCTAAGGGAAATCAACTCTGAATATTCATTGGAGAGACAGATGCAGAAGCTGAAGGTCCAATAATTTTTCCACCTCATACTAAGAGCCAAATGTTTGGAAAAGACCCAGATACAGGAAAGGCTGAAGGGAGGAGGAGAATGCACTGCAGAGGAAGAGATGGTTGGATTACATCACTGATTCAACGAACATGAGCTTGAGCTAATTCTGGGAATTAGTGAAGGACAGGGAAACCTGGCGTGGTGCAGTCCGTGAGGTCACAAGGGGTCGTACAGGACTGAGTAACTGAATAACAACAAAATATATTTGACACATCTTTGAAAATTCCCAATATAGAGCTTTTATTGGTATTATCATTTACCTGAAGAGGTTTCTTAGACAGCAAGAGGTTATGTGACTTATACTGGTCACATAGAGAGTAAACAATGATGTCCCCGGAAAACTTTTCTAGTGAAATTCATGAGGCCCATATTAAGAAATACTGTAGAACAAAAATTTTGTTCTTATATGAAGAAAGTGAGATATGTGTGTGTGTGTGTAAGAAGAAAGCAAAAAGAGATAAGATCAAAAAAAAAAAAAAAGAAATAAGAGATTTAAAAAAAGTCAAAGCTCAAACATTACTATGAGAGAAACGTACTTTTAGGGTCACTTTTTCAGAGGTCAAATAATGTGATATGAATGTTTAGAAAAGAATGTAGGTTGCTTCTGTTTCTTGAAATATAATAGATTGACACTTCAAAAAAATGGAAAAAGAAAGAAAGGGAAAAAAACCTAAAACTCGTGGGTTAAAAATTACTTTAAAGCATCGTAAATATGGTCACAAGTTGTCAAGAAAGGGAAACTTGATTATAAAAACTCAAAAAAGTTAACTGAATCCTGAAACTTGTTTAGCTTTTCAGGCACTGGATCAACCTATTGAATTTCACTTCACTTTGAATTTCACAGGCTCACTAGACTCCAGAGGGAGGGTGAAGTTCTGGGAGGACATGGTGTTCAGGTATCTGTAGGAGGAGGTGCTGTAGGGTTTCAGCCACCTGCTCCTCTACTGGAACCTGGCTGACTTTTCACCTTGGCTGTATGCTTTCTGGGCTGATCCCCCATCCCCACCCTCCCTGCTCATTCCCTCTGAGAGACTATTTGGCACAGCCAACAAGAGGAGCAGCTTTGGCCAATCTAGGCACATGATACAACATTTTGAGAAACCTGTCTTTCTGACAGGTTTCCCTTAATATACTTCCATTATTGAAGTGTGCAGTAGAGTCATGAGACAAGAAACAGTGTCTTGCTCTGGGGCTGCAGCTTTCTGAGGTTGGGGCACTGCTGGACCAGGTGCTCAGACCCAGGCCCGTGTGAAGGGAGTTCATATCCACAGGAAGTTACTGTTCTGGCTCTCCCTCTCATATCTACATAGACTTTTCCAGTCCTGAAGGCCAGATATGCCATTGTGTTTTTTTCAAGAAGTGCAATAAAAACATCCTGTCTTATCATCTCAATTATGCAATATGATATTTAGATTTTCATTCGTAACTGTAATTTTTTTAAAAAGTTAGTCGTTTGTCTTACTTCAATGGTCGAGAATGCAAGCAGTTTTATTATGTAGACTTTTTCTTTGATTATATAAAGAAAAACACAAATCAGGTATTATATTTTAGTTTAAAATTGCTTTAATTGTAACAAAACAGATTTCATGGCTATCAAATAAAAACTGCAAATGGGAGGTGGAGTTCAAGCCATTCTGACTGGGCAGTTCCTACCTGTGGACAATAAAGTTGAAGACAAGCTTACACTCAGTTGTGTCACAGAGTGTCAGTCAAGTAGGATGTTGGAGGGAAAGAGTACCTTGGTTCCAGTTTCAGGGGTTTGCTTTTGTTGCCACGTGCCTCATTGGCTTGAACACACCATCAGTGTTCTTGCTGAGAGCTGATGGTGCTTGTTGGTGAACCACGTAATATGTTTACAGCATCCTACTGATGGAATCTCCAAGCCTCAAACTTAGTGGCTTTACACCCTGAGACTATCTTAAAATTTGTGCACTGATTCCCAACTTTATCAAATTATGCATACAATTCTTTTTAGAAGAGATGCCTTATTAAAGTAAATAAGATTGCTATGTTACAATTGTGAGAATAACGTTTAGGTGCTTAGATTTTTCTTTTTTATAATAGGGAACTTTCAGCCATCAGTGGGGTATTTTAGAAACCTAAGGACATCAGAATGGAAGTTTTTTGGTTGGTTGGTTGTCTGTTTTAATGTATCTTCAAAGTTTTTGCCTCAACATCTAGAAAAGGATTTATTTTCTTCCATCAAACCAAGTAAATATTGTGGGTGAAAGAAGTCACTGATCTACTTATAAACTTTTAGAAAAAGTATCATTTTGTTAAAATACTGTACCTATTGTTAATCTGAATTTGTGTTGACTATGTCTTAGTGCCTTTATATATGGTGAACTTAGTTTCTGTAAATTAAACTTTTCCAGTCCTGAAGGCCAGATATGCCATTGTGTTTTTTTCAAGAAGTGCAATAAAAACATCCTGTCTTATCATCTCAATTATGCAATATGATATTTAGATTTTCATTCGTAACTGTAATTTTTTTAAAAAGTTAGTCGTTTGTCTTACTTCAATGGTCGAGAATGCAAGCAGTTTTATTATGTAGACTTTTTCTTTGATTATATAAAGAAAAACACAAATCAGGTATTATATTTTAGTTTAAAATTGCTTTAATTGTAACAAAACAGATTTCATGGCTATCAAATAAAAACTGCAAATGGGAGGTGGAGTTCAAGCCATTCTGACTGGGCAGTTCCTACCTGTGGACAATAAAGTTGAAGACAAGCTTACACTCAGTTGTGTCACAGAGTGTCAGTCAAGTAGGATGTTGGAGGGAAAGAGTACCTTGGTTCCAGTTTCAGGGGTTTGCTTTTGTTGCCACGTGCCTCATTGGCTTGAACACACCATCAGTGTTCTTGCTGAGAGCTGATGGTGCTTGTTGGTGAACCACGTAATATGTTTACAGCATCCTACTGATGGAATCTCCAAGCCTCAAACTTAGTGGCTTTACACCCTGAGACTATCTTAAAATTTGTGCACTGATTCCCAACTTTATCAAATTATGCATACAATTCTTTTTAGAAGAGATGCCTTATTAAAGTAAATAAGATTGCTATGTTACAATTGTGAGAATAACGTTTAGGTGCTTAGATTTTTCTTTTTTATAATAGGGAACTTTCAGCCATCAGTGGGGTATTTTAGAAACCTAAGGACATCAGAATGGAAGTTTTTTGGTTGGTTGGTTGTCTGTTTTAATGTATCTTCAAAGTTTTTGCCTCAACATCTAGAAAAGGATTTATTTTCTTCCATCAAACCAAGTAAATATTGTGGGTGAAAGAAGTCACTGATCTACTTATAAACTTTTAGAAAAAGTATCATTTTGTTAAAATACTGTACCTATTGTTAATCTGAATTTGTGTTGACTATGTCTTAGTGCCTTTATATATGGTGAACTTAGTTTCTGAAAATTAAACTTATTTGCAATTGTCTGAAAAAGAAATAAAAGAGAGATTGGAGATAAAGCCAAGGATTTCTTAAGTGTATGATTGAAGTTTACCATAGAGTTACAAGCTCCAATGGGAAAATGGCATGTGAAAATTGAACTACGAAAAAAAAAAAACCACCAAAAAGCATGGTCTTTCCAATGGAAAACAAGAACAATGACAACAAAATCCATTTTAAACTTTGATGCTTAACAGAAAATATTAGAAGATCCGCTGATATTTTGGAATCAAGTTTACTTAATTTTTATTTTTACCTCCAATTCATATTACCCAGATATTACCAAAAAAAACCCAAAAACAACAACAACAAAAAAAGAGAAAAAAATGGCTAACCTTAGTCATCTATGACTTTAAAAGACTCACATATATGACAGAGGCAAATACAAATCGATTTTTGAGGACTATCTGAGTTTTTAAGTTCTAGCACTTAGGAGATTCCAAACAGTTGGCATATATGTATTATTTTTTTTAAAAAAAGGAAAAGCTCCTATTCTGTCCCTAAGCATCCAAGGGATCAAGAAATCAGTGAACTACAAGGACAAAAAACCTGGAATCAGATGTGTAAAGACATGAGATTTTGGAATTAATAGGGAATATTACATAACTGATCATGTTTCAAAAATCAAAGGTGAGACTTGATAAAATGGATAAATGTCTATCATATGTGCAAAGGAACCCAAACAAAACCACTAGAAACACACACATATGCATACACATGTTTGTCTATTGATGTAGGTAGAGAAGTCTTAGTTCCATGATCCATGGGGATAAAGAGGCACCCTTAGTTGAGTTCAATTTGTGGCACATTTCCTGTTGCCTTCAGGCATCTAGTGTCTCTGTATGAAGGAGGGGGCATTAAAGCTTGTCAGGGAATCAAAATGCTTTCCAGGTTCAGCACTGATTCTGGCAGGATCCCTCTTGCGGGTCCTGACTGGCCACCCAGTGCACTTGGGTATTTCTTCCACATCTAGAAAAGGATTTATTTTCTTCCATCAAACCAAGTAAATATTGTGGGTGAAAGAAGTCACTGATCTACTTATAAACTTTTAGAAAAAGTATCATTTTGTTAAAATACTGTACCTATTGTTAATCTGAATTTGTGTTGACTATGTCTTAGTGCCTTTATATATGGTGAACTTAGTTTCTGAAAATTAAACTTATTTGCAATTGTCTGAAAAGAAATAAAAGAGATTGGAGATAAAGCCAAGGATTTCTTAAGTGTATGATTGAAGTTTACCATAGAGTTACAAGCTCCAATGGGAAAATGGCATGTGAAAATTGAACTACGAAAAAAAAAAAACCACCAAAAAGCATGGTCTTTCCAATGGAAAACAAGAACAATGACAACAAAATCCATTTTAAACTTTGATGCTTAACAGAAAATATTAGAAGATCCGCTGATATTTTGGAATCAAGTTTACTTAATTTTTATTTTTACCTCCAATTCATATTACCCAGATATTACCAAAAAAAACCCAAAAACAACAACAACAAAAAAAGAGAAAAAAATGGCTAACCTTAGTCATCTATGACTTTAAAAGACTCACATATATGACAGAGGCAAATACAAATCGATTTTTGAGGACTATCTGAGTTTTTAAGTTCTAGCACTTAGGAGATTCCAAACAGTTGGCATATATGTATTATTTTTTTTAAAAAAAGGAAAAGCTCCTATTCTGTCCCTAAGCATCCAAGGGATCAAGAAATCAGTGAACTACAAGGACAAAAAACCTGGAATCAGATGTGTAAAGACATGAGATTTTGGAATTAATAGGGAATATTACATAACTGATCATGTTTCAAAAATCAAAGGTGAGACTTGATAAAATGGATAAATGTCTATCATATGTGCAAAGGAACCCAAACAAAACCACTAGAAACACACACATATGCATACACATGTTTGTCTATTGATGTAGGTAGAGAAGTCTTAGTTCCATGATCCATGGGGATAAAGAGGCACCCTTAGTTGAGTTCAATTTGTGGCACATTTCCTGTTGCCTTCAGGCATCTAGTGTCTCTGTATGAAGGAGGGGGCATTAAAGCTTGTCAGGGAATCAAAATGCTTTCCAGGTTCAGCACTGATTCTGGCAGGATCCCTCTTGCGGGTCCTGACTGGCCACCCAGTGCACTTGGGTATTTCCCCTCTCCACATATAGACCCTTAGTGACTGCAGAGCTTCAACAGGAAATCACCTACAACAAATAGCCCACACTAAACGGAAAGCTTATGTATGCTGTGGCCAGAGAATTCCATTCCTCAACAAAGATGGGATGATACGGTGACACTGACAATTGGGATCCCACTATAGTGAGCTTCCCAGCCCAGGAATGCTCTTAGTTATAGCGAGCTGAAGGCTTCCTTCTTCACCTACAAGGACATAGGCCAGGTGATCTGACCTAAGAAACTGACATGTATCCCCACAGGTAGCTCCAGTAGGAACAAATACATGTGCAGTGGGACCAGATTGAACAAACTCTCCAAAATAGCACATCAAATTAAACTTTCTTTGGAAACACAGGGAACAAAAACAGGTCGGAATCTGCATTTTAAACCTAAAAAGAGTAGCTGCCTGAAAAAAATAAAAGATTTAAATTGTACCTAGAATATCTTAACATTATAAACTCTCCATGATTCAGTTTAAAAATAAAAGGAAAAAATACCCATCAAATATCTGGAAAAGCTAGAAATCAGAAAACAGCAACTTGAATGAGAAAACATAATCAAGGTACGTGAATAGCAATATGAATCAGATATTGGGATTATCTGATAGGAATTTTCTAGCAATGATCTTAGAAATGCTTCAACAAGAAATTACTTTCCAAAAATAGACAATTTTAGCACATAAAGAAAAATTATACAAAACAAACGAAATTACAGAAGTGAAAAATTCAACTATATTTTTCCAATGTAAATATTACTGAATAGGTTTTACTAGTGGAGTGGAAAATTACAGCAAATAGAAGCTGTGGATTTAAGGAAAGACTAATAGAATTAATTCAACATGAAAAACAGAGAAATTAGAGTTAGAAGAAAGAAAAGACACTCTAGTATATAATACAATAACAAAATATTCAGTATTTGTTCTGTCAGGATCTTAGGAGGAAAATAAAGGAAAGAAAATGGGGACAAGAAATGAATTTGAAAAATTAATGACTGATAACTTCTTACATTCAGCAAACTACATAAGTCTACAGGTTCAAAAATGGAAAATTTACTTGAACAGACATTTTTTTCAGAGTTTATATCAATGGTGACATAATAACATGTTCAACATCATTAGGCAATAGGGAAATTTAAATTAAAACCACAATGAGATATCAGTACAAATCTATCAAAAGAAATTTTTTCAAAAGATGACATCAAATACTGCAGAGGATTGTTGATGGAAAAATAAAATGGCACAGTTTTTCTAGAAAAGAGTTTTAAAATTTGCTATGAACTTAATATGAAATCACAAATATGACTGACAATGTTAGCATTGGACATTTATCACAAAAAGTCCAGTCAAAGCTGACTCTTATTTTGGTATCCTTCTTCACCTACAAGGACATAGGCCAGGTGATCTGACCTAAGTACAGGTAAAACAAATACATGTGCAGTGGGACCAGATTGAACAAACTCTCCAAAATAGCACATCAAATTAAACTTTCTTTGGAAACACAGGGAACAAAAACAGGTCGGAATCTGCATTTTAAACCTAAAAAGAGTAGCTGCCTGAAAAAAATAAAAGATTTAAATTGTACCTAGAATATCTTAACATTATAAACTCTCCATGATTCAGTTTAAAAATAAAAGGAAAAAATACCCATCAAATATCTGGAAAAGCTAGAAATCAGAAAACAGCAACTTGAATGAGAAAACATAATCAAGGTACGTGAATAGCAATATGAATCAGATATTGGGATTATCTGATAGGAATTTTCTAGCAATGATCTTAGAAATGCTTCAACAAGAAATTACTTTCCAAAAATAGACAATTTTAGCACATAAAGAAAAATTATACAAAACAAACGAAATTACAGAAGTGAAAAATTCAACTATATTTTTCCAATGTAAATATTACTGAATAGGTTTTACTAGTGGAGTGGAAAATTACAGCAAATAGAAGCTGTGGATTTAAGGAAAGACTAATAGAATTAATTCAACATGAAAAACAGAGAAATTAGAGTTAGAAGAAAGAAAAGACACTCTAGTATATAATACAATAACAAAATATTCAGTATTTGTTCTGTCAGGGTCTTAGGAGGAAAATAAAGGAAAGAAAATGGGGACAAGAAATGAATTTGAAAAATTAATGACTGATAACTTCTTACATTCAGCAAACTACATAAGTCTACAGGTTCAAAAATGGAAAATTTACTTGAACAGACATTTTTTTCAGAGTTTATATCAATGGTGACATAATAACATGTTCAACATCATTAGGCAATAGGGAAATTTAAATTAAAACCACAATGAGATATCAGTACAAATCTATCAAAAGAAATTTTTTTTCAAAAAGATGACATCAAATACTGCAGAGGATTGTTGATGGAAAAATAAAATGGCACAGTTTTTCTAGAAAAGAGTTTTAAAATTTGCTATGAACTTAATATGAAATCACAAATATGACTGACAATGTTAGCATTGGACATTTATCACACAAAAAAAGTCCAGTCACACAAAACCTGTTGCACGGATGCTCATATATTTATTCATGCTGTCCTCAATGGAAACAACACAGATGACTTTTAGTAAGTGGATGACTGTGCAAATTCTGGCACATTCACAACAATGAAGAGATACAGATGACAGATAGATAAGAAGTTTGGATGAAACATTATTCTTAGTATAAAGAAGTCAATCCAAAAGGTAATATATTATGGGATTCTACATATATAATAGTTTGAAAATTGTACAAGCAAAGAACAAATTACTGGGTTGAAAATTTTTACAAGGTAGTCAGGAATATTGAGTTGAGACAGCAGTGAACTGGTTATAAAAGAGCCACAAGAGGGATCCTTGAGAATACAAGCATTGCTTTTCACCTTGACTCTGGTGAAGGATATATAAACCTACAACTATGATAAAATTTCATAGAATGAAGTACACACACACACAAATGGAAACAAACAAACAAAACCTAAGGAATCTGAAATCGGTCAGTGGATTTAAACATGTCAGTATCCTGACATTTTCCACAATATTACTTGTGGAAAAACTGGGTAAAATTTATGTAGGATCTCTCTGTTTTACTTCTTACTACTGCAAAGGAAACTATAATTATTGTTATATGCCAATTTTAGCTCAGTGCAGCTATTAAAATAGTATTAGATTAATGTACATATCTACACAATAATTGTGTTAGTCACTAAATCATTTGTAACTGCAGAAAATACCTACAAAAGTCAACTGAATCTAAAAATCCTGAATGACATGTTTAATACCTTCAAATTTTATAGTAATATAATAATGTTTCTGAGTGTGTAGTGATGTAAAAGCATTAAACAAAATATCTTTCTCAGAACCAGGCAATTTTTTGTTTGTCAGGAGCAGATTTTATCCACCATTTATTTGGGGAATATTCATATAAAACACTTTGACCAGTATAATACACAAAATAATTGAATATAGTATTGAAAATACTTTTTTTATTTTTGAAAATACTGTTTAAGTAAACTTTTCTTCCTAGATGCCCTCTGAAAAATATGAAGATATATTACTAAATAATTTACAAAAGGCATTCTTATGGATTCAGAGGTGATATCATCCAAATATGGTATTCTGGGACAGATATGTTCCTAGATAAAAGTGTTTAAATTTTCTGAAATTTATCATCACAATTGATTGTGCTATCAAACATTTCAAGGAAGTTTTGGTTAAAGGCTAGCTTTGTGTCATGGCTGAATTCATCAAGAGCTTTCATTAAGTCTGGTATTTTATGTTTTAATTAAAGAGAAGTGCATATATTATATATATCATGCAATCGAGTGGCAGAGTTGACATTCATCTTACAATATTTGAAAACCCAGTATTCAGCAATAGGAAATGGATTACAGTGGTAGAATAATACTCATAATTTGATGAAGTGTTTGAATATTTTCATATGTGATTCAATCAATAAGGAGCAGAATACTTTGATTTAAGGCTGTAATGAGAATAAGCATGTGTTCAGAAAATCTAGATAGGAGTATGCTAAAGAATTCTAAGTAGGTAGAATATGTACTTCTTTGTTTTATTTATACATTGCTTACTTTTTGCACAGTAGTCTGATTAGGAGATCTTTTGGTATATATTCTATTCTGATGTTTTTTATATATTTAAAGACATTTTGTATTGAATAAAATAAATATAAGGTAGTTAAGACAAACATAGAATATCTAGCTTATTTCAACTAAGCATATTTTGATTGCTGAACTAGATGACATTTGCTTACATCATTATTTTGTATCAGTGAAAAACATTCAGAATTATTATAATATGATCTTATTAATATACCCTCTTATCTTTAAAATATGTACTGAGGCGAAAGTCACATACCATAAAATTAACATGTAAGTGTATGATTCACATAGTATGTGAATAGGGAAGTTCATAAAGACTGACAAAAAGCATTTAAATGATTGCCTGGAGAGAAGGGAGACCAGAAAATGACTGCTTAATTGGCATAAGGTTTTATTTTGTTGTTATTAAAATGTTTTTGTAGAGGTAGTGATTTACACATCATTTCAAACATATTAAGTGAATCGCCTACTTTTTTCTTTTGATGTTAAAAGTACAGATTAAAAGTCTTTATTTCTGAAAAGTGGCATGCAAAAGGCACAGGGGAGGGAATGAATGAGTGAACATAGACTGGGATTGACACCAGTTTAAGGACCTGTTACTAGAAAAGTCCAGATGAAGGAGAACAAGAGAAACCCCCAATTAGGAAAAAAAGAGAAAAAAAAAAAAAAAAGAGACATGGCAGTCATAGCCAGGCACATACCCCTCACTCAAACATATACCATCACCTGATATCTGTTTATCTTCCCTCCCCCATCCCCTTTCACAAAGGGGAGACAAAATTTTAAAAAAATTAAAAAGACAACCCCCCAAAATTGTCAAAGCCAACTATGGGTCCTACTCCCCAAAATAGGCTAAATTTTCAGAATGATCCAAGTTCCTACAGTCTGTCCTCCATCACCGGGCATGGAGAGGCATTTGAAGAGTACAAGCCTCCAAGTGCTAACACCAAAGAATGCTCAACCCCTCCAAGGGTGCACTTCCTCCCTCCCTCTTTCACTCGTTTTCTTTGACACTAGATGGAAGAGAAACTAGGTGCTCTGTGCACTCTCTAGCTTTCAGCTTGCCTCACTTCCTCAAAGGTGCTCAATCTTCCAGGACAATGGGCTCACTGGTGTTGGCAGGTTGTGGGGATAGAGAACTGGGAGCTACACTGCCATCAGTTATGGTTTCACCTTCAAAGGCAAGTTGGGCAGTTGGGCAGTTGGGCAGCTCTCTGCATATCTAGGTGGATCACAATGAGGTATGTGCATTTTTTAGACAGGGCTTTTACACACTTACCTAGGTAGGTGTGAACTTAGAGTTTTGATTAACGGGTTTTATTGTATATTCATTTGCCAGAATTTTCAGTCTGTTATAATCAGATGTATATATGTTTAGAATATTCATAAACTCTTAGTGGGCTCTCAGCTAGCTGACATTACTTGAGGACACAGCTGTTCATCAAGGGCACATACTTGTGTCAGACTGAATTGGAGCAGCCTCTCCGGCTAGTTTGCATCCACTCTGCACCTAGGGACACCGTGCTGTAGTTGGAAACATCTTTGTGATTATTCTGCGGCATTTCTGTGAGCTCTCCTGGGCTACACTGGGGCGTGTCTTGGGTGGCATTTAGAGATCAGCTTGAATATTTTTCGGCTAGGCCACCCTACTTTTCTCATGCCTACCTTCCTATCTAACATCCGTTATCACATCTGTTTGTCAGGTGTCCATCCATCTCTCCTGCAAGCCTGACTTTCTTATATTCATACCGCGTCTAATATCTAGGATGACACAGTGTCTATGACATGTACAAGCATTTCCTGATGGAAAAATGAAACCCTCCTCCCAAGGACATAACTATTGATAACATAAATTTATGTTGAAACAATATGAGAACAAATTACCTTATATGCTTTGAAATATAATGGGAAAAAGAAGACAACGCTTAATATTTCTGAGGCTATGTGAAACAAATTATTTGGATAAATTAGCTGACACTTCTGAATTTTAAAGATAAGACATTATACTTACCTCATAGAAAGACTGTAAGGATTACGCAATCTATTACAAGCTAAGGATTTCACACAAAGGCTGTCATACAGCAAGTAAACAGTAAATATTATATGTCACTATAATTCCTCTTTCTCCATTAAAGCCTAGATTTAGGACACTGATTTTTAAACAGAGATGCATGTGAGAATCACCTGTTAAGTTTTCTGTGATTATATGTCCTCAGAACACAATTTAGGGAACTTTGATTCAGTGGTGTTGTGTGAAGGTCAAGAGATGATGTGTTGTTCAGCCTCCACTGAGAGTACGAATACTTAATCCTTTACAAGATTTCTTTTGTTTTGTGAGGAAATATTTACAGTATACTACAACTGAATAAAAGTAAATTATGATGCTAATTGTCTAATTTTATACTATGCAGATTTCTTTATAAACATTGAAGGTTGCAACCTCAAGCCAATGACAAAAAAAGGAATTTCTAAAATAATAAATTCCTTAAATCAGAAAAATAGTATTTTGGCCTTTGTAGATTTGGACAAAACGTATATATATATATATAAAGAGATCTATCTACCTATCTAGCTAAAGATTTATTTATTTATTTACTTTGGGTGGGGGTCGGGTTGGGGAGGCCACTTCCATTGGTCTTTCATTTCTCTATTTTCATTAGTCTTCATTCTTTGGCTCCTGTGGGCCTCCCATCGTGGTGGCGTCTGTTGTTGCAGAGCACTGGCTCTGGGCACATGCGATCCAGAGCTCCGGCTCGGTGATTGGACACATCAGTCTAGCCGCTCCGCGGCACGTGGGATCTTCCCAGGCCAGGGCTCGAACCGGCGCCCCTTGCACTGCAAGGTGGTGTCCTTACCCACTGGACCACCAGGGGAAGCCCTACCTATCTCTCTCTCTCTCTCTCTCTCTCTCTCTCTCTCTATATATATATATATATACACATATAAAATAGGATCCAAAACAGATTTTAAAAAATTTACTGATTAAAACAAGAAAGACCAAAACAACTCCATCACATGGTTGTAGAGTATTGTATAATAACTTGTACAGATGCAAATAATCTCTGATAGCGATTTACCAAAAGGAATTTGAAAGTTCATTATGACAGAAACTTTGTGTGCGCTCAGTCGCTCAGTCTGTCCAACTCTTTATGACCCTATGGACTGTAGCCCCACCAAGCTTCTCTGTCATGAGATTTCCTGGGTAAAAATACTAGAGTAGGCTGCCATTTCTTTCTCCCGGGGATCTTCCTGATCCGGGGATCACTCCCTCTTCTCCTGCATTGCAGGCAGATTCTTTACCTCTGGGGCACCTGGGAATTCAGAAACTCTATAGCTAGAAAAGATAAAAAATCTCAGTTATGCAATAGCATCATGATAATATTGTGCTCATTCTGTGGTTCTTGCTATTACTGAATGTAAATCTAGTTTGTATTGAATATTTCCTTTAATCTAGCTATTTTCTAAAGAAACAATTGATCCCAGTGTACAAATTTACCATTAAAGAGCTGCAATTTTGAAGCTATTTATTTGCATACATCTGAACAAGCACTCTTTTTATCAATCTTATTTATAAAATTAACAAAATTGTAGCAGTATCAGATTTGTTCAGTAGGAAGTTAGGCATGAATAATGAGAGGTGGCCTGGCTGAAAAAATTTCAAGCTTATTTCTAAATCCTACCCTAGAAAAGCCCAATGGAGCCTAAGAGAGATCACAGATATGCTACAAAATAACCACAGAGACTTCTCCAACTCCCAGGCAAGCACTCTAGGTACACAGTGGTTACAAACTAACCACAGGGACTCTTGCAACTCTGGCATATATGCCCTTGATACACAGCTGTGTCCTCAAATGACCTTCAGCAACCGGGGATCTATTAACATTCATAAATATTCTATACATATATCTGATTATAACATATTGAATTATGGGAAAGGCATATGCAATAAAGTCTGCTGTTATGTCACTTGCACCTGTCAATTAAATCTGTCACTCCACACCTACCTAGACGAATATGTAAAAGCCCTGTCTTGAAAACCCTTGTACCTCATTCATTCTGGGATCAGTGCCCTTTCTGATTTGGCCAACCTCTCTCTTGAGGTGTTCTTTCTCTTCTTTCTGCAATAAACATGTTTTTACCAAGGGTAAAATCTCAGATTTTTCTCTGTGTCCTTAGCAAGAATCAAAACCCATGAGGAAGGTTCTCTTCAACTCTTTCTGTCAGGTAACATTTTGGTGCCCTGGCTGATTGCTTTAAGTGTGTCACTTCCTCTTTCTTTCCTCTGACACACAAAGGGCAAACCTATTCTCTTCTTTACTCACGCTTGCTTTCTTTTGGTCTTTTATCAGTTGAGCAGTTCTCTGTTCCTGAACTACTCCTCATGCGACCATCACCAGATTCTGATTCTTCTCTTCAGACCAACTTTGGAGTTGCTAGTAGGACCCCTCTCTTCATTTGGAGAAGAATGGCATAACCCAAACAGGCCACCAGGTATCTGGGACATTTTTATAAAAAATTTGGGCCCCTTTTGTTTTTATTTATTTATTTATTTTCATCCATGTTTATTCGTCGTCCTATGTGGGCCTCCCATTACAGTGGCCTCTCTCATTGCAGGACACCAGCTCTGGGTCCATGCGCTCCAGAGCACTGGTTCATAATTAGACACACTGTTCCAGCCACTATGTGGCACATGGGATCTTCCCGGTCCAGGAACTGACCCAGTACCCCTTGAACTGCAAAGCAGACTCTTTATCCACTGGACCACCAGAGGAGCCCTATCTGGGACATTTTTAGTTGAGTTCAAGAAGGAGATGTCTTTCCCAACTCCTGAAGAGTTCTAGATTATGAAAATTTTCCAGCCAACTACTTTTGATGGCAGCATGTTTCTGGACTAACCACAGGGACTCTTGCAACTCTGGCATATATGCCCTTGATACACAGCTGTGTCCTCAAATGACCTTCAGCAACCGGGGATCTATTAACATTCATAAATATTCTATACATATATCTGATTATAACATATTGAATTATGGGAAAGGCATATGCAATAAAGTCTGCTGTTATGTCACTTGCACCTGTCAATTAAATCTGTCACTCCACACCTACCTAGACGAATATGTAAAAGCCCTGTCTTGAAAACCCTTGTACCTCATTCATTCTGGGATCAGTGCCCTTTCTGATTTGGCCAACCTCTCTCTTGAGGTGTTCTTTCTCTTCTTTCTGCAATAAACATGTTTTTACCAAGGGTAAAATCTCAGATTTTTCTCTGTGTCCTTAGCAAGAATCAAAACCCATGAGGAAGGTTCTCTTCAACTCTTTCTGTCAGGTAACATTTTGGTGCCCTGGCTGATTGCTTTAAGTGTGTCACTTCCTCTTTCTTTCCTCTGACACACAAAGGGCAAACCTATTCTCTTCTTTACTCACGCTTGCTTTCTTTTGGTCTTTTATCAGTTGAGCAGTTCTCTGTTCCTGAACTACTCCTCATGCGACCATCACCAGATTCTGATTCTTCTCTTCAGACCAACTTTGGAGTTGCTAGTAGGACCCCTCTCTTCATTTGGAGAAGAATGGCATAACCCAAACAGGCCACCAGGTATCTGGGACATTTTTATAAAAAATTTGGCCTCTTTTGTTTTTTATTTATTTATTTATTTTCATCCATGTTTATTCGTCGTCCTATGTGGGCCTCCCATTACAGTGGCCTCTCTCATTGCAGGACACCAGCTCTGGGTCCATGCGCTCCAGAGCACTGGTTCATAATTAGACACACTGTTCCAGCCACTATGTGGCACATGGGATCTTCCCGGTCCAGGAACTGACCCAGTACCCCTTGAACTGCAAAGCAGACTCTTTATCCACTGGACCACCAGAGGAGCCCTATCTGGGACATTTTTAGTTGAGTTCAAGAAGGAGATGTCTTTCCCAACTCCTGAAGAGTTCTAGATTATGCACCAAACTCTCAATTATTACCCTAGGATGCCAGGCTAATTGTTCTACTGTCTTCCAGATGGAAAACAGGTCATCTGTTTCCTAGAGGCAGACCTGCACTCTTGCCTCCTTTATCCTGAAAACATTTGTGATATAGTTTTGTCTGTCCAAAGCTTTTGTCTGCTCTAACATGTTACTGCCAACATCATGGGTAATATGGAGCAGCTAGTAAAATACAAATAGCCCACATTGCTTGAGACTCCAGTGCTAGGTTACTTAGTGGGGTTTTTAACATTTATTTATTTATTTATTTGTGGGGGAGGGGGCGGGTTAGGGACAGAGGGGGTGGGCGGGCCACTTCTATTGGTCTTTCATTTCTCTATTTTCATCTGTCTTTGTTCTTTGGCCCGTGTGGGCCTCCCATCGCGGTGGCCTCTGTTGTCGCAGAGCGCCGGCTCTGGGCGCATGCGCTCCAGAGCTCCGGCTCAGTAATTGGACACATCGGTCCAGCTGCTCCACAGCACGTGGGATCTTCCCAGGCCAGGGATCGAACCAGCGTCACTGCAAGGCAGTGTCCTTACCCACTGGACCACCAGGGAAGCCCTTTAGTGGGGTTTTAAAGAAAAAAAGAAAAAAAAGATAGGGGCTAACATTTTTCCTTCCTCTTTTACCTTTGTAATGTAACTATTCTGACTGAGCTCTTAGGAACTGCCTGATTAATCTGTAGTCCCCCAGACTGAAGAAGAAAGGAAAAGTTGGGGGGCATTTTAAATTCAAACTAGAAAACTTTGTGATCTCTTGTTGTGTAGAAATTGGCTTGTCTGGCTTCCGTTTGTGGGTTTAATTAACACAGGCTTGTCTTTGGAGTCCTCAACGTGTAGTATAACACTTTTGTTGTACCTATGGTTCCTGAAAGTCAATAAGTGCATACTCTTTTATCACTGAAACATTAATTTCTAGAAAGGTCTAAATTTACCCACTTCTGTCTTGTGAGAAAGAAACTAAGGATGTTTGGTTCCACCTTGAGATGTCCTTTACCAATTTGTAGAATGCTAATGTAGAAAACAGTGTGTGGTTGCTTAAGGTAAGTAGGATGAGTTTTTTTCTGAAAAAAAATGGTGTGAGGAGTAGAAATATATTTTGTTGAAAGAAAAAAAGATGATTTTGTTCTGGAACATCTACTTCTGAATGGAAATAATTAGCGACAAAATATGACTATATAAATTGGCAGAAGGTTTCCAGAGGAGGAACACTGAAAAAGAAGTTTGTATCCGATTAGGATCTTCTAAGGTTGGATTAAGTTTAATTTGGTAAATGAATCTTACAAGAAGTAGACTGATGTAGGATTGGATTCAGCTTTTCTCTCTCATAAGAGAACAAAGTTTTCCTGAAATACCCCTTTTGATATTGTCAGGTCAACTTATTTTTCTTCCTTGGTTCTTCTCTCATCACAACAGAAGTTTAGAGTAACGGACAAAAGGATGTAGAATAACAGACAAGTTATAGCTCATTTCAGCTCAAGCAGACAGGTCTTTTATTAGACAAACACTCCCAAGACATGGGAGCAGACTGAGGCCAAGGGAGTCCTCCTCCTTCCTACTGATCCTCCTTGGCTTCCCCCTTTCTCACTTACCATCTCCTGCTTTTGGCTATCACATGTGCAAAGTATAGCTTTTACTGAGCACCAATCAATGAAAGGGAATGAAAATGGGCATGTGCTCAAGGCCAATGACAATTGTAAGATATATAATATCAGGATGTGTTATCTCGTTGAATTATTTGATGAGCTTCTTTAGTAACATGTTGTTTAACCTTCACGTTCGTGTTCTTTTTTTTTGTCCTCTTTTTTTTTTTTTTAATTGTGATTACATCTAGTTTCATGTCATTAAATTTACTGAGATTTGTTTTGTGATCTAATGTTATAGAGTTAACTTGTGTCTGCTCTGCTGCATGTAGTAAAGCCAACCTACTGACTCCAGGCTGTGATAAAGGAAAATGCAGTATTTATTGCAGGGTACCAAACAGGAGTTCATACTTAGTGTGCCATTTAAGTCTGAAGTTTCATTTTGAATTTTTCACTGGATGATATATATTTATATAATGTAATGTTAATGCCTTCTACTATGTATTATTTTCAGTTTATTGTTTTAAGTTCACTAATACTTTCTTTATGTATAATTTCCCTCCTCTGTTGGGTGAGTAAACATTTATAAATGTTATATCTTCCTGGACTACCCCCTTTATTACTATTTGATACTTTATTTTTCATTATGGTCTTTGTTTTAAAGTCTATTTCATCTAATGTTAGTATAGCTACCCAACTATCTTTTTGTTTCCATTTGCATGGAATATCTTTTCTATCCCTTTGCTTTGAGAACATGTGTATACTTTTTTCCCAAAGTTAGTTGATTATAGTTTTGGTTTTTTATGCTTCTTGTTTTTGTTTGTTTCTTTTGTTTTATTCCATCCATACGCATGTCTTTTGATTGTCAAGTTTACACTTAAAGTGATTATTGATATTTATGTACTTATTGCCATTTTGTTATTTTTTAGTTTTTTTTTTCTTCCTTGGTTCTTCTCTCATCACAACAGAAGTTTAGAGTAACGGACAAAAGGATGTAGAATAACAGACAAGTTATAGCTCATTTCAGCTCAAGCAGACAGGTCTTTTATTAGACAAACACTCCCAAGACATGGGAGCAGACTGAGGCCAAGGGAGTCCTCCTCCTTCCTACTGATCCTCCTTGGCTTCCCCCTTTCTCACTTACCATCTCCTGCTTTTGGCTATCACATGTGCAAAGTATAGCTTTTACTGAGCACCAATCAATGAAAGGGAATGAAAATGGGCATGTGCTCAAGGCCAATGACAATTGTAAGATATATAATATCAGGATGTGTTATCTCGTTGAATTATTTGATGAGCTTCTTTAGTAACATGTTGTTTAACCTTCACGTTCGTGTTCTTTTTTTTTGTCCTCTTTTTTTTTTTTTTAATTGTGATTACATCTAGTTTCATGTCATTAAATTTACTGAGATTTGTTTTGTGATCTAATGTTATAGAGTTAACTTGTGTCTGCTCTGCTGCATGTAGTAAAGCCAACCTACTGACTCCAGGCTGTGATAAAGGAAAATGCAGTATTTATTGCAGGGTACCAAACAGGAGTTCATACTTAGTGTGCCATTTAAGTCTGAAGTTTCATTTTGAATTTTTCACTGGATGATATATATTTATATAATGTAATGTTAATGCCTTCTACTATGTATTATTTTCAGTTTATTGTTTTAAGTTCACTAATACTTTCTTTATGTATAATTTCCCTCCTCTGTTGGGTGAGTAAACATTTATAAATGTTATATCTTCCTGGACTACCCCCTTTATTACTATTTGATACTTTTTTTTTCATTATGGTCTTTGTTTTAAAGTCTATTTCATCTAATGTTAGTATAGCTACCCAACTATCTTTTTGTTTCCATTTGCATGGAATATCTTTTCTATCCCTTTGCTTTGAGAACATGTGTATACTTTTTTCCCAAAGTTAGTTGATTATAGTTTTGGTTTTTTATGCTTCTTGTTTTTGTTTGTTTCTTTTGTTTTATTCCATCCATACGCATGTCTTTTGATTGTCAAGTTTACACTTAAAGTGATTATTGATATTTATGTACTTATTGCCATTTTGTTCACTGTTTTCTGGTTGCTTTTGTAGTTCCTCTCTGTTCTTTTCTTCTTTCTTCACTTGTGTTTTGAATGTTGTTTCATTTCATGTTAGGCATAAGGAAGAGAGAAAAGGGAGAAGAGAAATGACTAATTATTTGAAGAAATAGTGGCTGAAAACTTCCTTAATCTAGGCAGGTGAACAAGCATCCAAATCCAGCAAGGGCAAAGAGTTTCAAATAACCCAAGGAGACATAAATGAAGATACATTAGAGTTAAAATGGTGAAAAATTTAACAGAGAATCTTAAAGGGAATTTCTATTTGGGAAGTTCTTCCTCTCTCTTACGTATAAGGGAAAACACATAAGACAAACCTGGATGTCTTATGTCTCCTGCATTGACAGACATGTTCTTTACCACTACTGCCACCTGGAAAGCCCAAGGTTACTTCTAGTTCCCATACTGGGAGTCAAACATAGGCCCCTTGAGTGAAAACCAGGAATCTGAACCATTAGACCACATGATAACCACCATACCATAAAGCTACAAGATTTTTTAAGCAGAAACTCTATAGGCCAAAAAAGAATGGCATAACATATTGAAAGTGCTAAAAGGAAAAAAAAAATCCAGTGAAGAATTAGTTAGCCAGCAAGGTTATTATTCCTTTTGCAAGTCTAAGAAAGTTTCATTAAATCTGCCCCTATACCTTTCTAGTGTACCATTATGTAAAATAACTTCCAGTTGATACTTCTTTATATTTTCTACCTTTGTTGAAGTTCTCATTGTGTTCATTTTTGTCTTGAGTACAGCATTTGTTTTAAAATTTATTTTTGGCTATTCTGAATTTTTCACTGCTCCAGTAGGCTCTTCTCTAGTCACGGGAAGTGGGGACTACTCTCTAGTTGAGATGAGCAGGATTCTTGTTGAGGTGACTTCTTTTGTAGAATTTGGGCAATCTATTCATATTTTTATGCTTCCCTTTTTTTATTTATAGAATGGGATAATAATATCACAATTGAATTGATCAAGACAGACAACATTTTTCTTCAACATAAAAAACTTTAGACAGACTTCTTCCTGGCTATAGGCCCTCAATCTACCTTGTATTAGAGCATTTACTTTAGGAAGCATGCAATTGTCAATTTCTTCTCTGTCCTTTTGAGATATTGGTTTTCTCTTGCTAATTTTCTCTTGCTATTTTTACAACCTAGAAATAGACTTCTCAGAGAAATGGGAACCGTACCTTTGAAATGTAATTATCAAGAAAAAATAATGCCTCAGTTCTTAGTCTCTGTAGAAAGATGAGGGCTAAATTTCATTAAGCTTCTCTGGTGACTCAATGTAAGGAATCTACTTCTTAATGCAGGGAATATGGGTTCAATCCATAGGTTGGGAATATCCCCTAGAGGCAGAAATGGAAACCCATTCCAACATTCTTGCATGGGATGTCGCATGGAAAAAGGAGCTTGGCAGGTCCTTCCATGGGGTCATGAAAGAGTTGAATACAACTTAGCTTGTTAAATAATAACAACAAGGAAACACATATCCTAATAATACTGACCAACCACCTCCTTGATGTCCTCCAGTACTTTTCAACTACCTACTCAAGTGCTTATAACCTTACCTCAGCAGAGTTAAGTTCAATTTCTCTCCCTCATATTACTGTAGGCATCTTTAATAGCGTCTTCTTTGTTTAACTTCTCCTGTGCAATTTTACTTGATGTATTTAGAGCATTATTTTAAACACTGTGTGTTAATCTATGCAAAATGCTTAGATACTCTGATACTTGGTAGAAGGTAAGATTTACTTATTTTTATTATCATGCAGAATGTAATGTTAACCGTAATTATTATTAATAGTTAACTTCCCTATCAGTCTTTCATGAGAATAATTAACGCTATGTTAAGCTAAATTTTGTATTGTTCCCTGATCACAACAAACTCATTTACACCTTTTTGTTTCTGCACATTTATTTTTGTTTGTTTTAACAGTTGTCTGACATTCTTCTATGCTATTGCAAGGCTCAAATCTGTTAGCACCAAATATAGGAAGCCTTATTTCTTTTAAGGCAGAATCAGTTATATGCTACTTCTTTACTCAGTCAAGTTCCCCTTCCTCACTAGTATATAATTCCCCTGTAGGTGAGTAAAAATTGTATTAGCAGTCTTTTGCGCATTAAAGGATTTGTTGCATTAATGAGTGCCCATCATTTCCAAATTACTATGTTATTAAATATAGAGTTATGGTTTGTTTCAGTGAGGATGATGCATAACCTATACACAGCGCTTTTCTTGTTGCTTTCATTCTCATAAGCATTCACTATTTTGTGTTGTATTCTTTTGTTGTATTTTTTTTATTGCTATTTCTAATCTAAATTTTTGGACACAACAGCTCAAGCAATATTATTAAATTAGACTGTAAAAGTCTAATGTTATGGAGCTATTTGAAGGACACCATTTCTCTCTTGTGGTTAACATTTTTGAAAGATTTAGAAAAAAGAAATCATAAAAGTGCATTGCCTCAGGCAGTTTCTTTCTATATAAATTCCCGTGGACATTGAAAGGTATTAGCTTTGTTTCTATTAACTTTACTATTAGTTATTTGGCAGAAATAAAGGGAACTGGATAAACAGTAGAGTTCAGAACTCATTTTGTGAAAATACCTGCTAATAGAAGTCTCCTCAAATTTCTTGACTACATTTACTTCTAAATTTACTAAGATTATTTAAGTTTTAGGTGAAAAGATCGCCTGCATAACATGAAAAATATCTGCAGGACAGAACTTCCCATTGACCAGGAAGAGTGATACAGTTGTCTGTTAAGAATTAATTAGTTTTGCAGCAAAGATCTCATGTAGAATGAGTATAGCATCAAATTCTACAAATGGCTGACTGCCTACTATCTGTGGGAAGCAGGAAGATCATGTTTCAGAGTTTCAATCTCTAACATCTATGAGATGAGATATAAAGTAACACATTTAGGGTCATCCAAAATGGAAATACAGACTACATCTTTGAAAACATTTAGAATAGCATGTAGCATATAATAGACATAAACTATTTCTCCAATAGAAATGGGAGGGAAAGATTACCCTTGCCTCTCAATATGTCCTCATTTGCAATTCTCCTTTCAAATACTTGCAATATGTTTCCTCCTTTTAAGCTAATTTGCAAACAACATTATATTACCATATAATATGTAACAATAGAAACTCCTTGGTTTTCATCTTACATTATTTTTTTTAGCAATGATGTTTTTGTATATATGAATTTTCTATTTAGAGTCTGGCCTTGATATTCTGTTCAGTTGCCTAGCTTTGTGCATGGAGCAAACTATTTCACTTACTTTGGAAAATAGCTTTTGATCTATTGTGTGCCAAGTCCTCATAAGTACTGATTTTCTTGAAAATACCTTGTGATTCTTGAAAATCTATATTTCTCACAAATTTTAGTATTGATTGCCAACTTTTCACTGAAATTAAAAAAGATACAGTTCATATTTTTGTTGAAATTGTACTCCCCATATTGAATAATTTTGGAAATTAACATCCTTATATTACTAATATTTTTAGCCAATTATTTTCCATATCCTTTCATTTCATTAGATTATAAGTGCCTTGCAATGAATTTTTACATCTTAATTCACTCTAGTCTACACAGTTGTCTTCTATTTATTCCTCAATATTTTCTCTTTGTTTTCCTTCTATAAGATATATACATCTTGAAATTATATATCCTCAATCTTGTGGGATATATAGAAGTAAACATAATTTTTATAGATTGACTTCATGATCCAACAGCCTTGTCAAACTCACTTGGCAATGCTTATGATTTACCTGTAAATTCATTTGAAGGTAGAAAATGTCAAATGGACAATTTATTTGAATGGGAACACTGTTCCTTTCTTTCTAACTATTATTTCTTTTATTCCATTCATCCTTCTTTTAGCATTCCTAATGCTAAAAGAAAAAGATGTGTATCTGTTTACATATAAAATACTGTATAGCATCTTGTTTGAAATGCATACAACTATCTAAAACAAAAATGCATAACTTTGCCTATTCTCTTTCTGGTATGCTGTTGTCTTATACATAATATCAAATGCAAAAGAATATTGGTTCTTTGGAGCATACTGGACCCATGTGATTGCAAAATGTCTGAAGTTTATGAGAAAAGGCATAAAATGAAACCAAATTAAATTCATGTAGCATATAATAGACATAAACTATTTCTCATAGAAATGGGAGAAAGATTACCCTTGCCTCTCAATATGTCCTCATTTGCAATTCTCCTTTCAAATACTTGCAATATGTTTCCTCCTTTTAAGCTAATTTGCAAACAACATTATATTACCATATAATATGTAACAATAGAAACTCCTTGGTTTTCATCTTACATTATTTTTTTTAGCAATGATGTTTTTGTATATATGAATTTTCTATTTAGAGTCTGGCCTTGATATTCTGTTCAGTTGCCTAGCTTTGTGCATGGAGCAAACTATTTCACTTACTTTGGAAAATAGCTTTTGATCTATTGTGTGCCAAGTCCTCATAAGTACTGATTTTCTTGAAAATACCTTGTGATTCTTGAAAATCTATATTTCTCACAAATTTTAGTATTGATTGCCAACTTTTCACTGAAATTAAAAAAGATACAGTTCATATTTTTGTTGAAATTGTACTCCCCATATTGAATAATTTTGGAAATTAACATCCTTATATTACTAATATTTTTAGCCAATTATTTTCCATATCCTTTCATTTCATTAGATTATAAGTGCCTTGCAATGAATTTTTACATCTTAATTCACTCTAGTCTACACAGTTGTCTTCTATTTATTCCTCAATATTTTCTCTTTGTTTTCCTTCTATAAGATATATACATCTTGAAATTATATATCCTCAATCTTGTGGGATATATAGAAGTAAACATAATTTTTATAGATTGACTTCATGATCCAACAGCCTTGTCAAACTCACTTGGCAATGCTTATGATTTACCTGTAAATTCATTTGAAGGTAGAAAATGTCAAATGGACAATTTATTTGAATGGGAACACTGTTCCTTTCTTTCTAACTATTATTTCTTTTATTCCATTCATCCTTCTTTTAGCATTCCTAATGCTAAAAGAAAAAGATGTGTATCTGTTTACATATAAAATACTGTATAGCATCTTGTTTGAAATGCATACAACTATCTAAAACAAAAATGCATAACTTTGCCTATTCTCTTTCTGGTATGCTGTTGTCTTATACATAATATCAAATGCAAAAGAATATTGGTTCTTTGGAGCATACTGGACCCATGTGATTGCAAAATGTCTGAAGTTTATGAGAAAAGGCATAAAATGAAACCAAATTAATTGCAAAAGTGGCACACCTTATATAATGCAACTCCTAGAGAAACAACAAAAACATATAGAAAAATGGAATTCTAAAGGTAAATTTCAAATACCACAAAAAAAGGAAAGAAAGGAAAGGGGAGAGAAAATAAAGTAGGAGAGGGGAGGAAAATAAAAAATGAACACAAAGGCAATATACCCAATTTAATAATGACTAAGTCTACTAAATGAAAATGAGCTTTCCAATGAAAAAACAGAATGGACTTGAAATAAGACTCAACTAAATAGTTTCTGCCAGAGACAACCTTTTAAAAATGGACCAAGAAGTTTAAAGTATATGAATGGTATTTATGCATAAATAATAATTTGGAAATCTAAATTGGATAAATGCAGTTTTCAATTTTGTCTAGTACAGATGGTATGATAAATGATATTGACCACATGCAGTACCCCCCAAAAAACTTAATAAATTTTACAACATGTAGTCCACATACACATAAAGGATTCATGAGTAGTTGAAGAAATACAAATGAAAATTTCTGATAATTAATTTTCTGTGACAAATTGACTGATTCAAGAGTTCTCCAGATATTAGATCAAACATTTTTCTGAATATTTCTATGAGAGTATTTTTAGATGGCATTAACTTTTAACATAGTAGTTGAGTAAAGCGGAATGCTCTTTGTGAAGTGGGTGGGCCCCATCACATCAACTGACGCCAGAAAAAAACAAAAGGCTGACCCTCCTCCAAGTGAAATGATTTCTCCTGCTTGGCAGCCTTCAAATGGAGGTGTTGACTTTTTCTTCTGTTTTTTCGCAGACTGGAACATCAGTCCTGCCTGGAACTTTAGCCTGCCAGTCTTCAGAGTGGAATTACACCCTTAGGTGTCCTCATTCTCAAGCATTTGGGGTTACTGGAACTACACTATCTTTGGTTCAGAATTCACCCTTTAGATATTGAGAATTTTCAACGTCTACTATAGAATGTAGTGATTATGAGCAAAGCTCTAGAATCAGATAGAACTGATCAGATCAAATAATTACTTTTTGAATATTAAGTAAAATGATTAATCTGAATACTTCTGAACATAAACATTATGATCTCTAGATATATGTTAATATAAATTAGAGACACTATAAAGATGTAGGCTTATCAGTTCAAATAATCATTTCCAAATTAAGGAAACCACAATTGTGATAAGGTTTAAGCCTAAAATACTGTATTATATGTTACTTATTTTATGGAAACTCTAGGATGACAAGATAATTAGGGCCACAGACTACAAATTATAAACACAAATAAAGTTTAAAACAATAGCTTAATTCTTTATGTTGAAAGTAGCAAAAAGATGTCTCCCATTCATTTTTTCTTGCATTATTTACCTTAGAGACATATAATTATTAAATATTCTTTCCTCCTTTGAAATGGACACAAATTCTTTTGAAACTAGACAGGTCTTTTGTCAGCTCTGTTATAGCAGGCATACCTATTTAGGGACTCAGGAACTATCTAACTGAAATGCAAACATTATGCAGGAAAACATTTTTATCTGCAAGTTTCTATGGGAGGATAAGAACTTAGCTTCAGTGGGCACCTTAATATGGGTTGCAAAAATACCTTCTGTGGTAAAGATAGGAGAATTATTTCTTTGTTTTATTTTGGTCTGGATAAAGACAAGTAGCTAATACAGATAGTCACCTCAGTTCCAGGTGATCTAGGATGAACTGTGTGTGATAAACAGCACTCTCAAGCCCTTTGACTTGAGGACTAGTCATTGCTTATCTTGAAAATAAATAACTAGTTTTATCTGCTAGGCTATATAAAATTGTGAAGTTTCTTTCTGTCTTTACAACTTTTAGCAGTTTGCCTATGATGTTGCCTCACATTCTCGTTTAACACTTATTTATAAAATGTGTTCTTTCTCTGCAATCTCTGTGGAGAGGTTTTCTGGCTTGGA
Organism: Tragulus kanchil; assembly: GCA_022376925.1. NCBI lineage: Eukaryota > Metazoa > Chordata > Mammalia > Artiodactyla > Tragulidae > Tragulus > Tragulus kanchil. The sequence goes on along the minus strand of JAIOJX010000003.1, from coordinate 48,855,605 downwards.
AAAAGGTCTTTAATGATATTCCCTCAACAATTTAAACACATAATTTCATCAAATACACAGGAACAGCTTCAAAATATCTGGAATGAAGGAGCAGAGATTTTCAGCTTTCACACATAAGTGGGCTAGATCTCTGACACTACTGTCTCAGAATGAAGGATGCCTCCCCACCATACTTTACCACCCTTAAAAAAGGGAAATTCTACCTGAGAATCAATAGAACTCATAGATCAAATAATTACTTTTTGAATATTAAGTAAAATGATTAATCTGAATACTTCTGAACATAAACATTATGATCTCTAGATATATGTTAATATAAATTAGAGATACTATAAAGATGTAGGCTTATCAGTTCAAATAATCATTTCCAAATTAAGGAAACCACAATTGTGATAAGGTTTAAGCCTAAAATACTGTATTATATGTTACTTATTTTATGGAAACTCTAGGATGACAAGATAATTAGGGCCACAGACTACAAATTATAAACACAAATAAAGTTTAAAACAATAGCTTAATTCTTTATGTTGAAAGTAGCAAAAAGATGTCTCCCATTCATTTTTTCTTGCATTATTTACCTTAGAGACATATAATTATTAAATATTCTTTCCTCCTTTGAAATGGACACAAATTCTTTTGAAACTAGACAGGTCTTTTGTCAGCTCTGTTATAGCAGGCATACCTATTTAGGGACTCAGGAACTATCTAACTGAAATGCAAACATTATGCAGGAAAACATTTTTATCTGCAAGTTTCTATGGGAGGATAAGAACTTAGCTTCAGTGGGCACCTTAATATGGGTTGCAAAAATACCTTCTGTGGTAAAGATAGGAGAATTATTTCTTTGTTTTATTTTGGTCTGGATAAAGACAAGTAGCTAATACAGATAGTCACCTCAGTTCCAGGTGATCTAGGATGAACTGTGTGTGATAAACAGCACTCTCAAGCCCTTTGACTTGAGGACTAGTCATTGCTTATCTTGAAAATAAATAACTAGTTTTATCTGCTAGGCTATATAAAATTGTGAAGTTTCTTTCTGTCTTTACAACTTTTAGCAGTTTGCCTATGATGTTGCCTCACATTCTCGTTTAACACTTATTTATAAAATGTGTTCTTTCTCTGCAATCTCTGTGGAGAGGTTTTCTGGCTTGGAAAAAGGTCTTTAATGATATTCCCTCAACAATTTAAACACATAATTTCATCAAATACACAGGAACAGCTTCAAAATATCTGGAATGAAGGAGCAGAGATTTTCAGCTTTCACACATAAGTGGGCTAGATCTCTGACACTACTGTCTCAGAATGAAGGATGCCTCCCCACCATACTTTACCACCCTTAAAAAAGGGAAATTCTACCTGTTAAACAACTTTTCATGTGACAATTCTGCTCATACACCTTGAACAGATGCATGTGATTGGTAAAACTTTAGTCATATTTCTGAATTCTAGCCTCAAGGAAACTTAAAAGTATATGTTTTATTTTCCTAACCTGAGGAAGAAAAGCAACAAAAAAAATGTGACAAATTAAAAGTACTAGTTTCCAAAACAGCATAAACAATGACCACGTATTTTCACTAATTGGCTCTAAAATGAAGACATCTGCTGTACTTTTGCACTGAAATTTCCAAGCAATAACAACAATAAAAATAAATATAACAACAAAAATAAATCAGGTTAAAATATATGTCTATGAATTAAATTAAACACTTAATGCCATTTTCCAGTGCCTTTCTCCATTTTTACTGGCCAAGGTAGAAACAAGTAAAACATCCTTGGGGCTCATGTGTTGGGGTAAAATAACCTGCCACCACAGTAGCCTTGAATGATTTATACTGGACTGTTACATGCAAAACTAATGAGATTTTACTTTATTGTCAGGCCATTGCAGAGCAGATTCCTTTTATTACAACAGCATAGCCCATTCTTGTGGGAATTCAATTCTCTGAATTGAAAGAGGACTGTTTTAAGCATAAAGAAGCTTAAGCACATGTTTGCAGTTTGGAGCTAAGATGGCGCCTACAGGGAGGGGTGTGGGAGTGAAAAGAAGCTTAAGCGCATTGTTTCAGCTTGCAGCTAAAATGGCACCTGCAGGAAGGGACATGGAAATGAAGGGAAGCTTAAGTGCATTGTTTAAAGAAGCTTAAGCACATGTTTGCAGCTAAAATGGCGCCTACAGGAAGAGGCAGGGCGTGATCTAAATTGTTAATTGATGGTCAAAATTTCTGATTGGTTCCCCTGGCTGCCGCACTCGTGAATGATTGCTTGGTCTTTAGCTTGATTGGTGTAATCTATAGGAAGTCCCGTGCAAAACCCCCTTCACTTGCCTATAAAAGCTGTGGATCTTCATTAATAAAGCGGAACTACTTCGATGGAACCCCTGTCGCGTCTGATTGTCCCTTGCCTCAGCCGAGGGGCTGCGGGGCGGACAGTTCAAGATTTGCCTCTCTCCGAGATCTCCCGGTTCTGCCGGGAGTAATCCCTGCTGCCTTCCCTTTCTGCGGAAGGTCCCCGCACATTCTAATGGTCATTTGATGTTGCTATAACCCAAATCCTAAAATGTGTGGCATTTACTGTTTACTGTTTAAACAGCATGTACCAGAGAAGCAGCTGCCACAGTCTGAACAAACAATAGATAAAACTGAAAACTTTTGCAAGTTAAAATTATGCTCTGAAAATATCTTAAAGTATCAATACTTTCTCATGATTGATAGAAAACAAGTAACATATAGAGCTTAATGAATTTTGAGGCAAACACATTTCCAAATAAATTACAAGTGTGGATAACAGAAGCCTGGAATTTTGAGTTTGGAGAAGCCTCAAAATTAATGCTTGAAGATGCCCCAGCACCCTCTGCCAACAGCAGCAGGTGTGGGCTGTATAGACTATATATAAATCTCCAGGAAAACATACTTTCTAGCAACCTCTTTAAGTATTATTATAAAAGTTATTAGAAAGGAAGACCCAGAAAAAGATCAAATTCAAGACTATAAATTATAAGATGCACATAGAATTATTACAAAAGATCCTCAGAGGCAGTTGAATGGGTCCTCATGGAATAACTTCACCACCAGTCCATTCTGTTGTGAGATCTAGTTACAGGAGAGCATTGTTCAGGGGCCCTGGGGTTCACAAGCTCCATGTGTCTCAAAGTAAATTGACCAAAAAAGTACCAAAGAGTGCTGCTTACCTGTAGGGTTCAGGGTTCTTCACTAAGTAAGCCATATCTGAACCCAAACAATTTGATATTTTTTGTGGGCAGTACTATTATTAGAGGACATTTGTTCTGAGAGAGAGGATGTATGTTAAAGAAAGAGCACATTAAGGTTATTTCCATAGTTTTCCAGGTAGCAAGTATTCACTAATCTTCCATAGTAACTTCTGGATGGTGATTGCCAATTTCTTGCTTCTTTTGATATCTTGCCACATGTTTACAGAATTGCTGGTAAATTATCAGAGTATTTACAACAGGTCCACAAGGTATATTTTACAATATTAAGCAATTATATTATTTTAATTTAAATATAAGAATAAACATTATACATATAAAGTATAATACTTGCATTTTTTGAAGCTATATAGATAATAAAAGCCTAGAGTACATAGCTTTGCGTTGGAATTAGGAGACATGGTCTCAATGACTCTTTAAAAATTTAGAAAAATGACTTATCAAAAGTTGATTAATATATGCAATGAAAGTGACTACTCAAGAAAATATAAGGAACTTAGAACAAGGAAATAAAAGTGCATAAATAGAAGAATTTATCAACAAGGAAACTCCAAATTTAATTTGATGAATATTATTTGTAATATCACTATAGTTTGCATTTTAGTCTTAATTGAAAAGACTATTAAATAAACTAAGCAATGTATTACTGTTCTCATTTTAATAATAATATACCAGTAGTGAACATTTTAGAGCAGGAAGAATGCAGGAAACATTGGATCTAAATGTTCACTTAAATAAATTAAAGGTAATTTATACCTCAAAATTAATGCTTGAAGATGCCCCAGCACCCTCTGCCAACAGCAGCAGGTGTGGGCTGTATAGACTATATATAAATCTCCAGGAAAACATACTTTCTAGCAACCTCTTTAAGTATTATTATAAAAGTTATTAGAAAGGAAGACCCAGAAAAAGATCAAATTCAAGACTATAAATTATAAGATGCACATAGAATTATTACAAAAGATCCTCAGAGGCAGTTGAATGGGTCCTCATGGAATAACTTCACCACCAGTCCATTCTGTTGTGAGATCTAGTTACAGGAGAGCATTGTTCAGGGGCCCTGGGGTTCACAAGCTCCATGTGTCTCAAAGTAAATTGACCAAAAAAGTACCAAAGAGTGCTGCTTACCTGTAGGGTTCAGGGTTCTTCACTAAGTAAGCCATATCTGAACCCAAACAATTTGATATTTTTTGTGGGCAGTACTATTATTAGAGGACATTTGTTCTGAGAGAGAGGATGTATGTTAAAGAAAGAGCACATTAAGGTTATTTCCATAGTTTTCCAGGTAGCAAGTATTCACTAATCTTCCATAGTAACTTCTGGATGGTGATTGCCAATTTCTTGCTTCTTTTGATATCTTGCCACATGTTTACAGAATTGCTGGTAAATTATCAGAGTATTTACAACAGGTCCACAAGGTATATTTTACAATATTAAGCAATTATATTATTTTAATTTAAATATAAGAATAAACATTATACATATAAAGTATAATACTTGCATTTTGAAGCTATATAGATAATAAAAGCCTAGAGTACATAGCTTTGCGTTGGAATTAGGAGACATGGTCTCAATGACTCTTTAAAAATTTAGAAAAATGACTTATCAAAAGTTGATTAATATATGCAATGAAAGTGACTACTCAAGAAAATATAAGGAACTTAGAACAAGGAAATAAAAGTGCATAAATAGAAGAATTTATCAACAAGGAAACTCCAAATTTAATTTGATGAATATTATTTGTAATATCACTATAGTTTGCATTTTAGTCTTAATTGAAAAGACTATTAAATAAACTAAGCAATGTATTACTGTTCTCATTTTAATAATAATATACCAGTAGTGAACATTTTAGAGCAGGAAGAATGCAGGAAACATTGGATCTAAATGTTCACTTAAAAATGATTTAAAGGATCAGGATATAATGAATAGTAATTTATATGTTAGACTCCAAATATTGTAAAATTTTGCCCAATTATGAGACAGCATGTAAATAACATCTAGAAAATTCATCATTGATTCCTGAATCTAAATATTGCTCTACCAGGTTTATTAATAATTTCAGTAGCTACTGACTCAGCAGAGGAACTTTTTTCAAATTGCACTGAAGCAAAAACTACATACTATAATGATTTAGGAATAACTGTCTCACAAGACATACATTTAACAGAATACAATTTATGATATTTCCCAGTACATTCAAAAGTGGATGGCTGATTGGTAAATCATTAACATATGCAATAATATGTACATTTAGTAGTTTTAAAAATTATTTAGCTCACTTTAAATCTTACAAAGGCTGTATATTTCATTAAAAATAATTTTTATTGTAAGGGAACTTTTTGTTGTTCAAATTAGGACCACAGAACATACTTTATTTAATAGTTGGCACTAATAAATACATTGTTTAAAAAATGCATATATCGTACATATGTCTTCTTTTTGTACTCTTGTCCTAATTCTGCAAATTTTAAAGGCTTGCATATCCCATTTCAGGCAGTATTCAAAATTACTGACTAGAAACATTTTCCAGTTTCTGTGGATGCCTGACTGTTCTGGTTTCTAATTATTTTTCCAGTTTTAGAATGAGATCATTTATTGTGACTATCCTATCTGACCTTCTGTTTGAATATTGAGTTTGAAAAAGAGTAAGACAATTCATTAGCTTATAGTTTGCTAGATTTCCAGGAAACCACATCCATATACCAGGGAGGACTAGTCTTCAGACAGACTTCCTATTAGATGCCATACCTGGATAAGACCTGGATTATCTTTAGGAAAGGAATAAATGTGCTCAGGATCTAGGAGATGTAGAATATCTTGAAAACTTGTAAAATACTTCCAGTATCCATCATCCAGTACTTCCTTTTAGATTTGAATCCTTCATTGTTTCTCATTATGTGCCCAGTTAGAGTCTTATTTCATCATACCACTGGTTTACATGTCAGTATGGCTGAGTGAACATTTCAGCCTTCTTACAGACTATCTTCTGTATCTTAGACAATCACATCTTCCCTTCTCCCCTGTAGGTAGCACTTGGATAATTGGCAGAGATAAAGTGATGTCTGAAGAAACTGTAAAATCCCTGTGATGAAAATGACAGTACTGTTCAACCAGCCTTTGACTGCTTTTCTCTACATCAAGGGTAGAGAAACTAGAGCCTGCAGACTGCTTTGTAAACAGTGTTCTTAGAACATAGAAATACTCATTCATTTATTTACTGTCTGCTGCTACTTTTAAGTTATAACAACAGAGTTGAGTAGCATCAACAGAGATCATATGTAATTCCATGGGATTATGCAATAGATTGTTAAAAGAAATACATTTAAGCAAACCATTTTAAAAATGAGTAGGATAAAATGCTTCTAGAAATGGAACTTACTGTAGAGTAAGACTTCAGTGAATTTCTTCTTGTGGTTTAGGTGAGTGGTTGGACAGATAGGCTATTTCTTACTAATGATTTTATTACACACAAAATTATAGTTTCTATTATGTGACTTAGGTGATTTAAAAGTCTTACAGAATACTTAATTCAACAAATCCAATCCAACTAGAACTAGTTCTGTAGCATAAATATGCTCGTGTTAATTGAATCATAAACGCTAACACTCATTGATTTCAGAAAGATTTAAGTTCTCTCTGGAAACAATTGTTTGCCAAAGCCATCATGATCTATAAATGTTTATGTCCCTTTCAATCCCTGTGTACTTCAGATGGAAATTATCTTAAAAAATTTTAGGCTTATTTTCTTTCTCAAAATTAACAGATCAGCAGTTTGTAGTTGTCATAGTGGCAGCAGAGCCCACAGTGGAAACTGGAACAGGTAGAGTGGGAGATTTAGGTGACATGAGAGAGTGGGGAGTAAGTCTAAGTAGGAGCTGAGCAATGGGAATGAGCCATGACATTATCTCCGTCCTGCTGGTGGAGTTCATCCAGATGAACTTTTCTGTTGGAAATGCCTGTAATTACTTTAAGGATTCTCAGGATCTAGATGTAGAATATCTTGAAAACTTGAAAATCCATCAAAGTACTTCCTTTTAGATTTGAATCCTTCATTGTTTCTCATTATGTGCCCAGTTAGAGTCTTATTTCATCATACCACTGGTTTACATGTCAGTATGGCTGAGTGAACATTTCAGCCTTCTTACAGACTATCTTCTGTATCTTAGACAATCACATCTTCCCTTCTCCCCTGTAGGTAGCACTTGGATAATTGGCAGAGATAAAGTGATGTCTGAAGAAACTGTAAAATCCCTGTGATGAAAATGACAGTACTGTTCAACCAGCCTTTGACTGCTTTTCTCTACATCAAGGGTAGAGAAACTAGAGCCTGCAGACTGCTTTGTAAACAGTGTTCTTAGAACATAGAAATACTCATTCATTTATTTACTGTCTGCTGCTACTTTTAAGTTATAACAACAGAGTTGAGTAGCATCAACAGAGATCATATGTAATTCCATGGGATTATGCAATAGATTGTTAAAAGAAATACATTTAAGCAAACCATTTTAAAAATGAGTAGGATAAAATGCTTCTAGAAATGGAACTTACTGTAGAGTAAGACTTCAGTGAATTTCTTCTTGTGGTTTAGGTGAGTGGTTGGACAGATAGGCTATTTCTTACTAATGATTTTATTACACACAAAATTATAGTTTCTATTATGTGACTTAGGTGATTTAAAAGTCTTACAGAATACTTAATTCAACAAATCCAATCCAACTAGAACTAGTTCTGTAGCATAAATATGCTCGTGTTAATTGAATCATAAACGCTAACACTCATTGATTTCAGAAAGATTTAAGTTCTCTCTGGAAACAATTGTTTGCCAAAGCCATCATGATCTATAAATGTTTATGTCCCTTTCAATCCCTGTGTACTTCAGATGGAAATTATCTTAAAAAATTTTAGGCTTATTTTCTTTCTCAAAATTAACAGATCAGCAGTTTGTAGTTGTCATAGTGGCAGCAGAGCCCACAGTGGAAACTGGAACAGGTAGAGTGGGAGATTTAGGTGACATGAGAGAGTGGGGAGTAAGTCTAAGTAGGAGCTGAGCAATGGGAATGAGCCATGACATTATCTCCGTCCTGCTGGTGGAGTTCATCCAGATGAACTTGTCTGTTGGAAACTGACAAGACTCACAGTATTTAATTCCTAGGAAGAAAACCATAATTCAAAGGAACTGATCTTCAATTCTAAAGAGGAAAGTAGGAAAAGAAGATGATTTATTCTCTTCAGATGGCTATTACTAATTACCATAGAATGGTGTAGGGGGATTTTAAACAGCAGAAATCTATTTCTACCAGTTGAAAAGAAGATGATTTATTCTCTTCAGATGGCTATTACTAATTACCATAGAATGGTGTAGGGGGATTTTAAACAGCAGAAATCTATTTCTACCAGTTCTATAGCCTGGAAGTCTTAAATCAGGGTACCAATGTGGTCAGGGTAGAGTCTTCTGGATCACATACTTCCCCCTATTACCTCATTTTGGCGAAGGCTAGAGGGTTCTGTGGAAACTCCTATGTGTGTTGTGTGCTTTCAGTCATGTCCAACTCTTTGCAACCTCATGGACTGTAGCCTGCCAGCATCCTCTGTCCATGAAATTTTCTAGGAAAGAATACTGCAGTGAGTGCCATTATCTTCTCCAGTGGATCTTTCCAACACAGAGATGGAATCTGCAACTCTGGTATCTCCTGCAGTGGTAGGCAGTTTCTTTACCAATGTGCCACCTGGGAAACCTCCCAGGGTCTCTTATATTGGAGCACTAATCCCATTCCTAAGGGTTCCACCTCATGAAAAAACTTCCAATCCAACTAAAGAACTAGTTCTGTACAAAATATGCTCGTGTTAATTGAATCATAAACGCTAACACTCATTGATTTCAGAAAGATTTAAGTTCTCTCTGGAAACAATTGTTTGCCAAAGCCATCATGATCTATAAATGTTTATGTCCCTTTCAATCCCTGTGTACTTCAGATGGAAATTATCTTAAAAAATTTTAGGCTTATTTTCTTTCTCAAAATTAACAGATCAGCAGTTTGTAGTTGTCATAGTGGCAGCAGAGCCCACAGTGGAAACTGGAACAGGTAGAGTGGGAGATTTAGGTGACATGAGAGAGTGGGGAGTAAGTCTAAGTAGGAGCTGAGCAATGGGAATGAGCCATGACATTATCTCCGTCCTGCTGGTGGAGTTCATCCAGATGAACTTGTCTGTTGGAAACTGACAAGACTCACAGTATTTAATTCCTAGGAAGAAAACCATAATTCAAAGGAACTGATCTTCAATTCTAAAGAGGAAAGTAGGAAAAGAAGATGATTTATTCTCTTCAGATGGCTATTACTAATTACCATAGAATGGTGTAGGGGGATTTTAAACAGCAGAAATCTATTTCTACCAGTTGAAAAGAAGATGATTTATTCTCTTCAGATGGCTATTACTAATTACCATAGAATGGTGTAGGGGGATTTTAAACAGCAGAAATCTATTTCTACCAGTTCTATAGCCTGGAAGTCTTAAATCAGGGTACCAATGTGGTCAGGGTAGAGTCTTCTGGATCACATACTTCCCCCTATTACCTCATTTTGGCGAAGGCTAGAGGGTTCTGTGGAAACTCCTATGTGTGTTGTGTGCTTTCAGTCATGTCCAACTCTTTGCAACCTCATGGACTGTAGCCTGCCAGCATCCTCTGTCCATGAAATTTTCTAGGAAAGAATACTGCAGTGAGTGCCATTATCTTCTCCAGTGGATCTTTCCAACACAGAGATGGAATCTGCAACTCTGGTATCTCCTGCAGTGGTAGGCAGTTTCTTTACCAATGTGCCACCTGGGAAACCTCCCAGGGTCTCTTATATTAGAGCACTAATCCCATTCATAAGGGTTCCACCTCATGAAACAATCACCACTCTAAAGCTCCACCTTCTCATACCATTGCATATTGCATCAGAATTTCAGTTTATGAATTTGGGAGAAACACATTCAGATCTTGGTAGAATGCAAATTCAAAGTACCTGTTTCAGAAAAAAAAACGCCTAAGGAAAAAAAAAACGGTATCACCCATGAATCCTGCACATATAATTCAAAAAACACACATGGACAGCAGTGTTTCTCAGAAGTCATGATGACAAGGAAGGAGGTGTTCCTCTTTCACTGAAGGTGTACAAGATTCGTGTGCTGCTTGCACCACTGAAAACAAGTGGCTTCATTCCAAAAGACACAGTATTCTGTCAGAACAATTCTGCTAACAAGCAGCCAGTTGAAATTCTGGAGACACTCATTACACATACTTTAAACAGTCATATTTTTAAAGAGATTCAGAGAGACTGGCCTACACTCAGTCAAATAAACCAGACAGTCATAGAATTTCCTGCTTTCTAGAAAATGAAGTGCATCTTAGACTAAAGCAAGCATCAGCCATTCAAATTTTCTGTATGGTCCAGAAAGATGTTGTATCTTCTCCTTGGAAACTGCCTTTGGATTTAGATTTAATTGATAGTGGGATAAATAAGTTTGGATATCACACGTGACAAATATAGCACAGGTCATATTGAATGGTTATTTGAAGATCACCAATGACAAACTGACTGTAAGTGTCTCACTGTGTCTAAAACTGGTGTCATCTTCACCCTCCAACTTTCTCCTCCCTCAGCCCCATTCATCACAAACCTTCTTCCACACATAAATTGTTACTCCAACTCCGCTAGCTCTTCAGATTTCTAGGGAGCATGAAACCTACTTGTTTTAGTCAAAACAGTTTCATTTATGAGAATCAGCAAGACTTCTGTGGGACTTCTGTGGAAAATTTGTTAGGGTTAGGTGCTACTCAAATGTCCAATGTTTTTACAAGAAAATCATCCACTATATCACATACATTCTAAAGTGGCATCTAAAAATAAGAAAGAAAAAAAAAAGCTAAAATAGCATGACTTTGAAACTATTGAAGAAAAGAGAAAGACATTAAAAAGGGAGAGATGACTATTGTGGGGCTCTGAATTGAAAGAGCCGTTTTTTAAGCATAAAGAAGCTTAAGGACATGTTTGCAGTTTGGAGCTAAGATGGCGCCTACAGGGAGGGGTGTGGGAGTGAAAAGAAGCTTAAGCACATTGTTTCAGCTTGCAGCTAAGATGGCGCCTGCAGGAAGGGACATGAAATGAAGGAAGCTTAAGTGCATTGTTTAAAGAAGTTTAAGTACATGTTTGCAGCTAAGATGGCGCCTACAGGAAGAGACAGGGGGTGATTTAAATTGTTAATTGATGGTCAAAATTTCTGATTGGCTCCTGGCTTCCGCCTCGTGGATGATTGCTTGACCTTTAGCTTGACTGGTGTAATCTATAGGAAGTCCCGTGCAAAACCCCCTTCACTTGCCTATAAAAGCTGTGGATCTTCATTAATAAAGCGGAACTACTTCGATGGAACCCCTGTCGCGTCTGATTGTCCCTTGCCTCAGCCGAGGGGCTGCGGGGCGGACAGTTCAAGATTTGCCTTTCTCCGAGATCTCCCGGTTCCGCCGGGAGTAATCCCTGCTGCCTTCCCTTTGTGCGGAAGGTCCCCGCAGAAGCTGGCGCCCAACGTGGGGCCTGACTGCGAGAAAGTAGAAGGCAGCATCACCGTGCGGGTTTGAAAGAGAACCGACGAAGCGGCCGACGGGCCTCAGCGCGGAGCCTCCCTCTAGAGGGGCATCTTCTCGGAGTAATCCGGATTTCAAGGTGAAACTCCCCCTTTATCGCGCCACTCCCAAGAGGCTGGGGGTCCCGAACGCTGCTTTCCTTTGTTCTCCCCCCCAAAATTTTAGCCCCATTCATCACAAACCTTCTTCCACACATAAATTGTTACTCCAACTCCGCTAGCTCTTCAGATTTCTAGGGAGCATGAAACCTACTTGTTTTAGTCAAAACAGTTTCATTTATGAGAATCAGCAAGACTTCTGTGGGACTTCTGTGGAAAATTTGTTAGGGTTAGGTGCTACTCAAATGTCCAATGTTTTTACAAGAAAATCATCCACTATATCACATACATTCTAAAGTGGCATCTAAAAATAAGAAAGAAAAAAAAAAGCTAAAATAGCATGACTTTGAAACTATTGAAGAAAAGAGAAAGACATTAAAAAGGGAGAGATGACTATTGTGGGGCTCTGAATTGAAAGAGCCGTTTTTTAAGCATAAAGAAGCTTAAGGACATGTTTGCAGTTTGGAGCTAAGATGGCGCCTACAGGGAGGGGTGTGGGAGTGAAAAGAAGCTTAAGCACATTGTTTCAGCTTGCAGCTAAGATGGCGCCTGCAGGAAGGGACATAGAAATGAAGGGAAGCTTAAGTGCATTGTTTAAAGAAGTTTAAGTACATGTTTGCAGCTAAGATGGCGCCTACAGGAAGAGACAGGGCGTGATTTAAATTGTTAATTGATGGTCAAAATTTCTGATTGGCTCCCCTGGCTTCCGCTCTCGTGAATGATTGCTTGGTCTTTAGCTTGACTGGTGTAATCTATAGGAAGTCCCGTGCAAAACCCCCTTCACTTGCCTATAAAAGCTGTGGATCTTCATTAATAAAGCGGAACTACTTCGATGGAACCCCTGTCGCGTCTGATTGTCCCTTGCCTCAGCCGAGGGGCTGCGGGGCGGACAGTTCAAGATTTGCCTTTCTCCGAGATCTCCCGGTTCCGCCGGGAGTAATCCCTGCTGCCTTCCCTTTCTGCGGAAGGTCCCCGCAGAAGCTGGCGCCCAACGTGGGGCCTGACTGCGAGAAAGTAGAAGGCAGCATCACCGTGCGGGTTTGAAAGAGAACCGACGAAGCGGCCGACGGGCCTCAGCGCGGAGCCTCCCTCTAGAGGGGCATCTTCTCGGAGTAATCCGGATTTCAAGGTGAAACTCCCCCTTTATCGCGCCACTCCCAAGAGGCTGGGGGTTTAGGGTAGTCACAAAAATACTGAACGCTGCTTTCCTTTGTTTTTCCTTCTTTACTTTAATTCCTACTTTCTTGTTCTCTCTGATTCGAGACTTCCAGTGAACAGGTGGACAGTCTAAAAAGCAACTGATGGGGTCTGGCCAGGGTACTCTCTGGCGACTTCAGAAGGCTTTAAGATAGTTCGCCCTAGTAGCGGCAGCCCGACTGGGTGGAAGTCTCACTTTTCTATATTTCAAATTGAGGACACGGTCTAAACCTCTCCCGTGCGGGCACAGGTCAGGCATTTAAAAGCCATTAGGGCGCCTGCCGCTTGAAGACTCCCGTGACAGGATAAGGGGGTCACAGAATGGGCCAGAGTCTCTTAGAGCGCCCGCCCCCAGCAAGACAATGTCCATGCAACCATTAGGGACTCCTTCACAGTTTCACAAGCACGAAATAAGCCCAACTTCCCGGCCGCCACCACTCCCGTTAGGATTTTTGGTGGTTGTCCTCAGTTGTCTTTTTTTTCTGCTCTTTTTCAACAATATGGGAAACTATATCCAAGCTCTTAACAGAGCCTGGGACTCGTTTATAAATGAAGACGAAATTAGCTATGATGAGCGTTTCCCCAGTCACTCAGGGTCAAGATCTCAAGACACAGGACTGTACTCCCCGCTCCCTCCTCCCTTTAAAGGGATCACAGAGGCTCCACGGGGAGGGAAGGCACTGGGGTCACCTTGGAGAGAGAGGACCTATCCTGAAGACCCTGGGGGGCCCTCAGCGCCCTTCACGGGCCCAACCCAAGCTTTTCCTGTAAATGTTAACCCGGGGGGAAACAGACCGGATGTCTGGTATCCATGGGAGGCCAATGACCTAAAGGAACTTAAAAAAGTGGTAGCCGAGGATGGCCCAAACTCCCCATGGGCAGAAACCATACTCCAAGGGCTAGCCCACCAACCTTGTACCACCCAAGACTGGAAAATGCTTTGTAAGGCAGTACTTCCCAGTAACATTTATATCAAATGGTGTGCCTTTTTCAAAGAGGAATGTCATGCTCAAGCAGAGAGAGACCAGGCTGCCAATCCTTTCATTCCAATAACTTTCGGAACGCTATCAGGAACGGCAGACCGATGGAGCACTGGTATTCAGCAGGCCGCCATCCCTGCCCCTTATCAAGACCAAGTATGGTCTATATGTCTGACTGCCTGGAGTAAACTTGTTGAGGGCCCTACTGAACCCCCCATATCAGGTGTAACACAAAAGAATAGCGAAGACCTTGCCACTTTTGTAGATCGTGTAGAAAAGAGCCTCCAGAGAAAGTTCCTCCAGGGCCTTTAAGAGACCAGTTCCTCAGAATGTTAGTTTGGGAGGAATGAATACAGAACATAAATTGGCCTGCGCAGGACAAAACGATCGTTCCATTGAGCGATGGATTGTGTGCTCTAAAGATATAGGCACACAAAGCCACCAAGCCCCCTCTATCATCAGTGCCCTTCAGGCTCAAACTGAGGCTCTCTCTGAGGCAATGACTAAAGCCTTATCCACTGCAATGGGTTACAGGCAGGGCCTTGTCCCAGGGGCCCCCCGCCTCACCCAAATCAGGCCACTGCTTTAACTGCAGCCAACCGGGACACTTTAAGAGAGAGTGCCCCCTAAGGAGATAGGAAAACATCCCACCAAAACACCCTTAAAAAAGGCATGTGTGCTCAATTGGTCCCAGCTCTTAAAGGGACTATAATGAAGACGAAATTAGCTATGATGAGCGTTTCCCCAGTCACTCAGGGTCAAGATCTCAAGACACAGGACTGTACTCCCCGCTCCCTCCTCCCTTTAAAGGGATCACAGAGGCTCCACGGGGAGGGAAGGCACTGGGGTCACCTTGAGAGAGAGGACCTATCCTGAAGACCCTGGGGGGCCCTCAGCGCCCTTCACGGGCCCAACCCAAGCTTTTCCTGTAAATGTTAACCCGGGGGGAAACAGACCGGATGTCTGGTATCCATGGGAGGCCAATGACCTAAAGGAACTTAAAAAAGTGGTAGCCGAGGATGGCCCAAACTCCCCATGGGCAGAAACCATACTCCAAGGGCTAGCCCACCAACCTTGTACCACCCAAGACTGGAAAATGCTTTGTAAGGCAGTACTTCCCAGTAACATTTATATCAAATGGTGTGCCTTTTTCAAAGAGGAATGTCATGCTCAAGCAGAGAGAGACCAGGCTGCCAATCCTTTCATTCCAATAACTTTCGGAATGCTATCAGGAACGGCAGACCGATGGAGCACTGGTATTCAGCAGGCCGCCATCCCTGCCCCTTATCAAGACCAAGTATGGTCTATATGTCTGACTGCCTGGAGTAAACTTGTTGAGGGCCCTACTGAACCCCCCATATCAGGTGTAACACAAAAGAATAGCGAAGACCTTGCCACTTTTGTAGATCGTGTAGAAAAGAGCCTCCAGAGAAAGTTCCCTCCAGGGCCTTTAAGAGACCAGTTCCTCAGAATGTTAGTTTGGGAGGGAATGAATACAGAACATAAATTGGCCTGCGCAGGACAAAACGATCGTTCCATTGAGCGATGGATTGTGTGCTCTAAAGATATAGGCACACAAAGCCACCAAGCCCCCTCTATCATCAGTGCCCTTCAGGCTCAAACTGAGGCTCTCTCTGAGGCAATGACTAAAGCCTTATCCACTGCAATGGGTTACAGGCAGGGCCTTGTCCCAGGGGCCCCCCGCCTCACCCAAATCAGGCCACTGCTTTAACTGCAGCCAACCGGGACACTTTAAGAGAGAGTGCCCCCTAAGGAGATAGGAAAACATCCCACCAAAACACCCTCTGAAAGAAATCAGGGAGGGACACTCTGTGTGCTCAGGGGAATCTGGTGGAACAGGTCTTTAGATAGATAAATGACTTTTAAAAAGAGCTTTTATTATTTCAATCCCTGCATCTCCTCACAACTAAAAAAGTGCTAAAATCCTTCATGAAGATATCACATCCTCAAGTCAGGCACAAGCCATTTCTAAAACAAAAGCCTTTTAAAAAACCCTTTCTTTGACATTTAAATTTCCCCTACACTGTTGACTTTCTTCCCCTAACTCTTTGGAGCCCTCTCTGAGAGTTATCTGGGGTGCTGCCTCCAGGGCTGCGGTCTTAATTGTACCTCAAATAAAGCTTACCCCACAGATCCCCATCAAAGATTTAAAGAAAATTGTGCATACTTGTAAGTCTTGCCTCCCTCACTTACAAGTTCCTCCCTTACAGTCGCCAGTAATAAACCCTCAGGGACTGAGGCCTAGTATGTTGTGGCAGACAGATGTCACTCATTTTTCTCCCTTTAAAAAACTCAAGTACATTTTTGTATCCATTGATACTTATTCCCATGCCTGCTGGGCTACAGCCCACTCAGGAGAAAAAGCAAAACATGCCCAGAGTCATTTCTTGCAATGCTTTGCAACTCTGGGTCTACCTTATCAGATAAAAACAGACAATACTCCCTGCTTTGTTAGCAAAAATTTACAAAACTTTTTTCAACTATGGTACATCTCCCACACCAGAGAGATCCCATACAACCCTCAAGGACAGGCCATAATTGAACGTCATCATCAAAACTTAAAGGCCCAATTACAAAAACAAAAAGGGGGAATAAGCCCTCACCAGCAACTTGGAATGGCACTTTTTACCCTAAACATTTTAAATTTTTCAAAGAAAGAACTGATGGCACCCTTTCAAAAACACTGGTCCAGCCAAGAAATAAAACCTGAAGTACAAGTGAGATGGAAGGACCCCATCACTGGCCAGTGGAAGGGGCCTGATCCACTCCTTACTATGGGGAGAGGATTTGGGTGCATATTCCCCATTGGGGAACCCAGCCCTATATGGGAACCGGCGAGAAATCTTAAATTTATGCCACAAAACAAAGATCAAACCTTAAATTCTGCTGCAGATAACAAATGACCATATATAAGGCCCAAGAACAAAAAATTCTTGAGGCATCTCTCTCTCTCTTTTTCTCTCCTTAATAGGTACAACAGTAATAACATCTGTGCTCAGAGTTCAGCGGGTGCTCACCATCACAGCAGTAAACAACATCCACTGCCTCTGCCCAGGGACTTCAGACCAGCCTCCACCAACTTGAACACCTGAGGACTGCCATAACAGGACTCCAGCAACAGCTTGATCTACACGCCAGAGCTGTCGATATTAAGCGTTCTAGCACACTTGGACTGTGACGTGAGATATCCCCGCTTTTGCCTGACAAAAGGGGGTTAATGACTTTTGGCTATGGATACAAAGCCCTTTCACTTGGTTTAAAAATATTTTCTGTCTGTTTGTTCCTGTTGTCTTGCTAGCTATACTGTTTAAGGTCAGGGGCGTTATGGGTCACAATAGACAGTTACAACAAAATAATTATGCTTACTCAGGTCCTAGAAAAAGAGCCCTACGTTGGGCACCCACAAAACCCCTGGGTCTATATGGCCCCTCAAGAAATCACTTGAGACATATAATGAGGCCTTTGAATGAAAAACGCTCTAAAAACTCCGTCCAGCCCCCACGAGATGGCTGGTTAGCCAGTGACGGGTAAGAGGACACCACTGCAGAGCAGGCCTAAGACAGGAGGGCCGCCACAGCTGCTGCCTGATCCCATGACGGGCTCTGCCTGAATAGTGCTCTGTCCTGACCTAAGACAGGCACAGCCGCAAGGGAGAGCGGACAAGGCTAGAGGCTGGCCACCTCTTAGCTCTATGCGTTGCCTCAACAAAAGTCTCTTAATTTTAAAATAAAAGAGGGGCAGATGTGGGGCTCTGAATTGAAAGAGCCGTATTTTAAGCATAAAGAAGCTTAAGCACATGTTTACAGTTTGGAGCTAAGATGGCGCCTACAGGGAGGGGTGTGGGAGTGAAAAGAAGCTTAAGCACATTGTTTCAGCTTGCAGCTAAGATGGCGCCTGCAGGAAGGGACATGGAAATGAAGGGAAGCTTAAGTGCATTGTTTAAAGAAGTTTAAGTACATGTTTGCAGCTAAGATGGCGCCTACAGGAAGAGACAGGGCGTGATCTAAATTGTTAATTGATGGTCAAAATTTCTGATTGGCTCCCCTGGCTTCCGCGCTCGTGAATGATTGCTTGGTCTTTAGCTTGATTGGTGTAATCTATAGGAAGTCCCGTGCAAAACCCCCTTCACTTGCCTATAAAAGCTGTGGATCTTCATTAATAAAGCGGAACTACTTCGATGGAACCCCTGTCGCGTCTGATTGTCCCTTGCCTCAGCCGAGGGGCTGCGGGGCGGACAGTTCAAGATTTGCCTTTCTCCGAGATCTCCCGGTTCCGCCGGGAGTAATCCCTGCTGCCTTCCCTTTCTGCGGAAGGTCCCCGCAGACTATCAAGCATGACTTTGGCTATGGATACAAAGCCCTTTCACTTGGTTTAAAAATATTTTCTGTCTGTTTGTTCCTGTTGTCTTGCTAGCTATACTGTTTAAGGTCAGGGGCGTTATGGGTCACAATAGACAGTTACAACAAAATAATTATGCTTACTCAGGTCCTAGAAAAAGAGCCCTACGTTGGGCACCCACAAAACCCCTGGGTCTATATGGCCCCTCAAGAAATCACTTGAGACATATAATGAGGCCTTTGAATGAAAAACGCTCTAAAAACTCCGTCCAGCCCCCACGAGATGGCTGGTTAGCCAGTGACGGGTAAGAGGACACCACTGCAGAGCAGGCCTAAGACAGGAGGGCCGCCACAGCTGCTGCCTGATCCCATGACGGGCTCTGCCTGAATAGTGCTCTGTCCTGACCTAAGACAGGCACAGCCGCAAGGGAGAGCGGACAAGGCTAGAGGCTGGCCACCTCTTAGCTCTATGCGTTGCCTCAACAAAAGTCTCTTAATTTTAAAATAAAAGAGGGGCAGATGTGGGGCTCTGAATTGAAAGAGCCGTATTTTAAGCATAAAGAAGCTTAAGCACATGTTTACAGTTTGGAGCTAAGATGGCGCCTACAGGGAGGGGTGTGGGAGTGAAAAGAAGCTTAAGCACATTGTTTCAGCTTGCAGCTAAGATGGCGCCTGCAGGAAGGGACATGGAAATGAAGGGAAGCTTAAGTGCATTGTTTAAAGAAGTTTAAGTACATGTTTGCAGCTAAGATGGCGCCTACAGGAAGAGACAGGGCGTGATCTAAATTGTTAATTGATGGTCAAAATTTCTGATTGGCTCCCCTGGCTTCCGCGCTCGTGAATGATTGCTTGGTCTTTAGCTTGATTGGTGTAATCTATAGGAAGTCCCGTGCAAAACCCCCTTCACTTGCCTATAAAAGCTGTGGATCTTCATTAATAAAGCGGAACTACTTCGATGGAACCCCTGTCGCGTCTGATTGTCCCTTGCCTCAGCCGAGGGGCTGCGGGGCGGACAGTTCAAGATTTGCCTTTCTCCGAGATCTCCCGGTTCCGCCGGGAGTAATCCCTGCTGCCTTCCCTTTCTGCGGAAGGTCCCCGCAGACTATCAAGCTAAATGACTAGCATCTGAATTTCAAAGAAGTAATTAAAGAGGATTCATGTGATCATTGAAAACTGAATTTTCAGAGTATTGATGAAATACATGCTATCATCTCTCATGAACTATGCCAGAACCACAGTGAAGACTTCAGTGCCTAGCCTGATGAATGTAAGACCTTGAAAGGTAGGACAGGGATTGTAGCTCGATTTATAAAACTGTGCACATGAGGGAAGCACCTTTCTCCAGTTCAAAATAATATCAGAATCTTCATGAAGAAATCTTACAAATTCGTAAAAAGAGCAAGCATTTTAGTCACAATTATGGTAAAGAACACTACAAGTGTCTTCTGTAACAAGGTGGTTTGCATTAAAAGACAAATAGATCAGGTTCCCTGGAACTTGCCTGCTTTGCAAGAGGCTCAGGTTCAGTCCCTGGGTCTGGAAGATCCTCTGGAGAAAGAAAGGGCAACCCACTTCGAGTGTTCTTGCCTGGAGAATTCCATGGACAGAGGATCCTGGTGGGCTACAGTTCATGGGGTCACAAGGAGTCAAGCACGACTGAACTGCTAACACATTCAGATTAATTCTACCGATGGTAAGTGACTCATAGTAAGAGTGCTATTTTTGTCTCAGAAGTGGTGAATGTGTATAAACTTATTTATTTAATACTTTAAAAAGGCAAATAAACTATCAAAATTCATGTTTCACAATATTAATTTTATAAATATTTTGACAAAAGTATCTTTTTTATGTTTAAATAATGTTTAAAATCAAAATATCAGTTGATTCTACTTGTATACTTGAATAGTTGACACAAAGAAAATCACAGAAATTATCTATGTAAAATAAGCAAAATAAGATGGACTTAGAAAAACACTATAGAGTTTTGTCAAAAAAGCTTCTACTAAAGAAATAGTTCAACTGAGAATAGCATAGGCCATATTAATAAAACATGAATTTCTCGCTAACAAGATTGTGTAGTAAGTTTATATGAGGTTGGAATGCATCAGTAGAAATATATTAGCATAAAAATATTTGTATTTTCGCATTTAGACTAAATCATAAAAAGATTGGCAATATCTTGGCTGAGGTACAATAGTAACTAATACAGGAATCAGTTGGTAATGCCTAGCATAACAATAATCTAAGGAATTCATTTCTATTATCAGAACATTTGTAAGAATATATTTTTATCCATTTTCCTAGAACACTATTTTCCTGCCTGGTCTAAATTATCTCACCACTAATGTATATTTCATAGTGAGATTTAGTGTCCCTAGGTTGAAATTACTCTCATTCCCTGGGCTCTATATAGTAGTTTGTTTTATTCTGCCAAAACACCTGGAACTCTTTATTTTACTTTAGCTTCTCCTCAAGACACTATGCTCACTGAGCAACATGCTTCTTGCATGTGCTATTTTGTACTCAAAGATTATGTGATCTTATTAAATATCAGTAATCTTATTATATATCTTATGACTTATCACTCAAGTGATATGTAATAGGTCACAGGAATGTGTTTTTATGAAATGTATGTATGAAAATCACAATACTTTGAGTTTACCCTGGGTCTGGAAGATCCTCTGAGAAAGAAAGGGCAACCCACTTCGAGTGTTCTTGCCTGGAGAATTCCATGGACAGAGGATCCTGGTGGGCTACAGTTCATGGGGTCACAAGGAGTCAAGCACGACTGAACTGCTAACACATTCAGATTAATTCTACCGATGGTAAGTGACTCATAGTAAGAGTGCTATTTTTGTCTCAGAAGTGGTGAATGTGTATAAACTTATTTATTTAATACTTTAAAAAGGCAAATAAACTATCAAAATTCATGTTTCACAATATTAATTTTATAAATATTTTGACAAAAGTATCTTTTTTATGTTTAAATAATGTTTAAAATCAAAATATCAGTTGATTCTACTTGTATACTTGAATAGTTGACACAAAGAAAATCACAGAAATTATCTATGTAAAATAAGCAAAATAAGATGGACTTAGAAAAACACTATAGAGTTTTGTCAAAAAAGCTTCTACTAAAGAAATAGTTCAACTGAGAATAGCATAGGCCATATTAATAAAACATGAATTTCTCGCTAACAAGATTGTGTAGTAAGTTTATATGAGGTTGGAATGCATCAGTAGAAATATATTAGCATAAAAATATTTGTATTTTCGCATTTAGACTAAATCATAAAAAGATTGGCAATATCTTGGCTGAGGTACAATAGTAACTAATACAGGAATCAGTTGGTAATGCCTAGCATAACAATAATCTAAGGAATTCATTTCTATTATCAGAACATTTGTAAGAATATATTTTTATCCATTTTCCTAGAACACTATTTTCCTGCCTGGTCTAAATTATCTCACCACTAATGTATATTTCATAGTGAGATTTAGTGTCCCTAGGTTGAAATTACTCTCATTCCCTGGGCTCTATATAGTAGTTTGTTTTATTCTGCCAAAACACCTGGAACTCTTTATTTTACTTTAGCTTCTCCTCAAGACACTATGCTCACTGAGCAACATGCTTCTTGCATGTGCTATTTTGTACTCAAAGATTATGTGATCTTATTAAATATCAGTAATCTTATTATATATCTTATGACTTATCACTCAAGTGATATGTAATAGGTCACAGGAATGTGTTTTTATGAAATGTATGTATGAAAATCACAATACTTTGAGTTTATAATATTGACATTTTCAATACTATATAATTATGAATATATTTATATATGCTATATGCAGTGGTATTTAGTTATATATTTTTTGTACATAACTATATTTATGTATCACTTAAAAAATCTAAATTGTTCCTGCAAGGTGTCTTCTTCCTACTTGCAGAAGGTTTATTTTTTTTGCACAGCACCACATATTAACATAGAGCTGCTTCTATAGCTTAGAAAACAATAAAGTAATATTAAATAAAACAATAGTTTATGAAAATTATCCAACATATAGTTTTAAGTGGAAAAAATATAATATAAAGGATTTAGAAAAAAGATTTCTTACACATATGATACAGCTACATTATAGGCATAACAAACACCTGGAGTGAAAATGAAATTTCAGATGTTTCTCAGTGTATGAGAGAATAAACCGGAAAAAATGTGAGGCATGATTTGTACTTCCAATTTCCTAAAAATTGGTATAAAATTTACCTTGGAGACTGCCTTTATCTGGGAGAAAATAGCCAACATCCTTTATTAATATAAAAATGAAACTAAAAAAAAAGTCATTTTTAAAAGTATAATAAAGGAGTCAATTTTTCTGCATAAAATATTAAAAAATTATAATAGTTACAGTCATAGCTTCATTCAACAAGTTATATTCTAAAATATTCTTTTTGATACAGAAATTAAAACAATATTGTGATTGTATATATTTTTCCATAATTCAGATTTTAAAACTAAAGTATAGACTCCTGATGATTCGAGTAAGATCTGAAAGCTCTATCTTTCTTCAATTCATCCTCAACTATGCTAGTGTTTCCCTAGGTTGAAATTACTCTCATTCCCTGGGCTCTATATAGTAGTTTGTTTTATTCTGCCAAAACACCTGGAACTCTTTATTTTACTTTAGCTTCTCCTCAAGACACTATGCTCACTGAGCAACATGCTTCTTGCATGTGCTATTTTGTACTCAAAGATTATGTGATCTTATTAAATATCAGTAATCTTATTATATATCTTATGACTTATCACTCAAGTGATATGTAATAGGTCACAGGAATGTGTTTTTATGAAATGTATGTATGAAAATCACAATACTTTGAGTTTATAATATTGACATTTTCAATACTATATAATTATGAATATATTTATATATGCTATATGCAGTGGTATTTAGTTATATATTTTTTGTACATAACTATATTTATGTATCACTTAAAAAATCTAAATTGTTCCTGCAAGGTGTCTTCTTCCTACTTGCAGAAGGTTTATTTTTTTTGCACAGCACCACATATTAACATAGAGCTGCTTCTATAGCTTAGAAAACAATAAAGTAATATTAAATAAAACAATAGTTTATGAAAATTATCCAACATATAGTTTTAAGTGGAAAAAATATAATATAAAGGATTTAGAAAAAAGATTTCTTACACATATGATACAGCTACATTATAGGCATAACAAACACCTGGAGTGAAAATGAAATTTCAGATGTTTCTCAGTGTATGAGAGAATAAACCGGAAAAATGTGAGGCATGATTTGTACTTCCAATTTCCTAAAAATTGGTATAAAATTTACCTTGGAGACTGCCTTTATCTGGGAGAAAATAGCCAACATCCTTTATTAATATAAAAATGAAACTAAAAAAAAAGTCATTTTTAAAAGTATAATAAAGGAGTCAATTTTTCTGCATAAAATATTAAAAAATTATAATAGTTACAGTCATAGCTTCATTCAACAAGTTATATTCTAAAATATTCTTTTTGATACAGAAATTAAAACAATATTGTGATTGTAGATCTTTTTCCATAATTCAGATTTTAATAAAACTAAAGTATAGACTCCTGATGATTCGAGTAAGATCTGAAAGCTCTATCTTTCTTCACTTCTCATTGAATAGAAGGAAAATGAACTAAAGTGTGCTGGGTACAGCTGAAAGGAGACATGATTTACATGGCCCGCGGGGGGTGCTATTTCAAGTAAAGTAATTCAGATCTTGGCAAGCACTGACAGTGCTTAATGATGTTCTTGTCTTTTGAAGAGGGTAAAAGAAAAGCCACCCTCTTCAGGAATGTGAGAAAGAGTTCATGCTGGGTGTAGGATAGAAAACGGAAGATATTTTCATCCCTCAAAAAGTCAGAGTGGGACGCACATCAGCAAAGAATGACCTCATGTAGCTCAGGAGACTGACCAATAACACAGACTGAAACCGGTGTTGAGGAGAATCTCAGAGCATGAGGACTTCAGTTACTGCTCTGAGAAAACATAAGCTAAACACGTAGTCAATTTCTTAAACACCTTAGAAATATATTCAGCATGATAACTGACCAGTAATTAAGTGATATATCCCTGAGAGTTTTGAATTTGAAAGTAATATTGCAATAAGACCTTAGTGTACTCACAGGGCTAATGGCCAAGACATTAACAATCATGTTTTATCTTGGCATTAATGAAATGCTTCATCTAAGAAATATAATTTTTCATTATAGAATCTCACCCTGTTTTTCCGCTTGTGTTTCAGAAATGGTTTAGAAATTGAGGTCACTATTACTGACTAAAATAGAAACAACTATGTGAGTATCATAGTGGTCTAGGAAAAAACTATGTGAATCAGAATTGCCAGGTAAAATATAGAATGTCCAGTAAAAGCAAATACATTTTCCTGATGAAAGTTATGTATAAAATAACCAAATGTGAGGCATGATTTGTACTTCCAATTTCCTAAATTGGTATAAAATTTACCTTGGAGACTGCCTTTATCTGGGAGAAAATAGCCAACATCCTTTATTAATATAAAAATGAAACTAAAAAAAAAGTCATTTTTAAAAGTATAATAAAGGAGTCAATTTTTCTGCATAAAATATTAAAAAATTATAATAGTTACAGTCATAGCTTCATTCAACAAGTTATATTCTAAAATATTCTTTTTGATACAGAAATTAAAACAATATTGTGATTGTATATATTTTTCCATAATTCAGATTTTAAAAAAACTAAAGTATAGACTCCTGATGATTCGAGTAAGATCTGAAAGCTCTATCTTTCTTCACTTCTCATTGAATAGAAGGAAAATGAACTAAAGTGTGCTGGGTACAGCTGAAAGGAGACATGATTTACATGGCCCGCGGGGGGTGCTATTTCAAGTAAAGTAATTCAGATCTTGGCAAGCACTGACAGTGCTTAATGATGTTCTTGTCTTTTGAAGAGGGTAAAAGAAAAGCCACCCTCTTCAGGAATGTGAGAAAGAGTTCATGCTGGGTGTAGGATAGAAAACGGAAGATATTTTCATCCCTCAAAAAGTCAGAGTGGGACGCACATCAGCAAAGAATGACCTCATGTAGCTCAGGAGACTGACCAATAACACAGACTGAAACCGGTGTTGAGGAGAATCTCAGAGCATGAGGACTTCAGTTACTGCTCTGAGAAAACATAAGCTAAACACGTAGTCAATTTCTTAAACACCTTAGAAATATATTCAGCATGATAACTGACCAGTAATTAAGTGATATATCCCTGAGAGTTTTGAATTTGAAAGTAATATTGCAATAAGACCTTAGTGTACTCACAGGGCTAATGGCCAAGACATTAACAATCATGTTTTATCTTGGCATTAATGAAATGCTTCATCTAAGAAATATAATTTTTCATTATAGAATCTCACCCTGTTTTTCCGCTTGTGTTTCAGAAATGGTTTAGAAATTGAGGTCACTATTACTGACTAAAATAGAAACAACTATGTGAGTATCATAGTGGTCTAGGAAAAAACTATGTGAATCAGAATTGCCAGGTAAAATATAGAATGTCCAGTAAAAGCAAATACATTTTCCCTGTGATGAGTTGTCTGAGTTGCTTGTAGATTTTGGAGATTAATTCTTTGTCTGTTGTTTCATTTGCTATGATTTTCTCCCACCCTGTGGGGTGTCGAACTTTTTTGTAATTTCTTTTGCTGTACAAAAGCTTTTAAGTTTCATAAGGTCCCATATGTTCATTTTTCTTTTCAGTTCTGCTATTTTAGCTGGTGGGTCAGAGAAGATCTTGTTTTGATTGATGTCCTTGAGGGTTTTGCCTATATTCTCCTCTAAGAGTTTGATGGTTTCTGGTCTTACATTGAGGTCTTTAATCCATTTTGAGTTGATCTTAGTGTATGGTGTCAGGGAATGTTCTAATTTCACTTTTTTGCATGTAGCTGTCCAATTCTCCCAGCACCACTTGTTAAAGAGGCTGTCTTTGTCCCATTTTACAGTTTCTCCTCCTTTATCAAAAATAAGGTACCCATAGGTGCGTGGGTTGATCTCTGGGTTCTCAATCTTGTTCCATTGATCTATAGTTCTGTTTTTATGCCAGTACCATACTGTCTTGATAACTGTTGCTTTGTAGTAGAGTCTGAAGTTAGGGAGGCTGATCCCTCCAACTCCATTTTTCTTCCTCAGGATTGCTTTGGCTATTCGAGGTCTTCTGTGTTTCCATATGAACCGTGTTATTATTTGGTCTAATTCTGTGAAAAATGTCAGTGGTAGTTGAATAGGTATTGCATTGAATCTGTAGATGATATTTGGAAGTATGGTCATTTTCACAATATTGATTCTTCCAATCCAGGAACATGGAATATCTCTCCATCTGTTTAAGTCTTCTTTAATGTCTCTCATGAATGTCTTGTAATTTTCTGTGTACAATTCTTTTGTTTCTTTGGGTAGGTTTATTCCTAGATATTTGATTCTTTTGGTTGCAATGGTGAAGGGGATTGCCTCTTTGATTTCATTTTCTGATTTTTCATTGTTTGTGTATAGGAATGCCAATGACTTCTGTGTGTTGATTTTATATCCTGCAACTTTGCTGAATTCATTGATTAGCTCTAGTAGCTTTGTAACCGTGTCTTTGGGATTTTCTATGTATAATATCATGTCAGACAACTCAGCACAGGGAAAATGAGCAGCCCAATCAAAAAATGGGAAAAAGATCTAAGTTGCTTGTAGATTTTGGAGATTAATTCTTTGTCTGTTGTTTCATTTGCTATTATATTCTCCCACTCTGTGGGGTGTCTGTTGAACTTTTTTGTAATTTCTTTTGCTGTACAAAAGCTTTTAAGTTTCATAAGGTCCCATATGTTCATTTTTCTTTTCAGTTCTGCTATTTTAGCTGGTGGGTCAGAGAAGATCTTGTTTTGATTGATGTCCTTGAGGGTTTTGCCTATATTCTCCTCTAAGAGTTTGATGGTTTCTGGTCTTACATTGAGGTCTTTAATCCATTTTGAGTTGATCTTAGTGTATGGTGTCAGGGAATGTTCTAATTTCACTTTTTTGCATGTAGCTGTCCAATTCTCCCAGCACCACTTGTTAAAGAGGCTGTCTTTGTCCCATTTTACAGTTTCTCCTCCTTTATCAAAAATAAGGTACCCATAGGTGCGTGGGTTGATCTCTGGGTTCTCAATCTTGTTCCATTGATCTATAGTTCTGTTTTTATGCCAGTACCATACTGTCTTGATAACTGTTGCTTTGTAGTAGAGTCTGAAGTTAGGGAGGCTGATCCCTCCAACTCCATTTTTCTTCCTCAGGATTGCTTTGGCTATTCGAGGTCTTCTGTGTTTCCATATGAACCGTGTTATTATTTGGTCTAATTCTGTGAAAAATGTCAGTGGTAGTTGAATAGGTATTGCATTGAATCTGTAGATGATATTTGGAAGTATGGTCATTTTCACAATATTGATTCTTCCAATCCAGGAACATGGAATATCTCTCCATCTGTTTAAGTCTTCTTTAATGTCTCTCATGAATGTCTTGTAATTTTCTGTGTACAATTCTTTTGTTTCTTTGGGTAGGTTTATTCCTAGATATTTGATTCTTTTGGTTGCAATGGTGAAGGGGATTGCCTCTTTGATTTCATTTTCTGATTTTTCATTGTTTGTGTATAGGAATGCCAATGACTTCTGTGTGTTGATTTTATATCCTGCAACTTTGCTGAATTCATTGATTAGCTCTAGTAGCTTTGTAACCGTGTCTTTGGGATTTTCTATGTATAATATCATGTCAGACAACTCAGCACAGGGAAAATGAGCAGCCCAATCAAAAAATGGGAAAAAGATCTAAAGAGACGCCTCTCCAAAGAGGACATACAAATGGCCCCAAAATACATGAAACGATGCTCAACCTCGCTTATTATCAGAGAAATGCGAATTAAAACCACAATGAGATACCACCTCACACCTGTCAGAATGGCCATCATCAACAAATCAACAGACAACAAATGCTGGAGAAGGTGTGGAGAAAAGGGAACCCTCTTGCATTGCTGGTGGGAATGTAAATTAATACAACCTCTATGGAAGACAATATGGAGGTTCCTTAAAAAACTAAAAATAGAAGCACCCTATGACCCAGAAATCCCACTCTTAGGCCTATATCCTGATGAAATCAAAACTGAAAGAGGCACCTGTACCCCAATGTTCATTGCAGCTCTCTATACAATAGCCAGAACATGGAAGCAACCTAGATGTCCATCGACAAATGACTGGATCCAGAAGCTCTGGTACATATATACAATGGAATACTACTCAGCTGTTAAAAGAAATGCAGAAGACTCAGTCCTAATGAGGTGGCTGGCTCTAGAACCTATCATAAAAAGTGAAGTAAGTCAAAAAGAGAAAGACAAGTATAGTATACTAACTCATATATATGGGATCTAGTAAGATGGTCATGATAACACACGCAGTGAACTCATGAAAAAACAGAGAATAGACATAAAGGCATTGTGGAGACCGAACCTATACTGTCATGTGTAGAAAAGATAGCTATTGTCATTGTGCTAGGGGAATAGGAGTACCTACAACCACTTGGAGCGATGGTCTGGTGGGATGGGAGGGGGGGAACTGGGTGGGGGGAGGGTCAAGGGATATGCATATGAATGATCTGGGAACATACATGTACAAAAATAAATAAATAAATAAATAAATTTAAAAAAATATATAAACAAATACAGAAAAAAAAAAAAAAAGCAAATACAAAATTTTGCTGTTAGTATGCCCTCCATAACATGGCATGGGATATATGATACTTCAAATGAAAAATAATTATGTGGGTTCTATCTAAAATTAAAATTTAATTTGGTATTGTATTTATATTTGTCACTGGGTTAAATATGCCCTCCAATGACTTCTGTGTGTTGATTTTATATCCTGCAACTTTACTGTATTCATTGATTAGCTCTAGTAGCTTTGTAACCGTGTCTTTGGGATTTTCTATGTATAATATCATGTCAGACAACTCAGCACAGGGAAAATGAGCAGCCCAATCAAAAAATGGGAAAAAGATCTAAAGAGACGCCTCTCCAAAGAGGACATACAAATGGCCCCAAAATACATGAAACGATGCTCAACCTCGCTTATTATCAGAGAAATGCGAATTAAAACCACAATGAGATACCACCTCACACCTGTCAGAATGGCCATCATCAACAAATCAACAGACAACAAATGCTGGAGAAGGTGTGGAGAAAAGGGAACCCTCTTGCATTGCTGGTGGGAATGTAAATTAATACAACCTCTATGGAAGACAATATGGAGGTTCCTTAAAAAACTAAAAATAGAAGCACCCTATGACCCAGAAATCCCACTCTTAGGCCTATATCCTGATGAAATCAAAACTGAAAGAGGCACCTGTACCCCAATGTTCATTGCAGCTCTCTATACAATAGCCAGAACATGGAAGCAACCTAGATGTCCATCGACAAATGACTGGATCCAGAAGCTCTGGTACATATATACAATGGAATACTACTCAGCTGTTAAAAGAAATGCAGAAGACTCAGTCCTAATGAGGTGGCTGGCTCTAGAACCTATCATAAAAAGTGAAGTAAGTCAAAAAGAGAAAGACAAGTATAGTATACTAACTCATATATATGGGATCTAGTAAGATGGTCATGATAACACACGCAGTGAACTCATGAAAAAACAGAGAATAGACATAAAGGCATTGTGGAGACCGAACCTATACTGTCATGTGTAGAAAAGATAGCTATTGTCATTGTGCTAGGGGAATAGGAGTACCTACAACCACTTGGAGCGATGGTCTGGTGGGATGGGAGGGGGGGAACTGGGTGGGGGGAGGGTCAAGGGATATGCATATGAATGATCTGGGAACATACATGTACAAAAATAAATAAATAAATAAATAAATTTTAAAAAATATATAAACAAATACAGAAAAAAAAAAAAAAAGCAAATACAAAATTTTGCTGTTAGTATGCCCTCCATAACATGGCATGGGATATATGATACTTCAAATGAAAAATAATTATGTGGGTTCTATCTAAAATTAAAATTTAATTTGGTATTGTATTTATATTTGCCACATCTGGGAACCCTTACAAGAATACCTAAGTAAAGTCTTTCAGTTATAGAAGACAGTGTCTCCAAATGCTTTCACAATATAACCTACAGAAAATGAGCTATATTTGGCCAAACTTGACAAATGTAGGGGTAGCATGCCTGGGCTACAACTGTTGCAAGTTCACCAGAAACACATAGTTAACTGTCCACAGTGAGAGATGCTGCTCTCCTGGATGTATGATACATCACTGAAGGAAAGATATCAGACTTGTTTTACATGCATTTATGACCTCAGTTTCATTTAAAAGTGTCAATTCCTGAGAAATACTGTAGTCCTATACATTTTCAAATATTTTTTCTCATTGCCTTGTGAAAAGCTTAGGGAGGAATTTTAACAAATTGAATTGAACTTTTGCAATCAGATAGATTCATGTTCTTCCACTTAGCAGCTTGGTGATTTGGAGAAACTATTTTCATTGAGAAACCTATGTCTAATTCATTTTTTCTCTATTTCCTTAACTATAAAACATATAAATTGACTAATGTGGGACTAGGGCTTCCCTCATGGCTCAGATGGTAAAGAATCTGCCTGCAATGCAAAACACCTGGGTTAGATACCTATGATGGGATGATCCCCTGGGGAAGCGAATGAAAACCCACTCCAGTATTCTTGCCTGGGAAAACACATGGGCATAGGAGCCTTGTGGGCTACAGTTCATGGGGTCACAGAGTCAGAAACGACTGAGCAACTAAAACATAAAGTGGGACTAATGTCAAAGCATATGTGAGACCACAAGTGAAAGCCTAATAATTCACTCTTCATTAAAAGATATTTTCACCAAATACTGTGAAATGGGTTTCTATGTAGTGGTGTTTAAAGTTTTTATATCAGTATAGAGTAATTCTATTCCTGTTGCTGGGCAATGAGAGTAGATTAGGACTCTCAGTTTAAATAAATGTATTCTTATATATTTCCTGAAGATTAGGGGTTCTCTAAAGTCTTCACTGAATTAAAGGAATTTCCCAGATCTACTTGTTTGAGCAATATTGTACTGTTGCCTTCATTGGAGTGACTCTCACTGAAAGTACTTTTAGTATGCCCTCCATAACATGGCATGGGATATATGATACTTCAAATGAAAAATAATTATGTGGGTTCTATCTAAAATTAAAATTTAATTTGGTATTGTATTTATATTTGCCACATCTGGGAACCCTTACAAGAATACCTAAGTAAAGTCTTTCAGTTATAGAAGACAGTGTCTCCAAATGCTTTCACAATATAACCTACAGAAAATGAGCTATATTTGGCCAAACTTGACAAATGTAGGGGTAGCATGCCTGGGCTACAACTGTTGCAAGTTCACCAGAAACACATAGTTAACTGTCCACAGTGAGAGATGCTGCTCTCCTGGATGTATGATACATCACTGAAGGAAAGATATCAGACTTGTTTTACATGCATTTATGACCTCAGTTTCATTTAAAAGTGTCAATTCCTGAGAAATACTGTAGTCCTATACATTTTCAAATATTTTTTCTCATTGCCTTGTGAAAAGCTTAGGGAGGAATTTTAACAAATTGAATTGAACTTTTGCAATCAGATAGATTCATGTTCTTCCACTTGGCAGCTTGGTGTTTTGGAGAAACTATTTTCATTGAGAAACCTATGTCTAATTCATTTTCTCTATTTCCTTAACTATAAAACATATAAATTGACTAATGTGGGACTAGGGCTTCCCTCATGGCTCAGATGGTAAAGAATCTGCCTGCAATGCAAAACACCTGGGTTAGATACCTATGATGGGATGATCCCCTGGGGAAGCGAATGAAAACCCACTCCAGTATTCTTGCCTGGGAAAACACATGGGCATAGGAGCCTTGTGGGCTACAGTTCATGGGGTCACAGAGTCAGAAACGACTGAGCAACTAAAACATAAAGTGGGACTAATGTCAAAGCATATGTGAGACCACAAGTGAAAGCCTAATAATTCACTCTTCATTAAAAGATATTTTCACCAAATACTGTGAAATGGGTTTCTATGTAGTGGTGTTTAAAGTTTTTATA
Organism: Tragulus kanchil; assembly: GCA_022376925.1. Classification (NCBI taxonomy): domain Eukaryota; kingdom Metazoa; phylum Chordata; class Mammalia; order Artiodactyla; family Tragulidae; genus Tragulus; species Tragulus kanchil. Next base: position 48,822,961 of record JAIOJX010000003.1, on the reverse strand, counting down.
TCAGTATAGAGTAATTCTATTCCTGTTGCTGGGCAATGAGAGTAGATTAGGACTCTCAGTTTAAATAAATGTATTCTTATATATTTCCTGAAGATTAGGGGTTCTCTAAAGTCTTCACTGAATTAAAGGAATTTCCCAGATCTACTTGTTTGAGCAATATTGTACTGTTGCCTTCATTGGAGTGACTCTCACTGAAAGTACTTTGTAGTAATGATATTTGCCATCAAAAAGAGTTTAAGAAGAGCTTTATCCAGGTAAATTAATTTAAATCCAAGAATACTCTTACAAATCTCATTTGTTACTTAAACATTATTCTTTTTATAAGGACTTTTGAGGGAAATTATCTATTTCACGATCTACTTATGGTAGATGCTGAATATTATTTGGTCCATGAACTATCCATTACCTTCTTATGTTAAGAGGAACCCAATTTTGGGAATATTGCCCTTTGCTGATGTTCAATCCAAATGGGACTAGAAATGGAGCAACCTTACTATACTCAAGGACACAAAAGCTATAAAGATTGCACGTTCTCTTCTGGAATTTTGAATCTTGAGCAGAGTATACGTTGGAATTTGTATCTGAAAATCTAAACTAAGGAAAGGCTAAAACATATAAGGATTTGTCTTTATGACAATGAAAGAAATTTGGAGATTGAAAACTGGGCTTGATATGGTGGCTACATAAATTCCAGGAGCCAGATCCCTTCTGTTTCTGTCCTGCCTTTCTCATCACGGGTCTTTCATTCCCAAGGTTGATTCAGCATGGGGAATAGATACCGTTCCCAAACATCCATTTGCATCTCCTGTAGTGAGAATAAAAAATAACAGAAGGACAAAAAGCACACACTAGTTAGTTAAGACACAATCCATTAAGGAGTTTTCCAAATTACTCTGTACCACTTCCATTGTCATTGTGAGTGAAGAAAGTCACCTGCCTTATTCATAAGCAAAGGATGTTGTAGTCATCAATTCATTAGCCACAGCAGCTGCCCCTAAGTACTCAACCTGAGAGAATTCAGGAGGAGAAAAACAGACAAACATAAAGTGGGACTAATGTCAAGTTTTAATATAAAAGTTTTTAAAGAAGGTTTCTATGTAGTGGTGTTTAAAGTTTTTATATCAGTATAGAGTAATTCTATTCCTGTTGCTGGGCAATGAGAGTAGATTAGGACTCTCAGTTTAAATAAATGTATTCTTATATATTTCCTGAAGATTAGGGGTTCTCTAAAGTCTTCACTGAATTAAAGGAATTTCCCAGATCTACTTGTTTGAGCAATATTGTACTGTTGCCTTCATTGGAGTGACTCTCACTGAAAGTACTTTGTAGTAATGATATTTGCCATCAAAAAGAGTTTAAGAAGAGCTTTATCCAGGTAAATTAATTTAAATCCAAGAATACTCTTACAAATCTCATTTGTTACTTAAACATTATTCTTTTTATAAGGACTTTTGAGGGAAATTATCTATTTCACGATCTACTTATGGTAGATGCTGAATATTATTTGGTCCATGAACTATCCATTACCTTCTTATGTTAAGAGGAACCCAATTTTGGGAATATTGCCCTTTGCTGATGTTCAATCCAAATGGGACTAGAAATGGAGCAACCTTACTATACTCAAGGACACAAAAGCTATAAAGATTGCACGTTCTCTTCTGGAATTTTGAATCTTGAGCAGAGTATACGTTGGAATTTGTATCTGAAAATCTAAACTAAGGAAAGGCTAAAACATATAAGGATTTGTCTTTATGACAATGAAAGAAATTTGGAGATTGAAAACTGGGCTTGATATGGTGGCTACATAAATTCCAGGAGCCAGATCCCTTCTGTTTCTGTCCTGCCTTTCTCATCACGGGTCTTTCATTCCCAAGGTTGATTCAGCATGGGGAATAGATACCGTTCCAAGCATCCATTTGCATCTCCTGTAGTGAGAATAAAAAATAACAGAAGGACAAAAAGCACACACTAGTTAGTTAAGACACAATCCATTAAGGAGTTTTCCAAATTACTCTGTACCACTTCCATTGTCATTGTGAGTGAAGAAAGTCACCTGCCTTATTCATAAGCAAAGGATGTTGTAGTCATCAATTCATTAGCCACAGCAGCTGCCCCTAAGTACTCAACCTGAGAGAATTCAGGAGGAGAAAAACAGACAAACAAAAAGGATACTTGCTCTAAGTGGTTAAGGTGCATTTCAAAGGAGCAATTACAGTGAACCCAGACTCATGTGTATTTGCATAGACAAAGAAGCTCAAATTTTGTTAATTTGAGCTTTCTGGTTTTCTCGAAATAGCCAGTTCCAATAACCTGGTTTTTGTTGCAAAAAAAACCTCTTATACATCCTGGCTCCTCTCTGACCTCTCCCCAGAGTCATTTGAGACCTGTTTCCCTGTCTTGAGTCCCCAGACAACTCATTCAATAAAACATAATTCTCAACTTTTAGGCTGTGCATTTTTTCAGTCAACAATATTTAAGTAGCTAAAATCATAGTTACATGGTTATAATGAATGCCATGGAGGTTGGAAAATGTTAAATTTATGTCAGATATAAAGATTTTTTAGGAAAAAAACTCAGTGGCTATAGCTAAGAATGAGAGAAAATCTATTGGATATGAAACTAGCAGCCTACACTACCACCAAGTAAAATAAAACATTGATTAGAAATGATTATTTTAGTAGCAACACTTTGCTTGAAATATTTCCTACTACCTTTACTAGAGGTAACTTGGTTAGTCTTTTTTAAAACCTGATTTTCCATGATGCCTGATGAAACTATTAATATCTTGCTAATAAATTTATTTCCTACTTAAAATAGAATGATATACTATGTCTAACTCAAGACAATGTAAGAATCTATCCTCAATTTGAAGAAATTCCACTATGACTGAGCTTCCCTGGTGTCTCAGATGGTAAAGAATCTGCCTGCAATGCGAGAAACCTGGGTTCAGTCCCTGAATCAGCAAGATCCCCTGGAGAAGGAAATGGCTACCCATTCCAGTATTCTTGCCTACAGGAGTCCATGAGAGAGGAGCCTGGAGAGTTACAGTCCATGGAGTCACAAAGAGTTGAACACAACTGAGTGACTAGCAACACTACCACCATTATATCAGATATTCTGTGTTTACATGCTCGATTTTGCTATATTGTCAAATACTGTGTGTTAGCCACAATCATAGGGGAAAAAAAATGATCTATAGAAAGTTTGAGTGACATACATTTAATTCATAGATATTGACATATAACACTACCATATAAGATACTGTTAATAGGCCATTCAGAAAGAGTAATTTTAGAAGTTTATAAAATCAACCTTTAGGAAAATAAGAAATAATCTCCATTTTTTATATAATTTTGTGAACTATTAATACAACCTTTGAGTATCACGTAAACTTTGTTTACCAAAATGTGTATATTATCAAATAACAGATAGCATAGAAGAGGTGGCATTTGACAGATAAAGAAACTTAATTATCTTGGTATTGGCCTAAGTTCTTGGGCCTTGATTTCATTTAGTTTACCAAAAAATAAATAAATAAATACATACATTTTTTAATCATAGAGAAAATGAGGTGCTAGGAGGGAATATAATAAAACTTGGATTGCTTCCTAGAGATATTTTCAAGCTATCAGATAAGAAATATACACATGCTTTTCGAAGGTCTGGAGGGGTGGGATGGGGGCATCTGGGCGGGTGGGGACCATGGATATGCATATGACTGATCTGGGAGCATACACGTCTGTGAACAACAAAACTCTGTAAAACCTTTAAAATAAAGAATTAAAAAAAAAAAGAAATATATACATGCTTTAGAGGCTACAGATACATTAGTTTTCTAAAATAGAGTGGTGTGAATGCACAAATAAGCCCCTGACCACAGGTAATTTAAAGTAATATAAAAGCATCCTTTTCAGAGGAGTTATCTGTGAACCTCCACAACTCAAATTTATGTAGTGTTTGAAAAATAATATTTGTGATAATTTTGGGTGAGGAGGCTTAAAAATTTTATAATGATAAAATATATAATCAAATTAACCGTTTTAACTATTTTAAGTAATATTCAGTGCAATGGCATTAATTATATCCACATTGTTTATAACCATTACCGCTATTCATCTTCAGAATTTTTTGAGATTTCTTTAAAAATAAATATATTAATGTTTTACTATTTTTAATATATAAATAATGGTCCAATGTACTAAGTATCAATTTATGTACAATCATAGCAAAAGAATTTATAAATTGTCACCATAATAATTTTTGCACTTTCTTATGTTGTTTCATTGTTTTTTTCCATTCTTATTAATACTGCATTTGTACTAACACATTTGTACTGGAAACTTATTTTATCTGATTGATATTCCCTGGTTACTGTTATGGTCCATGCATGGGTTAGAAAAGAATTTCCAGACATGAAGCAGAATGAAAGGAGAATAAATTATATTAGAGTGGGAGAGGAAAAGGTTCCAGCTTCCTGAATCAGAACTGATATTATCAAATAACAGATAGCATAGAAGAGGTGGCATTTGACAGATAAAGAAACTTAATTATCTTGGTATTGGCCTAAGTTCTTGGGCCTTGATTTCATTTAGTTTACCAAAAAATAAATAAATAAATACATACATTTTTTAATCATAGAGAAAATGAGGTGCTAGGAGGGAATATAATAAAACTTGGATTGCTTCCTAGAGATATTTTCAAGCTATCAGATAAGAAATATACACATGCTTTTCGAAGGTCTGGAGGGGTGGGATGGGGGCATCTGGGCGGGTGGGGACCATGGATATGCATATGACTGATCTGGGAGCATACACGTCTGTGAACAACAAAACTCTGTAAAACCTTTAAAATAAAGAATTTAAAAAAAAGAAATATATACATGCTTTAGAGGCTACAGATACATTAGTTTTCTAAAATAGAGTGGTGTGAATGCACAAATAAGCCCCTGACCACAGGTAATTTAAAGTAATATAAAAGCATCCTTTTCAGAGGAGTTATCTGTGAACCTCCACAACTCAAATTTATGTAGTGTTTGAAAAATAATATTTGTGATAATTTTGGGTGAGGAGGCTTAAAAATTTTATAATGATAAAATATATAATCAAATTAACCGTTTTAACTATTTTAAGTAATATTCAGTGCAATGGCATTAATTATATCCACATTGTTTATAACCATTACCGCTATTCATCTTCAGAATTTTTTGAGATTTCTTTAAAAATAAATATATTAATGTTTTACTATTTTTAATATATAAATAATGGTCCAATGTACTAAGTATCAATTTATGTACAATCATAGCAAAAGAATTTATAAATTGTCACCATAATAATTTTTGCACTTTCTTATGTTGTTTCATTGTTTTTTTCCATTCTTATTAATACTGCATTTGTACTAACACATTTGTACTGGAAACTTATTTTATCTGATTGATATTCCCTGGTTACTGTTATGGTCCATGCATGGGTTAGAAAAGAATTTCCAGACATGAAGCAGAATGAAAGGAGAATAAATTATATTAGAGTGGGAGAGGAAAAGGTTCCAGCTTCCTGAATCAGGGAGAACTGATATTGAACTTGGGTCGCTGTTCCATTTTCATAGCCAGGGTACACTGAGTGAGATAACTGTCTGGCAGGTCATTTGCTGATTGGATGAGCTATGTATACTGGGTACGGGGAAGAGATAGACAAATACCTTCTTCCTATATGGAATACAGGGGAGACAGGTTATATTGTTCATGAGGGTCTAAAAATTCTTCAATAGTTCAACGTGAAGGAGGGAAGGACAGTAAAGCTTGTGTTGTTGCTGTTGTTCTTGCATTCCAAGACCCTCTTTGTTCACCTTGTTCTTTCATCTTTGGGACACCACAGTTACATTTTCTTTTTTTTTTTAATATTTATTTATTTATTTTTTGGGTGGGGGTCGGGTTGGAGAAGGAGGGGAGCAGGCGGGCCACTTCTATTGGTCTTTCGTTTCTCTATGTTCATCCGTCTTTGTTCTTTGGCTCCCGTGGGCCTCCCATCGTGGTGGCGTCTGTGGTTGCAGAGCGCCGGCTCTGGGCGCATGCGCTCCAGAGCTCTGGCTCCGTAATTGGACGCATCGGTCCAGCCGCTCCGCGGCACGTGGGATCTTCCCAGGCCAGGGCTCAAACTGGTGCCCCTTGCACTGCAAGGCGGTGTCCTTACCCACTGGGCCACCAGGGGAAGCCCCACAGTTACCTTAATGGATAATATTTTATACTAAAATATGATATGTTCATAGCCCAATTGTTCCTATGCTGCTTCCAATCTTAAATATGAAGATAGATAGCAAAGTAAGAAGTGAAGTGAAGTGAAAGTCTGTCATGTCCAGCTCTTTGTGACCCCAAAACTCCTTTGTGCATGGTATCCTCAAGTCAATAACACTGTAGTGGGTTCCCATTCCCTGCTCTAGGGGATCTTTCCAAATCAGGAATCAAACCCCAGATGTCCCTTATTGCAGGTAGATTCATTACCATTTGTTAATATTCCCCGAAATTGTTTTTTAAAAATATTTTAGATGTATTTCATTAAAATAGTTGTAACTGAAATAATTGTTTACATTTCTTAAATTAGATGTGATATAGAAAAATGTTTTATGGTTTAATTTATTCAAAAAAACTTTAAAGCACATTGTTAAACACTTTTAATTATTTTTGAATACATTTTTTCCCTTTCATTTTCTACTAGCTCTTCTACAATGTTAATGCCTTGTATTAATCAGCATACATAGTAATTCTAGGTGCCAACTAAAGGTAATAATTAGCTTCTACTGGTAAGTCAGTCGTCAACTAGAGCTTAGAGTGGGTATTCACATCCTTATTAAAAAAAAGAATTGCAAAATTTTAATGAAAGTGATAGATTAGATAAAATACTCGGAGCTTAATGAGCCTAGAATGAAATGGAGTAATGCAGTTACTAAAGTTCACCAATGGTCAGCAAATGCTGAAACTTGTGCCTATATTTTGTCACCTCAACATAAAAGTTTATTCTCCAGAACAATTATTCTTACTCTGTTTAAAACAAGTCATCAGTCTTAAAAATAAATACAGCTGATAAAGTCGTCAAACTTAGCTTATTTTGACAGGCAATTACTTGCGAATTAATTAATGTCATGGTATTCATTCTTTTTTTCAATATTTGAAGAGATTCCAGATTTCCAGTACTTGCAGATGAAAGACAGAGGATTATGATCACTAAGGTGAGATTCTGTCTAGGAGAAAGAATGCAAAATGGATTTTTAAGAAACCTTAAAATAATAATCCACTTAGAATTTTGTGATATTTTCCTCATCAGGCATTTCTAATTTGCATTTTTTGTCACGAAGCGACTGCCAATTGATATTCCCTGAATGAATGAGTCCAGGAATAAATCAGGACATACAAAATATTTTATTTCATTTTTTAAGCAAATTTTAAATTAATCAAATTAAAATAACTAAAAAATATCCTCTTCCATGATGGTTCAAAATGTAGAATCTGCCTCTGATGCAGGAGACCCGGGTTCAACCCCTGGGTCATGATAATTCTTTGGAGAAGGAAATAGAAATCACTCCACTATTATTGCCTAGAAAGTTCCTTGGACGGAGGGACCTGGTGGGCTACAGTCAATGGAGCACAGAGTCAGACACGACTGAGTGACTAACACTTTCACTGAAATATAGTTGATTTACAATGATATGTTGGTTTCAGGTAGACAGCAAAGTAATTTAGCTATACACATATATATTTATATAGTTTTAAACAAAATTATTGAATATACAAGTCACCTTATAGACATATGCTTACATTTACATTTATATTTCACAGATTGCTTTGAGAAATTATTTCCTTTTTATTTTTTTATTCACTATATGGTGCTTTATATTTCAAATTTAGATAGATAAATAGATAAATCATTTTATGCTAATTTTGAATTAACAACACTTCATATTTGCAGCAAATAAAGAAAAAAACTAATAATCCATATTGTATATATCAAGTTATCTGTGAACTTACAAGAAAATATAAATTCTAGGTTGGCACACTTACTTATACTTAAAGAAAATCCTATTTTTTTAAATTATACGACAAAATGTAGACACCATATATATTTTCTTTATTCTTTATTTTAAAGGTTTTACAGAGTTTTGTTGTTCACAGACATGTATGTTCCCAGAACAGTCATATGCATATCCATGGTCCCCACCCCCCTAGTTCTCCCCATCCCACTCCTCCAGACTTTCGCCCCAAGCCATTGTAAGCACTCCTATTCCCTTAGCACAATGACACTAGCTATCTTTTCCACACATGACAGTATAGGTTTCTGTGTTACTTCCATGCTTCCCCCTCCCTTCCCCACAATGTCCCTATGTCTATGCTCTGTCTGTTTTTCCATGAGTTCCCTGCATGTGTTATCAAGACCGTCCTACTAGATTCCATATATGTGTAGACACCATATTTTTCCTAAATGTTTTTTATATCATCCAGATATCCCCAAACTACTGATGATTGTATGGGAAATAAAGTATTTTCATGCAAATATAAGGAATTTCCTGGTGGCAAAATGGTAAAGAATCCATCTGCCAATGAAGAAGACTTGGATTTTATCCCATTGAAGAAGGATACGGCAATTCACTCCAGTACTCTTGCCTGGAAAATGCCATGGACAGAGGAACCCAGGGGACAATAGTCCATGGAGTAGCAAAAGAATCTGACAGAAACTAGTGACAAAACAACCATGATAACATATAAATATAAAAAAAAGTGAGTCCTTTAAAGTTAGACCTTTAAATTTGATTTTCAGTTAATTTGTGCAAAGCAGTTTAATTTAAAATTATTTCTGATCAGCCCTGGAGAAAAGTCAATACATTTTGTAAGTCCACACAAAAGATAAAGGTTCCAGAATGTATTAGCTGTTAATTGTTTTCCATTTTGGATTCTAAGTTCATGTTAAAATTAAAGATTAATTATGCATGTAGCAAAAACCTTCATTATAATCAGTAGAAATCATTTTATTATCTAATAATTCATGTTTAAATTACATTTAGAAAACATTTAGTTTTCTAAATGTTTAAAGCACAATACAATTAAACTATAGTACAAAAATCTGTATAAGCAACTTAGGTTCTCTTTCAAATACAGACAGTATGTTTTAAAGTAGGAACAAATTTTTTTTCTGATTATTTCTAGTCATGTGAAAAGTTATTACTGCCATAAAACTCTGGTAACATAGGAATATTCAGATAGCTATGACATTTGGTTTTATTTGGATGAAAATCTAACTAATCAATGAGTTATATTTAGTGAATTAGAAAATGTATGCATCATTTCAAATATAATACTTTTTTCTAGGTACATTTAATTCTAAAGAGCATGCAGTTTTGATATATTGCTATTGCTAAAGTAATTAAACAAGGAGACCATTAGACTGAAGTCACTGTAGTGCCCTAGTAGCTTACATGTGCAAACCAAAAATCTAATCCCGTAAATGCCTGAGGAAGCCCCAGGGCACATCCTTGGCAAGAGAGCACCTTCATTTTAGCTAGCAAAAGCAGAGAAAGGATAGAGGCAGGCACTTGTGTGGCAAGCTGCAGACAGGGATGGCATGCCTTCTAGGTGAACTGGAGAAGAGGGGAGGAGAGCCTGGCCCAAGAGGCAGGGTTGGGCCATAGAGTAGTGTCACCATGGTCTACCCTTCGCACACCTCTACAGCTCAAGCCAAGCATGGTAGCTGTAGCCTGTATCTCTCCACATTCACTTGCTAACTGATCTTTTACTCTGTTTTGCTCTCTAGTCAGTGATGAATATTAATGATAAACCATTGTTTGTGTGAAAAAAAAATATTCAAAACCCAAGAGTAACCACATGTGACAGCCAAATGGAGTTTAAGTTATAACCAATCAAAAACTTTTCTTTTTATGCTTTGGCTTTTTTTATCTCTTTTATTTTTGCTGCACTGTGTGGTTTGTGGGCTCTCAGTTCCCCTCTAAGTTCCCTGACCAGGGACTGAAACTGGACCTGAAAGTGAGGCATTGTCTAATACTGGACTGCCAAGGAATTCACAAGCACCTTCTCTATGTCTTCCCTTTGTCTGCTATACATGGAGCCCTCTTAATCATTTCTGGTTTTGGTGTTGCCCCATTCAAGTAGATGAATGTTCAAATAAATTCTTAAAGCATTTAATACAGTTTATGTCGTGTTGTGCCCTCAAGGCTACATGTACAAGGCCTTGCACCAACGACACAGAAGTAGAGCCCAGAACTAGAGTCACCTCCAAAACTGACTGAGCCCCTTTGGAACCTTGCCAAAGTACCTCCTGATAATCGCTAGTAAGCTGGCTGACTCCAAATTGGGCAAGAATGCCTACTCCAGTAAGCACCATATAGTGTCCCAACCAATCACCTAATGCCAACTATCCAACAGAAACTTTCTAAGTCTTGAAATTCTTCATCCATCAGATGACACACAGAATTAAAAGCTCAATCACAGAAAACAAACCAAACTGTTCACATGGATCACGGTCATGTCTCGCTCAGTGAAACCATGAGGCATGCCGTGTAGGACCACCCAAAAAGAATATGTCATGGTGGAGAGTTCTGAGAAAACCTGGTTCACTGAAGAAATGGCAAAACACTTCAGTATACTTGCCTTGAGAACCCCATCAACAGTATGAAAAGGCAAAAACATATGACACTGAAAGATGAACTCCCAGGTCAGTAGGTACACAAAATGCTACAGGAAAAGAACAAAGAAATAGTTCCAGAAGGAATGAAAAGACTGAGTCAAAGCAGAAACAATGCCCAGTTGTGGATATGTCTTGTAGTGAAAGTAAAATCTGATGCTGCAAAGAACAATATTGCATAGGAACTTGAAATGTTAGGTCCATGAATCAAGGTATATTGAAAGTGATCAAACAGGAGATGACAAGAGTGAACATTGACATTTTAGGAATCGTTGAATTAAAATGGACTGGAATGGGTGAATTTAATTCCATTGACCTTTATATCTACTATGGTGGGCAAGAATTCCTTAGGAAAAAAGGAGTAATCCTCATAGTCAACAAAAGAATAAAGATTGACCTAGTTGATCCTAAAGGAAATCCACTCTGAATATTCATTGAAAGGACTGATGCTGAAATTCTCATACTTTGGCCATCTGATGCGACAAGATGACTAATGGGAAAAAAAACACTGATGTAGGGAAAAATAGAAGGTTAAAAGAGCATGGTATGACAGAGGACAAGATGATTGGATGGCATCACTGAGTCAATGGACATGAGTTTTAGCAAGCTCTGGGAGACGGTTAAGGACAAGGAGGACTGGTGCTCTGAAGACCTTGTTGTCACAAAGAGTTGAACAGGACTGAGCAACTGAACTGAACTGAACTAAGACTAAAAATCGGCTATTCACTGTCAGAAGTTCTCAACTCTTCCTGATATGTCAAGAGGTCTGTTCTCTGCACTCACAGTAGCCACTTTATTTCTGCTTTTTATTCTTAATAAGCTCACTCTCTTCTGAAATGCCCTATGCTTGGAAATTCTTATCCAAGCCACACTCAGCCAGCTTCTATACTTCAGTTTATCTTTTAATGATACATTATATATGCATGTATATAAAAACTCATGTGAATGAATACGCACAGCAAAATATTAGAAGATATGTCAGCAAAATGGCAGAGGAGGAAATCTCAGCCATAGCTTCTTGCAGCATTGAGTTAACAACAATATATGGACCAAATTACCTGCTGAAGTGTCAAGATTTAGTCAAATAGTTTCAGTCCTCAGACAAGCACAAATCCAAAAATAGCTGCATGAAAATGAGTAAGGAGAGTGATTTCACTTTCCATGCCAGCTCTCATACCAAACTGGCAGAGCTGATTGTCAAGAGGAATTCGCCTGGGTATTTGGCCCAGATATTCACTTGGGAAAAGAGTGTAGCATTCTTCCAATATCCTGCTAGTGAGTTACTCTAAAGGGATGTTTTCTGTCTTCCTCCATGGAGTATTAAAGGATATGGCATGTCTAGGACACCTGACAACTATGGAAAAAGACACAGCCTACAAAACCAAACAGATGGAACCACATTAAATTTAAAAGCCTCTGCACAGCCTGGAATGGGTGAATTTAATTCCATTGACCTTTATATCTACTATGGTGGGCAAGAATTCCTTAGGAAAAAAGGAGTAATCCTCATAGTCAACAAAAGAATAAAGATTGACCTAGTTGATCCTAAAGGAAATCCACTCTGAATATTCATTGAAAGGACTGATGCTGAAATCCTCATACTTTGGCCATCTGATGCGACAAGATGACTAATGGGAAAAAAAACACTGATGTAGGGAAAAATAGAAGGTTAAAAGAGCATGGTATGACAGAGGACAAGATGATTGGATGGCATCACTGAGTCAATGGACATGAGTTTTAGCAAGCTCTGGGAGACGGTTAAGGACAAGGAGGACTGGTGCTCTGAAGACCTTGTTGTCACAAAGAGTTGAACAGGACTGAGCAACTGAACTGAACTGAACTAAGACTAAAAATCGGCTATTCACTGTCAGAAGTTCTCAACTCTTCCTGATATGTCAAGAGGTCTGTTCTCTGCACTCACAGTAGCCACTTTATTTCTGCTTTTTATTCTTAATAAGCTCACTCTCTTCTGAAATGCCCTATGCTTGGAAATTCTTATCCAAGCCACACTCAGCCAGCTTCTATACTTCAGTTTATCTTTTAATGATACATTATATATGCATGTATATAAAAACTCATGTGAATGAATACGCACAGCAAAATATTAGAAGATATGTCAGCAAAATGGCAGAGGAGGAAATCTCAGCCATAGCTTCTTGCAGCATTGAGTTAACAACAATATATGGACCAAATTACCTGCTGAAGTGTCAAGATTTAGTCAAATAGTTTCAGTCCTCAGACAAGCACAAATCCAAAAATAGCTGCATGAAAATGAGTAAGGAGAGTGATTTCACTTTCCATGCCAGCTCTCATACCAAACTGGCAGAGCTGATTGTCAAGAGGAATTCGCCTGGGTATTTGGCCCAGATATTCACTTGGGAAAAGAGTGTAGCATTCTTCCAATATCCTGCTAGTGAGTTACTCTAAAGGGATGTTTTCTGTCTTCCTCCATGGAGTATTAAAGGATATGGCATGTCTAGGACACCTGACAACTATGGAAAAAGACACAGCCTACAAAACCAAACAGATGGAACCACATTAAATTTAAAAGCTTCTGCACAGCCAGGGAAACAATCAACAAAGTAAAAAGGCCATCAGTGGAATGGGAGAAAATATTTGGAAACCATATCTTTGATAAGAGGTCTTATTCAAATTATATAAGAAACTAATGGCTCAATAGCAGAACCCAACCTGATTAAAAATGAGCAAAAAATGTGAATAAAAACTTCTTCAAAGTGTGAAAATAACCAATAGCTATATACAAATATGCTAAATATCATTAATCATAATGAAGTATAAATCAAAACCATGATATATCATTTTATAACTCCTATGATGGCTGTTCTAAAAACAGACAAAAGATTAAAAGTATTGGTGAGGATGTAGAGAAATTGCAATGCTTGTTTGTTATTGGCTGGAATGTAAAATGGTCTAGCCATTAGGGGAAACAGTATGAAGCTTCTTCCAAACATTTTCAAATGATAGAATCCTCATATGATCCAGTAATCCCACATTGAGACATATATTTAAAAGAATTGAAATCAGGATCACAAAGAGATAGTTGTATATCTATGTTCAGAACACCTTTATTTACAATAGCCAAGAAATAGAAGGGTTTCCCTGTTGGCTCAGCGGTAAAAAGCCACCTGGCACTGCAGGAGACATAAATTCAATCCCTGGGTCAGGAAGATCCATTGGAGAAGGGAACAGTAATTCACTAAAGTATTCTTTCATGGGAAATTCCATGGACAACGTGTCAGGCTACAACCCATGGTGTAGCAAAAGACTCAGACATGTGTTAGTGACTAAACAACCACAAATATATGGACACAACTAATGTGTATCAATAGATGAATGCATAAAGAAACTGGTAAATACCTATAATGGAATATTATTCAGCCTTAAAATATAAGAAATCCTGTCATAACAGAACAACTTGAATAGAATTGGAAGGCATTCTGCTGAGTAAATGAGTACAAAACAAAAGCTAACTTAATGAGGAAAAGTCAAAACTGCTAGTGAGTTACTCTAAAGGGATGTTTTCTGTCTTCCTCCATGGAGTATTAAAGGATATGGCATGTCTAGGACACCTGACAACTATGGAAAAAGACACAGCCTACAAAACCAAACAGATGGAACCACATTAAATTTAAAAGCTTCTGCACAGCCAGGGAAACAATCAACAAAGTAAAAAGGCCATCAGTGGAATGGGAGAAAATATTTGGAAACCATATCTTTGATAAGAGGTCTTATTCAAATTATATAAGAAACTAATGGCTCAATAGCAGAACCCAACCTGATTAAAAATGAGCAAAAAATGTGAATAAAAACTTCTTCAAAGTGTGAAAATAACCAATAGCTATATACAAATATGCTAAATATCATTAATCATAATGAAGTATAAATCAAAACCATGATATATCATTTTATAACTCCTATGATGGCTGTTCTAAAAACAGACAAAAGATTAAAAGTATTGGTGAGGATGTAGAGAAATTGCAATGCTTGTTTGTTATTGGCTGGAATGTAAAATGGTCTAGCCATTAGGGGAAACAGTATGAAGCTTCTTCCAAACATTTTCAAATGATAGAATCCTCATATGATCCAGTAATCCCACATTGAGACATATATTTAAAAGAATTGAAATCAGGATCACAAAGAGATAGTTGTATATCTATGTTCAGAACACCTTTATTTACAATAGCCAAGAAATAGAAGGGTTTCCCTGTTGGCTCAGCGGTAAAAAGCCACCTGGCACTGCAGGAGACATAAATTCAATCCCTGGGTCAGGAAGATCCATTGGAGAAGGGAACAGTAATTCACTAAAGTATTCTTTCATGGGAAATTCCATGGACAACGTGTCAGGCTACAACCCATGGTGTAGCAAAAGACTCAGACATGTGTTAGTGACTAAACAACCACAAATATATGGACACAACTAATGTGTATCAATAGATGAATGCATAAAGAAACTGGTAAATACCTATAATGGAATATTATTCAGCCTTAAAATATAAGAAATCCTGTCATAACAGAACAACTTGAATAGAATTGGAAGGCATTCTGCTGAGTAAAATAAGCCAGTTACAGAAAGGCAAACACTGCATAATCCCACTTACATGAGGTATCAAAAATAGTCAAAACTGTAGAATGGTGGTTTGCATAGATTAGAGGTAAGAGAAAAGGGGAGCCATTGTTTAATGGGTATAAGACTTCAGTTCTCTGAAATGAATATATCCTATAAATCTGCTGTACAATATTGTACTTATGGTCTACACAATTCACTGTATAAGTATACTTAGAAATATACTGAGGATAGGTCGAATTCTATGATTTTAAAAATATTAGTTGAGATTGAGAGTCTTGTTCAAAAATCTTTTACTCCGTGCAACCCATATTCATAGCAAAGTTTGAAATCATAATTTAACACTACTCTGACATTCTTACATTAGTATCAATGTATGGGGATCTGGTCAATGATTTCTATTTTTATTGTCCTATTCTAATTTTCCTGGCATTTTTTGGCATATTTAATACACTCAAGTTTTCGCTATGAGGAAAATTTGAGAAATTCAAATAAGATGTCACTTTTTTGGAATGGGTGTGTAACAGAGAAGAACAAAACTAACTCCATATTGGGTCTTTTCTTCTAGCTCTAAACTTTGTTATCTTTTGCCTGTGCTAAGACATGCTATCTCTGCACTTTTGTAATAGAATGTTGCCTATAACCTAAAATATACATAATAGCCATTTCTCAAAGCTCTGCCTCCAGGCTTGATCTTTAAAGGTATAACACTTTTCATTCATATAGTGATAAAAAGTTGCAGAATAGAAGGGTTTCCTGTTGGCTCAGCGGTAAAAAGCCACCTGGCACTGCAGGAGACATAAATTCAATCCCTGGGTCAGGAAGATCCATTGGAGAAGGGAACAGTAATTCACTAAAGTATTCTTTCATGGGAAATTCCATGGACAACGTGTCAGGCTACAACCCATGGTGTAGCAAAAGACTCAGACATGTGTTAGTGACTAAACAACCACAAATATATGGACACAACTAATGTGTATCAATAGATGAATGCATAAAGAAACTGGTAAATACCTATAATGGAATATTATTCAGCCTTAAAATATAAGAAATCCTGTCATAACAGAACAACTTGAATAGAATTGGAAGGCATTCTGCTGAGTAAAATAAGCCAGTTACAGAAAGGCAAACACTGCATAATCCCACTTACATGAGGTATCAAAAATAGTCAAAACTGTAGAATGGTGGTTTGCATAGATTAGAGGTAAGAGAAAAGGGGAGCCATTGTTTAATGGGTATAAGACTTCAGTTCTCTGAAATGAATATATCCTATAAATCTGCTGTACAATATTGTACTTATGGTCTACACAATTCACTGTATAAGTATACTTAGAAATATACTGAGGATAGGTCGAATTCTATGATTTTAAAAATATTAGTTGAGATTGAGAGTCTTGTTCAAAAATCTTTTACTCCGTGCAACCCATATTCATAGCAAAGTTTGAAATCATAATTTAACACTACTCTGACATTCTTACATTAGTATCAATGTATGGGGATCTGGTCAATGATTTCTATTTTTATTGTCCTATTCTAATTTTCCTGGCATTTTTTGGCATATTTAATACACTCAAGTTTTCGCTATGAGGAAAATTTGAGAAATTCAAATAAGATGTCACTTTTTTGGAATGGGTGTGTAACAGAGAAGAACAAAACTAACTCCATATTGGGTCTTTTCTTCTAGCTCTAAACTTTGTTATCTTTTGCCTGTGCTAAGACATGCTATCTCTGCACTTTTGTAATAGAATGTTGCCTATAACCTAAAATATACATAATAGCCATTTCTCAAAGCTCTGCCTCCAGGCTTGATCTTTAAAGGTATAACACTTTTCATTCATATAGTGATAAAAAGTTGCAGAATAGATAATAATGTTTCTCTTGTTGGAGGTTTATAGGGATGTCTTGAGAAGACCTACATGGATAGCTGCAAAATCAAGGAATTATCTCATCCCCTCTGGGGTCTGACTGCTATCAAGGAGTTTGCAACTGTCAGCCATATTTCCTCACCATTTAGTATAAAAGAAGCCTGAATTCTAACTCCAATAAAATGGTTCTTTGGGACACTAGTCCGCAATCTATTCAGGCTACTGACCTTTTGAATAAAGCTTACATTTCTTGCCCTAGCATCTCATCTCTCAATTTATTGACTTTTCTTGTGGGTGACCTGAACTAGCATGCTCTCAGTAGCAGGTGTTTACAGAGGGCTGATAATGACTAATTTTTCCTGTATATTACAAGTTATTATTATTATTTTTTATTTCTTCCCCTTCCCTGTCTGATTATGTTGTTTTTAAAGTGATATTATAATTTTAATAGAATAAATGGTTTATTAAAGCTCTATAATAAGCATTTAAAAATATCTATTCATATATGACATTCTTATACTATTAATCTGATTATTGTTAGCCATGTATAGGAACTTACAGTTTTATTTATTTATAGTTTTATTTTCTATGCCTGTCTTCAAAAAAAGAAACATTATGAGGCACACTCAACATTCACTGTAGGAGTACTGAGACGGTCTTGTGAAGATTCTGGAGCCAGACATGATCATCTTGACCTAATCAGGGAACACTTAGTGTCATCTAAACAGAAGAGCAATTTTGATATTATAATGGTACCTATCATTCAAATCGGATTTCTAGCTTGATCTCCATTTGATTCATGCAAGACTTCTAAAAGGATAAAAATGGAAGAAAAATTGTAGGAAAAATAGAAAAAGGATAATACGTAAGTGCAATTTCACTAAATCTTTATAAAATATTTTAGGTAGAATGTAATCTATTCAGAAACTGTCATAATTTTTATTTGTTTTCAATAGACCACTTTAGATGCAAACAGGACTTTAAAGAAATACATCTTTAAGCATTAGCAGACATGTTTTAGTTCCGTAACAGCATTAAAAGTAATAAGAATGTTGATTTCACATCTGTATGGGCCCTCAGACATCACATCTTAATAAAAATATTCTGTCTTGATTATAAGTCTTAAAATTGGTTTCTGTATTACTCCAAAGATTATGTTAATGGGATATATTTTAAAGACTTTGCTGACTTTTTCCTCTGTATTCCATTTACAATATGTTAATCAACTAAAGTTGCTAATGAAAGAGTTATTTTAAGAATAAGGCTTAAGAGGATTCAAGTTGAAATGTGTATCATTTCTCAGTGCCATTTTTCAATACTCAAATGGAGTACCACATTTTTATATAATTGATAATCAGAATACATTCAATAAATACAATGGAGAAAGAAAAATCAACATTAGTCTGTAAATGGTAACAAAATTAAAAATTATATCAAGAAAACCTCAATAATTTCTTCCCTAGATCTCTATTTGACTTTTCTTGTGGGTGACCTGAACTAGCATGCTCTCAGTAGCAGGTGTTTACAGAGGGCTGATAATGACTAATTTTTCCTGTATATTACAAGTTATTATTATTATTTTTTATTTCTTCCCCTTCCCTGTCTGATTATGTTGTTTTTAAAGTGATATTATAATTTTAATAGAATAAATGGTTTATTAAAGCTCTATAATAAGCATTTAAAAATATCTATTCATATATGACATTCTTATACTATTAATCTGATTATTGTTAGCCATGTATAGGAACTTACAGTTTTATTTATTTATAGTTTTATTTTCTATGCCTGTCTTCAAAAAAAGAAACATTATGAGGCACACTCAACATTCACTGTAGGAGTACTGAGACGGTCTTGTGAAGATTCTGGAGCCAGACATGATCATCTTGACCTAATCAGGGAACACTTAGTGTCATCTAAACAGAAGAGCAATTTTGATATTATAATGGTACCTATCATTCAAATCGGATTTCTAGCTTGATCTCCATTTGATTCATGCAAGACTTCTAAAAGGATAAAAATGGAAGAAAAATTGTAGGAAAAATAGAAAAAGGATAATACGTAAGTGCAATTTCACTAAATCTTTATAAAATATTTTAGGTAGAATGTAATCTATTCAGAAACTGTCATAATTTTTATTTGTTTTCAATAGACCACTTTAGATGCAAACAGGACTTTAAAGAAATACATCTTTAAGCATTAGCAGACATGTTTTAGTTCCGTAACAGCATTAAAAGTAATAAGAATGTTGATTTCACATCTGTATGGGCCCTCAGACATCACATCTTAATAAAAATATTCTGTCTTGATTATAAGTCTTAAAATTGGTTTCTGTATTACTCCAAAGATTATGTTAATGGGATATATTTTAAAGACTTTGCTGACTTTTTCCTCTGTATTCCATTTACAATATGTTAATCAACTAAAGTTGCTAATGAAAGAGTTATTTTAAGAATAAGGCTTAAGAGGATTCAAGTTGAAATGTGTATCATTTCTCAGTGCCATTTTTCAATACTCAAATGGAGTACCACATTTTTATATAATTGATAATCAGAATACATTCAATAAATACAATGGAGAAAGAAAAATCAACATTAGTCTGTAAATGGTAACAAAATTAAAAATTATATCAAGAAAACCTCAATAATTTTTGGTATTCAAATTTACAAAAAATTGTGAGAAGATACAACATGAATAACAAAATTGTTCCTTATACAATATGTCAAGAATAAATGTTACTTGGTTAGGATAATCAAACCCGTTCATTAGAAATGCAAGATATATTTTTTTTAATCAGAATCTAGAGGTTGTTGTAATAAGATTTGTTCTATAAGAAGCACATATGATTAAAAATAAAAGATATATTACAACATTTCAAATGTGCATCTTCAGGAAAAATATGCAAGTATTTTAGTTTCTTTTATAAGAAAAAAAATGCATATATATATATTTGATGATTAGAGCAAGAAGTAAAAACCAAATGGAAAGGATCCAGATAGGTCATCTGGACTAGAGAAGAAAAGCAACGTGTTCCACAAAAGTAGTTGGCATAAAACACTATGATAAATTTATTATTATTATTATTATTATTATTATTATTATTATTGAAGATTTAAAATATTCATAAATGCAAGCAGATTATCAAAGATTTTATAAAATAAGAAAAGTGAGCCAAAACTGAACCCAATCTTTTTGGTCACTTTCCAGTGAATAATGTATGATTCTATTTCTTCTTTCTTTTCTTAGTGCACATTTTATAAAGCAGCCTACGTTTATCTGAACTTCCCTTTCAGACATACAGATAGAAACAAAAATCATGTGATACATTTCTTTTTAGTTCCGTAACAGCATTAAAAGTAATAAGAATGTTGATTTCACATCTGTATGGGCCCTCAGACATCACATCTTAATAAAAATATTCTGTCTTGATTATAAGTCTTAAAATTGGTTTCTGTATTACTCCAAAGATTATGTTAATGGGATATATTTTAAAGACTTTGCTGACTTTTTCCTCTGTATTCCATTTACAATATGTTTATCAACTAAAGTTGCTAATGAAAGAGTTATTTTAAGAATAAGGCTTAAGAGGATTCAAGTTGAAATGTGTATCATTTCTCAGTGCCATTTTTCAATACTCAAATGGAGTACCACATTTTTATATAATTGATAATCAGAATACATTCAATAAATACAATGGAGAAAGAAAAATCAACATTAGTCTGTAAATGGTAACAAAATTAAAAATTATATCAAGAAAACCTCAATAATTTTTGGTATTCAAATTTACAAAAAATTGTGAGAAGATACAACATGAATAACAAAATTGTTCCTTATACAATATGTCAAGAATAAATGTTACTTGGTTAGGATAATCAAACCCGTTCATTAGAAATGCAAGATATATTTTTTTTAATCAGAATCTAGAGGTTGTTGTAATAAGATTTGTTCTATAAGAAGCACATATGATTAAAAATAAAAGATATATTACAACATTTCAAATGTGCATCTTCAGGAAAAATATGCAAGTATTTTAGTTTCTTTTATAAGAAAAAAAATGCATATATATATATTTGATGATTAGAGCAAGAAGTAAAAACCAAATGGAAAGGATCCAGATAGGTCATCTGGACTAGAGAAGAAAAGCAACGTGTTCCACAAAAGTAGTTGGCATAAAACACTATGATAAATTTATTATTATTATTATTATTATTATTATTATTATTATTGAAGATTTAAAATATTCATAAATGCAAGCAGATTATCAAAGATTTTATAAAATAAGAAAAGTGAGCCAAAACTGAACCCAATCTTTTTGGTCACTTTCCAGTGAATAATGTATGATTCTATTTCTTCTTTCTTTTCTTAGTGCACATTTTATAAAGCAGCCTACGTTTATCTGAACTTCACATTTCAGAACATACAGATCAGAAACAAAAAATCATGTGATACAATTCTCTTTTATAATGATTTGTCTAAGGAGGTAAAATGGCAGTTTTCACATCTTCAGATGCTAAGTAGGAGTTTTATTTGTAGTTTAGTATGACATGTCATAATAACATGCCATGTATTATGGTTTGGCCATTAAAGTTTATTGAATGAATAATAATAAAGAAATAAGGAGATATGAGAATTATAAGATATTCGTAACTTCTGAGGACTGTATTTCCCTTGTGGCCCCTTCATCAGTTAAAATGGTTGTAGCTTACAACTTTTCCCTTTGCTTTGGGCTATTGTAGCACTTGTTTTACAGTGATTAAAGTGCTAGTTGTCAGTGAATCCATTAAGAAGAAAGTGACTAATTATGAGCATTAACAGTAAAGATTATGGGAAGAACAATATGTTTCATTGTGAATGCAGAAAACCACAGTGTTAAAGCTGTAATCTGAAACAAATGAATGTAGCATGTAATAGATAACCAAAAATATTAACAGGAAGAAATGCAGGCTATTATCTTCAAAAACAATAAAGAAATTAGATACTTAACACCAAAAGAAGTTTTTCCATTATCCTGTTTAGTCTTGGATGGCTGGTAGAGAATAAATATGAGCTGAAATAGCCTGCTTCTCACATCTCAGCCCCTAACTCTGCCTTACAAACTGTGCCATCTCCCAATACAGGGGCATTTGCTTGCTGCCTGCTCATGAGGCTTTTCTTCTTCTTCTTCCCCTTTCTGTTGGAAGAAGTCATATTAATTCTTCAGTATGGAATTCAGACATTTTCGTATACTTTTGTAACACCCTAATTCACTACCTGTACTGAAATACATACGTTTAAATAATTATTATGTACTCTACTCTATTACCCTCACTTTTTTGTTATAAAATTTTCCCTGAGATTAGAAAAATTTTATTGTACCCAGTAATCCCAATACTAGGCATATACCCTGAGGAAATCAAAATTGAAAATAATACATATATCTCATTGTTTACTGCAGCACTATTTACAGTAACTAGATCATTGAAACCACCTAGATGTCCATCAGCAGATGAATGGATACAGCAGCTGTGGTAAATATATACAATGGAATATTTCTCAGCCATAAAAAGAAATGCATTTGAGTCAGTCTTAATGAAGTGGATAAACCTAGAACCTATTTTACAGAGTAAATGAAGTCAGAAAAAGATAAATATTGTATACTAATACATATAAATGGAATCTAGAAAGGGGGAACCGATAAATGTATATGCAGAGCAGCAATGGAGAAACAGACATAGGACATTGAGGGGAGGGTTGAATGGATTAGATGTATGGAAGGAATAACACAGAAACTTCTATTACCAGATGTTAAATAGACAACCAATGTGAATCTCCTGTAAGACTAAGGGAACTTACACAGGGGCTATGTAACAACCTAGAGTGGTGGGATGGGAAAGGAGATGGGAGGGAAGTTTAAGTGGGATGGATCACGTGCATACCTATGGCTGATTTGGGTTTATGTATGGCAGTAAACAACAAAGCTCTGTAAAAGTAAAATAAAAGTATAGTAAAAAAAGAAAAATTTTATTGTAAGACAATATATTCCCAGAATTAAGCACAATATTCACACACATTAGCTACTAAGCAAAGATGGAGTAATTTTAAAATATTTGCCATATTTTTTGACATTTGATGTTCAGATGAAGTCGTAATTTAGATACAAATATTATCTAACAGTGGAGAAAAGTTAACAACAAAACTTGCTAGTAAGAAAAAACCACAAAAGCTGCAATCTGCAATTATGTAAATATATAACAAAATATTTCTACCTAGAAATGTGTAGAGTGCAATGAGAACTACGGAAATGAACACAGAAAATCACATGATGAGACACTGAAAAATCTGGGTAAAACAATTGTTTGAAAGCAACAAGAACATTTCAAACTATCAAAAACTTCCATGAAGAATTTATTAGAAAGAAATCGGATTAACTCATCGAGTCCAAGCAAGGCTTATATAAGAACATCTATAGCAATTATGGTGAGAATACAATTCCTGAATAAAAAATACAGGAACATACAGGTATGCTAAGGGTTATTTAAATAATACAGTGAGAAAATGAACTGGTGGAAGTAGGGTTAATAATTTGGGATCAGGTTCTATTCTATATGTATTTTGAAGGTACAGATTACAGGATATCCTAACAAATACTATGGAAGGTTTGAGAGAAAAAAGGACCTTAATGACTTCAGGGTTTTATAGCAGATCAATTGTAATCTGTCAAAAAATGTTTTCCATGAAGTCAGATGTGCATGAATATGAAATGGATGATTTTGAAGAAGGTGGAAAGCTGCTGGTGTTATATGATGCAAATAAATGATAGCAGGTGCTGCTTGGAATCTCTTACTCATGCTTCTTGAGGTAGGAAACAAATTCATGGCCTGAGAATAGGGTAGAGGAGGAAGTGATGGAGATTTGGAAGTAGCATATGAAATAATTTTTAAGTCAAAGAGAGAAGAAAATACAGAACTGATGTATGGTTGACAGGGCAAAGCTTGGGGTTTACTTGAGATTCACAATAAAGAGAGAACAGATAGAGTGGTAAAGTGTTTTTTGTTTCTTTGTATTCACATTTGACAGCTTTAGTACATATAAGAGTAGCTTAAAATTAGATATAATTAAAATTGTGATTTTTGCCAAGCGATTCTTGCTATGTGAAAAGATGCAAGGGATACAATGGTGTTTAAAAGTAAATTATTATAACCAATGATCAGAATGTATACTGGGTAGGAAAGACAAGAGGTTTCAAAGAGGGAAAACGTAATAATCAATGCATACAAATCCTATGTGTCATGAATTTTGTTGGTTTTGAGGCACTAAAAGTAAAGGGGTTAAAGAGGTGAAGTAACCACAAAAGCTGCAATCTGCAATTATGTAAATATATAACAAAATATTTCTACCTAGAAATGTGTAGAGTGCAATGAGAACTACGGAAATGAACACAGAAAATCACATGATGAGACACTGAAAAATCTGGGTAAAACAATTGTTTGAAAGCAACAAGAACATTTCAAACTATCAAAAACTTCCATGAAGAATTTATTAGAAAGAAATCGGATTAACTCATCGAGTCCAAGCAAGGCTTATATAAGAACATCTATAGCAATTATGGTGAGAATACAATTCCTGAATAAAAAATACAGGAAAATACAGGTATGCTAAGGGTTATTTAAATAATACAGTGAGAAAATGAACTGGTGGAAGTAGGGTTAATAATTTGGGATCAGGTTCTATTCTATATGTATTTTGAAGGTACAGATTACAGGATATCCTAACAAATACTATGGAAGGTTTGAGAGAAAAAAGGACCTTAATGACTTCAGGGTTTTATAGCAGATCAATTGTAATCTGTCAAAAAATGTTTTCCATGAAGTCAGATGTGCATGAATATGAAATGGATGATTTTGAAGAAGGTGGAAAGCTGCTGGTGTTATATGATGCAAATAAATGATAGCAGGTGCTGCTTGGAATCTCTTACTCATGCTTCTTGAGGTAGGAAACAAATTCATGGCCTGAGAATAGGGTAGAGGAGGAAGTGATGGAGATTTGGAAGTAGCATATGAAATAATTTTTAAGTCAAAGAGAGAAGAAAATACAGAACTGATGTATGGTTGACAGGGCAAAGCTTGGGGTTTACTTGAGATTCACAATAAAGAGAGAACAGATAGAGTGGTAAAGTGTTTTTTGTTTCTTTGTATTCACATTTGACAGCTTTAGTACATATAAGAGTAGCTTAAAATTAGATATAATTAAAATTGTGATTTTTGCCAAGCGATTCTTGCTATGTGAAAAGATGCAAGGGATACAATGGTGTTTAAAAGTAAATTATTATAACCAATGATCAGAATGTATACTGGGTAGGAAAGACAAGAGGTTTCAAAGAGGGAAAACGTAATAATCAATGCATACAAATCCTATGTGTCATGAATTTTGTTGGTTTTGAGGCACTAAAAGTTCTAATATGAAAGGATGAGAGGTGGGATAAACAATTTAATATGCAACAGTTTTCAATTTTCAGATATAAGCTGATTCCTGAAAATGATTATCCTTTATAATAGCTTTATAGCAATGTTAATAATGAAATTAATACTAGATTTTTGTTGGTCTCTTTTTGTTACTCTATTTGTAGCTACATCTGGATTTGCATGTGTATTTGGTGAAAGTAAGCCCCAAAGAAATATAGATTATGCATATTAATATCCATGTTCATGAGATTCTACGCTGAATTTCTGCAACATTAAGGCAATGAATCAACTATCCAAAAGGGATAGTTTGTTGAGCAACGAAATAAAAACATTTTATTTAAAATTTAAAAGAAGTAGTCATATATAGGCCTGAAACAGAAAAGCAAATTTTCCTAATCTTTATTCATTTGTAATAAAGAACATAGTATTATATGGAGGACAACACATTTTTTAAGTTAAAGGTCATAATTTACTCAATAGACAGGGGAATTTCTTCTTCCTCAAAATTCATTTTTTGAGCTTAGAGACCATGAAGAACTATGATTCATATTGCTACGGTACAGTGGCTTGTGATAGATCTGAATTTCAACAATATGTTATAGAACTAATCCAGAATAGTAAGTTACAAACCTTGAAGTCAGATTGAAATAAGTTGCCATTTGAAAAAAAACAAAAGTTAACGCCATGGAGGTTAAAGTCACTAGTATATCACGAGTAAATACATTACAGTCTAATTATCCTTCATTGAAACTAATATATACTACTCCTCAGACATGATAGGAAAGTTGTTTTTGTTCAGTCACTAAGTCATGTCTGATTCTTTGTGACCCCACAGACTGTAGCAAATGAAGCTTGCCTGTCCTTAACTACCTCTGGGAGTTTGCTCAAACTCATGACCATTGAGTCTGTGGTGATGCTATCTAGCCTGCTCTCATCCCCTCTCCTTTTGGCTTCAATCTTTCCCAGCATCAAGGTCTTTTCCAATGAGTCAATTCTTTACATTAGGTGGCCATAGTATTGGAGCTTCAGCTTCAGCATCAGCCTTTCCAATGAATATTCAGGGTTGATTTTGTTTAGGACTGATTGGTTTGTTTGCCTTGTAGTCCAAGAGATTCTCAAAGTCAAAGATAAGACATATTTTTACTTTTTTATGGGGCAAAATTTGGTTAAACTTAATGAAATTTCAATTTGCATATATAAGCTGATTCCTGAAAATGATTATCCTTTATAATAGCTTTATAGCAATGTTAATAATGAAATTAATACTAGATTTTTGTTGGTCTCTTTTTGTTACTCTATTTGTAGCTACATCTGGATTTGCATGTGTATTTGGTGAAAGTAAGCCCCAAAGAAATATAGATTATGCATATTAATATCCATGTTCATGAGATTCTACGCTGAATTTCTGCAACATTAAGGCAATGAATCAACTATCCAAAAGGGATAGTTTGTTGAGCAACGAAATAAAAACATTTTATTTAAAATTTAAAAGAAGTAGTCATATATAGGCCTGAAACAGAAAAGCAAATTTTCCTAATCTTTATTCATTTGTAATAAAGAACATAGTATTATATGGAGGACAACACATTTTTTAAGTTAAAGGTCATAATTTACTCAATAGACAGGGGAATTTCTTCTTCCTCAAAATTCATTTTTTGAGCTTAGAGACCATGAAGAACTATGATTCATATTGCTACGGTACAGTGGCTTGTGATAGATCTGAATTTCAACAATATGTTATAGAACTAATCCAGAATAGTAAGTTACAAACCTTGAAGTCAGATTGAAATAAGTTGCCATTTGAAAAAAAAAAAAACAAAAGTTAACGCCATGGAGGTTAAAGTCACTAGTATATCACGAGTAAATACATTACAGTCTAATTATCCTTCATTGAAACTAATATATACTACTCCTCAGACATGATAGGAAAGTTGTTTTTGTTCAGTCACTAAGTCATGTCTGATTCTTTGTGACCCCACAGACTGTAGCAAATGAAGCTTGCCTGTCCTTAACTACCTCTGGGAGTTTGCTCAAACTCATGACCATTGAGTCTGTGGTGATGCTATCTAGCCTGCTCTCATCCCCTCTCCTTTTGGCTTCAATCTTTCCCAGCATCAAGGTCTTTTCCAATGAGTCAATTCTTTACATTAGGTGGCCATAGTATTGGAGCTTCAGCTTCAGCATCAGCCTTTCCAATGAATATTCAGGGTTGATTTTGTTTAGGACTGATTGGTTTGTTTGCCTTGTAGTCCAAGAGATTCTCAAAGTCAAAGATAAGACATATTTTTAAATTAGCCTTGTATCCAAGCTATGAATTTTTTAAGGCAATATTAATCAGCTTATTTTTCATAACAAAAGAGTATTTTTTTTTCATTTTGCTAAATCTGAAAATCCCAAACAGATTTTTTCTTTTTGGTTTATACTTGTACAATTTCCAAACCATCAGGAGAATGCAGGACTAGGGAGTTGAAGAGGGTCGTCGAAAAAAAAAAATTGCAAATCCAATATAAGTGTTGTATTTCCTCTGTTAACGCATAAAGTGTTTTTCTCTAATAAAATAAATATTTGCATTGGCTTATAGACTAAAGAAATATCTTCCATCACTTTAGTAAGTATCCAAATGTAGGTTTAAATAACAGCTGATTCATTAACTTCTTGTTGGCTTTAATATCTAACTGGATCTTCCTATTTACTCACCATCCTTAACCTTTGTTCCATCTCCAGATTTATAGGAAACTGGTGGCAGCAGATGCAGGCCCCGTCATCAGATATTACAATGCTTAGAGGATGAAGTGAAATGGCCTCTGTCTCAGAATGTTCACTTTTAGAAATGCTGAAACTATTTCCCAAATCTTTACAAAAGCCCTCTTGTATCTGATGACACTTTTGTGAGCAATTAATTGGCAAGAATATTTAGAATGTTCTCAGACGAGTGTGATATAGGGGCAGGGAGGAGGATTTTGCCCTTAGGAGATACTTGACAGTCTCTGAGATATTTTTTGTTGTGATAATTATAGCAGCACTATTGGCTTTTCGTGGATAGAGGTCAGGAAGAGTGATTAAACAACCTACAACGCACAGGGCAGGCTCCCATAGAAAAGAATTATCTAGCCCAAAATGCAAATTGTGTGGAGACTGAGAAACCCTCTCTTAGAGTAATCATGCCTATCCTTGAACTAGGGTGGACATTAGTTTCAAGTGAAGCACATGACTCAGTGAAGGAAGAATCAATATAGAAAGAAAATTTCAGTTCTCTTAGGAACAAAGCTGCATAATGAAACCAGACAGGCAACAGTGCCATTACCTTCACCTACTAGTAACAGCTTCAATTTTACAGCATGATATTACCTTTCAATAGGGATAAGGCTTTCTACCTTCAGGAGTCTGATTAAAAATGTCATGGTGACTAGCCTCATGATATTTCATTTATGGTTGACTGATTGCTTGATGATAAAAGTAGTATTCATATATTTAGAAGACCATGAAAAATATATTGTTTTCTATATAATTCCAATAAAATACTGGCAATTGGAATAGAAAATAAATTACTTATTTTCTTTTTTCATTTTATATCATGTTGATAGCTTAGCATAAATTATTGTGTTTATGTATATGTATATATGAATGGACAAGAAAATAATTATTCTCTACAAATAGTAAACTCTTTGACTGTGTGAATCACAACAGACTGTAGAAAGCTCTTAAAGAGATACCATCTTACCTGTCTCCTGTGAAACCTGTATGTTGGTCAAGAAGCAATGCAACCTTGTATGCAAAAACTGATTCATTCAAGATGGAGAAAGGAGTATGACAGGGCTGTCTGCTGTCACTCTGTTTGACCTATACCCTGACCACATTGTGAAAAATGTCAGGCTGGATGAGTTACAAGGTGGAATCAAGAGAGTCAGGAGAAGCATCAACAACCTCAGATATGTAGATGATACCAATGTGATGTCAAAACATGAAGAGGAACTAAAGAGCCTCTTGATGAGGGTGAATGAGGAGAGTTAAAGAGCCAACTTAAAATTAAATAGCAAAAAAAAAAAAAAAAGTAGGATTATGGCACCTGGCCTCATTACTCCATAACAAATAGTAAGGGAAAAGGTGGAAGTGACAGATTTTTTCTTCTTGGGCTCTAAAATCACTGTGGATGGTTACTGCAGCCATGAAATCAGAAGAGGATTGCTTCTTGGCAGGAGAGCTATGACAAACAGAGTGTTAAAAAGCAGAAACATTACTTTATCTACAAAGGTTCATATAGTCAAGACCATGGCCTTTCCAGTGTCCATGTAATGGTTGTGAGAGCTGGACCATAAAGGAGATGGAGGATCAAAGAATTGATACCTTTTAACTGTGGTGCTGGAGAAGCCTCCTGACAGTCCATTGGGCAACAAGAAGATCAAACGGGTCAATCTTAAGGGAAATCAAGCCTGAAAATACATTAGAAGGACGAATGCTAAGTCTAAGGCTCCAGTTTTTGGCAATCGTGCAACAGCTCACAAATTGGAGAAGTCCCGCTTTCTATAATGATTAAAATGTCATGGTGACTAGCCTCATGATATTTCATTCATGGTTGCATGATTGCTAGATGATAAAAGTAGTATTCATATATTTAGAAGACCATGAAAAATATATTGTTTTCTATATAATTCCAATAAAATACTGGCAATTGGAATAGAAAATAAATTACTTATTTTCTTTTTTCATTTTATATCATGTTGATAGCTTAGCATAAATTATTGTGTTTATGTATATGTATATATGAATGGACAAGAAAATAATTATTCTCTACAAATAGTAAACTCTTTGACTGTGTGAATCACAACAGACTGTAGAAAGCTCTTAAAGAGATACCATCTTACCTGTCTCCTGTGAAACCTGTATGTTGGTCAAGAAGCAATGCAACCTTGTATGCAAAAACTGATTCATTCAAGATGGAGAAAGGAGTATGACAGGGCTGTCTGCTGTCACTCTGTTTGACCTATACCCTGACCACATTGTGAAAAATGTCAGGCTGGATGAGTTACAAGGTGGAATCAAGAGAGTCAGGAGAAGCATCAACAACCTCAGATATGTAGATGATACCAATGTGATGTCAAAACATGAAGAGGAACTAAAGAGCCTCTTGATGAGGGTGAATGAGGAGAGTTAAAGAGCCAACTTAAAATTAAATAGCAAAAAAAAAAAAAAAAGTAGGATTATGGCACCTGGCCTCATTACTCCATAACAAATAGTAAGGGAAAAGGTGGAAGTGACAGATTTTTTCTTCTTGGGCTCTAAAATCACTGTGGATGGTTACTGCAGCCATGAAATCAGAAGAGGATTGCTTCTTGGCAGGAGAGCTATGACAAACAGAGTGTTAAAAAGCAGAAACATTACTTTATCTACAAAGGTTCATATAGTCAAGACCATGGCCTTTCCAGTGTCCATGTAATGGTTGTGAGAGCTGGACCATAAAGGAGATGGAGGATCAAAGAATTGATACCTTTTAACTGTGGTGCTGGAGAAGCCTCCTGACAGTCCATTGGGCAACAAGAAGATCAAACGGGTCAATCTTAAGGGAAATCAAGCCTGAAAATACATTAGAAGGACGAATGCTAAGTCTAAGGCTCCAGTTTTTGGCAATCTGATGCAAACAGCTCACAAATTGGAGAAGTCCCTCATGTTGGGAAAGATTGAGGACAGAAGGAGGAGTGGACATCAGAGAATGAGATGGCTGGATGACATCACTGATGTAATGACATGAACTTGGGGAAACTCTAGGAGATGGTGAGGGTCAAGAAGGCCTGGCATGCTGCAGTCCATGAGGTCACAAAGAGTCAGACACAACTTGGTGACTGAACAACAACAGCAACAACAAAGAGCCTGGGTTGTGAACTTCCAAAGGAGTTGGACTTTCCTATTGTTAAACCTCATATCAGTCTTCATAGATTTTCTATGTTTTTTCAATAAGATATAAAATAATTGTTTCAGGATAAAGGAGATTTGAAGAGTGATATTATCTTAGAAGAGTGATATTCTCATATCCCTAAGATTAGGAAAATAATCTTCATTAATATACTTATATGCAATGATATTATTCATATAAAGTCAAAGTACACTTTCTAGAATTGAGATTATTTTTGTTTAATTCTAGCTTTATTCTTTTATTAGAGATTAAATAACACCTCAGAACTTCAAAACTCAAAGGAGAAAATGTTTAAAAAGTCTCAAGTTAAAACTGTATTTCAAGGAGAGTAGGTAATTTTTTTCTAGATCCCACAGCTAGACTAATTGAGACAAAGCTATAATCTCAGAACTGCTATCCTATAATATGCTGCACAAAGTTATTAGGTATCTCTTTGGAATACAAGGTAGGCTGCAAGAAAAGAAGAGCCAGAGAGAAAGAAATTTGCACAAGATTTTACATTTGAGATTTCTTGAAGATGAATATACACTCAGGAATGCATGCAGTCCTTAATGATACCAGTGATAGCAGGTTTTGCAGAACTAATGAAATGACAATAAATTATACACAATATTACCTACCAGCAAATTTAGCAATCATACCTCCCCAGATTACTGTTAAGATATGAAATTATTATTTTTACATGACAGGTAAATAACCAGTTTCTTTTAATTAGACTAGGTTAAGAGAAGTGAAATGCTTTTGAAAATAGCACTGGAATAGAATGGTGTCTTTCATCAAGAGCAGAATCATGTTAATGTCTTATGCTGTCTAGTTACCATGACAAATAGGTTGTGGTACATGCGCACTTTAATTATTAACACTGAAATCTGCTGAAATTGAAGTATTGCTCTTAGTAAGAGCTATTACTGCTGAAATGACCCATTTAATAGTGACCCATGGTATCAAAGTATGGATTTAAATTGGTAATTAATAACAGTCCATTTCTGAAAATGTTAACACAGGATTCCAATAAAAATGCTAACTAGATCTCAAATACCACAGACAGTATATTGACATATTAATATGCATTGCTTATGTTAAATGCTTTGGAGATTTAGATATGAAATGAGATGATAAGTAAAAATATGTCTTTAGTGTCCAAGAAAAATATTTCCTTAGTCATTAGCAAACTTAGTGATTAGTTTACCTTTTTTCTTTTCAGTTTTAAGACCTAAAATATTTTGCATAGGAATTTCCTTTTATCAAATTTTAATATACTTATATGCAATGATATTATTCATATAAAGTCAAAGTACACTTTCTAGAATTGAGATTATTTTTGTTTAATTCTAGCTTTATTCTTTTATTAGAGATTAAATAACACCTCAGAACTTCAAAACTCAAAGGAGAAAATGTTTAAAAAGTCTCAAGTTAAAACTGTATTTCAAGGAGAGTAGGTAATTTTTTTCTAGATCCCACAGCTAGACTAATTGAGACAAAGCTATAATCTCAGAACTGCTATCCTATAATATGCTGCACAAAGTTATTAGGTATCTCTTTGGAATACAAGGTAGGCTGCAAGAAAAGAAGAGCCAGAGAGAAAGAAATTTGCACAAGATTTTACATTTGAGATTTCTTGAAGATGAATATACACTCAGGAATGCATGCAGTCCTTAATGATACCAGTGATAGCAGGTTTTGCAGAA
This sequence comes from Tragulus kanchil, assembly GCA_022376925.1. Lineage (NCBI taxonomy): Eukaryota > Metazoa > Chordata > Mammalia > Artiodactyla > Tragulidae > Tragulus > Tragulus kanchil. The sequence continues at coordinate 48,789,798 of JAIOJX010000003.1, read as the reverse complement.
CTAATGAAATGACAATAAATTATACACAATATTACCTACCAGCAAATTTAGCAATCATACCTCCCCAGATTACTGTTAAGATATGAAATTATTATTTTACATGACAGGTAAATAACCAGTTTCTTTTAATTAGACTAGGTTAAGAGAAGTGAAATGCTTTTGAAAATAGCACTGGAATAGAATGGTGTCTTTCATCAAGAGCAGAATCATGTTAATGTCTTATGCTGTCTAGTTACCATGACAAATAGGTTGTGGTACATGCGCACTTTAATTATTAACACTGAAATCTGCTGAAATTGAAGTATTGCTCTTAGTAAGAGCTATTACTGCTGAAATGACCCATTTAATAGTGACCCATGGTATCAAAGTATGGATTTAAATTGGTAATTAATAACAGTCCATTTCTGAAAATGTTAACACAGGATTCCAATAAAAATGCTAACTAGATCTCAAATACCACAGACAGTATATTGACATATTAATATGCATTGCTTATGTTAAATGCTTTGGAGATTTAGATATGAAATGAGATGATAAGTAAAAATATGTCTTTAGTGTCCAAGAAAAATATTTCCTTAGTCATTAGCAAACTTAGTGATTAGTTTACCTTTTTTTCTTTTTTCAGTTTTAAGACCTAAAATATTTTGCATAGGAATTTCCTTTTATCATATTCTACATATACAATAAATGACAGTGAAAAATAATTGGAATGATAGCATGACCCTAAGAAGGAATTATGGAGTGATGTATAGTATAAATTACTCATTTTATTGGCAACTTGCTCCAAACTCTATGTAAAAATCAGCTGCCCTACATTGTTTCTATTCTTTTTATGCATTTCCAAAGAAGACGATAATGCTCCATGGGGTGCCACATAGTCAATTATACTCAATAAAATGTTTAAATTATATTTTAATAAACATGAAAGCCAAGCAAAACAAATAAACTTAACATGCCTTTAGTAGCATGAGTATTTCCAGAGTCACCAGCTTGTGGTTGGAATACGTTAATTGATATTTTTTAAGATTTTTATACTTAACTGGCTTGTCTTAAACAGATATTAAAATTAAATTATGTCCTCTAAATATATAGACTGACAGTATCATAAATAAGATAAATGTTGAGAAAGAATGGACAATTTACAATTTTCTAAATATATAATTTTAAAACTGTAACTTCCACAACAGAATAAATGTAAATTATATTATCATAAAGATGGTGACTATAAAATATACTGAAGGATTATCATTTGTCACTACCTATGTCTTTAAATCCAAATAAGAATAGCAGAAAATTTTTTAAAAAATTTTAAAGGGTAAATATCATTTTATTCAATATGATGATTAATGTCTGTTAACATAGAATAGAAGTAGTCTGAAAATAAGTACACATACATACATGTGCACATTAATCTTTTTTAACCAGACATATTTTAATGCCTAACTATTCCATTCCTTCAGATTAACTCAGTGCTGTAATGGCTGGACTATCAGATTTGTGTGAGGGTCCTTCAAGGACCTCTTTCCTGAATCTGTGGTCTACTGTACCAATGATATTCTTTCATTAAGCCTTGGCACTGGAATTATACTTTCTCTTGTGCTTAGATGTTTAACACAGGATTCCAATAAAAATGCTAACTAGATCTCAAATACCACAGACAGTATATTGACATATTAATATGCATTGCTTATGTTAAATGCTTTGGAGATTTAGATATGAAATGAGATGATAAGTAAAAATATGTCTTTAGTGTCCAAGAAAAATATTTCCTTAGTCATTAGCAAACTTAGTGATTAGTTTACCTTTTTTTCTTTTTTCAGTTTTAAGACCTAAAATATTTTGCATAGGAATTTCCTTTTATCATATTCTACATATACAATAAATGACAGTGAAAAATAATTGGAATGATAGCATGACCCTAAGAAGGAATTATGGAGTGATGTATAGTATAAATTACTCATTTTATTGGCAACTTGCTCCAAACTCTATGTAAAAATCAGCTGCCCTACATTGTTTCTATTCTTTTTATGCATTTCCAAAGAAGACGATAATGCTCCATGGGGTGCCACATAGTCAATTATACTCAATAAAATGTTTAAATTATATTTTAATAAACATGAAAGCCAAGCAAAACAAATAAACTTAACATGCCTTTAGTAGCATGAGTATTTCCAGAGTCACCAGCTTGTGGTTGGAATACGTTAATTGATATTTTTTAAGATTTTTATACTTAACTGGCTTGTCTTAAACAGATATTAAAATTAAATTATGTCCTCTAAATATATAGACTGACAGTATCATAAATAAGATAAATGTTGAGAAAGAATGGACAATTTACAATTTTCTAAATATATAATTTTAAAACTGTAACTTCCACAACAGAATAAATGTAAATTATATTATCATAAAGATGGTGACTATAAAATATACTGAAGGATTATCATTTGTCACTACCTATGTCTTTAAATCCAAATAAGAATAGCAGAAAATTTTTAAAAAATTTAAGGCTAAATATCATTTTATTCAATATGATGATTAATGTCTGTTAACATAGAATAGAAGTAGTCTGAAAATAAGTACACATACATACATGTGCACATTAATCTTTTTTAACCAGACATATTTTAATGCCTAACTATTCCATTCCTTCAGATTAACTCAGTGCTGTAATGGCTGGACTATCAGATTTGTGTGAGGGTCCTTCAAGGACCTCTTTCCTGAATCTGTGGTCTACTGTACCAATGATATTCTTTCATTAAGCCTTGGCACTGGAATTATACTTTCTCTTGTGCTTAGATGTTTAGATACATTTGCCACAGTCCACTTCTTAAAATGGTCAAATCACAGTGACATCACCTTATGCACACCTCATTGTGATACTTTCCATTCCCTTTGTCATATGTTTTCTGTGACCCAGTTCAAAAAGCTGTTTTTTGTTATCTTTAAAGGAGCTAAAATTCTTTTTAATTATAAGCATGTACATTTATCCAGCTATATAATAATGATTAGATCTCTGTCACTGTTGTCTTTATTTATTTATTTTGGCCACTTTTATTGTTTTTTTAGACTTATTTATTTATTTTCATCCATCTTTATTCTTTGACTTGTGTGGACCTTTCATTGCAGCGGCCTCTCTCGTTGCAGAGTACCAGCTCTGGGCACATGCACTCCGAAGCACTGACTCCTAACTGGACACACTGGTCCAGCCGCTCCACGGCACATGGGATCTTCCCAGGGATTGAACCGGTGCCCCTTGCACTGCAAGGTAGACTCTCTACCTACTGGATCTCCAGGGAAGCCTCCACTGTTGTCTTTAGAAACAAAGAGTAGGAATTTAACAAATTTTAAATAATATGTTGAAAATTTTTCTTTTTGAAAATTATGAATTTAATTATATGAGACTTGAAATTCAGAATATTCCAAATTCACTTACTCTGAATATAAGTTGCTCTTGATACATTTGGTAGAAACTGTTGGCTTTATTTAGTAAGAGTTTACATATATACATGTGCTTGTATGTGTATGTGCATGTCTGACATACTAACAACAAAATAGTTCAATAAAATTGTGATTCAGTCACATGCTGTAGTAGTATGTACTTGATGTTTTTAGTTTTAGTAAATTCAATATGATGATTAATGTCTGTTAACATAGAATAGAAGTAGTCTGAAAATAAGTACACATACATACATGTGCACATTAATCTTTTTTAACCAGACATATTTTAATGCCTAACTATTCCATTCCTTCAGATTAACTCAGTGCTGTAATGGCTGGACTATCAGATTTGTGTGAGGGTCCTTCAAGGACCTCTTTCCTGAATCTGTGGTCTACTGTACCAATGATATTCTTTCATTAAGCCTTGGCACTGGAATTATACTTTCTCTTGTGCTTAGATGTTTAGATACATTTGCCACAGTCCACTTCTTAAAATGGTCAAATCACAGTGACATCACCTTATGCACACCTCATTGTGATACTTTCCATTCCCTTTGTCATATGTTTTCTGTGACCCAGTTCAAAAAGCTGTTTTTTGTTATCTTTAAAGGAGCTAAAATTCTTTTTAATTATAAGCATGTACATTTATCCAGCTATATAATAATGATTAGATCTCTGTCACTGTTGTCTTTATTTATTTATTTTGGCCACTTTTATTGTTTTTTTAGACTTATTTATTTATTTTCATCCATCTTTATTCTTTGACTTGTGTGGACCTTTCATTGCAGCGGCCTCTCTCGTTGCAGAGTACCAGCTCTGGGCACATGCACTCCGAAGCACTGACTCCTAACTGGACACACTGGTCCAGCCGCTCCACGGCACATGGGATCTTCCCAGGGATTGAACCGGTGCCCCTTGCACTGCAAGGTAGACTCTCTACCTACTGGATCTCCAGGGAAGCCTCCACTGTTGTCTTTAGAAACAAAGAGTAGGAATTTAACAAATTTTAAATAATATGTTGAAAATTTTTCTTTTTGAAAATTATGAATTTAATTATATGAGACTTGAAATTCAGAATATTCCAAATTCACTTACTCTGAATATAAGTTGCTCTTGATACATTTGGTAGAAACTGTTGGCTTTATTTAGTAAGAGTTTACATATATACATGTGCTTGTATGTGTATGTGCATGTCTGACATACTAACAACAAAATAGTTCAATAAAATTGTGATTCAGTCACATGCTGTAGTAGTATGTACTTGATGTATTAGTATAGTAAATTATACTGCTATTATTCCTAGGTTATAAGCAATCAGGGATGCAGATGATAGAAAAAAGAAAATGAAACATGATATATATCTTTTAAAACAAAAAGCTAACTGCTTATTTTATGTTTTAGAGGATTTGGAATAATTCTTCCGTAGATAAGTTTCATTATGTAAAAACATGGCTTGGTTCTCAAACTTGCTTGCAAAAATTAAAGTGCCCCTTTCTTTTTTTTATAGTTTTTAAATTGTGAAATTATTATCACACATTTAGACTTGAAAAATAATGACCAAACTTACATATAGTTATACTACATATTATAATAATTTTTAAAGTAGACAAATTAAGATTTTTAGTCAGAGTTTCAAATCATATTCTCAAAAATTGATAGAAGGAAAAGACAGAAAGTTAGAAAGTTATAGTAAGTCTGAAAAACACCATGAATCAATTCAAAATAAGTAAGATTTATATAATTTTCACACAACACTAGGATACAAAGTCTATTTGAGTTCCCATTGATTATATACCAGGAAACAATGGAACACATACATGGTCATAAATTTAGCAATTTGTTGCGTGCAGCTAAAGGTGCTTACTGCAACTAAATACAATGTGGAATCTTGAATAAGGTATGAAAACAAATAAATGTTCCTTTTCTTTATCAAAATAATTAGACCTTGACTGTATACATAGAGATATGAACTGCCTCATGATGAAGTGAGAATTTAGAATTTTGCAGATGAAATTTTGAGACAAACAAAATAAAATAAAAAATAATTTTGTTTTATAGAGAGTGTTATTTATTTGTTCACTTATTTTCCATAATTGATCTCATTTTGCTATATTTTAAATAGTCCCTCTCAAAAGTCATCTTATTTTTTGAAAGCAGAATATTCCAAATTCACTTACTCTGAATATAAGTTGCTTTTGATACATTTGGTAGAAACTGTTGGCTTTATTTAGTAAGAGTTTACATATATACATGTGCTTGTATGTGTATGTGCATGTCTGACATACTAACAACAAAATAGTTCAATAAAATTGTGATTCAGTCACATGCTGTAGTAGTATGTACTTGATGTATTAGTATAGTAAATTATACTGCTATTATTCCTAGGTTATAAGCAATCAGGGATGCAGATGATAGAAAAAAGAAAATGAAACATGATATATATCTTTTAAAACAAAAAGCTAACTGCTTATTTTATGTTTTAGAGGATTTGGAATAATTCTTCCGTAGATAAGTTTCATTATGTAAAAACATGGCTTGGTTCTCAAACTTGCTTGCAAAAATTAAAGTGCCCCTTTCTTTTTTTTATAGTTTTTAAATTGTGAAATTATTATCACATATTTAGACTTGAAAAATAATGACCAAACTTACATATAGTTATACTACATATTATAATAATTTTTAAAGTAGACAAATTAAGATTTTTAGTCAGAGTTTCAAATCATATTCTCAAAAATTGATAGAAGGAAAAGACAGAAAGTTAGAAAGTTATAGTAAGTCTGAAAAACACCATGAATCAATTCAAAATAAGTAAGATTTATATAATTTTCACACAACACTAGGATACAAAGTCTATTTGAGTTCCCATTGATTATATACCAGGAAACAATGGAACACATACATGGTCATAAATTTAGCAATTTGTTGCGTGCAGCTAAAGGTGCTTACTGCAACTAAATACAATGTGGAATCTTGAATAAGGTATGAAAACAAATAAATGTTCCTTTTCTTTATCAAAATAATTAGACCTTGACTGTATACATAGAGATATGAACTGCCTCATGATGAAGTGAGAATTTAGAATTTTGCAGATGAAATTTTGAGACAAACAAAATAAAATAAAAAATAATTTTGTTTTATAGAGAGTGTTATTTATTTGTTCACTTATTTTCCATAATTGATCTCATTTTGCTATATTTTAAATAGTCCCTCTCAAAAGTCATCTTATATGAGCACAGTGATGGATTTGTTTACGTGACTCAACTATTTATGGCATAATCAAACAAACATCTTTATTTGAAGCATCATCATCTTTTAGATATCAGCATATCTGATTATCCTGAAAGATTTATAGTTAGTCTAAAGGCCACCCTTATTTTACCATGCTTCACTTTTTCATGCTTTTCAGAATTGCACTTTTTTATTTTTTCCATTGGAGATTTGTGACTAGCCTTCATCAAAACACCATTTTTCCAACAGCATTTTGTCATTTTCTGTTTGTTTTACCTCTATAATTCTCACAATACTTCAGATGTTTTGTCATTATATTTTTATGATGATCCATAATCAATTATCTTTGATGCTATTGTTATAACTGTTTGGGGACATCAAAAACTGCTCATATAAGATGGAAAACTTAATTAATAAGCATTATGCATAATTGGACTGGTCCTCTGACTGGCCATTCAAGCCTTCCTATTCCTTGAGGAACAACAACCTTGAAATGAAGGCAGTTAATAACCATACAATGGCATCTAACAATTTGAATGAAAGGAAGAGATGCACATGTCTCAGTTTTAAATCAAAATCTGAAAATGATTAAGTTTAGTGAAGAATGTATGCCAAAAGCTAAGACGGAAAAAAAACAGGCCTCTTCCACTAGTTAGCGAAGCTATGAATGCAAAGTTACACCAGTATCATTGCGATTCTGTGAGACATTCGATTTGTTTCTTCCACTTTAATCTACAACATGTAAACCAACCACATCTTAACAAGGGTACCTCTCCCCAACACACCAAAATACCAGATGATTTCGAAAGTCTGTATGTTTAACAGTGGGCCAACTAACAAATAGAGGAGGTATAAAACAGGGGAAGAGTAAATGTGTTGCCTTCAGTCCTGATCCTTTGGTCATGACAGCTGAATCTGCAACCCTAGAGAACCTCGTAGCATCAGTGGAGGTCACATCCCTGGCTTTGAACTAACTCTTGGTGGTGGTGGCACCTGTGGATTTTGGTAACTGGGAAACAAAGGTGCCTGGAACTCTATCCCTCTAGCCACAATGACTCTAAACCTCTGGTACCCATCCACAGCAGACTCCCATGGATATTATAGTAACAAACAGCATACTTTCCCATGAAACCCTCAATAACTTCTGCTTCCCTTTACCTTTTAGGGGCAGAACCTGGACTCCAGGTTTCCCAGATGTAGTGAAAGAGCAGATTAACCAGGTGCCATAGACTTTGTTGCCAAAGACACTTAATCAGCAAGGCACCAATGACATTGAAGGCACAATAATTGATAATAAGTGGTGGGTGAAGTCTCTGACAAAATGGTGGAGGGTGGAAAGCAAGAACTCTCCAAAACAGCCATAGGCAGCTTAGGTAAGAGAAACCCAAACTTGAGCTATTGCACCACCTACCAGAAAACAAAAGAGACTTCTGATATTTAATCTATTGACTTTTTAAAATCAAGTATAAATGAATAGAAGTATTGAATCAAAATATTGTATAATAGGAACCAACGGTGTTCTGGATGAAACATACTTCAAAAACAGACAATACAATAGACATCAGATAAAATCTATGGTTACCAGAGGTGGAAGATGTGGTGATGAGGAATTGGATGAAGGCAACAAAAAGGCACAAACTCCCAGCTGTATTTTAAACAAAGGGACAAAATGCACAATGTGCTTGACGTAATTAACATATAAAGCATATAAAACATAAAATATAATAAGATTGCTCTGTGTTACATATGACAGTTGATAAGAGAGTTAATCCTAAGAGTTTTCATCACAAAATGTTTTTTATATTTATTTAATATTATATCTATATGAAATAATGATTCTTAAACATATTGTGATAATCATTTCATGATCAATGCCAGTCAAAAAGTATTTTGAAGGAAATTAAAATTGCTACTCCAGTGAACACATGAATGATAAGAAAGTGAAAAAGCTCCATTGCTGATAAGAAGAAAGTTGTACAGCTGAGCCTAGAAACCTCGTAGCATCAGTGGAGGTCACATCCTGGCTTTGAACTAACTCTTGGTGGTGGTGGCACCTGTGGATTTTGGTAACTGGGAAACAAAGGTGCCTGGAACTCTATCCCTCTAGCCACAATGACTCTAAACCTCTGGTACCCATCCACAGCAGACTCCCATGGATATTATAGTAACAAACAGCATACTTTCCCATGAAACCCTCAATAACTTCTGCTTCCCTTTACCTTTTAGGGGCAGAACCTGGACTCCAGGTTTCCCAGATGTAGTGAAAGAGCAGATTAACCAGGTGCCATAGACTTTGTTGCCAAAGACACTTAATCAGCAAGGCACCAATGACATTGAAGGCACAATAATTGATAATAAGTGGTGGGTGAAGTCTCTGACAAAATGGTGGAGGGTGGAAAGCAAGAACTCTCCAAAACAGCCATAGGCAGCTTAGGTAAGAGAAACCCAAACTTGAGCTATTGCACCACCTACCAGAAAACAAAAGAGACTTCTGATATTTAATCTATTGACTTTTTAAAATCAAGTATAAATGAATAGAAGTATTGAATCAAAATATTGTATAATAGGAACCAACGGTGTTCTGGATGAAACATACTTCAAAAACAGACAATACAATAGACATCAGATAAAATCTATGGTTACCAGAGGTGGAAGATGTGGTGATGAGGAATTGGATGAAGGCAACAAAAAGGCACAAACTCCCAGCTGTATTTTAAACAAAGGGACAAAATGCACAATGTGCTTGACGTAATTAACATATAAAGCATATAAAACATAAAATATAATAAGATTGCTCTGTGTTACATATGACAGTTGATAAGAGAGTTAATCCTAAGAGTTTTCATCACAAAATGTTTTTTATATTTATTTAATATTATATCTATATGAAATAATGATTCTTAAACATATTGTGATAATCATTTCATGATCAATGCCAGTCAAAAAGTATTTTGAAGGAAATTAAAATTGCTACTCCAGTGAACACATGAATGATAAGAAAGTGAAAAAGCTCCATTGCTGATAAGAAGAAAGTTGTAGTAGTCTGGATAGAACATCAAATTAGTCACAACATTACCTTCAGCCAAGCCTAAGCCATAGCAGGACCCTGAATTCAATTTTATGAATGCTAAAAGAGGCAGGGAGCCTGCATAAGAAAAAGCTGATGCTGACAGAAGTTGATTCATGAGGGTGAAGGAAAGAAGCAGTCTCTATAACAAACAACTACAAAGTGAAGCAGCAAGTGCTAATGTAGAATGCATCAAGTAGGCCAAATATCTAGCTAAAATAATGAATACAGGTGGATACACCAAGTAAGAGAGTTTCAATGTAGGTGAAATAGCTTTCTATTGGAAGATTACATCTAGAAATTTCGTGGTTAACGAGGAGAAATCAATGCCTAGCTTCAAAATGCATTCTGAGTCTCTTGGTTGTCCCTGATCGCTGAGATGGTAAAGAATCTGCCTGCAATGTAGGGGGCCCAGGCTCGATCCCTAGATTGAGAAGATCCCCTGGAGAAGGGATTGGCCACCCATTCCAATATTCTTGCTCAGAAAATTATATGGACTGAGGTGCTTAGTGGGCTACAGTCCATGAGATTTCAGAGAGTTGGACATGACTGTAAAACTCTTGGACACTTGTTAAGGGCTAATACAGTGGATAGCTTGTGTGGGGCCCTGAAGGAAAGACGGCTTTTGCAAGCATAAGGAAGCTTAAGCACACATTTGCAGTTTGGTACTAAAAGGACGCTGACAGGAAGAGACAGGGCATGATCTAAGGTCCATTGTCAAAACTTCTGATTGATCCCCCTGGTTTCCGTGCTCTGGGCAATGCCGGCTCACCGTGAGTTCCTATTGCAATGTAAATGCGTGGCTGCTCGACCTTTAGCTTGATTGGTGTAACTATAGGAAGTCTCTTGCAAACCCCCCTCTGTCGTTTGCCTATAAAAACTGTTAGTTTGCTCTAATAAAGCGGAACTACTTTGATAGAACCCCTGTCGCGTCTGATTGTCCCCTGCCTTCAGCCAGGGGGCTGCGGGGCGGACAGATCAAGATTCACTTTTCTCCGAGATCTCCCGGTTCCGCCGGGAGTAATCCCTGCTGCCTTCCCTTTCTGCGGAAGGTCCCCGCAGAAGCTAGCGCCCAACGTGGGGCCTGATGGCGAGAAAGTGGAAGGCAACATCACCATGCGGGTTTAAAAGAGAACCGACGAAGCGGCCGACGGGCCTCAGCGCGGAGCCTCCCTCTAGAGGGACATCTTCTCAGAGTAATCCAGATTTCAAGGTGAGTCTTCCCCTTTATCGCGCCACTCCCGAGAGGGTGGGGATTTAGGGTAGTCACAAAGGGAAAAAGAAAAAGAAAAAAAAAAAAAATTGAACGTCGCTTTCCTTTGTTTTTCCTTCTTTGCTTTAATTCCTACTTTCTTGTTCTCTCCGATTCGAGACTTCCAGCGAACAGGTGGACAGTCAAAAAAGCAACTGACGGGGACCAGGCCAGGGTTACTCTCTGGTGGTCTTCAGAAGACTTTAAGACAGTCCGCCCCAGTAGCGACAGCCCGACTGGGTAGAAGCCTCTCTTTTCTATATTTCAAATTGAGGACGTGGCCTAAACCTCTCCCGTGCGGCACGGGTCAGGCTTCCTGGAGAAGGGATTGGCCACCCATTCCAATATTCTTGCTCAGAAAATTATATGGACTGAGGTGCTTAGTGGGCTACAGTCCATGAGATTTCAGAGAGTTGGACATGACTGTAAAACTCTTGGACACTTGTTAAGGGCTAATACAGTGGATAGCTTGTGTGGGGCCCTGAAGGAAAGACGGCTTTTGCAAGCATAAGGAAGCTTAAGCACACATTTGCAGTTTGGTACTAAAAGGACGCTGACAGGAAGAGACAGGGCATGATCTAAGGTCCATTGTCAAAACTTCTGATTGATCCCCCTGGTTTCCGTGCTCTGGGCAATGCCGGCTCACCGTGAGTTCCTATTGCAATGTAAATGCGTGGCTGCTCGACCTTTAGCTTGATTGGTGTAACTATAGGAAGTCTCTTGCAAACCCCCCTCTGTCGTTTGCCTATAAAAACTGTTAGTTTGCTCTAATAAAGCGGAACTACTTTGATAGAACCCCTGTCGCGTCTGATTGTCCCCTGCCTTCAGCCAGGGGGCTGCGGGGCGGACAGATCAAGATTCACTTTTCTCCGAGATCTCCCGGTTCCGCCGGGAGTAATCCCTGCTGCCTTCCCTTTCTGCGGAAGGTCCCCGCAGAAGCTGGCGCCCAACGTGGGGCCTGACGGCGAGAAAGTGGAAGGCAACATCACCATGCGGGTTTAAAAGAGAACCGACGAAGCGGCCGACGGGCCTCAGCGCGGAGCCTCCCTCTAGAGGGACATCTTCTCAGAGTAATCCAGATTTCAAGGTGAGTCTTCCCCTTTATCGCGCCACTCCCGAGAGGGTGGGGATTTAGGGTAGTCACAAAGGGAAAAAGAAAAAAAAAAAAAAATTGAACGTCGCTTTCCTTTGTTTTTCCTTCTTTGCTTTAATTCCTACTTTCTTGTTCTCTCCGATTCGAGACTTCCAGCGAACAGGTGGACAGTCAAAAAAGCAACTGACGGGGACCAGGCCAGGGTTACTCTCTGGTGGTCTTCAGAAGACTTTAAGACAGTCCGCCCCAGTAGCGACAGCCCGACTGGGTAGAAGCCTCTCTTTTCTATATTTCAAATTGAGGACGTGGCCTAAACCTCTCCCGTGCGGGCACGGGTCAGGCATTTAAAAGCCATTAGGGCGCCTGCCGCTTGAAGACTCCCGTGACAGGATAAGGGGGTCACAGAATGGGCCAGAGTCTCTTAGAGCGCCCGCCCCCAACAAGACAATGTCCGTACAATGTTAGGGACTCCTTCACGGTTTCACAAGCACGACATGAGCCCAACTTCCCGGCCGCCGCCACTCCCGTTAGGATTTTTGGTGGTTGTCCTCAGTTGTCTTTCTTTTCTGCTCTCTTTTAACAACATGAGAAACTATATTCAGGCTCTTAACAGAGCCTGGGACTCGTTTATAAATGAAGACGAAATTAGCTATGATGAGCGTTTCCCCAATCACTCAGAGTCAAGATCTCAAGACACAGGACTGTACTCCACGCTCCCTCCTCCCTTTGAAGAGATCACAGAGGCTCCGCGGGGAGGGAGGACACTGGGGTCACCTTAGAGAGAGAGGACCTATCCTGAAGACCCTGGGGGGCCCTCAGCGCCCTTCACGGGCCCAGCCCAAGCTTTCCCTGTAAACGTTAACCCGGGGGGAAACAGACCGGACGCCTGGTATCCGTGGGAGGCTAATGACCTAAAGAAACTTAAGAAGGCGGTAGCCGAGGACGGTCCAAACTCCCCATGGACAGAAACCATACTCCAAGGGCTAGCCCACCAACCTTGTACCACCCAAGACTAAAAAATGCTATGTAAGACAGTACTTCCCAGTAACATTTATATCAAATGGTGTGCCTTTTTCAAAAAAAAATGCCATGCTCAAACAGAGAGAAACCAGGCTGCCAATCCCGTCATTCCAATAACTTTTGGAATGCTATCGGGAACGGCGGACCGATGGAACACTAATATTCAACAGGCCGCCATTCCTGCCCCTTATCAAGACCAAGTACGAGCTATATGTCTGACTGCCTAAAAAAAACTTGCTGAAGGCCCTACTAAACCCCCCATATCAAGTATAACACAAAAGAATAACGAAGACCTTGCCACTTTTATAGATCGTGTAAAAAAGAGCCTCCAGAAAAAATTCCCTCCAGGGCCTTTAAGAGATCAGTTCCTCAAAATGTTAGTTTGAGAGAGAATGAATACAGACCATAAATTGGCCTGCACAAGACAAAAAGATCGTTCCATTGAGCGATAGATTGTGTGCTCTAAAGATATAGGCACACAAAGCCACCAAGCCCGCTCTATCACCAATGCCCTTCAGGCTCAAACTGAGGCTCTCTCTGAGACAATGACTAAAGCCTTTTCCACTACAATGGTTACAGGTAGGGCCTCGTCCCCGGGGCCCCCCGCCTCACCTAAATCTGGCCACTACTTTAACTACAGCCAACCGAGACACTTTAAGAGAGAGTGCCCCCTAAAAAAATAAAAGAACATCCCACCGAAACACCCTCTGAAAGAAATCAGGGTGGGGCAAGACACTCTACTCAGGAGAATCCAGTAAAACAGGTCTTTAGATAAATAAATGACTTTTAAAAAGAGCTTTTATTATCTCAATCCCTGCATCTCCTCACAACTAAAAAAGTGCTAAAATCCTTCTTGAAGATATCACATCCTCATGTAGGACACAATCCATTTGTAAAACAAAAGCCTTTTAAAAAGAAAAAAAAAAACGTTTCTTTGACATTTAAATTTCCCCCACACTGAAACCCTTGTGTTGACTTTCGTCCCCTAACTCTTTAGAGTGGTTTCTCAGAGCTGTCTAGGGTACTGCCTCCGGGTCTACAGTCCTAATTGTACCTCAAACAAAACTTAACCCACAGATCCCCATCAAAGATTTTAAAAAAATTGTGCATACTTGTAAGTCTTGCCTCCCTCATTTACAAGTTCCTCCCCTACAATCTCCGAGAGTAAACCCTCGGGGACTGAGGCCTAATATGTTGTGACAGACAGATGTCACTCACTTTTCTCCCTTTAAAAAACTCAAGTACATCTTTGTATCCATTGATACTTATTCCCATGCCTGCTGGGCTACAGCCCACTCAAGAGAAAAAACAAAACATGCCCAGAGTCATTTCTTACAATGCTTTAAAACTCTGGGTCTACCTTACCAGATAAAAACAGACAATGGTCCCTGCTTTGTTAGTAAAAATTTACAAAACTTCTTTCAACGATGGCACATCCACCACACCACAAGGATCCCATATAACCCTCAAGGACAGGCTATAATTGAACATCATCATCAAAACTTTAAGGCTCAATTACAAAAACAAAAAGGGGGAATAAGCCCTCACCAGCAACTTGGAATGGCACTCTTTACCCTAAATATTTTAAACTTTTCAAAGAAAGAACTGATGGCACCCTTTCAAAAACACTGGTCCAACCAAAAAATAAAGCCTGAAGTACAAGTGAGATGAAAGGACCCCATCACTGGCCAGTGGAAGGGGCCTGATCCACTCCTTACTATGGGGAGAAGATTTGGGTACATATTCCCCATTGGAAAACCCAGCCCTATATGGGTACCGGCGAGAAATCTTAAATTTATGCCACAAAACAAAGATCAAACCTTAAAATCTACTACAGATAAAATATGACCATATATCAGGCCCAAGAACAGAAAGTTCTTGAGGCGTCTCTCTTTTTCTCTCCTTAATAGGTACAACAGTAACAACATCCGTGCTCAGAACTCAACAAATACACACCATCACAACAGTAAACAACATCAACCGCCTCTGCCCAGGGACTTCAGACCAGCCTCCACCAACTTAAACACCTGAGGACTGCCATACAGGACTCCAACAACGGCTTGATCTACACGCCAGAGCTGTCGATATTAAGCGTTCTGACACGCTTGGACTGTGACGTGAGATATCCCCGCTTTTGCCTGACAAAAGGGGGTTAATGACTTTTGGCTATAGATACAAAGCCCTTTCACCTGGTTTAAAAATGCTTTCTATCTGTTTGTTTTTGTTGCCTTACTAGTTATACTGTTTAAGGTCAAGGGCGTTATGGTCCACAATAGACAGTTACAACAAAATAATTATGCTTACTCAGGTCCTAGAAAAAGAGCCTTACGTTGGACACCCACAAAACCCCTGGGTCGATAGGGCCCCCTCAAGAAATCACTTGAGACATATAATGAGGCCTTTAAATGACAAACGCTCTAAAAACTCCGTCCAGCCCCCGCGAGATGGCTGGTTAGCCAGTGACGGGTAAGAAGACACCACTACAGAACAGGCCTAAGACAGGAGGGCCGCCACAGCTGCTGCCTGATCCCATGACGGGCTCTGCCTAAATAGTGCTCTGTCCCGACCTAAGACAGGCACAGCCACAAGAGAGAGCAGACGAGGCTAGAGGCTGGCCACCTCTTAGCTCTACGCGTTGCCTCGACAAAAGTCTCTTAATTTTAAAATAAAAGAGGGGGAGATGTGGGGCCCTGAAGGAAAGACGGCTTTTGCAAGCATAAGGAAGCTTAAGCACACATTTGCAGTTTGGTACTAAAAGGACGCTGACAGGAAGAGACAGGGCATGATCTAAGGTCCATTGTCAAAACTTCTGATTGATCCCCCTGGTTTCCGTGCTCTGGGCAATGCCGGCTCACCGTGAGTTCTTATTGCAATGTAAATGCGTGGCTGCTCGACCTTTAGCTTGATTGGTGTAACTATAGGAAGTCTCTTGCAAACCCCCCTCTGTCGTTTGCCTATAAAAACTGTTAGTTTGCTCTTATAAAGCGAAACTACTTTGATAGAACCCCTGTCGCGTCTGATTGTTCCCTGCCTTCAGCCAGGGGGCTGCGGGGTGGACAGATCAAGATTCACTTTTCTCCGAGATCTCCCGGTTCCGCCGGGAGTAATCCCTGCTGCCTTCCCTTTCTGCGGAAGGTCCCTGCAGCTTGAAGTTGAAGTCGATGCTTATTTACCATTCTAAAAATTCCAGGACCTTAAAAACTTATCCTAAACTTACTCTGCTTATGTTCTATAAATGGAATGACAAAATCTGAGTGAGAGCATGTCTCTTTAGAGCATGATTTATTGAATATATGAAGACCACTGTTTAAACCCATTACTCAGGAAAAAGATTCCTTTCAAAATATTACTGCTCATTGAAAATGCTCCTGATCATCTAAGGACCCCGACGGAGATGAACAATGAGAATTATGATGTTTTCATGAATCTCATTTTCCTATTAACACAAAACTCACTTTGTGGACTGGATCAAGGAGTAATTTCAGCTTTCAAGTTGTATTATTTAAGAGACACATTTTAAGGCTAATGCTGTCATAGATATGATTCCTCTAATGGATCTAGACAAAGCATATTGTAAACTTTCTGGGAAGGATTTGATATTGTATAATTCACTGAGAATGTTCATGATTCATGGGAAGAGGTGAAAATCTTAAAATTAATTTGGGAGAGCCTATTCCAGCCTTCATGAATGATTTTGAGTGGCTCAAGAAGTCAGTGGAGACAGTCACTCTAGATATGGTAAAAATAAAAAGAGCCATAATTAGAAGTGGTGCCTGAACATGTGATTAAATATCATGAGAAACCTTCATGGATGATAAAGTTTTCAAGGATAAGGCATTGCTTCTCATGAATGATCAAAGAAAGTGGTCTCCTGAGATGGCATCTACCACTGATGAAAATGTGATCAAGACTGTTGAAATGGCAGCAAAAGGTTTAGAATATTAAACAAATGTCATTGATATAGAAGTAGCCAAATTTTAGATGATTGACTCCAATTTGAAAGAAGTTCTCTTCTGGATAAAATGGTATCAAACAATGTTGTTTGCTACAGAGAAATCACTTATCAAATGAACAATCACCCTAAGTGCACACTTTGCTGTTGTCTTAGTTTAAGAAATTCCACAGCCGCCTCAACCTTCAGCAACCACCATCTTAATGAATCAGCAGACTGAAAAGCAAGGCAAGACCCTCCACCAGCAAAAAATTCAGCTAAAGCCACAGCTGACAGCACATTTTATCAATAAGGCATTCTTAATTTAAGGTATGTTTGTTGCTTTTGGGGGGCTTCTCAGTTGGCACTAGTGGTAAAGAACCCACCTGACAATTCAGGAGATGTAATTGATACACATTTGATCCCTGTCCTGGGAAGACACCCTGGAGTGGAGCATGGCAGCCCACTCCAGTATGATTGCCTGGAGAATCCCATGGACAGAGGATCTTGGTTGACTACGGTCCACAGGGTCACAAAGAGTAAGACACAACTGAAGTTATTTGGCATGCATGCATGCATATTTCTTTTTAAAATAATAATATTATTGCAAATACTTAACAGGCTATAATATAGTGTCATTATAACTTTTATATTCAAGGAAGAACAACAGCAAAAAAAAAGAAAGAAAAACCTTGTGTGACTCACTTTATTATGAAGTTGGGAATTGATTCTTATATCTTTAAAATGTACCTGTAATTTGGACAAATTTAGGAAATTCTACTTTTTTGCAAATAGCCAACATTGTCAAAGGATTTGATATTGTATAATTCACTGAGAATGTTCATGATTCATGGGAAGAGGTGAAAATCTTAAAATTAATTTGGGAGAGCCTATTCCAGCCTTCATGAATGATTTTGAGTGGCTCAAGAAGTCAGTGGAGACAGTCACTCTAGATATGGTAAAAATAAAAAGAGCCATAATTAGAAGTGGTGCCTGAACATGTGATTAAATATCATGAGAAACCTTCATGGATGATAAAGTTTTCAAGGATAAGGCATTGTTTCTCATGAATGAGCAAAGAAAGTGGTCTCCTGAGATGGCATCTACCACTGATGAAAATGTGATCAAGACTGTTGAAATGGCAGCAAAAGGTTTAGAATATTAAACAAATGTCATTGATATAGAAGTAGCCAAATTTTAGATGATTGACTCCAATTTGAAAGAAGTTCTCTTCTGGATAAAATGGTATCAAACAATGTTGTTTGCTACAGAGAAATCACTTATCAAATGAACAATCACCCTAAGTGCACACTTTGCTGTTGTCTTAGTTTAAGAAATTCCACAGCCGCCTCAACCTTCAGCAACCACCATCTTAATGAATCAGCAGACTGAAAAGCAAGGCAAGACCCTCCACCAGCAAAAAATTCAGCTAAAGCCACAGCTGACAGCACATTTTATCAATAAGGCATTCTTAATTTAAGGTATGTTTGTTGCTTTTGGGGGGCTTCTCAGTTGGCACTAGTGGTAAAGAACCCACCTGACAATTCAGGAGATGTAATTGATACACATTTGATCCCTGTCCTGGGAAGACACCCTGGAGTGGAGCATGGCAGCCCACTCCAGTATGATTGCCTGGAGAATCCCATGGACAGAGGATCTTGGTTGACTACGGTCCACAGGGTCACAAAGAGTAAGACACAACTGAAGTTATTTGGCATGCATGCATGCATATTTCTTTTTAAAATAATAATATTATTGCAAATACTTAACAGGCTATAATATAGTGTCATTATAACTTTTATATTCAAGGAAGAACAACAGCAAAAAAAAAGAAAGAAAAACCTTGTGTGACTCACTTTATTATGAAGTTGGGAATTGATTCTTATATCTTTAAAATGTACCTGTAATTTGGACAAATTTAGGAAATTCTATTGCTTTGGATTATTTTGCCTGGATTTAAGATAAGCCAACATTTTTTGGTCTTTATCCTAACAGAAACAACATAACTGTGTTCCTAATTGATGCAAAATATTTGGTTGATTATTGGTTTAAAGTAAAAAGAAAGGGATGATAAACATTTTTTTAAATAATTATCTGCCTATCAGCTAAAATATCCTTACATATTGCCCTTCCTGCCATGTACTACAATGTCTCAAGAACTATTTTGTCTAAATCTCAGTGTTTAATTGTGACATAAACTACGCACTATCATAAGGTAAATACAAAGTAAGTAAAAATACCATTCTATTACTGCATCCAGAAATATTGCACAGGCTAAAGTTGCAAAAAACCAACACATTAGTTTCAGATACTCTTTAAATCTATGTTTAAGAGGCAGAATGTGGTTATATAATATTTTAAAAGACAATCATTGTTTTCTAACAAGTTAAATGTGTGATTTTCAACCTCCAAAAGATACTATCTTTTAATACAATAAAAATAAGGAAAATAATTTTTCAGTATGCAATGTTACCTTTCTCACTGAATGCCCTTGGAATAAATTTTCATATTCTCTATACATGATGAAGATTCTTAAAAAAGTGATGAAAGATGACACTAATACTGAAATATACAATAGACAGTCAATAAATTGTCAGACCTAAGAATATCATCAACTATGATCAAAGAACATTAAATTGACCTGAAGCACATATTTTGTGGTTTACTACTGTATAACATCAGAATTTGGCCAGACCATTTATCTGACATTTTAAAAAAGTCAATCCTTTCATCGTTGCTTCACAGAAGCATACATTTTAATAACCAGAAACCTGCTCAGTTGCCTTTATATTGATGCCTTAAGAAAAAAACAGACAAACAAAACAGCACCATTTACTTTGATGAACAAAAGCAAGGAAGGACTTGTAAGTGGGAAGATTTTCTGTGTTCATGTATAAAAAGAATGTCCAGATGCCAATTCTTTCTGACTTGACCTGTAGACTGAAAGTAATTTCAATGAAATTTCCACCAAGGATTTTATGGATCTAGGAACACTATAAAGTTTATATGGAGAGGCAAAATACACAGGATACCATACAGTATTGAAGAAGGACACAGAGGGAAGAATGATGATACTTGATACCAAGAATTGCTATAAAGCTACAATAATCAAGACAGTGTCATACTGGCAAAAGAAAAGGCAAATGGCTCAATAGGACACAATAGAGATCCTTAAAATAGAACTCTATAAAAAGAGTCAGCTGACTTTGACAATGGAACAAAGGCAGTATTATGGAGCAAAGACAATTAATTCAACAAGTGGTTTTGAAATAACTGAAAATTCACTTGCAAAATAAAGTCAGCTATATATTTTGAATGAATCCATGTATATGTTTTGAAACCAAAAATTAATCCAAAGTGGATTATAAATTTAAGTGTAAAATACAAAAGTATAAAACTCTTAGAAGATAACTTGGAAGAAAGTCTAGATGACACTAGGTAGAGTGATATCTTTTAGGTTCAACATCAAAGACACAACCACAAACCTGGACATTGTTCAAGTGGAATATTCTGCTCTGGAAAATGTAATATCAAAATAATTAGAATATAAACCACATATTGGGGGGAAATATTTGCAAGACAAATATCTAAAAGAAAACTGTTATTCAAAGTATACAAAGAAATCTAAAACTCAATCAAAAGAAAATGGTCCCCAGGAAGACTAAGCATCAGATGTTCACAGTGTTGACTAGCTCGAATAAGGAAACTTAGATTCTTTTTCTCTTTTTAAATCAGCCCAATACATCCATCTCGATTCTTTGGGATAGCTTCCCCAAATCATTTGTTACATATTATCACTTCTAAGGATGCCCTTTGTTAAGGGAGTTTTCAATTTAGTTTTTGATTAATGGGCACTGGATTCTCAAAGAAGAGAAGAGAAAGTTTTTCATCTGTGTTATACAACTACAAACACGAATATGGATCAGTTTCTAGAATATGACAGTAGGGTATTATATTTATAACTAAGAATAATCAGTTCTAGGATGTCTTGGAAAAATTAGATAACTTTGAGAATCTGAGAGATTGCAATAGATTTAAACTAAATCTTTTGGTATTTGAAAATTTGGCTTAATTATGCTAAAGTTTCTTTAGACAAGGTATCTGAAAATGTTTCTTCATAGTACAGCTCAGTCAGTAATTTTGCTGATTTGCTTCAGTGCACATTATGTATCTGACTGACAGAGATATGCCACCATGTAGATTGTCACTATAGTGTTGATCAAAAAAAGCCCCCTTCTAAATCTTCAGTAGGACTTATAATCTGGCAAAGTATTTAAAGTCAATAATTATTTATATTTACAAAGCATGTATACCATTGATATAAATAAATAGAGCTGTACTATAAGATGATGTCTTAACACTAGGAATATTCAGTATGTTAACTTTTATAAAGCAAAAAGATAAATCTACTCTGTTTGAACCTAGCATGCATTATAGATGCTATAAAAATGTTTGACACAGAACACTAACATTAGCATTATACAAATCCTGCGATAAATGGCAAGACATCAAAGCTATTAGCACTGCTACTGTGGTTGAGATAAGAAAAATAAGCCATAGTTTTGCAACTGTATATATCCATGCCTTTCTGTAATAGACTGTGAAATAGGAGACTGAGCACTGGTCCTAAATATGACTGCCTGGATTTCCCACAAGTTTTAATCATTTATAATACACTGATACATTACTGATTCAGGGAATAAAACCACTTCATAGTCAATTATAATTTCCTTTTTCTTTTTCTGTTTTTTGAGACTTTTCAACAGTGTTTCTGTCCAATTAGAGTTTTATAACAGAATACCATATGCTGGGTGGCTTATAAATAACAGAAATGCATTTATCACAGTTTTGTGACCCAGAAAGTTCAAGATAACATCACTGGAAAATTAGGTTTCTGCTGAAGACCTGCATCTTGGTTCATAGACAGATACCTTTTCACTGTGTTTTCACATGGTACAAGGTGCAAAAGAGCTCTTTGGACTCTTTTTTATAAGGGTGCTAATACCACTCAAATGGCTCCACCCTCATGACCTAATTACTTCCCCACACCCTGGGGTCATCATATTGGGGATTAGAATTTAATATGGACATTTTGGAGGAACACAAACATTTAGTTTATAGCATAGATATGGTGTTTACATATAAAAATTATAAAGCAATATGTAAAAAATATATATATGCTAGATGTTGATAGCTCTAAAAATGACAATTATTTTTCATTCAGGAATATACATACATTAACACACTTTACAGCAAGTCACTTTTTTTCCTACTTTCTTGATGAAGCAAAGTTTTCTCCATACTTGGACTATACATTTAGTTTAGACAGCATGCAAAACATTACCTTAAAACTTAAGTTTTATTTCATACAATATATGAACTGCTCAGTTTCCATAGGGGTGCTTTATTTATGAAACCATTTATATGATTTACTTATTTGAGCTGAAATTTTGTTTTTAAAATTATACATACCTAGATATTCTAACATATAAAACATTTTAGTGAATGAATTAACTCCTAACATATGTTTATTGAATTTCAAAATTAATGTGAGTCTAAGAAAACCATAGTATGATCACATGTCATAGTAGTCTTAAGCTAATTAAAATCAAATAATAAGTAGAAAATTGAAAGCTAAAAATACATAGCTAAGCATATACAAAGTGCTTTCTGGGTATTCAAAGGAATAGTAAAATATGCAGCATTCTTCTAAACAAGCTGTAACTATAGTAATGATATCAAATACAAAACAGAATTTAGAGGATTAAGAATAAACGATTTGACGTATATATTTAAACATTTTGTTTATTATTTTAGTGCTACTTTTCAAGGGTTTTCAAATAGGTAGCATGTAATTAGGAATGAATTAAGTACAATTGTCATACTCTATTTAGCCTTATCAACTTAGATTTTGCATTAATTTTCTAGTGAAAAAGCCTCAATGCTAATAGAAAGCATTTCTTGAATGTTATGTGGAGTTTGCCCTTTATAATCATCCTTAAATTATCTCTTTCACAAAATGCATGTACTTTTATAATATAGCAAATGTTACAATTCACAGGAAATTCTTTGATTTTGTTTTAGTCTGTTAAATTAAAATTGCCTTTAAGTACTATTATATACAAAAATCTAAACTGGGCGAGTTCACAGATAATTGCAATAAACCATTTTTTTCTTAGAAAGTGCTGTTTATATTGTGCTGTGTGTTTAATGTTACTCAGTAGAGAAAGAAATGAGACAATCACTTACTAGTTGCTCAGCATTAAGCATTCTACTAACATTTCTCTTTCTGACCCATATATATGTAGAATTTTCACATTCATTTATAAAGATAATCCTTATGTGGGTATGAAATATCTGAATTAATGTGAGGAATTTATATTGTGTATAACAGATCTGTGCTTATATTTATATTAAGACTAACACTACTGCCTCTATATATGGTAATAAAAGGAAAGTTAACTCATATTTCCTAAATGTTTTAAAAAACAGTGCTGAAAATCAGAATCTGGGATATCAGCATTATCATTGACATATTTAGTATATATCACATACTTGTTATATTGTTCATATAACCTAGTTTGTACAGGATGATCCCAGTTTAATCTGTTGTCCAAGAGCACCCTAATCTAATAATAAATCATACTACCCTGGGCTTCCCTGATGTCTCAGGTGGTAAAGAATCTGCCCACAGTCTGGGATGCCTGTTTGATTCCTGGATTGGGAAGATCCCCTGGAGGAGGGCATAGCAACCCACTTCAGCTTTCTTGAGAGGAGTTCATGGGGTTGCAAAAAAATGGACACAACTGAGTGACTAAGGCACATACTACCTTGCTTAATAGATAATGTAACCAGTCTACAGATTATGAAATACAATTATTGTATTTTGAATACATTTAACTGTCCACTCCTGAAACAATACTTTTCTAAATAAAGAAGAAATAATAGTTTATTAATGAATAGAGGATTATCCAGTTAGCAAAAGTTAGAAACAAGGAACAAACCCAGGTGCCTGGACACTCCAACCAATGCACATAAGACAACTTACCTTTTCTCAAAAGAGTGAATTTGAATGTTCATTTCAAGGCTATTAATTGGATGCAACTTGCACCAAGTGAGACATTTTCCTCTGTGAATGAAAAAATATAAAATGTTTAGTAAAAATATCACAGAGAATACATTGGGGCAGAGTGAAACTTGAAGTAATCAGTTGTGTTTTAGCAAGGGAAGGTGTGGTAAATGAGTTAAGGAGAGAAGGCACCACATGTGGAGAAAGAAAAATAATCATATTTGCAAAGGTGTAATAGTAAGATGTCATTTTAGTCAAGAGAATACAAATCAAAGATTAAGATAGAATTACAGTTCTTCATAA
Source organism: Tragulus kanchil (assembly GCA_022376925.1). Classification (NCBI taxonomy): domain Eukaryota; kingdom Metazoa; phylum Chordata; class Mammalia; order Artiodactyla; family Tragulidae; genus Tragulus; species Tragulus kanchil. Next base: position 48,765,397 of record JAIOJX010000003.1, on the reverse strand, counting down.
TATGCTCCATTCTACTTCTATTTTTAAAACATGGAAAATCTTTATGCAGTATAATCATTATATCAAAGTGTAATCTAGCATACTCAATATTTAAATATTATAGAAATAATAGTTATACCATATTTTAATTTCTATCATCATAAAATACTTTTAAAATGCTTACATATTAGAATGACATTGCTATGATATTTTATAGGTTTTTAAATGGTATTTTAAACAGGTGCATACATTATAGGAAAGACATTCCACATTTGAACAAGTGAAGAAAAAGTAAAAACATCAAAATTAAAAAATAAATTACCATCACTTTCTGATATGATCATCTATTTGGGAAACAATTTAAATGCTACTAGAAATAAAAACCGGGATTTGATTCCTGGGTTGGGAAGATCACCTGGACAAGGGAGTGGCAACCCACTGCTGTATTCTTACCTGGAGAATCCCATGGACAGAGGAGCCTGGTGGGCAACAATCTATGCTGTCCCAAAGAGTCAGACATGACTGAGTGACTAATGCTAATACTACTGAAAATAAAAAAGCTAATTTAGTTAACATGTATCTCGTGAGCATCTTCATGAGATGTTGGGAATTAGACATGATCCCTCCTCTCAAAGTTATTACTTCTTAGCAGATGTCATATTATATTCTGTCCCTCTTGGTTTATTTTCAATTTGAATCTTGTAACTTTAATAGAAAGTTCTTTTATTTAAAGAGCAAATCTCAGTATATAGAAAGTATACGTACATGAAAGAGCAAATCTCAGTATATTGAAAGTATGCGTACTTGTGTGAATATGTACACAGACATCTGCATATATGCATGTACATGAATATTTGCTATATATGTTGGTATTCAGTCTCTAAATTATGTCTGACTCTTTGCAACCCCATGAATTGCAGCACACCAGGCTTCCCTGTCCTTCACTAGATCCAGAGTTTGCTCAAAATTATGACCATTGAGTTGATGATGCCATCCAACCATTTCATCCTCTGTTGTTCCCTTCTCCTCCTGCCTTCAGTTTTTCCCAATAATCAGGGTATGTCTAGTGAGTTTCATCTTCACATACCATGGCTAATGTATTGGAGCTTCAGCTTTTCTTCCATTCTACTATCTATTTTTAAAACATGGAAAATCTTTATGCAGTATAATCATTATATCAAAGTGTAATCTAGCATACTCAATATTTAAATATTATAGAAATAATAGTTATACCATATTTTAATTTCTATCATCATAAAATACTTTTAAAATGCTTACATATTAGAATGACATTGCTATGATATTTTATAGGTTTTTAAATGGTATTTTAAACAGGTGCATACATTATAGGAAAGACATTCCACATTTGAACAAGTGAAGAAAAAGTAAAAACATCAAAATTAAAAAATAAATTACCATCACTTTCTGATATGATCATCTATTGGGCAAACAATTTAAATGCTACTAGAAAGAAAAACCGGGCTTTGATTCCTGGGTTGGGAAGATCACCTGGACAAGGGAGTGGCAACCCACTGCTGTATTCTTACCTGGAGAATCCCATGGACAGAGGAGCCTGGTGGGCAACAATCTATGCTGTCCCAAAGAGTCAGACATGACTGAGTGACTAATGCTAATACTACTGAAAATAAAAAAGCTAATTTAGTTAACATGTATCTCGTGAGCATCTTCATGAGATGTTGGGAATTAGACATGATCCCTCCTCTCAAAGTTATTACTTCTTAGCAGATGTCATATTATATTCTGTCCCTCTTGGTTTATTTTCAATTTGAATCTTGTAACTTTAATAGAAAGTTCTTTTATTTAAAGAGCAAATCTCAGTATATAGAAAGTATACGTACATGAAAGAGCAAATCTCAGTATATTGAAAGTATGCGTACTTGTGTGAATATGTACACAGACATCTGCATATATGCATGTACATGAATATTTGCTATATATGTTGGTATTCAGTCTCTAAATTATGTCTGACTCTTTGCAACCCCATGAATTGCAGCACACCAGGCTTCCCTGTCCTTCACTAGATCCAGAGTTTGCTCAAAATTATGACCATTGAGTTGATGATGCCATCCAACCATTTCATCCTCTGTTGTTCCCTTCTCCTCCTGCCTTCAGTTTTTCCCAATAATCAGGGTATGTCTAGTGAGTTTCATCTTCACATACCATGGCTAATGTATTGGAGCTTCAGCTTCAGCATCAGTCCTTCCCATGAATATACAGGGTTGATTTCCTTCAGGATTGGCTGGTTTGATCTCTTTGCTGTCCTAGGGCTTTTCAAGAGTCTTCTCTAGCACCACAATTCAAAAACATCGAAACTTTGGCACTCAGCCTTTTTTACAATCCAACTCCCACAACTGTATTTGACTACTGGAAAAAAAGTATACTTGATAATATGGAACTTTGTCAACAAAGTGATGTCTCTACTTTTTCATATGTTGCCTAGGTTTGTCATAGCTTTTCTTCCAAAAAGCAAGTGTCTTTTAATTTTGTGGCTGCAGTCAACATCCACAGTGATTTTAGATGCCCATAAAATAAAATCTGTCACTGTTTCCATGTTTTTCCCATCTATTTGGGAAATGATGAAGTCATGTAGTGATAGGACCAGATGCCATGATTTGAGTTTTTAGAATGTTGAAATTTAAGCCAGTATTTTCATTCTCCTCTTTCACATTCATCAAGAGGCATTTTAGTTTCTCTTCATTTTTTTCCATTAGTGTGGAATCATCTGCATATCTGCAGTTGCTGATGTTTCTTCTGGCAATTTTGAATTTACCTTGTGTGTTAGTTAGCCTGGAATTTTGCATGATGTACTCTACATAGAAGTTAAATGAGCAGGCTGACAATATACAGCCTTGACACACTTTTTTCCCAATTTTGAACCAGTCCATTGCTCCAGGTCCGATTTTAACCATTGCTTCTTGACCTGCATACAGGTTTTGCAGGAAGTAGGCAAGATGTCCCAGTATTCCCATTTCTTTAAGAACTATCAAGTTTGCTGAGACCAACACAGTTAAAGGCTTTAGCATAATTAATGAAGCAGAAGTGGAAATTTTTATTATTTATTATTTTTAATTCCTTTGCTTTGTGTATGATCCAACAAATGCTAGCACTTTTTGCTCTGTCTTTTCTGAAATCCAGCTTGTACATCTGAAAGTTCTTGGTTCACGTATTTTTGAAGCCTAGCCTGAAGGATTTTGAGCATTACCTTACTAGCGTGTGAAATGAGCACATTTGTATGGTAGTCTGAACATGTTTTGGCATTTCCTTTCTTTGAGATTGCAATGAAAACTGATCTTTTTCAGTCCTGTGGCTACTATTGAGTTTTGGAAATATTCTGGAATATTGAGTGTATTACTTTAAAAGCATAATTTATGTGTATATATATATATATATATATATATATATATATATATGTACACACAGACTCAAAGACACACACATACTTATGTTACAGTACACAGACAAATGGTACAACTACTGAAATGAAAGACTTAATTTTTTTTGGAAATGTGATACTTTAATGAAGCAACTTGGAGCTTTTCTTCTTTTCTATGCACTCCATACGTTTTAAAGACATTTCATTGTCCGTAGTGTATCTTCATATTTGTTTTATAAAGTGACAAAAGCTTGGGTTATATAGAGTTTGAAAGTTTTTGTTATATAAATTGATATGTTTATCCATCAAATTGTCTAGGTGAAATTAACTCCTGAAATATACTTTTTTACTGGAAATTTTATCAAGACACACCATTCTTTTCATTTCTATATATCTACATATATGCACACATAAATAATTTTTGCTATTACTTATATATTATTTTCTTATTTTAGAAAAGAAGTTGCTATTGAATTACCTCTGTTAACCTGCTATGCTTGCCATTAATTTCCTTTATCTTCTCTATTATAACTGTAATAGTCTTCATTATTTTATCCCATTAGTCTTTCTTGTATGTCAATGTATTCAATATAAATGTGAACTTTTAAAGCCTGACCTTCTTGATTTATTTCTGGAAGCTATGAAGAGATTTTACCACCTGCATCCTTCTAGAATGTAAAATAATTGAACTGAAAGTACATTGACTGAGAAATAGTTAACCTTTTGCTTTGGAAAGGCTTGATGCATTTATGTCAGAGGAGCTCTTTGGGATGTTTCTCTAAACCTACTAAAGATAAATCTAAATACCGGATTTCATAGATTATCTCAAAACTGGCATCAAGAATACTTAAAAACCTGGCCTAACCCTCATTATTTTAATTGTTCCAATACTTATTAAACTGATGATTAATAAATTAGACCCATTCCTTTAATTATTATTTTATCAGAAATAAAAATCTGTTTTTAGTTTGTAATACTCAGATCATTACTCAGTATCAAACAGTCTAAATAGAAACATAGTATTTCCATGAAATATTGAGATAAGTTTTTAGAATATATATTTGATGAGCTATATTTAAAATACTTCAGTGCAATCTCAAGTATACAATGAAGTGACGTAATTATATTAAATAAAAAAATTTTTTCATCTTATGTCATATAAGTGGAAAATTTTTAATTCTTAGCAAATAATCAGTTAATGACTTTGTTAAATTTTATTTTCATTTGGTATAATCTAAATTGATATTCTCAAAATGATTTAATTAAGTATTCTTCCTTCTTTGGTACAGTATAGAGTAAAAATTTATTCCTTCTGTCTTTCTCTTCCTTGAGAACCTTTCTCATGCTCTCTAACTTTACACTCATCTTGTCTCGTCTTATTTCAACCTATGGCAATCCCTTTCTTCATCTAAACTTCCAGTGCTCAGCCTCTTATCAAACATTCCAACACTACTTATTGTCAAAATTGAAAAGAATTTAGAGATTATCCAGTATGAATTTTCACTTAAAGTGTGAACCATATCTCAAAATTGGATCTTTCTAATCAATGGAATATGGAACAAATAATGTACAGCACTTCCGTGTCTGGATTTATAAAAATCCTCCTTTGCTGTTTATCATGCTTTCTTCAAAGGTGACCATAGTAGGTACAGGTTGTAAAGGAAGGCGTTAACCAATGGAAGAATCCAACTAACAAGAGGGATCAGTACCTCTGGCTAACAATATAAAATAGCATCATGAGACCCCCATAATGAATATGCTATGATTTGAATTTCTTTAATAATGAGCAATGTTGAACATCTTTTCATGTGTTTTATTTAGCCAATTTTTTAATTTTCCATGAAGTTATTTTTTAATTTTCCTGATTTTATTAGGGTGTTGTTTTTATAAGGCTTGATGCATTTATGAGGGGCTCTTTGGGATGTTTCTCTAAACCTACTAAAGATAAATCTAAATACCGGATTTCATAGATTATCTCAAAACTGGCATCAAGAATACTTAAAAACCTGGCCTAACCCTCATTATTTTAATTGTTCCAATACTTATTAAACTGATGATTAATAAATTAGACCCATTCCTTTAATTATTATTTTATCAGAAATAAAAATCTGTTTTTAGTTTGTAATACTCAGATCATTACTCAGTATCAAACAGTCTAAATAGAAACATAGTATTTCCATGAAATATTGAGATAAGTTTTTTTAGAATATATATTTGATGAGCTATATTTAAAATACTTCAGTGCAATCTCAAGTATACAATGAAGTGACGTAATTATATTAAATAAAAAAATTTTTTCATCTTATGTCATATAAGTGGAAAATTTTTAATTCTTAGCAAATAATCAGTTAATGACTTTGTTAAATTTTATTTTCATTTGGTATAATCTAAATTGATATTCTCAAAATGATTTAATTAAGTATTCTCCCTTCTTTGGTACAGTATAGAGTAAAAATTTATTCCTTCTGTCTTTCTCTTCCTTGAGAACCTTTCTCATGCTCTCTAACTTTACACTCATCTTGTCTCGTCTTATTTCAACCTATGGCAATCCCTTTCTTCATCTAAACTTCCAGTGCTCAGCCTCTTATCAAACATTCCAACACTACTTATTGTCAAAATTGAAAAGAATTTAGAGATTATCCAGTATGAATTTTCACTTAAAGTGTGAACCATATCTCAAAATTGGATCTTTCTAATCAATGGAATATGGAACAAATAATGTACAGCACTTCCGTGTCTGGATTTATAAAAATCCTCCTTTGCTGTTTATCATGCTTTCTTCAAAGGTGACCATAGTAGGTACAGGTTGTAAAGGAAGGCGTTAACCAATGGAAGAATCCAACTAACAAGAGGGATCAGTACCTCTGGCTAACAATATAAAATAGCATCATGAGACCCCCATAATGAATATGCTATGATTTGAATTTCTTTAATAATGAGCAATGTTGAACATCTTTTCATGTGTTTATTAGCCATTTATATGTCTTCTTTGAATTATGTCTCTTTTAAATTTTCCATGAAGATTTTATTAGGGTGTTTGTTTTTCTGATATTGAGCTGAATGAGCTGTGCTTTTATACTTTGGAGATTAATCCTTTGTCATTTGCTTCTTATGCAATTATTTTCTTCTATTCTAATGGTTGTCATTTCATCTTATCTATAGTTTCCTTTCCAATAGAAAAGTTTTTAAATTTATTAGGTCCCATTTGTTTATTTTGTTTTCATTTCCATTGCAATAGGAGGTGGGTCAAAGAGGATCTTGCTGCTATTTATGTCAAAGAGTGTCCTTCCTTTGCTTTCCTCTAAGAGTTTTATAATGTTTAGTGTTACATTTGAGGTATCATCTCATGTCAGTCAGAATGGACGTCATTAAAAAAAATTATAAACAATAAATGCCAGAAGGGATGTAGAAAGTAAGGAACCCTCCTACATTGTTGGTAGAAATGTAAATTGGTATAGTTACTATGGAAAACAGTATGGAGAATACTTTAAAAAAAAACTAGAGATAAAACCACCATTTGACCCAGCAATCCCACTACTGGACATACATGCTGAGAAGACCACAATTCAAAAAAACATATATACCCCAGTTTGCATAGCCACACTATTCACAAGAATTAGGACATGGAAGAAACCTAGATGTTCATTGACAGATGACTGGACAAAAGAGGTTGTGTTTCATATATACAGGAATATTACTAAGTCATTACAAGGAATGCATTTGGGTCAGTTGTAGTGAGGTTGATGAATCTAGAACCTATTATACTGAGTGAAATGTCTAGAAAAAATATAAATATCATGTATTAATATGTATATACAATGAATCTATTTATAGGGCAAAAATAGACATGTGGATATAGAGAATGGACTTCTGGACACATTTGATGAGGGGCAGCTCAATTGTGAAAGTAGTATTAACAAATATACATTACCATGTGTAAAAGATCTGGTGGGAAGCAGTTATATAGCACAGGGAGCTTAGGTTAGTGCTCTCCAATGACCGAAAGGGGTGGAGTGGGGGAGGTGGGAGGGAGGCTCAAGAGGTAGGAGATATATGTATATGTAAATACATATTAATACTTATGGCTGATTCACATTGTACAGCAAAATGTAACTCTACATTGTAAAGCAATAATCCTACAAATAAAAAAATAATATGTTAAAACTATGCTATTGCAAGTTCATATATTGTAGTACCTGGTTTTATTTTTCCTACACTTCTTTAGGGGAATAATTTCTGTGCTGCTTTCTCAAGAAGTGACTCCTTCCTCTGGGTGGCCTTCAAAATATTGAGTGTTCAGATGAAGTCAGTCTCTTCTATAATGTTTGTAGAGGATATCCTTCCCACCCTTTCAAGAACTAGAGGTTTATACTTAGTTCTATTAATTTAACAAATAATTACATATTTATCAGACACCACGAACAATCACTACTTGGAAGCAGACATCTTCAATCCCCAGTATAGTCCTATATACATACCAGCAAAAGTCTCTTCTCCCTTGCCCTTATTTTTAACACAAATGCCTACTTTGTTTTTAAATTCCACTATCTATAAAATTAGTCTAAATATGTTGTCATGATTTTTTTGTACATTCTTACTTTCTTCCCATGGCAAAATTTTTTCTGGCACTTTTTCTTTAACCACCTACTGCCATATTGTTTTTGTGTCTCACCCATAATGGTTCCCTATGTGTCCCAGAAAGGCCAGCACCTGTAAGATGATGTACATAGCTCTTCATGTTCTGCCTCATTTCACATATCCAACAACATTTAATCTGCAGCAACCCAACTGATCTCAGAGTTGGGGGTATTCATTAAATGATAAAAAGGGGCAATATTACTAAGTCATTACAAGGAATGCATTTGGGTCAGTTGTAGTGAGGTTGATGAATCTAGAACCTATTATACTGAGTGAAATGTCTAGAAAAAATATAAATATCATGTATTAATATGTATATACAATGAATCTATTTATAGGGCAAAAATAGACATGTGGATATAGAGAATGGACTTCTGGACACATTTGATGAGGGGCAGCTCAATTGTGAAAGTAGTATTAACAAATATACATTACCATGTGTAAAAGATCTGGTGGGAAGCAGTTATATAGCACAGGGAGCTTAGGTTAGTGCTCTCCAATGACCGAGAGGGGTGGAGTGGGGGAGGTGGGAGGGAGGCTCAAGAGGTAGGAGATATATGTATATGTAAATACATATTAATACTTATGGCTGATTCACATTGTACAGCAAAATGTAACTCTACATTGTAAAGCAATAATCCTACAAATAAAAAAATAATATGTTAAAACTATGCTATTGCAAGTTCATATATTGTAGTACCTGGTTTTATTTTTCCTACACTTCTTTAGGGGAATAATTTCTGTGCTGCTTTCTCAAGAAGTGACTCCTTCCTCTGGGTGGCCTTCAAAATATTGAGTGTTCAGATGAAGTCAGTCTCTTCTATAATGTTTGTAGAGGATATCCTTCCCACCCTTTCAAGAACTAGAGGTTTATACTTAGTTCTATTAATTTAACAAATAATTACATATTTATCAGACACCACGAACAATCACTACTTGGAAGCAGACATCTTCAATCCCCAGTATAGTCCTATATACATACCAGCAAAAGTCTCTTCTCCCTTGCCCTTATTTTTAACACAAATGCCTACTTTGTTTTTAAATTCCACTATCTATAAAATTAGTCTAAATATGTTGTCATGATTTTTTTGTACATTCTTACTTTCTTCCCATGGCAAAATTTTTTCTGGCACTTTTTCTTTAACCACCTACTGCCATATTGTTTTTGTGTCTCACCCATAATGGTTCCCTATGTGTCCCAGAAAGGCCAGCACCTGTAAGATGATGTACATAGCTCTTCATGTTCTGCCTCATTTCACATATCCAACAACATTTAATCTGCAGCAACCCAACTGATCTCCCAGATGTTATTCAGACAACATAAGACATAATTATGAAGATACATAACTAAATACTCCACTTCCTTTAAATCTCTGCTCAAACCTTACCTTTACAATAAGTTGTACTTTGGCAAGGCTACTTAACTGTTGATTTTACCATCAACAGTAAGAAATGCTGCTAGTATTTTTCTTACTGCATATAGCTAATTTTTCTATAGCATATAAATCAAGTCTTTTGCTATATATTTTACTTGTTCATTATGTTGTCATTTATTGTTTATTATTTACCTCCTCCAGTAAACTGTGAAATCTTTTAAGACAAGAAACTGCCTCTTTTATCACCAAGTATATCTCAACTGTTTTGAACATTGTCCAGTTCATAACAGACCTTAATAACTATTTTCTAAGTAAATGCTGATATTTTAATGTATGTGAACACATATGAATAGTTACATGTATTATCTTAATAAGCTTATATTTTAAATTAAATGAGCAATGAATCTGTAATTAGTACACTCACATTAATTTCAAGCTTTGTGAAGTAGTTTTTGATGTCAACCTACTTAACCTCTTATTTGCCTCACCATTAATATCAATATAATTATATTTTACCATTTTACTTTTTGGAATTATTATATAACAAGTTAGTCCATATGAATGCGGTCATAAACTCTAAATCAAATATTTTAATTGGATATTACTAAAAAATAAACAAATATTTAAAATACAGTTCTATATTCATGACACCACGAACAATCACTACTTGGAAGCAGACATCTTCAATCCCCAGTTTCCTATATACATACCAGCAAAAGTCTCTTCTCCCTTGCCCTTATTTTTAACACAAATGCCTACTTTGTTTTTAAATTCCACTATCTATAAAATTAGTCTAAATATGTTGTCATGATTTTTGTACATTCTTACTTTCTTCCCATGGCAAAATTTTTCTGGCACTTTTTCTTTAACCACCTACTGCCATATTGTTTTTGTGTCTCACCCATAATGGTTCCCTATGTGTCCCAGAAAGGCCAGCACCTGTAAGATGATGTACATAGCTCTTCATGTTCTGCCTCATTTCACATATCCAACAACATTTAATCTGCAGCAACCCAACTGATCTCCCAGATGTTATTCAGACAACATAAGACATAATTATGAAGATACATAACTAAATACTCCACTTCCTTTAAATCTCTGCTCAAACCTTACCTTTACAATAAGTTGTACTTTGGCAAGGCTACTTAACTGTTGATTTTACCATCAACAGTAAGAAATGCTGCTAGTATTTTTCTTACTGCATATAGCTAATTTTTCTATAGCATATAAATCAAGTCTTTTGCTATATATTTTACTTGTTCATTATGTTGTCATTTATTGTTTATTATTTACCTCCTCCAGTAAACTGTGAAATCTTTTAAGACAAGAAACTGCCTCTTTTATCACCAAGTATATCTCAACTGTTTTGAACATTGTCCAGTTCATAACAGACCTTAATAACTATTTTCTAAGTAAATGCTGATATTTTAATGTATGTGAACACATATGAATAGTTACATGTATTATCTTAATAAGCTTATATTTTAAATTAAATGAGCAATGAATCTGTAATTAGTACACTCACATTAATTTCAAGCTTTGTGAAGTAGTTTTTGATGTCAACCTACTTAACCTCTTATTTGCCTCACCATTAATATCAATATAATTATATTTTACCATTTTACTTTTTGGAATTATTATATAACAAGTTAGTCCATATGAATGCGGTCATAAACTCTAAATCAAATATTTTAATTGGATATTACTAAAAAATAAACTGAGAAATATTTAAAATTTTGAGGACTTTTTTTGAGCAAAAATTAATTCTAATTGGGCATCATCCAATATAAAATGAAGGAGTTTTGAAGAACAATACAAAAAGAAATAATTTCATAGGCAGAGAGGAACAGAGACAGGAAGTAATACTAGGTAAAAAAGTGGATTTGGTATTGAAAAGTTCCTTTCCCGTAGGGGATGGCAGCAGTCTATTACACAGATTACTCAATAGTGCTGTTCAGGCAGTTTCTGACTGTTTAAGATTTTGCTTTGGAAGATCTGAAAATGTAATTAAGTTAAATCTTGATTTGGTAACATGGGGCCTATTAGCATAAACAACTCCATTTTGGACTTCTTGTCTTGTTTTTAACAATATCCATCTTTTGATCAAACTCTCACGCTAATGGAGGGATATGATAATAAATTTAAAACATTAACACTAGTTCCAGCTACTGCTCTGGAGGTCTCAAAGTGTTTGCTACATTTCTGTGTGGAATTCACAAGTCACAATATTGAATTCACATTCTTTAAGTTGTATTATCTTTGTTCTTTTTGCTCTTTCTTCCGTGTTCTATTCATGAGAAGATTATTGGCTTAGTCATTAGAAGCTGAAACTATTGCATTTAAAACTGTTGGGAAAATACAGTTCCCCAGGGATACTGCTTGATTATTATAAATAGAATGATTCCAATGATTCCAATGTCTGGAATGCACCTAGGAGTGATGGTCCTCAAGAGACAAGCCAGTTAGAATGGAATAAGTCAAAGAAAGACCAGGTTAAAAAAGTCACTTTCTTAACAAAACTAACTTGCTCAATGATCTTACACAGATGAGTCATAACAGACCTTAATAACTATTTTCTAAGTAAGCTTTTTTATTTTAACATTAAATTGTATTATCTTAATAAGCAATTTTTGAGCAATGAATCTGTAATTAGTACACTCACATTAATTTCAAGCTTTGTGAAGTAGTTTTTGATGTCAACCTACTTAACCTCTTATTTGCCTCACCATTAATATCAATATAATTATATTTTACCATTTTACTTTTTGGAATTATTATATAACAAGTTAGTCCATATGAATGCGGTCATAAACTCTAAATCAAATATTTTAATTGGATATTACTAAAAAATAAACTGAGAAATATTTAAAATTTTGAGGACTTTTTTTGAGCAAAAATTAATTTTAATTGGGCATCATCCAATATAAAATGAAGGAGTTTTGAAGAACAATACAAAAAGAAATAATTTCATAGGCAGAGAGGAACAGAGACAGGAAGTAATACTAGGTAAAAAAGTGGATTTGGTATTGAAAAGTTCCTTTCCCGTAGGGGATGGCAGCAGTCTATTACACAGATTACTCAATAGTGCTGTTCAGGCAGTTTCTGACTGTTTAAGATTTTGCTTTGGAAGATCTGAAAATGTAATTAAGTTAAATCTTGATTTGGTAACATGGGGCCTATTAGCATAAACAACTCCATTTTGGACTTCTTGTCTTGTTTTTAACAATATCCATCTTTTGATCAAACTCTCACGCTAATGGAGGGATATGATAATAAATTTAAAACATTAACACTAGTTCCAGCTACTGCTCTGGAGGTCTCAAAGTGTTTGCTACATTTCTGTGTGGAATTCACAAGTCACAATATTGAATTCACATTCTTTAAGTTGTATTATCTTTGTTCTTTTTGCTCTTTCTTCCGTGTTCTATTCATGAGAAGATTATTGGCTTAGTCATTAGAAGCTGAAACTATTGCATTTAAAACTGTTGGGAAAATACAGTTCCCCAGGGATACTGCTTGATTATTATAAATAGAATGATTCCAATGATTCCAATGTCTGGAATGCACCTAGGAGTGATGGTCCTCAAGAGACAAGCCAGTTAGAATGGAATAAGTCAAAGAAAGACCAGGTTAAAAAAGTCACTTTCTTAACAAAACTAACTTGCTCAATGATCTTACACAGATGAGTTTCAATTTCCTGAAGTTTTAATCTAAGTACAACAAGAGTACTGGCCATAGTACAAAAATATATTTTGCTCAGCTAGAGGGTGTTCAAAGGCTATCTTATATATTATATTGTGAAGAGTAACTGGCCAGAGTGCCTAGAAATTTTAAGTTGGACAACTACTGCTTTAGGAACATATTCTTTAATATCTTTAAGAATTAAGTAGAGATTCTTGATTACAGTCTCATTTGCACTTCCTCTTAGCCAGGATAGTAAGGATCTGCCAAAGAAAACAAATAATGAATGTCTCCTGGTAATTCTGGTTTGAGTTGGTGACTCAGAACAGAAATATGACAGCTCTGAAGGCCAGTAAATGTTGAGTCTGTGGATTACATAGGGAGTTTTATTTAGTTAAGTGTGCCTTTGTAGAAAGTCTGGATCCAAGTTTTCCTGGGTTTAAGGATATTAATTAGAGACAGGGAAATGGGTGTACAGGGAATAGGAAGTCTCACAGGACAGAAGAAGAGCTGAATTTTTTTTCCAGGGAAATTGAGGCATTGGAAATTAGGATAATTGTGCAGTGGTTAGAACTATAAGATTGAAATGACTCTAGCAGAACTGGAAGTTGGATTACTTACCCCCACCTGCTCCATCCCATACAGTGGTCTGAGATGTGTGAACAATGGCATTATCTTTTTCAAAATCAAAAAAACAAAAAAGGTAAAAGAATCATAAAGATCTTTATGGTGAATTTAGAAGAGAGTGATAATAAATTTAAAACATTAACACTAGTTCCAGCTACTGTTGGGGTAATTTTATTCTTTGTTCTTTTGCCTTCTTTTTTTTTTTTCCCCCGTGTTCTATTCATGAGAAGATTATTGGCTTAGTCATTAGAAGCTGAAACTATTGCATTTAAAACTGTTGGGAAAATACAGTTCCCCAGGGATACTGCTTGATTATTATAAATAGAATGATTCCAATGATTCCAATGTCTGGAATGCACCTAGGAGTGATGGTCCTCAAGAGACAAGCCAGTTAGAATGGAATAAGTCAAAGAAAGACCAGGTTAAAAAAGTCACTTTCTTAACAAAACTAACTTGCTCAATGATCTTACACAGATGAGTTTCAATTTCCTGAAGTTTTAATCTAAGTACAACAAGAGTACTGGCCATAGTACAAAAATATATTTTGCTCAGCTAGAGGGTGTTCAAAGGCTATCTTATATATTATATTGTGAAGAGTAACTGGCCAGAGTGCCTAGAAATTTTAAGTTGGACAACTACTGCTTTAGGAACATATTCTTTAATATCTTTAAGAATTAAGTAGAGATTCTTGATTACAGTCTCATTTGCACTTCCTCTTAGCCAGGATAGTAAGGATCTGCCAAAGAAAACAAATAATGAATGTCTCCTGGTAATTCTGGTTTGAGTTGGTGACTCAGAACAGAAATATGACAGCTCTGAAGGCCAGTAAATGTTGAGTCTGTGGATTACATAGGGAGTTTTATTTAGTTAAGTGTGCCTTTGTAGAAAGTCTGGATCCAAGTTTTCCTGGGTTTAAGGATATTAATTAGAGACAGGGAAATGGGTGTACAGGGAATAGGAAGTCTCACAGGACAGAAGAAGAGCTGAATTTTTTTTCCAGGGAAATTGAGGCATTGGAAATTAGGATAATTGTGCAGTGGTTAGAACTATAAGATTGAAATGACTCTAGCAGAACTGGAAGTTGGATTACTTACCCCCACCTGCTCCATCCCATACAGTGGTCTGAGATGTGTGAACAATGGCATTATCTTTTCAAGTCAGAACAGGTAAAAGAATCATAAAGATCTTTATGGTGTAAAATTTAGGAAGAGAGTGGTCCAAGAGAAAAGAAGGAATGAAAAAGAAGATGTTCCTGATAAGACATTCTGAGAGGAAGCAGTTTACCTCTATACCAGCTATTTCTCCTACTAGTCCACTTGATTTGAAGTCTTCAGCATTTACATAGCATCAGATCTTATGCGGTTCAGTCTGAAAACATCTGCTTGTCAGTGCTGAAGACTGAGCACACATAAAGCTAAAGAAGCAGATCTCAGAGGGAGTTTTCTTCCCTTGTAAAGTATGCACCAAATCGACACCTTAGAATTTGACACCGTAGAATTTAACTCAATTCTTTGAGTTAAAAAATTGGCAGGTCCTTTCCATAAATTGCACTTTTGAAAAGGTTTCAGACAAAACAGTTTGCTGTCTTAGTCGCTAAGTCCTGTCAGACTCTTGCTAGTAAAACAATAACTGCCTGCAAATGACAAAAGAGTTTAAAATGTCCACATTAAATATCTAATAAGAGTTCATTATAAAGAAATGAGGAAATTGTCATTGCTGCAACATAAAAGATTTAAGATAATAATTGTGTCCATGGTCATTTGCTCAGTCGTGTCCAACACCTTGTGAGTGCATAGACAGTAGCTATCCAGGTTCCTCTATCCATGGGAATCTCTAGGCAAGTGTACTGAAGTGGGTAGCTGTTCCATTCTCCAGGGGATCTTCCCAAACCAAGGATGAACCCAAGTTTCCTACACTGCAGGCAGATTCTTTACTATCTGAGCTACCACAAAAGTCCAAAGTGGCAATAAAAGAGGTCAAAGGCAAATACAGAAGATCACGTAGATGTCAACAAAACTAAGCTCTTAAGAGAAGACTGAGAAGACTATGGTTTCTTAGACAATTAAATTTTTTAAGACTTGAAGGATAATTGCGGGGGGCGGGTGGTTCAGGACAGAAGAAGAGCTGAATTTTTTCCAGGGAAATTGAGCATTGGAAATTAGGATAATTGTGCAGTGGTTAGAACTATAAGATTGAAATGACTCTAGCAGAACTGGAAGTTGGATTACTTACCCCCACCTGCTCCATCCCATACAGTGGTCTGAGATGTGTGAACAATGGCATTATCTTTTCAAGTCAGAACAGGTAAAAGAATCATAAAGATCTTTATGGTGTAAAATTTAGGAAGAGAGTGGTCCAAGAGAAAAGAAGGAATGAAAAAGAAGATGTTCCTGATAAGACATTCTGAGAGGAAGCAGTTTACCTCTATACCAGCTATTTCTCCTACTAGTCCACTTGATTTGAAGTCTTCAGCATTTACATAGCATCAGATCTTATGCGGTTCAGTCTGAAAACATCTGCTTGTCAGTGCTGAAGACTGAGCACACATAAAGCTAAAGAAGCAGATCTCAGAGGGAGTTTTCTTCCCTTGTAAAGTATGCACCAAATCGACACCTTAGAATTTGACACCGTAGAATTTAACTCAATTCTTTGAGTTAAAAAATTGGCAGGTCCTTTCCATAAATTGCACTTTTGAAAAAGTTTCAGACAAAACAGTTTGCTGTCTTAGTCGCTAAGTCCTGTCAGACTCTTGCTAGTAAAACAATAACTGCCTGCAAATGACAAAAGAGTTTAAAATGTCCACATTAAATATCTAATAAGAGTTCATTATAAAGAAATGAGGAAATTGTCATTGCTGCAACATAAAAAGATTTAAGATAATAATTGTGTCCATGGTCATTTGCTCAGTCGTGTCCAACACCTTGTGAGTGCATAGACAGTAGCTATCCAGGTTCCTCTATCCATGGGAATCTCTAGGCAAGTGTACTGAAGTGGGTAGCTGTTCCATTCTCCAGGGGATCTTCCCAAACCAAGGATGAACCCAAGTTTCCTACACTGCAGGCAGATTCTTTACTATCTGAGCTACCACAAAAGTCCAAAGTGGCAATAAAAGAGGTCAAAGGCAAATACAGAAGATCACGTAGATGTCAACAAAACTAAGCTCTCTTAAGAGAAGACTGAGAAGACTATGGTTTCTTAGACAATTAAATTTTTGATTAAAGCACTGTGAAGCACAGTGAGATACAACATATTATTGCTCTAGTAAATTATGTAAAAGGTAAAGAAAAAGCATTGTTTGCAATTTTTAAATAAAATTTGCAAAATTAAAGAAAACTTTATTCTTTGAACAGAGAACCAAATTATAATTTTAGTTTGATTAATTTAAACCAAATTCTATGTTTGCATCAGTGTATCTGTGATACTAAAACCCATTTGGGGGGCACTCCTCTGGTGGCTAAGATCGGAGCTCCTAATAAAAGGGACCTGAATTCCATCTCCAATCAGTAAACTATTAATATATTCCATGTGCTGTAACTAAAAGTCCTCATACTGCAAGAAAGTTTGAAGATCCTGAGTACCACAATTTAGACCCATCACAGTCATCCCAAATTAAATCTATTCCAATAATAAGCAGATTGACCACACATAAAATTTGTTTTCCACAGAACTTCTGCAACACTTTTACATCATTTAGACTCTGTCCAATAGTTTTTCCTCTCTCTTATTCTGAAACATTTTTTTTTGTTGTTTTACTTTCCTTACCTTCATATACCACCACTTCATACACCAGTCCTTCCTTTTACCCTTATTATTTCTAAGTAGTTTTATGTCCACATATTGATTAGAACAATCCACACTTTAGAATTCTTAGTTAAACCTAAGAAATTAGCAATTGTGGACTGTGTGCTGCACTAATAGCACATAGTTGTGGATTGGCAACTTTGTAAGTGCAAGACTAGATAGCTGAAATTCCATGGTCATTTGCTCAGTCGTGTCCAACACCTTGTGAGTGCATAGACAGTAGCTATCCAGGTTCCTCTATCCATGGGAATCTCTAGGCAAGTGTACTGAAGTGGGTAGCTGTTCCATTCTCCAGGGGATCTTCCCAAACCAAGGATGAACCCAAGTTTCCTACACTGCAGGCAGATTCTTTACTATCTGAGCTACCACAAAAGTCCAAAGTGGCAATAAAAGAGGTCAAAGGCAAATACAGAAGATCACGTAGATGTCAACAAAACTAAGCTCTCTTAAGAGAAGACTGAGAAGACTATGGTTTCTTAGACAATTAAATTTTTGATTAAAGCACTGTGAAGCACAGTGAGATACAACATATTATTGCTCTAGTAAATTATGTAAAAGGTAAAAAAAAAGCATTGTTTGCAATTTTTAAATAAAATTTGCAAAATTAAAGAAAACTTTATTCTTTGAACAGAGAACCAAATTATAATTTTAGTTTGATTAATTTAAACCAAATTCTATGTTTGCATCAGTGTATCTGTGATACTAAAACCCATTTGGGGGGCACTCCTCTGGTGGCTAAGATCGGAGCTCCTAATAAAAGGGACCTGAATTCCATCTCCAATCAGTAAACTATTAATATATTCCATGTGCTGTAACTAAAAGTCCTCATACTGCAAGAAAGTTTGAAGATCCTGAGTACCACAATTTAGACCCATCACAGTCATCCCAAATTAAATCTATTCCAATAATAAGCAGATTGACCACACATAAAATTTGTTTTCCACAGAACTTCTGCAACACTTTTACATCATTTAGACTCTGTCCAATAGTTTTTCCTCTCTCTTATTCTGAAACATTTTTTTTTGTTGTTTTACTTTCCTTACCTTCATATACCACCACTTCATACACCAGTCCTTCCTTTTACCCTTATTATTTCTAAGTAGTTTTATATCCACATATTGATTAGAACAATCCACACTTTAGAATTCTTAGTTAAACCTAAGAAATTAGCAATTGTGGACTGTGTGCTGCACTAATAGCACATAGTTGTGGATTGGCAACTTTGTAAGCATATTTCACAAAAACAGGGTGTGTATTATTCCCCATAATAAAATCTCTAAGGTGGAATAAAGCATGTTCATCAATAAACTCAAAAACCTTTAGTTCCTCTATAAAATGGAGCCAAAAGTGGGTAAACCTGTGTTCAGTAGTTAATATATTTGATTTTATTAAAAATTATCTAGGTATTTAAGGAATATCCATGATTTACTTAATTTAATTATTCTCAGTATAACTTAAAGGCTTCAAGTTACCTTAATGATTTTGGAAATTATTTTTAAGTAAACATACAATAAAGTATCATTGTTGTTAAAAAGTTTATATGTAAAATTTTTACAAAAATTTGGCCTCTTTATTGGTCTTTCATTTATTTATTTTCCGTCTATCTTTGTTCTTTGACCTGTGTAGGCCTCCCATCACAGTGATCTCTCTCATTGCAGAGCACCAGCTCTGGGCGCATGCACCCCAGAATGCTGACTCCTATTTGAGACACCAGTACAGCCACTCCGCGGCATATGGGATCTTCCCCAGCCAGGGATCGAACCTGCATCCCTTGAACTGCAAGACAGACTCATTACCCACTGGACCACCAGGGAAACCCTATATATAAACTTTTATCTTGCTTATTTTATTTGCTTGTTATTAACAATTATGAACATTACTCATGAAAACTTTTTTAGACATTAAGCAGCCAGCCACCATCTTGTTACTTTTATTGCTGACAAATTTTGCAACATTGATAACGTGAGTTTTATTTGACCTTTTTTAGTGCACCCGAGAATAATAAGCAGATTGACCACACATAAAATTTGTTTTCCACAGAACTTCTGCAACACTTTTACATCATTTAGACTCTGTCCAATAGTTTTTCCTCTCTCTTATTCTGAAACATTTTTTTTTGTTGTTTTACTTTCCTTACCTTCATATACCACCACTTCATACACCAGTCCTTCCTTTTACCCTTATTATTTCTAAGTAGTTTTATGTCCACATATTGATTAGAACAATCCACACTTTAGAATTCTTAGTTAAACCTAAGAAATTAGCAATTGTGGACTGTGTGCTGCACTAATAGCACATAGTTGTGGATTGGCAACTTTGTAAGCATATTTCACAAAAACAGGGTGTGTATTATTCCCCATAATAAAATCTCTAAGGTGGAATAAAGCATGTTCATCAATAAACTCAAAAACCTTTAGTTCCTCTATAAAATGGAGCCAAAAGTGGGTAAACCTGTGTTCAGTAGTTAATATATTTGATTTTATTAAAAATTATCTAGGTATTTAAGGAATATCCATGATTTACTTAATTTAATTATTCTCAGTATAACTTAAAGGCTTCAAGTTACCTTAATGATTTTGGAAATTATTTTTAAGTAAACATACAATAAAGTATCATTGTTGTTAAAAAGTTTATATGTAAAATTTTTACAAAAATTTGGCCTCTTTATTGGTCTTTCATTTATTTATTTTCCGTCTATCTTTGTTCTTTGACCTGTGTAGGCCTCCCATCACAGTGATCTCTCTCATTGCAGAGCACCAGCTCTGGGCGCATGCACCCCAGAATGCTGACTCCTATTTGAGACACCAGTACAGCCACTCCGCGGCATATGGGATCTTCCCCAGCCAGGATCGAACCTGCATCCCTTGAACTGCAAGACAGACTCATTACCCACTGGACCACCAGGGAAACCCTATATATAAACTTTTATCTTGCTTATTTTATTTGCTTGTTATTAACAATTATGAACATTACTCATGAAAACTTTTTTAGACATTAAGCAGCCAGCCACCATCTTGTTACTTTTATTGCTGACAAATTTTGCAACATTGATAACGTGAGTTTATTTGACTTTTAGTGCACCCAGATAGAATAAAAGTATAATAGTCAATGCTGATAAGCCTCAGGACATGGCTGTTTTCAGCATGTAAATTAATTAGCAACATTATAATTAGCTTTTATCTACTAAATTTAAATGAGTTTTATGTTCTAAAGATTATCCAGATCACTTGAACTTAGAAAGCAATAAAGTTAGTTCATATATTTCTGAGAACATGCTTGATTTATATAACACTTGTTTGACTTTATACCAATTAAACAGAGTTCTAAATTGATGATATCATCTGGAGGTAGAAAAAAAAATACACATTTATAGTATACATACATAGACATACATAAACATACTGATAGAGGTCTTAGAGCTTTCACTTAAAATTTTTTAGCCGTGAGATACATATAAAAATTCTGTTTGGATCAAGCTGTGTTTCTTGCAGATGGAATGTTAAGATTAACTGCTCAGATGTCTAAAGCTTTTTACTAATGTATATAAAAGGTTTTCAAAATTTTTCTCATTTCTAGTTTTCAAAGAAGTCTTACCCCCTTTTTTTTTCCCTTCTAATAAGAATTCCCTTGACTCTTAGACAAGATTAAATAGAATGCTTACATTTAATTGCACAGAGAAAAATTCAAGTTCTAAGAAGAAAAACTTCTGTTTCCTAATGTAAATCTTTCATTATTTTTCAAATGTTTAAGATTAATAGAGTAACTTTGAAGAGGTTAAAAGAAATCTATCTATCTGTCCATATAGGTGGACTTTGAATTGTTTCTAGAGGAACACTTCTGTTACTGTAAAGATTCAATTTGTCAGACAAGTGCAGTTGTTTTTGATTCTTCAACAAATTGAGTGGCAACCTCTTTGATACTAAGGCTGGTTCATCCATTTCACTGTTTATCTTCAATTTGCTCCTTTATATCAGAGAGAATATCCTTAAGATGAAAACCAAAAGATTTCTGTGTGGTAGAATTAGAGCTGTTTGTCTTTGAAATGTTTTAGTAAGTCTTTCCAGAAAGTCGTCAGAATATTTTTTCCTTCACTCTGGGTACAAAACTTTTTAACTTAGGGGAGAATACCTTAAGAAAAGTTCCCAGCTGGATCTTAATAGTAGCTTCTAATCTGGCTATAGAGGTACTTAAAATTTTATTTTGAATATTGTACTAGTTTAGCTGGGACAAGCAGTAAATATTCCTTACAGTATTGAATAAACCCGTGGAGGCAAGAGGTATCCCTAAATAGGTGTGGATGATATTATCTTTTGAAGATTTAAAGCCAATCTCAAAGATCACCAAAAGAAAGAAGTACTTAGACAAGTCCCCTGGGAGCTGACAATGGTTAGTAGAAACCCAGACACAAATGAAGTCTATCCCCACATTTCTAGTTGTGTACAGTCATATCTAGCTAAAAATGGGGGTACAACCCACATTTCTGTCCTGGCATGATTTTGGCCCTCCACCTTAAGGTTACCATGTTCTTAGGACACAAGATGAGATAAACAAGAAAGCACTTGTTATCACTGGGGAAGAAAAGATCTATGGCCAAACGGGTACACTATAGCAAGTGGAGTACATAACTCAAAATTCAAAGTAAGTCGAGTACATAGCTCAAAATTCAGAGATCTAATAGTTACAGATTTTCCCAGTCAACCTGATTCTAAAATGAAATGGACTAAAATTGAAGTTTTACCTTCTTATCTCAATCAGACATCACAGATGGACACCTGGGAAAGATGAGTTTTTGTAATCAATCTCAGCTTGTTCTGGCCTCAGACAGTTTTCCCAGGATTCTGTCTCTAGGCTCCAGAGAAAATAGGGTGTCTCAGCAAGCCTTATCCTGGTCACTAAACATTGTACAGGACAAAAAATAATTTGCTATCCACTCTTTATGTTCAGTGATTGACTGAGAATCACTTTTCTCTAGAGCATATCAAAAACTTCTCCACGGAGGCCATTATAGTTCAAGATAGCCTTTGGTAAAATTAGTCTCCTTGTTCATTCTTAAACCAAAAGTTTGCCCACTTGAGACCTCACATTGGGCCCAGTGTAAGTTAGACCCAGTCTGACTAGACACAGTCTGATTTCTAAGTTGAACACTGTCTAACCAGTGTAAACTTGATCCAGTACAGTTTCTATGATGAACCAGTCCAAATCTGGTTGATGATGATTTCTGGATGCAATCCACACACACACACACACACACACACACACACACACACACACTCAAGTAAACTCTCAAAATTTGTTATATGCCTCATTTTATCTTTTAACAATGTGACAACAGGAGTCTGGTGGGCTCCCACTGCTATTCAGGTAATTCCTCATTGAATAGTTTAAGATTTCTTTTCTGGGAGAACTGAAACTATAATTAAGTATCCAGTTGGTGATGTGGGTCTTAGTTACCACAGGTAACTCCATTTTGGGCCTATTTTCTTATTTTTAACATATGCATTTTATATTCTAATCCCATTCTACTCATAAGGTACTGAAAATATTAATAGAAGGAGATAATATTAATATAATGCATAATTAATTTTGGCTAAAGCAAAACAAAATCAGAACATGCTTATATTCAGATTGCCTTATTAACACAAAAATCAACTTTTACTTCTTTGCTTCTAAGAATTAGACAAATTTTAGGAAATATTATATTTTACATATAAAATTCCTTTAGATAAGCATTTAACATTATCTAAACTTTCCTATTTACAATCAAAGTCAGGTAATAAAGATGTGAGACTTAGTTGATAATCCATATTTAAAAATCATTCTCATTAATGAGAGTATATATGCACATTTTATGCATGAAAATGTATTTATATACTAATATTAGATGAAAATGATTTGTTTGACTGCTAAAATCTGACTAGCTCTTGGAATTCTTAGGGTTGGTAATGAAATAGTCATTTGTAGGTACTTCTAAAATGGTAGGAACATCGGTAGTTCAATACTAATGGTACTTGAATTAGCTACTGTATATTTTTCTTAAAGAGATAAACACTCCCAGAATAAAATTTCAGTTCAGTTCAGTTGCTCAGTCATGTCCAACTCTTTGCAACTCTATGGACTGAAGCAAACCAGGCTTCCCTATCCTTCACCACCTCCCAAAGTTTGCTGAAACTCATGTCCATTGACTCAGTGATGTCATCCACACATCTTGTTCTCTCTCTTGACCTTCTCCTTCTGCCTTCTTTTTTCCCCAGCATCAGAATCTTTTCCAAAAGCTGTCTTTTAGCATCAGGTGGCCAAAACATTGGAGCTTCAGCTTCAGCGTTATTCCTTCCAATGATTATTCAGGGTTGACTTCTTTAGAATTGACTGATTTGATCTCCTTACAATCCAAGGGACTCTCAAGAGTTTTTTCCAACACCACAGTTCAAAGGCATCTATTCTTTTGTACTCAGGCTTCTTATGATCCAACTCTTGTCTCCAGACATGACTACTGGGAAAGCCATAACTTCGACATATGGACCTTTCTTGGCAAAGTGATGTCTGTTCTTTAATACATTGTCTAAGTTTGTGATAGCTATTCTTCAAATGATCAAGTGTTTTTTAATTTCCTGGCTGTATTCATCATTCACAGTTATTTTGGAACCCATGAAAATAAAGTCTGTCTCTGTTTCCTTTGTTTCCCCATCTATTTGCCATGAATAATGGTACTGGATGCATGATCTCAGATTTTTGAAATGTTGAGTTTTAAGCCAGATTTTTCACTCTCTTCTTTCATCTTCGTGAAGAGTTTCTTCTTTGCTTTAATGGGAGATCGATACCATTGAGTGAGAAATAATAACAAAATCTGATCACCAGAAAATAATTCAGATGTGGGACTTGATTCAAATGTATAGCTTTTTGAATCAACAGTTTTCAAGAAAGGAATGCAAGGAGATAGAATGGGTCAGTATTAGAGATATATTGTGGGCTACAAGTCATTTATTCATAGCTTCAAATGTTGTTCAAATATCGATGTTGGGCAGGTATGTCATGACAATCAATTCTTAGGGTTGGTAATGAAATAGCATTTGTAGGTACTTCTAAAATGGTAGGAACATCGGTAGTTCAATACTAATGGTACTTGAATTAGCTACTGTATATTTTTCTTAAAGAGATAAACACTCCCAGAATAAAATTTCAGTTCAGTTCAGTTGCTCAGTCATGTCCAACTCTTTGCAACTCTATGGACTGAAGCAAACCAGGCTTCCCTATCCTTCACCACCTCCCAAAGTTTGCTGAAACTCATGTCCATTGACTCAGTGATGTCATCCACACATCTTGTTCTCTCTCTTGACCTTCTCCTTCTGCCTTCTTTTTTCCCCAGCATCAGAATCTTTTCCAAAAGCTGTCTTTTAGCATCAGGTGGCCAAAACATTGGAGCTTCAGCTTCAGCGTTATTCCTTCCAATGATTATTCAGGGTTGACTTCTTTAGAATTGACTGATTTGATCTCCTTACAATCCAAGGGACTCTCAAGAGTTTTTTCCGACACCACAGTTCAAAGGCATCTATTCTTTTGTACTCAGGCTTCTTATGATCCAACTCTTGTCTCCAGACATGACTACTGGGAAAGCCATAACTTCGACATATGGACCTTTCTTGGCAAAGTGATGTCTGTTCTTTAATACATTGTCTAAGTTTGTGATAGCTATTCTTCAAATGATCAAGTGTTTTTTAATTTCCTGGCTGTATTCATCATTCACAGTTATTTTGGAACCCATGAAAATAAAGTCTGTCTCTGTTTCCTTTGTTTCCCCATCTATTTGCCATGAATAATGGTACTGGATGCATGATCTCAGATTTTTGAAATGTTGAGTTTTAAGCCAGATTTTTCACTCTCTTCTTTCATCTTCGTGAAGAGTTTCTTCTTTGCTTTAATGGGAGATCGATACCATTGAGTGAGAAATAATAACAAAATCTGATCACCAGAAAATAATTCAGATGTGGGACTTGATTCAAATGTATAGCTTTTTGAATCAACAGTTTTCAAGAAAGGAATGCAAGGAGATAGAATGGGTCAGTATTAGAGATATATTGTGGGCTACAAGGATAAACATTTATTCATAGCTTCAAATGTTGTTCAAATATCGATGTTGGGCAGATGCAAGCCTAATGTCCATTAATATGGAACAAAATACATCAATTGATGCAAAGGGAATGGTGCTATAAATGGAAAGAAATCCACTAGGGAATGCATAGTTTCAGAGCTAAAAGAATATTAGAGAAATGTTTGTTAAATTTATTTTAAAAATGTGACAGGTAATATAAACCATTCAACAATAGACCACTAAACAAAAACAAAGACCAAGATATATATGTATATATATACATTCTTTTGCTTTAATTCAGTGTTCTTTCCATTGTATCATGTCATTGTATATGAACTCCTGCACTAGATCCTGCAAAAGTTTGAAAGAAAACCAGAGAAATTCTGAATCTGAGAACATCTAGATTTGCGTTTTGTTCATTTTTTGCTGGTCTTATCAAATTATGGTAAAAGTGACAGTTACATTGTTCTCATTTCATTCTTTCACTCATCAATATTTATTTAAATGACATCTAGGCATAATAATCAGCTGAAAGCATGGAGTTTTTATATGTTACTATAATTGCATAATTTTCAGTTATTTCATGATTATATTACTTCAGAACCCTTTAAAGTTTCTTTGTTTATCATTGCTTCCTAGCTTCTTTAGTTGCTAGTAAAGCTATTAGGTAGTATAGAAATCTCCACTTGAGATATATGACAATATGACACTATGCTTCTAAAGAGATTTATAATCTGGTTAGTCAAACTAAGGACATATAATGTATATTCATGGCAATAATAGAATTTTCTAGTTAAAATCAAAATGAGGAATATAGATAATAGTGTCATAAGAGTTCAGAAAAAGGAGCATTTAAAGAATGCAAGTGTTTTGGGAAAAATTTGTTGAGTGGGAGGGTGAGACTTATACCGAGAATTAAAGGACTAATTTGATTTCTTAAAGTGGTGTTTTATTGAAACAAATGACACACTTATTAATGGCATAGGGTTCCATTATCTGATTAAATGCTTGACTTTCCTGACCTGTTACTTTACCTTTGAGATTTCATTTCCTACCTGGCTAGCACAATTCTCCATGTGAAAAGGAAGGTCAATGCTAATCTGAATACTTTTCACAAGGTTATACAAAATGCTAGCTAATCCTGAAAACTTCACTTAAAAAAAAAAAAAATAGAAACATGGTTTTATTTTGCCTTAACTTATTTTCTTGAAGGAAGTAGTGGTAGGTATTTTTTAAAGCTGGGTGCAGCAAGTAAAATGCATGAGTGCTTATTTTATTTTAAGTTTAGATTAGATGGGAAAAACAGATAGGACATTCAAAATGCCCTTCTTCACCTTGCAATGAATCTGACTCATAGGCAATTTATAGCAACACATACAGTTTTAAAAGTTGCTGCAGTAATAGTCTGCAGTCAAAGTGTTATAATTTAAACTGACTGAAATACGCCCAGATAACATATTTTACAAGAAAGCTAAAATTTATTGAAAACAATTTGTTAGGTTTTTCATTCATTGTATTTCCATTCCTGAAAACAAAAATAACAGTGGCAATAACACTTGTTAAGTTGGCATCCTGCTTGATGCTTTGGCTGTGCAAGTTAAGCATTCAATTTTACCAACAAAAGACAAGGTCAGAATTACACTGCTTTTCTATCCACCTTACTATGATGCAATACATCTTCAAGAATTTTTCGAAGCGTTTCAATATTTAACATCCTAAATGGAACACAAAGGTGTCTTTTCTTGTTATAATAGACATTTTCAGAAATATATAATATAAATTTCAATAAATGTAACATTATCGAAAAAAAAAGATTGAGATAATGTATATTCATGGCAATAATAGAATTTTCTAGTTAAAATCAAAATGAGGAATATAGATAATAGTGTCATAAGAGTTCAGAAAAAGGAGCATTTAAAGAATGCAAGTGTTTTGGGAAAAATTTGTTGAGTGGGAGGGTGAGACTTATACCGAGAATTAAAGGACTAATTTGATTTCTTAAAGTGGTGTTTTATTGAAACAAATGACACACTTATTAATGGCATAGGGTTCCATTATCTGATTAAATGCTTGACTTTCCTGACCTGTTACTTTACCTTTGAGATTTCATTTCCTACCTGGCTAGCACAATTCTCCATGTGAAAAGGAAGGTCAATGCTAATCTGAATACTTTTCACAAGGTTATACAAAATGCTAGCTAATCCTGAAAACTTCACTTAAAAAAAAAAAAAAAATAGAAACATGGTTTTATTTTGCCTTAACTTATTTTCTTGAAGGAAGTAGTGGTAGGTATTTTTTAAAGCTGGGTGCAGCAAGTAAAATGCATGAGTGCTTATTTTATTTTAAGTTTAGATTAGATGGGAAAAACAGATAGGACATTCAAAATGCCCTTCTTCACCTTGCAATGAATCTGACTCATAGGCAATTTATAGCAACACATACAGTTTTAAAAGTTGCTGCAGTAATAGTCTGCAGTCAAAGTGTTATAATTTAAACTGACTGAAATACGCCCAGATAACATATTTTACAAGAAAGCTAAAATTTATTGAAAACAATTTGTTAGGTTTTTCATTCATTGTATTTCCATTCCTGAAAACAAAAATAACAGTGGCAATAACACTTGTTAAGTTGGCATCCTGCTTGATGCTTTGGCTGTGCAAGTTAAGCATTCAATTTTACCAACAAAAGACAAGGTCAGAATTACACTGCTTTTCTATCCACCTTACTATGATGCAATACATCTTCAAGAATTTTTCGAAGCGTTTCAATATTTAACATCCTAAATGGAACACAAAGGTGTCTTTTCTTGTTATAATAGACATTTTCAGAAATATATAATATAAATTTCAATAAATGTAACATTATGGAAAAAACAAGATTGAGATAATGGTGATAAGATGATGAAGTAAACCTGGCAAAAGTGCAAAATGACAATATAGCAAGAAGAGACACCAGGATTTTCCAAAAAAATCTTTTGATGTGGATTAACAAAAAAAAAAAAAAAACAATTTTTGTCACATCCATTAGGGGAAGAGTTCTTATTCATGATAAATATTAACTTTAGAGTTATACAGAAGTATTATGGCTTGAAATGAGGAAAAGAAAAAAAATAATTAAAGATGGAACAAACAGCGTGTTTAATATTCTTGTTTTGAATTTTCTGCCATTATTTGGATTCACACGTAATGTGAATGTTCAACCTTGATTGCCTGAGAGAGTACCAATTTAAACCTTAGTTAGTCCCTGAAGAATTATTACTAGTAACCATTTTTTCTCCAGACTGAAGAATTAGATGACACATTAGTCATATTTTTATGGGCTATATTTCAAGAAATATTAAATCCTTTGACTTGCAACTTTATCACTAGTTCTTGTAAACATGTTATGTCATCTTTGAAGAATAACACTACCAACACTACCATTGCAAATATTTCAAAAGAAATAGCACATATGAAAAATTAAGATCTCTAAAGATATGCATCTCTATATTCACCACCATTCTTTTAAACACTGCATTTTCTTTCCTATTTCTATACTTATAGAGGTAAACATGAGCATTTTACCTTTCTTAATAAATCTAAAATGTCAGAAAGGACAACAAAAATGCTTTGGAATTTTTGCCCTGAGACAAAATTTAGCAAAACGACTTAAAGTTGTTTTTTTTTTTTTTAATTCTCTAAGCATAGTGTTACCATGTCTTTATATACCTGTTATACAATTATGCATAGAATTTTCTGTCTTTAGTTTTATCTCTAAGATTACAGCATTTTTGTTAAGATCATAACTGGCACATAATAATGTTTTGAGCAAATAAACCAAAGTTTATTTTTTTGTCAATGAATATTTAATTTGTTTTCAAACTTTTGGATATGGTAAACAATATTTTATCAATATGTTCACTTATAAGGATTTCACAAAAGAATTGTCCAAATTTATTCTACCACCTGTTTTATGAGGTCCCACTGCCATTTCATTTTCATAAAGTATTATCTCAAAATACTTGTCAATTTAATTAAATTAGCCCTTCTTTTTTTCTCATTTTTTTATTAGTTTTTGAAGGGTAGTTGCTTTACAGAATTTTGTTTTCTGTTAAATATCAACATGAATCAGTCATAGGAATATATATGCTGTCCCTCTTGAACCTGCATCCCATCTCCCTCCCCATTCCACCCCTCCAGGTTGTTACAGAGCCCCTGATTGGGTTCCCTGATTTATACATCAAATTCCCATTGACTATCTATTCCACATATAGTGATGTAGGTTTCCATGTTACTCTCTCAGTACATCTTACCCTCTCTTTCCCCTCACACCTCCTTGTCCACAAGTGTTCTCTATATTGTTTATCCAATTTGCCCTTCTTTAAATCATCTGTCTGTGAGATTCCCCAGACAAGAATACTGGAGTGAGTTGTCGTAACTTGGGTCTCCTGCATTTCAGGTGGATTCTTTACTGACTGAGACACCAAATAATCCGTTATTAACTGGTATAAATGTTTTTCACCTTTTCCATTTTGTTATATCTCATCTTTTGTTACTTGAAATCCTTTGTTAGCTATATTTCACAAGAAGATAAGTAAACTATACAATATAAGCCTGTTTATGAAATATATTCATAGGTTATATTTTAAAACTAGATATTAGTGGTTTACTATATAAATTAGTTTATGCACAATGAATAAATTAGTGCACAATGAATATTTCTCTTTGTCAAAATATCAAGTGGATGACAAAGAACTAAGTAGACTTATATAAAAAATATGATGATACTAACAAACTATCTCACAAAATTAGAACATGTATTTAATTATTGGGCTTCCCTGATATCAGTGGTAAAGAATCTATCTGCCATTGAGGAGATGTGGGTTTAGTCCCTAGGTCAAGAAGATTCCCTGGAGAAGGAAATGATAACCCACTCCAGTATTCTTGCTTGGGAAATGCCATAGACATAAGAACTGGATGAGTTACAGTCCATGAGGTCTAAAATGAGTTGGCTACAAATTAGTGGCTAAATAACAACAACTTAATTATTTTTTAAAGAATAATATTTTTAGTAATAATTGTGTCATTAGGATTTCAAAAGCATTACATTGGTTAATTAAATTAAGAAAGCTCCAAACTTACCTTTGGTTAAACTAGGTCCTTGGTATTTTTCAAAACTCTCCAGGGGATTCTAACATGCAGCCAGGATTGTGAACCTTCCATTTTGGCTAATGATTTTTCCATTGGTTAAGTTTGCTTTATTTTACTTTGCTTTTGTGAAGTAATAATTGTGATATCAACTGAATTTTGAAATTCTTATAAAGTTTCTATAACTGACTAGTTTGAAAATGAAAACAGTAAACAGATTTTCCATAGGGTATACAATGAAAGCATCATTGGCAGAAATGAATAAAAAAAATAATGATTTTGCACTAGCAGCAAATAAAAAGGTTCATTTTGTTTTTTTTTAAATTTTTGCCCTTCTTTAAATCATCTGTCTGTGAGATTCCCCAGACAAGAATACTGGAGTGAGTTGTCGTAACTTGGGTCTCCTGCATTTCAGGTGGATTCTTTACTGACTGAGACACCAAATAATCCGTTATTAACTGGTATAAATGTTTTTCACCTTTTCCATTTTGTTATATCTCATCTTTTGTTACTTGAAATCCTTTGTTAGCTATATTTCACAAGAAGATAAGTAAACTATACAATATAAGCCTGTTTATGAAATATATTCATAGGTTATATTTTAAAACTAGATATTAGTGGTTTACTATATAAATTAGTTTATGCACAATGAATAAATTAGTGCACAATGAATATTTCTCTTTGTCAAAATATCAAGTGGATGACAAAGAACTAAGTAGACTTATATAAAAAATATGATGATACTAACAAACTATCTCACAAAATTAGAACATGTATTTAATTATTGGGCTTCCCTGATATCAGTGGTAAAGAATCTATCTGCCATTGAGGAGATGTGGGTTTAGTCCCTAGGTCAAGAAGATTCCCTGGAGAAGGAAATGATAACCCACTCCAGTATTCTTGCTTGGGAAATGCCATAGACATAAGAACTGGATGAGTTACAGTCCATGAGGTCTAAAATGAGTTGGCTACAAATTAGTGGCTAAATAACAACAACTTAATTATTTTTTAAAGAATAATATTTTTAGTAATAATTGTGTCATTAGGATTTCAAAAGCATTACATTGGTTAATTAAATTAAGAAAGCTCCAAACTTACCTTTGGTTAAACTAGGTCCTTGGTATTTTTCAAAACTCTCCAGGGGATTCTAACATGCAGCCAGGATTGTGAACCTTCCATTTTGGCTAATGATTTTTCCATTGGTTAAGTTTGCTTTATTTTACTTTGCTTTTGTGAAGTAATAATTGTGATATCAACTGAATTTTGAAATTCTTATAAAGTTTCTATAACTGACTAGTTTGAAAATGAAAACAGTAAACAGATTTTCCATAGGGTATACAATGAAAGCATCATTGGCAGAAATGAATAAAAAAAATAATGATTTTGCACTAGCAGCTAGTCAAATATAGAAACAAAGCAATGGCTAGCAACTACATTCATAGTTGAGACATCTTATTTGCATTTCTAACTATATTGTCTAAAAACTGATTATCAAATAGTGAATAAAACTATCAGCATTTTCACATGAGCTGCAAAGCAAGCACAGTGGCCCAACTAGTAAAAGGGGTGAATAGGCGGACTTGGTAAGGAGGCCAGAGGTTTCCACAGAGAAGGAGGGGGAGCAAACATTTTCTTTCCTAAATGTTTGCCATAATAAAGATTTACTCTGAAACTAACTTTATAGTCTTATGGATGCAAACTATTTTACATTGGAATGTCTCATTTAATCCAGAAGTCCAGAGACCATCCTCTAGCTAGTCTTATGTTAATGTAGTGAAAGTAAATCTAGTAAGATGTTTTCAGCCTTAAAGTAATCTTTTGATTTATTTTTAATAACCAACTGGAAAAGTACAAAATACCTTGCTTAAACTAGCTTCTGGGGGTACTTTTCTATCCCCCTTTCAGTTCCTTTAGCTAGAAGCTTTATCTATCCCTTTTTTCTTTAATAAATCTTTTTCTACACCAAGCTCTGAGTGACCAAAGCTGAATTTTTTGATTTCAAAGTGAAATTTTTTCCTTTGGAGGTCAAGAATCTGATACCATTCATGGCAAGCTACTTACAGTCATCTATCACTTGTAATTCAATTGTCACTTGGGCAAATTCTTCAAACTGATTTTGTAAAAATCTTTGAATATGATTTTCAGAAGACTAATGCAACATCATTCAGATTTGAGTGAATCATAATGAAAACAAGGAATATAATACTAAAAAAATTTTCAAAAGTAATTATAATGATAGCAACAAATCTTGTTGTTGAAGGAAAGTAAATTAACAGCACAGTTGGCTATTGCATAGTGTTAATGTAAAATATTAAAAGAACATAATATGCATTCATACTATTACATATATTTATTTAACAATATAATGAATAAAATTTTGGCTTATGTACGGCTTGCATGTTAGATATTCTAAAGTATTTTTATAACTGAAATTTCACATAATAGAAAATATAGATACATATAGCTGAACCATAACATATGCTTAGAAAGACAAATTGAGAGTCAAAATTATGCTTGGAGTTAAAAAAATAAAACACTGTTATCTCGATTTTTAAAATCTGTATCTGATGATCTGTCCAGATATTGTTTATTCAAGTAGCACATTGTTAGTATTCAGTTATATGTCTTTTCATTTTAATTCAGTGTGGAAGAACTAGTGAACATTGAGAAAAATATTAAATTATATTCTTTTCAAATGCTATGAGAAGAAATGGACATAAACCATAAAATAAATATTTTATCCTCAATTATGTTGTCTATCTCTATTTTATTTAATATTTGCTTTTATACTGAAACATAGATTCAGTTTTTCAAAAATGACCATCTAGTGAAGTTGGCATGTTACCTTGTTATGTCTTACTAGCTATTTACTTGTGGCTTCTATAATCTTTTGAACTTATTAAGATAAGGTCATAGGTCTTAGCTCTGTAATCTTTTTGGATCAGAAAACCAAGTGTTGCACTTATCAAAGTTAAATAGACTAAGTCTACAACACACGGGAAACTGGTAGTTAATCAATAGTGAAAAAAGCAAGAAAAATATGAAGAAAATAAGGAAATACCCCACAGACTTATCAAAGGCTAAATGATTTTCAAAATTATTCTGTATAAAATTTAAATATTATAAATCATGTCTCAAATTTTGTATTCCTTTTTTCTATTTTTACTTAATTTTTTACTTATCTTTATAACAATTTTTGAATTTCTTATATTAACACTTGCAATACAATTTTTGATACAGCTGGGTTGTAATATATTATTTCTACAATATAAGGTATTATATAATTTCCTATATGCAGATATTATAGATAAGTTTGTGATAAACTTCTTTGTCAGCCTTTTTCTGTATTTATTTTAGGAAAGAGTCTGAAAATTGGGACTTTTCTACATCAAGATATTAGCATTGTAAAAGACTTTGCTTTCTAACATGTTCAAAATAACAAATATTTGCAACAGTAATATTAATTATTAGAATGCTCGAGAAGAGGAGGGGTAAGTTGGAAATATGAAATTAACAGAACACTACCATATATAAAATCGATAAACAGCAATGATTTAGTGTATAGTACAGGGAACTATATTCAATATTTTATAACTACAATGAAAAATAATAGAATAGATATATACATATATATTATGGAATCTCTTTGCTGCTTACCTAAAACCAATAATAATACTACAAATCAACTATAATTCAATTTAAGTAATTTCTTTGTGTAGACAAACCAGTATACCTAGTTACCCTTTTAAGTAAATCTTGATCACCTCTAGCTACTGCAAATAAGAATAAAACTCCTAAAGAAAAAATAGAATGTCTATCTTCATTAGATCCTGGTTAGACTTGTATATTATGAAATTTGGCAGTGAAAAAATATATATGATTTTTGTTGAAATTTGTATGATAAAGACAAAAATCTTAACATATTAATTGCCTATTTTTTTAAGAATATTTCTTATTTTTAAAGATCAATGAGCTTTATGATTTGAACAATTCTAAAATAAATTAGACTGCATGCTCTTTTGTTCTTGCTAAAAAGCATTACCATTAATTTCTCTAATTATAATAGCAGAACATGTCATTATTCAACAATTCAAAAGCCTAAAGGAGAAGGAGAAGGAGGAGCCAGGGAAAAGAAAAAAGAGAACAAGTGAACAAAAAGGATAATCTGAGATTTTATTCCTAAGCATAATCATTGATGGCATTTTTTTTTGGTCACATGCATACATACCTACATAAAATAAAATATTAATGCTTTATTAAAAATCACTGTCTATTTTATTCAAAGTAGAACAGGAACAGAAATAGTACTTTTCTTGTGGGCTTTGTGACTATTAGATCATGTTTTTCATGTAAACACATTTTCCTTTGCCTGATCCGTAGTAAGTGCTTTAGAAAATTTAACTCGGTTGTTACAGTGATTGTTCTACCTTGTGACTTATGTAACTCAAACAATTCTTTCTTGTTAGCCATTTACTTTTCTTCCTTTTCTGAGCTGTTGTGTTTGTATTTCCTTAACAGAACACTCCCAAATATATTAAAATTCCGCATAAAAAAGTAATATTAATTATTAGAATGCTCGAGAAGAGGAGGGTAAGTTGGAAATATGAAATTAACAGAACACTACCATATATAAAATCGATAAACAGCAATGATTTAGTGTATAGTACAGGAACTATATTCAATATTTTATAACTACAATGAAAAATAATAGAATAGATATATACATATATATTATGGAATCTCTTTGCTGCTTACCTAAAACCAATAATAATACTACAAATCAACTATAATTCAATTTAAGTAATTTCTTTGTGTAGACAAACCAGTATACCTAGTTACCCTTTTAAGTAAATCTTGATCACCTCTAGCTACTGCAAATAAGAATAAAACTCCTAAAGAAAAAATAGAATGTCTATCTTCATTAGATCCTGGTTAGACTTGTATATTATGAAATTTGGCAGTGAAAAAATATATATGATTTTTGTTGAAATTTGTATGATAAAGACAAAAATCTTAACATATTAATTGCCTATTTTTTTAAGAATATTTCTTATTTTTAAAGATCAATGAGCTTTATGATTTGAACAATTCTAAAATAAATTAGACTGCATGCTCTTTTGTTCTTGCTAAAAAGCATTACCATTAATTTCTCTAATTATAATAGCAGAACATGTCATTATTCAACAATTCAAAAGCCTAAAGGAGAAGGAGAAGGAGGAGCCAGGGAAAAGAAAAAAGAGAACAAGTGAACAAAAAGGATAATCTGAGATTTTATTCCTAAGCATAATCATTGATGGCATTTTTTTTTGGTCACATGCATACATACCTACATAAAATAAAATATTAATGCTTTATTAAAAATCACTGTCTATTTTATTCAAAGTAGAACAGGAACAGAAATAGTACTTTTCTTGTGGGCTTTGTGACTATTAGATCATGTTTTTCATGTAAACACATTTTCCTTTGCCTGATCCGTAGTAAGTGCTTTAGAAAATTTAACTCGGTTGTTACAGTGATTGTTCTACCTTGTGACTTATGTAACTCAAACAATTCTTTCTTGTTAGCCATTTACTTTTCTTCCTTTTCTGAGCTGTTGTGTTTGTATTTCCATCCTATCTTCTGTAGAGGAAAAAGTATTTGCTTAACTGTTTACACTATAGGTACCGCTTGCTGTGCTATTCAGATGTAAGGATTTGTGAAGAAACTTTGGTAAATGCCTACTGTACTTCACAGTATCATTTATGATCAAATGCATAGGGCAGAAGATAATCATTGAGAAATGTAAATCACATAGCTGAAAAGGAGGACAGAGGGTTAGATACAGACCAGAGGTTTTGGGAAAAATCCAGATTGTTTTTACATTATGTGTATGCTTGTTTAAAATGCAACAAAATCTTACAGAAAAGATTGGGATTGCAATGATGTGTTAGTCTGCTAGGGCTACCTTCCATTTTGTTCCATATGGACTTTCATGATACCAGTTTCTCCTGGTATCTCTTCCTGTCTTTATAAAGGCACTGATCCTATTGGATTAGGGCCCCACATTTGTGACCTAATTTAATGTTAATTTCTTCCTTATCTAAGCAAAAAAAATTATTTTGCAAAATCAAATGCAATGAAGGATATTTGTACATTTCTCCAAATATGGTCACACTGATGTATAAGCCTATAACACATGAATTTTGAGGGAACAAAGTTAAATTCATAACACTTGGTAATATTTTGGAGTCATTTCTGTATTTTTGTTGTTGTAGTTTCTCAGGCACCTGGTCGTGATGAACTTTTTGTGACTCCATGGACTGCCGCAAGCTAGCCCTCCCTGTCATTCACCATGTCCCTCAGTTTGTCCAAGTTCATGTGCATTATATTGGTGACACTGTACAGTCATCTCGTCCTCTGATGTCCTCCTTTCCTTCTGCCCAAAATTTTACCTAGCCTCAGGGACTTTTCCAATGACTCATCTGTTTGAGTTAAGATGACCAAAATACTGGAGCTTCAGCTTCAGGATCAGTCCTTCTAGTGAGTATTTGGGGTTGATTTCCCTTAAGATTAACACAACAAACTAGGAAATTCTTAAAAGGATGAGAATACGAGACAACCTTTCCTGTCTCCTGCAAAACCTGTGTGCAGGTCAAGAAACAACAGTCAGAATCAAACATGGAACAATGGACTGCATCCAAATTGGGAAAGTGGTATATCAAGGCTGTATATTTTCAGCCAGTTCATTTAACTTATATGCAGAGTATACAATGTGAAATTCTGACCTAGATGAAGCACAAGATGAAATCAAAAATGGTATGGTAATGACATCACCCTTATGGCAGAAAACAAAGAGAAACTAACGAGCCTCTTAATGCAGGTGAAAAAGAGTGAAAAAGTTGGTTTAAAACTCAACATTCAAAAAATAAAGATCATGACATCTGGTCCCATCACTTCATGGCAAATAGATAGGCAAACAATGGAAACAAAATGGGCTCCAAAATCCCCGTGGATGGTGACTGTAGCCATGATACTAAAAGACACTTGCTCCTTGGAAGCAAAACTATGACAAACCTAGACAGCATATAAAAAAGCAGAGACATTACTTTGCTGACAAAAGTCCCTGTTGTCAAAGTGATGATTTTCCCAGTAGGCATGTATGGATGTGATAGGTGAATCATAAAGAAGGCTGACAATTGAAGAACTGAAACCTTTGAACCGGAAAAGATTGGAAAAGATTCTGATTTTCAGTATGCTATCTAGGTTTGTCATGGTTTTCCTGCCAAGAAGCAGTCATCCTCTGGTTTCATGGCTGCAGTCACCATCCACAGTGCTTTGAGAACCCAAGAAGAGTAAACCTGTCACTACTTTCACCTTTTCTCCATCTATTTGCCATGAAGTAATTGACAACAGAGTACGAGATTCTTTGATGGCATCACTGAGTCCATGGACATGAGTCTGCACAAGTTCCGCAAGATGCTGAAGAACAGGGAAGCCTGGAGTGTTGCAGATCTTTCGGTTGTAAGGAGTCAGATGTGACTGAATGACTGAACTGATTGGGGCCAGAAGCCATGTGTTGTGTGTGTGTGTGTGTGTGTGTGTGTTTAAGTGGGGTATTTCTCTCCCCTTCTTCATCATCATCAAGAGAGTCTTAAGTCCCTTCTTTGCTTTCTGCCATTATAGTGCTGTCATCCTCTTATTTGAGGTTGTTGATGTTTCTGGTACATATCTGGATTCCAGCTTGTTATTTATCCAGCCCGGCATTTCTCTTGATGTTTAAGTGTATAGGTTAAACAAACAAAGTGACAGGAGACAGTCCTGTTGCACTTCTCTCTCGATCTTGCACCAATCAGTTATTCTGAACAGGATTCTAACTGTTTCTTCTTGACCCCCAAACAGCTTTCTTAGCAGATAGGTAAAATGGCCTGGTATTCCCATCTCATTAAGAGCTTTCCACAGTTTGATATACCTATGCTAATACTGTTCAGAATTTGGCTCTTGAAAGTTTTGATTACTTTGTGAGAAGGCAAGAGATGATTTCATTGCCTCAAATTTTGAGCTTATAAGGAATAATGCTCAGCTTCATCATAAGGAAAAACATAAGCTAAAAGAAAATAAACCCAATCTTAATAACATTAAGAAATTATTTGTGACCATTAAATTGTTGGATTTATTTTATAGTAAATTCAGTATTAACCTTTAGAGTCATGATAATCTTTGCAGGAAAATTGCAAAACTACTCTGAGTTAACACATGCATACATGATGTGATAGGTGAATCATAAAGAAGGCTGACAATTGAAGAACTGAAACCTTTGAACCGGAAAAGATTGGAAAAGATTCTGATTTTCAGTATGCTATCTAGGTTTGTCATGGTTTTCCTGCCAAGAAGCAGTCATCCTCTGGTTTCATGGCTGCAGTCACCATCCACAGTGCTTTGAGAACCCAAGAAGAGTAAACCTGTCACTACTTTCACCTTTTCTCCATCTATTTGCCATGAAGTAATTGACAACAGAGTACGAGATTCTTTGATGGCATCACTGAGTCCATGGACATGAGTCTGCACAAGTTCCGCAAGATGCTGAAGAACAGGGAAGCCTGGAGTGTTGCAGATCTTTCGGTTGTAAGGAGTCAGATGTGACTGAATGACTGAACTGATTGGGGCCAGAAGCCATGTGTTGTGTGTGTGTGTGTGTGTGTGTGTGTGTTTAAGTGGGGTATTTCTCTCCCCTTCTTCATCATCATCAAGAGAGTCTTAAGTCCCTTCTTTGCTTTCTGCCATTATAGTGCTGTCATCCTCTTATTTGAGGTTGTTGATGTTTCTGGTACATATCTGGATTCCAGCTTGTTATTTATCCAGCCCGGCATTTCTCTTGATGTTTAAGTGTATAGGTTAAACAAACAAAGTGACAGGAGACAGTCCTGTTGCACTTCTCTCTCGATCTTGCACCAATCAGTTATTCTGAACAGGATTCTAACTGTTTCTTCTTGACCCCCAAACAGCTTTCTTAGCAGATAGGTAAAATGGCCTGGTATTCCCATCTCATTAAGAGCTTTCCACAGTTTGATATACCTATGCTAATACTGTTCAGAATTTGGCTCTTGAAAGTTTTGATTACTTTGTGAGAAGGCAAGAGATGATTTCATTGCCTCAAATTTTGAGCTTATAAGGAATAATGCTCAGCTTCATCATAAGGAAAAACATAAGCTAAAAGAAAATAAACCCAATCTTAATAACATTAAGAAATTATTTGTGACCATTAAATTGTTGGATTTATTTTATAGTAAATTCAGTATTAACCTTTAGAGTCATGATAATCTTTGCAGGAAAATTGCAAAAACTACTCTGAGTTAACACATGCATACTGTATGTATTAATGAGAGTATTAGACCTTATTGGGCCTGTATGAATAATCTAGAGTGAGCATTTTTAAGAAATTTCTCCTGAGCATTCAGTGTAGAGATAGATATTAAACTCTTTAATAGCCAACAGCTGAGCAATTTCACTATTTCATTTATGGGAGAAAAAAATCAAAATGAAAATGTTCAGGACTCTCATCTGTTTCTATTGTCTGGTGCCAAATGTACCAGTAAATGTGTTGCTTTCATATCCTAGGGATAAAACATGCAATTACTATGTGAGGGATCTTGCTCCCAAAGAGCATAAAAAAACATGTGGAGACCATATATTAGGGATAGGGTGAAAGGGATTTGAAATATGTTGGTTGATTTGATGGTCATAAACCTTGCTCTACTAAATTAGTTCTATAGGATATATAATATATTAACATTTATAGATGAAATTCTATCTTCCAATGAATTTTCATTGTTCCTGGTTAGAAGAAAACTTTCAGTTACCACTAAACTGTTCAGGCAAAGGAAGGTGAGGTATTTACACACATCAGAGCACTTAGAAATGTTCTTTTAATCTATGGTCCATAATAGTCTGGTGACAATTCCATACACCCTTGAAAAGTATGACCCTACATCTTCTTCTCTTGCTGGGTATAAACATCTTTTTGAGAGGAAAAAGGTTTGAAGCCTTATACTTGTGGTATAGCCTCCAAAGCTATAACATGAAGTAGTTTCTCCCCAAGGTTCTGCAAGTGAAGCTTGTCCAAGTATAATGAAGCAATAGACAATTTTTAAAATGAAATACTATAAAGAACATTTGTTGGAAAAATTCTGCTTCTCTGAAGCACAATATTTTTGAAATGAACACAAACATGGAAATGGAACTGAAAATGGAATGATTGATGGTTAATGCAAGAAGAAATGAAGATGGATAAAGCAAGAATAAAGTACAAAGCAATATCTTTGTTGATTATTCTGTTGCAATTTGAACATGCTAATAAAATAATACAAAAAAAATAAAAAGTATATGTCATTACCTTTAGAGTCATGATAATCTTTGCAGGAAAATTGCAAAAACTACTCTGAGTTAACACATGCATACTGTATGTATTAATGAGAGTATTAGACCTTATTGGGCCTGTATGAATAATCTAGAGTGAGCATTTTTAAGAAATTTCTCCTGAGCATTCAGTGTAGAGATAGATATTAAACTCTTTAATAGCCAACAGCTGAGCAATTTCACTATTTCATTTATGGGAGAAAAAAATCAAAATGAAAATGTTCAGGACTCTCATCTGTTTCTATTGTCTGGTGCCAAATGTACCAGTAAATGTGTTGCTTTCATATCCTAGGGATAAAACATGCAATTACTATGTGAGGGATCTTGCTCCCA
This sequence comes from Tragulus kanchil, assembly GCA_022376925.1. Taxonomy (NCBI): domain Eukaryota; kingdom Metazoa; phylum Chordata; class Mammalia; order Artiodactyla; family Tragulidae; genus Tragulus; species Tragulus kanchil. The sequence continues at coordinate 48,723,964 of JAIOJX010000003.1, read as the reverse complement.
AAGAGCATAAAAAAACATGTGGAGACCATATATTAGGGATAGGGTGAAAGGGATTTGAAATATGTTGGTTGATTTGATGGTCATAAACCTTGCTCTACTAAATTAGTTCTATAGGATATATAATATATTAACATTTATAGATGAAATTCTATCTTCCAATGAATTTTCATTGTTCCTGGTTAGAAGAAAACTTTCAGTTACCACTAAACTGTTCAGGCAAAGGAAGGTGAGGTATTTACACACATCAGAGCACTTAGAAATGTTCTTTTAATCTATGGTCCATAATAGTCTGGTGACAATTCCATACACCCTTGAAAAGTATGACCCTACATCTTCTTCTCTTGCTGGGTATAAACATCTTTTTGAGAGGAAAAAGGTTTGAAGCCTTATACTTGTGGTATAGCCTCCAAAGCTATAACATGAAGTAGTTTCTCCCCAAGGTTCTGCAAGTGAAGCTTGTCCAAGTATAATGAAGCAATAGACAATTTTTAAAATGAAATACTATAAAGAACATTTGTTGGAAAAATTCTGCTTCTCTGAAGCACAATATTTTTGAAATGAACACAAACATGGAAATGGAACTGAAAATGGAATGATTGATGGTTAATGCAAGAAGAAATGAAGATGGATAAAGCAAGAATAAAGTACAAAGCAATATCTTTGTTGATTATTCTGTTGCAATTTGAACATGCTAATAAAATAATACAATATAAGAATATTAAAATATTGAGAATTGATGGAGGGTTAGGAAAAATCTGGAGGATATGACATTAGGAATTATTCATTGAATCACAGCATCAAAGTCAGTATAAGACAGCTCTAGAAAACCCACATGACAACTTAAATATTTGTCCCTGTGTATAAGTCTGATACATAAGCTATTAATTTACAAAAATAAAAATGTATTTGCTTATATATTTGGGCTAGAGGGAATATTGCGGTGGTCCAGAAAATTAGTGTATTGCATTTTGATTAATTATACTACAGAAAGTTGTATGGTTGTGAGAAATGGATCTTAAAGAAGGTAGAGTGACAAAGAACTGATGCTTTCAAACTGTGGAGCTGGAGAAGACTCGAGAGTCCCTTGGACAGCAGGGAGACCAAACCAGTCACTCTTAAAGGAAAGCAGCCCTGAACATTCACTAGAGGGACTGATGCTGAAGCTGAAGTTCCAATACTTTGGCCACCTGATGTGAAAATCCAACTCATTGGAAAAAATTCTGATACTGGAAAGTATTGAAGACATAAGAAAAGGATGACAAAAGATGAGATGATTGGATATCACTCATACAATGGACATGAACTTGGACAAACTCTAGGAGATAGTGAGGAATAAGGAAGACTGGCCTGCTGCAGTCAATGGGGCCATAAGAGTTGGACACAACATTGTGACTGAACAACAACATTACAGGAAGTTAACAGAAAATTGTTAATAGGTTGGAGGCAAAAAAAAAAAAAAGAAAGAAAGAAAATTCCAGAAACATGATCAGCCAGCTGAACTCATATTACTGGTTAAGCTAATTTTGAAGAATATATAAAAAAGTATTTTCCTATGCTGTTCTGAAGAAAAAAGCAAAGAAACAAATAATGAGAGATTAAATAATGGAACTGAGACCAAATTAGGTGCTGGAGATCAGAGGATCTGAAGTCATGCAAGGATTGCTTAGTCTACACTCCATTTGAATCCCCATTAGGCAGTTTGCTATGTAAGATGAAGAACTAATGTGTTTTTATTTGTTTACTTCTAATTTATTTTATTGAAGTATACTTGATTTTCAATATGTTGATCTCTGACATACAGCAAAGTGATTAGGTTATATGCATTAAGTTATATACATTTTTTCTGTATTCTTTCAATTATGGTTTACCATGGGATATGAATATGATTTTCTGTGCTATACTATAGGGCTTCATTGTTTATTCATTTTTTATATAATATCTTCTAACTCCAGATTCTCAATCTGCTCCTCACCACCCATCTGGGAAATCATTAATCTGAAAAACTAACATAATTTGATGCATGAATGAATTTGTAACACCATTTCATGACAACAGTTCTTCATATTCTCAACAGGTAGAAACTATACATTCAGAAAAAGAAAACTAAACAATTATCAATTGTTTACTCTGGATCTTCCCAAAATTTCCCAACAAAAATTTTTCCAAATGGGTTTTAGGGAAGTAAGGCAGTTAGAATTGGCCAGGTGGAACTGTGTTCAAAACATTACACAAATTAAAAATAAAGAGGGCCCAGGCCAATTAGCAAAGGAAGAAATATTGTTAACTAGAGTCACCATGCTGGACATTAGATTCAGAAACTTACAACTTATAATGGGAAATTTGTATCCTTTGACTATTGTACTTTAATGTTCTGATACTGGAAAGTATTGAAGACATAAGAAAAGGATGACAAAAGATGAGATGATTGGATATCACTCATACAATGGACATGAACTTGGACAAACTCTAGGAGATAGTGAGGAATAAGGAAGACTGGCCTGCTGCAGTCAATGGGGCCATAAGAGTTGGACACAACATTGTGACTGAACAACAACATTACAGGAAGTTAACAGAAAATTGTTAATAGGTTGGAGGCAAAAAAAAAAAAAAAGAAAGAAAATTCCAGAAACATGATCAGCCAGCTGAACTCATATTACTGGTTAAGCTAATTTTGAAGAATATATAAAAAAGTATTTTCCTATGCTGTTCTGAAGAAAAAAGCAAAGAAACAAATAATGAGAGATTAAATAATGGAACTGAGACCAAATTAGGTGCTGGAGATCAGAGGATCTGAAGTCATGCAAGGATTGCTTAGTCTACACTCCATTTGAATCCCCATTAGGCAGTTTGCTATGTAAGATGAAGAACTAATGTGTTTTTATTTGTTTACTTCTAATTTATTTTATTGAAGTATACTTGATTTTCAATATGTTGATCTCTGACATACAGCAAAGTGATTAGGTTATATGCATTAAGTTATATACATTTTTTCTGTATTCTTTCAATTATGGTTTACCATGGGATATGAATATGATTTTCTGTGCTATACTATAGGGCTTCATTGTTTATTCATTTTTTATATAATATCTTCTAACTCCAGATTCTCAATCTGCTCCTCACCACCCATCTGGGAAATCATTAATCTGAAAAACTAACATAATTTGATGCATGAATGAATTTGTAACACCATTTCATGACAACAGTTCTTCATATTCTCAACAGGTAGAAACTATACATTCAGAAAAAGAAAACTAAACAATTATCAATTGTTTACTCTGGATCTTCCCAAAATTTCCCAACAAAAATTTTTCCAAATGGGTTTTAGGGAAGTAAGGCAGTTAGAATTGGCCAGGTGGAACTGTGTTCAAAACATTACACAAATTAAAAATAAAGAGTGGGCCCAGGCCAATTAGCAAAGGAAGAAATATTGTTAACTAGAGTCACCATGCTGGACATTAGATTCAGAAACTTACAACTTATAATGGGAAATTTGTATCCTTTGACTATTGTACTTTAATGTTCTCAACATAACAACAATAACAAAGTGATGATTGTGTGAGGTAAATGATGTTTTAGTTAACCTTACCTTGTTAAATGTTTTGCAGTATATAAGTGTAACAAATCAACACCTTGTACGTATAAACTGAAACAATGTTATGTCAATTAAATCTCAATAAAGCTGAGGAAACAAAACAAAGATAAATATGTCTGCATATATATTTTTTTCTAAATATGATACTGTACTTTTCTATGTTGGAGAAGGAAATGGCAACTGCCCACAGTAATCTTGCTTGGGAAATCCCATGGACACAGGAACCTGGCAGGCTACTGTTTATGGGCTCACAAAGAGTCAGACACAGCTTAGAGACTAAACCACAAACCAACTCTCTGGCCTATTAATTTACTAATTTCTTTTAGTGACAATCTCAAATGAAAGCAATTTCATTAGATTAATAACAATTTATAAAATAAAAAAGGAAATAATAAATACAATGATTGCTTTTTGGGCTGGAAGGAGTACTAGGTACCACAGTAAACAGTACAGACCAATTTGAAATATATGCTAGTTCTCTATAGGTAAATGTGGCAAGAAAACACAACACATTACAAATATTTATATATCCAGGGCAAACAATAATTTGAGAAGATACATGCATGCCAATGTTCATTGCACCAGTCTTTACAACAGACTAGACATGGAAGCAATGTAAATATCTATTATCAGAGGAAGAGATAAACAAGTGTGGTACATACATGCAATGGAATATTACTCAGCCATAAAAAATGAATGAAATAATGCCATTTGTAGAAACATGGATGGACATAGAGATTGTCATAGTGAGTAAAGTCAGACATAAAAAGCCAAATATCATATGATATAGCTTATACATGAAATCTAAAACATTATCCAATAGAATCACAGATGTAGAAAACACACTAATGGTTATTGGAGGGAAAGGAAGGTTAAACTGCAGGAGAGGTATTGACATATACACACTACTATATATAAAATGCATAATTAATAATTACCTACTATATAGTACAGGGAATTCTACTCAATACTCTGTAATAGATTATGCAGGAAATAATCTAAAAAAGGTATATATATATTTAAGGGATTCAGTTTATTGTACTGGTAGCTCAGATGGTATAGAATATGGCTGCAATGCTGGAGACCAGATAAGATCCCATGGTTTGGAAGATTCCCCTAAAAAAGGACTGGTTAATCACTCCAGTATCCTTGTCTGGAGATTTCTATGGGCAGAGGAGCCTGGCAGGATATAGTTAATGGGGTCAAAAAGAGTTGGACATGACTGATAGACTAAAATACACATGAGGGATTCACTTTACTGTACATAAGAAACTTACAAAAAAACTTTAACTCAACTATATTTCTTTTTTTTTTGACTTTTATTTCTTTTTATTATTATTTTTTAAACCTTTATTTTACTTTTAACTTTTGCAGAGTTTTGTTGTTCACAGATATGTATGTTCTCAGATTAGTCATATATATATATCCCCCCCTTCCCTCCCCTCCCGACCATCACACTGCACCCCTGAAGGATCCCCTTTTCTCATGGAGCAATGACTAGAGCTATTTTCTTCACTTATGATAGTACAGGCCTTCATGCTACTTCCTTTATGCCTCTCACCCACTGTTCCTTCCCCACAATGTCCATATGTCCACTGTCCATGTCTGTCTAAAACAGGACCACGAGCTTCCCTGCTGGCCCAATGGGTAAAGCGTCCACCCTGCAGTGCAGGGGTCACCAGTTAGGTCCCTGGCCAGGAAGATTCCATGTGCTGTGGAGCGTCTGGACCCGTGTGTCCAATTGACAGCTGGCGCTCTGGAATGCATGTGCCCAGATCTGGTGCTCTGTTGTGGGAGGCGCACACAGGCCAAAGAATAAAGATGGATAAAAGTAAATAAGAAAAAAAACAAATAAAGATGGATCAACATAAATAAATTAAAAAAAACAATAAAAGAGGCCAAAATTAAAAAAAAAAGAAAATCAGTAAAAAGTGGCTGAAATTTTAAAAAGCAGCCCCCAAAAAACCCAATAACAAAATTAATTGTTAAAAAATCATGTATTTGTGATCTCTTTCTTGCCACAACTTCTAAAGTGGAAGGACAGTTTTCTTTACTGATAAACTACTTAGTTTACACTAGAAAAGAAAAAGATAGACCAGATCATACATTGATGTGCGAAAAACAATAAAAGATAAAAAGGAATTAAGAAGGAGTGATTATGAAAGTGGAATTTATAGAAGAGGAGAGGAAAAAAAACTGGGTGGAAAAAAATATTAGAAAAAAGTATGACAAATATATCACTTTACTTTTGAATGCTGTTGTTTAATTGTTTTAGGTTATATTTTGTTAATATCAAATAAAAACCTTAAATCATAAAAAAAGGAAAAAAAGCACAACAGTGAAAAGAGATATGCATAAAGAAAATATTAAGGAATTTTTACTTTTTGTTTTTAATTTAACACTACCTTATTCATCTCCTGGCAGAAATACATTAAACAACAGCATTACTTTTCAACCTTCTAACATAATTGAATTGATGCTTCTCTTAAGTGTCATGAAATGCCGAAAGTGACCTTAAGATGAATTTGGTACATGTGGAATACAGGTGTAAAGTGAAATCTGTGTGGGTAAATTTCAGGCAGGAGAGAGAAAGCGAGAGAATAACTAAGAGATGACAGTTTGGCATGGAGAAATTGAGTCATTTCACTGGTTGGGGAACTATCCAGGTTAATATGACTTGCTCTATTTGAAGTAACCTTGGGTAATAAAGGTGACATAGCTTTTCTTTCTCCTCATGGCCAAGATTCTACAGATCTCCCTGGGCTGTCAGTCATAATGATCGACTGTTTTGCATTTCTACTGTTTAGTATGCATCCAAATCATCTTTCCCATCCCAAATTACTCTGTGAATCCATAATTTTTCAGGCTCTTAAGGATATACTGCCTTTGGAATATAATACTGTTATACACAGGATTTTGTAAAACTATAGAATATTTTCCAACAGTCTTGAACAACACTAACTTTTATTACTGTGGATGTTAATTTTTTTTCTTATGGACTCAGAGCATTATGCTGAATATTAATGTATCTATGAAAAAAACCCACTTTTTATATTGTTATAGAATATACTGATTTACTCCTTTAAAGCCTATTAGCAATAGACAGATCCTTACAGATAACAACATAATGGGGAGAGGTATTTATCAGTTTCAAAGGGAAAGAAATCCAAATGATTAGATCATTCACTTTTCCTTGTACTAAAAAGAGGAGATGCACAAAATTCCTATGTGATCTGAACTTTAGTTTCAGAAATCAATTAAAATAATAATTTTTACTTCAAAAGATGGGAAAACTAACATTTAATCCTCAAGTCAGTATTCATGGTACTCTTGTTTTATTTGCAAATAATTGAAATACAATTAAAATATATGCAATAGATCTATAGTACATTAAATAAGAATCTATTTTTGATACCTAACATTTAAAAATTCTGAATATTAAAGAAAGAAAATACTAAAATGACTCATATATTTCAGCTAACAAACAATGCCCTATAAGTAAGTGACTAGACTTCTCTGAGTCTGTCTATAATGAATTGATTGTCATTGAAAAAAAAAAATTAAGCTAAGGGTGACCACCCCAAGTCAATCAAAATCAAAAGTATTTCAGAAAATTTATGATATAAATGTTTTTTTACCATGCTCATAAGTAATATCTTTTCTTATACCTTCATTCTTCTACTTTCATTATACTTTCACAATTAAATTCATTCATAGCTCAAGTTATTTTTTTAATCATATGAGTGTGATTCCATGGAAATTTTTAGTTTTCTACATTTCCAATCTTTTGAACATAAGCTTTGCTTTTTATTGTTTTATTATAATTGATTTATAATATTATTTTAGTTTCAGATGAATATTCTTTTTAAGTATTTATTTATTTTTAATTAATTAGCTGTGCCTGTGTGCTGGGTTTTCATTGCGGCACCAAAGAGATACTCTTCTCTTTAGATGTGGTGCAGGGGGTTTCTCATTGCAGTGGTTTCTCTTGCTGTGGCACAGGGACTGTCTAGCTTCCCAGATATAATACTGTTATACACAGGATTTTGTAAAACTATAGAATATTTTCCAACAGTCTTGAACAACACTAACTTTTATTACTGTGGATGTTAATTTTTTTTCTTATGGACTCAGAGCATTATGCTGAATATTAATGTATCTATGAAAAAAACCCACTTTTTATATTGTTATAGAATATACTGATTTACTCCTTTAAAGCCTATTAGCAATAGACAGATCCTTACAGATAACAACATAATGGGGAGAGGTATTTATCAGTTTCAAAGGGAAAGAAATCCAAATGATTAGATCATTCACTTTTCCTTGTACTAAAAAGAGGAGATGCACAAAATTCCTATGTGATCTGAACTTTAGTTTCAGAAATCAATTAAAATAATAATTTTTACTTCAAAAGATGGGAAAACTAACATTTAATCCTCAAGTCAGTATTCATGGTACTCTTGTTTTATTTGCAAATAATTGAAATACAATTAAAATATATGCAATAGATCTATAGTACATTAAATAAGAATCTATTTTTGATACCTAACATTTAAAAATTCTGAATATTAAAGAAAGAAAATACTAAAATGACTCATATATTTCAGCTAACAAACAATGCCCTATAAGTAAGTGACTAGACTTCTCTGAGTCTGTCTATAATGAATTGATTGTCATTGAAAAAAAAATTAAGCTAAGGGTGACCACCCCAAGTCAATCAAAATCAAAAGTATTTCAGAAAATTTATGATATAAATGTTTTTTTACCATGCTCATAAGTAATATCTTTTCTTATACCTTCATTCTTCTACTTTCATTATACTTTCACAATTAAATTCATTCATAGCTCAAGTTATTTTTTTAATCATATGAGTGTGATTCCATGGAAATTTTTAGTTTTCTACATTTCCAATCTTTTGAACATAAGCTTTGCTTTTTATTGTTTTATTATAATTGATTTATAATATTATTTTAGTTTCAGATGAATATTCTTTTTAAGTATTTATTTATTTTTAATTAATTAGCTGTGCCTGTGTGCTGGGTTTTCATTGCGGCACCAAAGAGATACTCTTCTCTTTAGATGTGGTGCAGGGGGTTTCTCATTGCAGTGGTTTCTCTTGCTGTGGCACAGGGACTTAGTTGACCCACCAGCATATGAGATCTTCCCAGACAAGGGATTGAACCTGTCTCCTGCACTTGCAGGAAAATTCTTAACCACTAGACCACCAGGAAAGTCCCAGATTGATATTCTTTAATGAAACTGCTTGGTTTTATTGCAGTGCTTTCAAATTAAAGACATTCATGCATGATTCTTCATATGCCATCCATCCTACTCTGGTGGGTGTGTTCTAATTAATAAATGAAATTAGATCCAAATCATTACTTTCCCAGGCATGAGAGGAAATGAAGCGAGATTGGAAAATGGGATGCAGAAAGAATAATTGGTTAGTTCGGCAGAGACAGTTGAGTCCATACAACTATGACAGAGACAGACAGACAGAGGGAGCATGAGATAGTTGTACATAATTTTACATAATTTTGAAATAATTGCAGAGAGGACTAGAAAGAATTCACAATACACTGCTGATGAAATTGACATGAAGTTGAGGGACCAAAGATACAGGAGATATGCTGTTGATATCAGCAGAAACATCTATTGAGTAGGACCATGTACATAGAATATTGATCAATTATGATTCCTTTTACCACTTCAATTTTCACTTCAGTTCTATTGCAGTTTCTCAACTCAATTCAATCCAGTTCCATTGTATTAAAACTGTTTTGTGTGGAGGGATAAAGGATCTCACTATGCAGCCAAACAAAGGAAGACAACAAAGAAAGGAATGATCTTTTCTAGTGAATTTATTGATCTGTGTGTAATAAATTGATGGAAATTTTGTAATTTGTCTTCAGAGATCTACTAAGTGAATATTATTATATGTACAGGCCACATTGGAGAGATATAAAGTCAATACATTTTTCTAAAAAATTTATTTTATTGAAATATAGTGATTTATTATGTGGTGCTGATTTCTGCTATAAAGCCAAGTGATTCAGTTTATATATATATGTATATATATATATATATATATATATATATAGATATATATATTTAAAGATTTTATTTATTTACTTATTGGAGGGGGCGGGTTGGGGAGGGAGGGGGCAGGCGGGCCACTTCTCTTGGTCTTTCATTTATCTATTTTTCATCCATCTTTGGCCTGTGTGGGCCTCCCATTGTGGTGGCCTCTGTTGTCGGGGAGCACGGGCTCTGGACTCATGCGTTCCAGAGCCCCGACTCGGTAATTGGACACATTGGTCCAGCCGCTCCGTGGCATGTGGGATCCTCCAAGGCCAGGGATCAAACCGGCGCCCCTTGCACTGCAAGGCGGTGTCTTTACCCACTGGACCACCAGGCAAATCCTATATATATATATATATTTTTTTGATTATCTTTTCCAGTATGGATTGCCACGGGATATGGAATATAGTTCCTTTGCTATACAGTATACAGGATTTTATTTTTTATACATTCTCATTTGCATATGCTAACCCCAAACTCCCACACTATCACTACAGCATTCCCATTCCTCCTTGGCAACCACTCTCTATGTATGTTAGTCTGTTTCAGTTTTCTTTGTAAATTAATCTGTCTCATATTTCACATTCACATATAGCTGATATCTTTTGGTATATGTCTCCCTCTTTATGGCTTACTTCACGTAGTAAGATAATCTCTAGGTCTATCCATGTTGCTGCAAATGGCATAGGTTCATTCTTTTTTTGCCGTTTTTCCAATACTTTCTGTAATACTGTTACAGTTTTCAGAATTAAAAGCGTGCTGTACTTTAAAAAAAAAAAATTATTTTACTTTTTACTTTTACAGAGTTTTGTTGTTTACAGATATGTATGATACCAGAAGGTTCATTCTTTATTATGCCTGAGCATTATTCCACTGGACATATGCACCAAATCTTTTCTACGCATTCATTTTTCAATCGACATTTACGTTGTTTCTATGTCTTGGCTATTGTGAACAATGGGGTTATGAACATAGGGGTTTATCTTTTTGTAGTATATTTTGCCTACATACGTGCCCAGAAATGGGATTGTTTAGTCATATGGCAACTTCATTTTTAATTTTTTGTGGAAATTCCATTGATTTTCCATAGTGGTTGCATCAATTTATATTCCTAAAAATAATGTAGAAAGGTTATATTTTCTCCACACTGCCTCCAGAATGTATTATTTGACTGGTGTCAGGTGATACTTATTATAGTTTTACTTGCATTTCACTAATAATTAGCTATGTTCAGCATTTCTTATGTGACTGCTGGCCATCTGTATGCCTTTTTAGAGACATGTCTATTTATGTCTTTTGCCCATTTTTAAACTGGGCTATTTCCTTTTTGTTGATGAGTTTTGGTGGGTTTTTTTTTTGGGCGGGGGGTGGGTTGGGAAGGGAGGGGGTGGGCGGGCCACTTCTATTGGACTTTCATTTATCTATTTTCATACATCTTTGTTCTTTGGCCCATGTGGGCCTCCCATTGCAGCAGCCTCTGTTGTTGCAGAGCACTGGTTCTGGGCGCATGCACTCCAGAGCTCCGGCTCTGTAATTGGACACATCTGTCCAGCCGCTCTGTGGCACGTGGGATCTTCCCAGGCCAGGAATTGAACCAGCACCTTTTGCACTGCAAGGCTGTGTCCTTACCCACTGTTGATGAGCTTTAGGAGATATTTATATATTTTGGAAATTAAGCTCTTGTCAGTTGCATTATTTGCAAATATATCCTACCTGTCTATAGTTGTCTTTTCATTTCATTTTGTTCATGGTTTCTTTTGCTGTACAAAAACTTTCAGTTTGTTTAGGCTTCATTTGTTTATTTTTACTTATATTTCTATTTTCTTAGGAGACTCACCTAAGGAAACATTGATACAATTTATTTCAGAATGTTTTGCCTATGTTCTTTTGGAGTTATCTCATAGTATCATGTCTTATATATAAGTCTTTAACCAATTTCAAGTTTATTTTTATTTACAATTAGAGGGTGTGTTCTAACTTCATTGAGTTACATGTTAAATAAGGTCAACGTTTTAACTGCAAGTTAACAGGAATAACGTTTTGCTACAAGTTAACAGGAGTAAAACTAACATAAAAGATCTAGCTTTCCCGGTTAAGATTTTCCTTATATTTAAGAAGAGATTTGCATGTGTCTTATCTCAGTCTTTATATCCATTTAACATAAGCAACTGATTACTTGTATAAAATTACATTTTTTAGATTTTCAATTCCAGTAACCATATATTTGTTGATTGCTATTACAAAAAGATAGTTTTAGAATTACTTCCTTTAGAGTTATCAAGTTTATATTTACCCATTTCCCATATACCAGTATTAGAATCTAATGCACAGAAACAAAGCATACTGCAAATCAAAAGAAATAAACATATTAAAGAAGAATTAACTCTAAGAAGCTATGACAGATGCAAAGTACTTCACACACATTGCTCTGTGAAGTTTAACATATGTTGTCAATTAAAATTGCTTAAGAAATATTTAACAAGACTGCTGCAGAACACTCAGAGTTTGTAGAAGAAATTGTTGTGTATATGTGTCTTATTTTACATTTGCATATTTCAGTTAAAAACAAAGTTTGTTTGTTCAAGTTGTGCCTTAATTATCTTTTTGAAAGCTGCGTTCTTTGATATTTGTTTTACATTGGTGGTAAATCCATTTTCATTGTTAACATTTTATGGTTGACTGCAAAATATTAGCATAATGAAATTTGGCACTGCAGGGACGTGGGATCTTCCCAGGCCAGGAATTGAACCAGCACCTTTTGCACTGCAAGGCTGTGTCCTTACCCACTGTTGATGAGCTTTAGGAGATATTTATATATTTTGGAAATTAAGCTCTTGTCAGTTGCATTATTTGCAAATATATCCTACCTGTCTATAGTTGTCTTTTCATTTCATTTTGTTCATGGTTTCTTTTGCTGTACAAAAACTTTCAGTTTGTTTAGGCTTCATTTGTTTATTTTTACTTATATTTCTATTTTCTTAGGAGACTCACCTAAGGAAACATTGATACAATTTATTTCAGAATGTTTTGCCTATGTTCTTTTGGAGTTATCTCATAGTATCATGTCTTATATATAAGTCTTTAACCAATTTCAAGTTTATTTTTATTTACAATTAGAGGGTGTGTTCTAACTTCATTGAGTTACATGTTAAATAAGGTCAACGTTTTAACTGCAAGTTAACAGGAATAACGTTTTGCTACAAGTTAACAGGAGTAAAACTAACATAAAAGATCTAGCTTTCCCGGTTAAGATTTTCCTTATATTTAAGAAGAGATTTGCATGTGTCTTATCTCAGTCTTTATATCCATTTAACATAAGCAACTGATTACTTGTATAAAATTACATTTTTTAGATTTTCAATTCCAGTAACCATATATTTGTTGATTGCTATTACAAAAAGATAGTTTTAGAATTACTTCCTTTAGAGTTATCAAGTTTATATTTACCCATTTCCCATATACCAGTATTAGAATCTAATGCACAGAAACAAAGCATACTGCAAATCAAAAGAAATAAACATATTAAAGAAGAATTAACTCTAAGAAGCTATGACAGATGCAAAGTACTTCACACACATTGCTCTGTGAAGTTTAACATATGTTGTCAATTAAAAATTGCTTAAGAAATATTTAACAAGACTGCTGCAGAACACTCAGAGTTTGTAGAAGAAATTGTTGTGTATATGTGTCTTATTTTACATTTGCATATTTCAGTTAAAAAAACAAAGTTTGTTTGTTCAAGTTGTGCCTTAATTATCTTTTTTGAAAGCTGCGTTCTTTGATATTTGTTTTACATTGGTGGTAAATCCATTTTCATTGTTAACATTTTATGGTTGACTGCATAAAATATTTAGCATAATGAAATGAGTGAAGAGGTATTTCTTTTCATTCAAAAATTGTTAATGCCACATAGCTAAGTTTATTTGAAAAGTAGTGTTAAGATAAAAGTGTAAACATGTGTATTTTATTTACTGTTGCAAGATTAGGTATTAAATGTACACTGATATAGAAAGAATGAACATCAATTTTGATATAGAATCCTAAAGAAATATGTCAGCTGTAAGTCAACAAAAAAAACTGAGAACCACTCGTCCTATACATAATTATTATCAGGTTTTGACCAAACCATCTCAGTGGATAGTGTAGTTCCAGGAACAGCATGTTTCCGGCAGTGTCTTGGGTGGTAAGATTGGGTGTTTTAGGATTGGGTTTGTCTTAAATTCAAAGTTGTCCTGATAACCATAGTACTTAATTAGACCTCAGGTAATTTTATTCATGCAGTTCATTGTAGGGTCAAATATATTTAGCCATAATGAAACATATAAAGAGCAAGACAGAAAATTAATTCTCAAATAAAATAAAACAGAGGAGGTCTCCAAATACCCTCAGCTTTTTCAAAAAGCACACTGTCCGGAGGGGTGGGATGGGGGGCGGGGCTGAGAGGGGGGAGGATGCGAGGGATATGCATATGACTGATCTGGGAACATACATGTCTGTGAACAACAAAACTCTGTAAAATTTTTTAAAAAGAAAAAAAAAGAGAGAGAGAAAAAAACACATACTGTTAGTGTTGCAGAACCAGATAGGATATTAAGTAAGTTTGATGCACACAGGTTAATGAAGAATGGATTTATTTTCATGTCCGTTCATTCATTTAGCTGATGAATGTATTAGGTACCCACAGAAGTATGTGGTGAGTACTGTGGATACACTGGAAATTATCTCCATCTATATGCCTGTCCTTCACCTGACCTGTCATTTCCATCTACATTAAATTGCCTCTAAGTATCTGAAAATATGACATTACTAGAAGAGATTTTCCCAGAAAGAACTATGAAGTGGTCCAGCTTTTCTATTTGTTTATAAACAAGGGCTAATATTGACATTTCATTATAAGGAAGTCACATGGGGTATTGATTAGTGTCAGTGAACAGGCAAATCAAAACAAATACAAATCACTTCTGCTCACTCTTGAAATCACTTCCTTTTTAGAGCTGTTCATATTGCACAATTGAAAGAAAATTTTAAAAAAAGAAGGAAGAAAGTAAGGAAGAAAATAAAAAGAAAAAGAAATGGTAGTCACTTTGATGTTTTTTTCAGAGCAATATTTCATCCTGACTTTTTTCTATTTTTCCTACATATTTAAAACACTACATTGAAGAAATTTGGTTAGTTAGGTATTATGTTTATTATGCTGTTTTTAAAATATTTTAATTAATGTATCTGAATTTCCAGTTAAAAGTTGCACTGGTTAACTGCTAATATTTAAATTGTTTTTCTAATATTACATGTGCCTGAGCTCCCTCTGATCTTCCTTTTTCTTTCCTTATTCAATTTGTAAATTTATAATGATCAAGCGGAGAATTTAACTCAAAAACCATCTTTTAAAAATCTACAAATTTATAGATGTATTTTTTCTGCATTTCATTTTATTATATTTACCACATAATTTCATTTTGAAAGTTGAATACATTGTAGTTTTCGAAAATAAGATGCCATGTTTATTTCAATGTTATATGCAGGATAAGCCTAAAAGGATTCTTTGCTTTCACATTTTTTAAAAAAAGCTTATGTTTTCTGCTCAGATATAATCTCAAGTATAAAGAGTACATTTATTCACATTCTTATTTTAGTGAAATTGCCAAGAAGAATTTTTTATATTAATTTATTGCTTGCTATTATTCATCCTCCTCATTTAGATTATTGTGCAATTCCATTTATATTAAAACCAGACTGAAATTGCCAAAGAGGAGCAAATATATATATAGTTGTGCTGGTGTGTCAATCTGTCTATATGTCTTAATTTGTATAGAAATATTTTCCCTAGTGTTCTCCTTACCAGCTTTTATTATCTGCTAAATTCTATACCTGCATCCAGATGCAGAAAATTCTTCAGAAACAAAGCTGCCAGTGCAATGCTTTGAACTTGCGATCTTTTATTGAAAAATCTAAGTCTCATTTTTTTTACCTGTCAGTCTAGATGTCTAACAGAAAGTGGGAGTTTATGGCAGCAGAGAAGTGGCTGAGTAGGGAGTGACACCTGAGGTTGAAGTAAATAGATTTCCCAAATGAAATCTGGAGCCGTCAACACTGTCAGTCTACACACTCATGATAAGCACACCGGCTGAAATCTTTGGCAAGACTTTTCCTAGCCTTCTCCGACTTCGTTAAATCTTACAATGCTTCAAATATTATATCTCACTGCTTCTAGAAATGAAATGCACTTTGATGTTTTTTCAGAGCAATATTTCATCCTGACTTTTTTCTATTTTTCCTACATATTTAAAACACTACATTGAAGAAATTTGGTTAGTTAGGTATTATGTTTATTATGCTGTTTTTAAAATATTTTAATTAATGTATCTGAATTTCCAGTTAAAAGTTGCACTGGTTAACTGCTAATATTTAAATTGTTTTTCTAATATTACATGTGCCTGAGCTCCCTCTGATCTTCCTTTTTCTTTCCTTATTCAATTTGTAAATTTATAATGATCAAGCGGAGAATTTAACTCAAAAACCATCTTTTAAAAATCTACAAATTTATAGATGTATTTTTTCTGCATTTCATTTTATTATATTTACCACATAATTTCATTTTGAAAGTTGAATACATTGTAGTTTTCGAAAATAAGATGCCATGTTTATTTCAATGTTATATGCAGGATAAGCCTAAAAGGATTCTTTGCTTTCACATTTTTAAAAATAGCTTATGTTTTCTGCTCAGATATAATCTCAAGTATAAAGAGTACATTTATTCACATTCTTATTTTAGTGAAATTGCCAAGAAGAATTTTTTATATTAATTTATTGCTTGCTATTATTCATCCTCCTCATTTAGATTATTGTGCAATTCCATTTATATTAAAACCAGACTGAAATTGCCAAAGAGGAGCAAATATATATATAGTTGTGCTGGTGTGTCAATCTGTCTATATGTCTTAATTTGTATAGAAATATTTTCCCTAGTGTTCTCCTTACCAGCTTTTATTATCTGCTAAATTCTATACCTGCATCCAGATGCAGAAAATTCTTCAGAAACAAAGCTGCCAGTGCAATGCTTTGAACTTGCGATCTTTTATTGAAAAACTAAATCTCATTTTTTTTTTCACCTGCCAGTCTAGGTGTCTAACAGAACGTAAGAGCTTATGGCAGCAGAGAAGTGGCTGAGTAGGGAGTGACACCTGAGGTTGAAGTAAATAGATTTCCCAAATGAAATCTGAAGCCGTCAACACTGTCAGTCTACACACTCATGATAAGCACACCGGCTGAAATCTTTGGCAAGACTTTTCCTAGCCTTCTCCGACTTCGTTAAATCTTACAATGCTTCATATATATCTCACTCTGGCTGCAGAGCTGTATTACAAGTTCAATGACTGCTTCTGCCCTGCAAATATTGAACATATTGCTGTCTTAACTATCACAGGGAATTCAAGTGTTCCTGCACCATCAGGGACCTTACATGAAGACTCCCTCGGGGTCCAATACCCATCTCCTTTTGATGTAAACTGTAATGTTTAAAATGTAGAAAGAATTTCTATAGCCGATGCCCTTCAGGTTCCAGTACATGCATAGATTTTTGTATAGCATTTTATTTGTTTTAATTCCACTCCTTGCAGTGAACTCAGTTTTGAAGATATTCTCTTTTCCATTTACTCTCTTTTGTACTTAAAACCTATGAGTATTGTACAGCTTTGCACACGTTTTCTTAGAAACGGACCCTGAGACAAAGATTTGAGACCAAGAATTTATTTGGAAGGTACGCTAATTACAGGCAAAGATTGCGGAAGTATGACAATGTAAAGGAAGGCAAGAAGTATTTGAAAGCCAGCTTTGGGCATCTGTAGCTACTTCTGCAGGGAAAGCTTGGGAAATGGAACAAAACAGATGTCGGAAAAGTTACCAGTCTTACAGAGTATATGCATACAGTCTCCAATAAACATCTGAATGAAGGCTGCTCTCAGGGTTCTACAATTGCCCTTCAGAGAAAGCCTTCAGGCAAAAAAGATACAGATCTAGGAGTAGGAAGCCTTAGTAAGCACTGAGGAGGTATAGGGCAGAGATTTTAGAAGCATCTCCCATTTTCAAAAGATGCAGAAAATTCTTCAGAAACAAAGCTGCCAGTGCAATGCTTTGAACTTGCGATCTTTTATTGAAAAACTAAATCTCATTTTTTTCACCTGCCAGTCTAGGTGTCTAACAGAACGTAAGAGCTTATGGCAGCAGAGAAGTGGCTGAGTAGGGAGTGACACCTGAGGTTGAAGTAAATAGATTTCCCAAATGAAATCTGAAGCCGTCAACACTGTCAGTCTACACACTCATGATAAGCACACCGGCTGAAATCTTTGGCAAGACTTTTCCTAGCCTTCTCCGACTTCGTTAAATCTTACAATGCTTCATATATATCTCACTCTGGCTGCAGAGCTGTATTACAAGTTCAATGACTGCTTCTGCCCTGCAAATATTGAACATATTGCTGTCTTAACTATCACAGGGAATTCAAGTGTTCCTGCACCATCAGGGACCTTACATGAAGACTCCCTCGGGGTCCAATACCCATCTCCTTTTGATGTAAACTGTAATGTTTAAAATGTAGAAAGAATTTCTATAGCCGATGCCCTTCAGGTTCCAGTACATGCATAGATTTTTGTATAGCATTTTATTTGTTTTAATTCCACTCCTTGCAGTGAACTCAGTTTTGAAGATATTCTCTTTTCCATTTACTCTCTTTTGTACTTAAAACCTATGAGTATTGTACAGCTTTGCACACGTTTTCTTAGAAACGGACCCTGAGACAAAGATTTGAGACCAAGAATTTATTTGGAAGGTACGCTAATTACAGGCAAAGATTGCGGAAGTATGACAATGTAAAGGAAGGCAAGAAGTATTTGAAAGCCAGCTTTGGGCATCTGTAGCTACTTCTGCAGGGAAAGCTTGGGAAATGGAACAAAACAGATGTCGGAAAAGTTACCAGTCTTACAGAGTATATGCATACAGTCTCCAATAAACATCTGAATGAAGGCTGCTCTCAGGGTTCTACAATTGCCCTTCAGAGAAAGCCTTCAGGCAAAAAAGATACAGATCTAGGAGTAGGAAGCCTTA
Source organism: Tragulus kanchil (assembly GCA_022376925.1). Lineage (NCBI taxonomy): Eukaryota > Metazoa > Chordata > Mammalia > Artiodactyla > Tragulidae > Tragulus > Tragulus kanchil. The sequence goes on along the minus strand of JAIOJX010000003.1, from coordinate 48,705,192 downwards.
GTAAGCACTGAGGAGGTATAGGGCAGAGATTTTAGAAGCATCTACCATTCTTGACTGATCACAGCCTTTAAATCCCCATCCAATCATCTTTACCTTTGAACTATATAATGAATCTGGCAACATTCATTACCTGCACTGCTGCGCCAGGCCACCACCATTTATTAGTTGATGGAATAACTTGTTTGGAATAGGTTCAAAGGTGAATTGGAAGAAAATAAAGTAGTCAGTGAAACTGCTTTTTCTTTTAGTTTTACAGAGAAGGAAAGCAGAGGTTTAAAGTGCTGACCTCAATGACAAGTGGAATCAAGACTGATGTATTTTTTAAGGATGAGGATTATGATCTCATATTGCCAAGATGATGAGAATTTGTCAATAGAGAGAGAAGAAAAAACATAAATAAAGAGTGAAAAAGTTCTGAAGCACAATTACAGAATATACCCAAAATAGGCATCATTTGAAAACTGGTGGAAGTTTCCTGATTTGGGTCATTAATACAGAATAGCAGGAAGAAGGCAGAATTTATGATCACTGAAGCAGGTAAATGAGAGGTGATCGATGTGTGTCCAATCTCCTCAGAAGATCTCAACATTTAAATGTGACAATAAATGGCATTACTAGCATGATAATAAAGAGGGAAAGAGCCTGGAAACAGAAGAGATAGAGGAGGGTTTATAAGTTTTCAAGGTAAATGGAAGAATAAATGACATAGAAACATTTGTTATAATTTCTAGAAACATCAGGAACTTACTTGAGGTTCAGTCATTTTTCTCCACACTGTAGCAAGATTATTTTAAAATGTCATTTACATCATATCACTTTAGGACTCAAAGTTCTTCACTCTGGATAAAAACACAGCAGTTGCCTCAGCTCAGGCAGATATTTGGCAAAGATTGCGGAAGTATGACAATGTAAAGGAAGGCAAGAAGTATTTGAAAGCCAGCTTTGGGCATCTGTAGCTACTTCTGCAGGGAAAGCTTGGGAAATGGAACAAAACAGATGTCGGAAAAGTTACCAGTCTTACAGAGTATATGCATACAGTCTCCAATAAACATCTGAATGAAGGCTGCTCTCAGGGTTCTACAATTGCCCTTCAGAGAAAGCCTTCAGGCAAAAAAGATACAGATCTAGGAGTAGGAAGCCTTAGTAAGCACTGAGGAGGTATAGGGCAGAGATTTTAGAAGCATCTACCATTCTTGACTGATCACAGCCTTTAAATCCCCATCCAATCATCTTTACCTTTGAACTATATAATGAATCTGGCAACATTCATTACCTGCACTGCTGCGCCAGGCCACCACCATTTATTAGTTGATGGAATAACTTGTTTGGAATAGGTTCAAAGGTGAATTGGAAGAAAATAAAGTAGTCAGTGAAACTGCTTTTTCTTTTAGTTTTACAGAGAAGGAAAGCAGAGGTTTAAAGTGCTGACCTCAATGACAAGTGGAATCAAGACTGATGTATTTTTTAAGGATGAGGATTATGATCTCATATTGCCAAGATGATGAGAATTTGTCAATAGAGAGAGAAGAAAAAACATAAATAAAGAGTGAAAAAGTTCTGAAGCACAATTACAGAATATACCCAAAATAGGCATCATTTGAAAACTGGTGGAAGTTTCCTGATTTGGGTCATTAATACAGAATAGCAGGAAGAAGGCAGAATTTATGATCACTGAAGCAGGTGAATGAGAGGTGATCGATGTGTGTCCAATCTCCTCAGAAGATCTCAACATTTAAATGTGACAATAAATGGCATTACTAGCATGATAATAAAGAGGGAAAGAGCCTGGAAACAGAAGAGATAGAGGAGGGTTTATAAGTTTTCAAGGTAAATGGAAGAATAAATGACATAGAAACATTTGTTATAATTTCTAGAAACATCAGGAACTTACTTGAGGTTCAGTCATTTTTCTCCACACTGTAGCAAGATTATTTTAAAATGTCATTTACATCATATCACTTTAGGACTCAAAGTTCTTCACTCTGGATAAAAACACAGCAGTTGCCTACTATGTCCTGCCTTATGCAATCTCTGGATAGCCACCTAATCTCTGCTGCCACTGTGCACCCCACTGTATCTGCCCCAGTCATGCTGGGTTCCTTTTGATTGATAAGCCATGTCAGAGTGGCTTCCACCTCTGGGAGTCTGTTACATATCCTCTGCGTGAAAAATCTTTTACCCTTGATAAGAGCCTGGCTTGCTCCTTTAGTTTCTTTAAGTTTGTATCATGTTGACCCTATAAGAGAGGCCTTCCCAACCTCACATATAACATGGTGCCTGCCACAGCCAGATCCTGCTTTATTTTCTTTTACAGAACTTATCATTGGATGATCTTTATATCATGCAGTGTTCTCCCTAGACCATAAACTTTGTATGAGGAGTTTTGGTTAGTTCATTGACTTATCCTCAGTGTTAAAATCAATGCCTGGAATTTAATAAACATTCATTGGGATCAACAGAAAAGAAAATATGTTAAGTATAAATACCACAAATTATTACTCTTTAATAACTTTTAAGTATCTAGAGCACACCATAAGAGTTATTAAAAAGGAAAGATTAGGTGTCTAAAATTGTAAGAAAAAAAGAGAGTGCATGAAGTGAATGTTGGTCTTTTCCAATAAAATTTACAAGAGCTGGCATCATACTTGTGAATTTCCTCATCAATTTTACTGAGATTGATTTGGATATGATGACAATTTTTGACAATATCTGTCAAAACACATATTGTAATACAGAATAGCAGGAAGAAGGCAGAATTTATGATCACTGAAGCAGGTGAATGAGAGGTGATCGATGTGTGTCCAATCTCCTCAGAAGATCTCAACATTTAAATGTGACAATAAATGGCATTACTAGCATGATAATAAAGAGGGAAAGAGCCTGGAAACAGAAGAGATAGAGGAGGGTTTATAAGTTTTCAAGGTAAATGGAAGAATAAATGACATAGAAACATTTGTTATAATTTCTAGAAACATCAGGAACTTACTTGAGGTTCAGTCATTTTTCTCCACACTGTAGCAAGATTATTTTAAAATGTCATTTACATCATATCACTTTAGGACTCAAAGTTCTTCACTCTGGATAAAAACACAGCAGTTGCCTACTATGTCCTGCCTTATGCAATCTCTGGATAGCCACCTAATCTCTGCTGCCACTGTGCACCCCACTGTATCTGCCCCAGTCATGCTGGGTTCCTTTTGATTGATAAGCCATGTCAGAGTGGCTTCCACCTCTGGGAGTCTGTTACATATCCTCTGCGTGAAAAATCTTTTACCCTTGATAAGAGCCTGGCTTGCTCCTTTAGTTTCTTTAAGTTTGTATCATGTTGACCCTATAAGAGGGGCCCTTTCCCCAAAACCTCACATATAACATGGTGCCTGCCACAGCCAGATCCTGCTTTATTTTCTTTTACAGAACTTATCATTGGATGATCTTTATATCATGCAGTGTTCTCCCTAGACCATAAACTTTGTATGAGGAGTTTTGGTTAGTTCATTGACTTATCCTCAGTGTTAAAATCAATGCCTGGAATTTAATAAACATTCATTGGGATCAACAGAAAAGAAAATATGTTAAGTATAAATACCACAAATTATTACTCTTTTAATAACTTTTTAAGTATCTAGAGCTCACCATAAGAGTTATTAAAAAGGAAAGATTAGGTGTCTAAAATTGTAAGAAAAAAAGAGAGTGCATGAAGTGAATGTTGGTCTTTTCCAATAAAATTTACAAGAGCTGGCATCATACTTGTGAATTTCCTCATCAATTTTACTGAGATTGATTTGGATATGATGACAATTTTTTGACAATATCTGTCAAAACACTAGTGATTCAGCTGATACAGTATGCTAGGTGGGTGGTCCTGTCTGCCAAAGTATTTTAAGACTTTTTATGTTTTTATAGTTCTTTCTGTGTGTGTATGTTGAATAAAGGGAGATAAATTGCAATAAGCAATACTATATTTATACTTTAAAAAGATGTCCAGATCCTCTTACAAAATTTTAAAAACATTTAAATTTTGTCTGTTAGTCAAATTTTAGGTCAAGCAACACATTGTGCATTTTAATAACACTTTAATCATAGAAAAATTAAAGAGACTACCCAAAGTTAAAGTACATGGAATCCTCATGTATTCACACAACTCAGTTTCAATAATAGTCTTCTGCCAACCGTGTTTCACCTACCTACTCTGCTTTTTACCCTCCCTTTGATCATTTCAGATCTGATCCCAGTCGTCTGTTACATTATCTGCAAATTTAATATATACTTGCAACAAATAAAAGCTTGCTATTTTAATGTAAACACCATGTTGTGGTCCATTAATAACTCTTAATAATAGGTATCTATTTTAATTTCTCTGATTGAAAATTTTTCCTTTAACTGTTTTGTTCTAAACACAATATAAATAATGTTCACAAGTTCTAATTGATCATTATGTCATGAGTCATTTTATTAAAATAATAAAATTCTCTGGACCTTTTTAAAAGACAGGAGTAGGAGATACTACTTATTTGTGTTAAAGAAAACTGTCACTTTAAGTTTACACTTAACTATAATTAGTTGCTGAGAAATATTGAAAACTGTCCATATTTGGGTTTTTAGTTCATTGACTTATCCTCAGTGTTAAAATCAATGCCTGGAATTTAATAAACATTCATTGGGATCAACAGAAAAGAAAATATGTTAAGTATAAATACCACAAATTATTACTCTTTTAATAACTTTTTAAGTATCTAGAGCTCACCATAAGAGTTATTAAAAAGGAAAGATTAGGTGTCTAAAATTGTAAGAAAAAAAGAGAGTGCATGAAGTGAATGTTGGTCTTTTCCAATAAAATTTACAAGAGCTGGCATCATACTTGTGAATTTCCTCATCAATTTTACTGAGATTGATTTGGATATGATGACAATTTTTTGACAATATCTGTCAAAACACTAGTGATTCAGCTGATACAGTATGCTAGGTGGGTGGTCCTGTCTGCCAAAGTATTTTAAGACTTTTTATGTTTTTATAGTTCTTTCTGTGTGTGTATGTTGAATAAAGGGAGATAAGTTGCAATAAGCAATACTATATTTATACTTTAAAAAGATGTCCAGATCCTCTTACAAAATTTTAAAAACATTTAAATTTTGTCTGTTAGTCAAATTTTAGGTCAAGCAACACATTGTGCATTTTAATAACACTTTAATCATAGAAAAATTAAAGAGACTACCCAAAGTTAAAGTACATGGAATCCTCATGTATTCACACAACTCAGTTTCAATAATAGTCTTCTGCCAACCGTGTTTCACCTACCTACTCTGCTTTTTACCCTCCCTTTGATCATTTCAGATCTGATCCCAGTCGTCTGTTACATTATCTGCAAATTTAATATATACTTGCAACAAATAAAAGCTTGCTATTTTAATGTAAACACCATGTTGTGGTCCATTAATAACTCTTAATAATAGGTATCTATTTTAATTTCTCTGATTGAAAATTTTTCCTTTAACTGTTTTGTTCTAAACACAATATAAATAATGTTCACAAGTTCTAATTGATCATTATGTCATGAGTCATTTTATTAAAATAATAAAATTCTCTGGACCTTTTTAAAAGACAGGAGTAGGAGATACTACTTATTTGTGTTAAAGAAAACTGTCACTTTAAGTTTACACTTAACTATAATTAGTTCCTGAGAAATATTGACACAATTACTTATCTGTTTCATCTTAAAACTACATACAATAAATTTGAAATAATAGTACCAATATTACAACTAAAATTATTGAATAAAATTTGGTATTTATGAAGCTTTATTTATTTATTTATTTTTAGAA